>OX463224.1:49999214-50676714 GCA_949820135.1 Sylvilagus floridanus | reverse complement strand
TTGTTTCAGTTTTGTTTATTTTGAGAGAAGAAAGTTGTATTATACATCACCACACTATTAACCTTGATCTTTAAAAGAGCTTTGACATCTATATGTTTCAGTTACTTTTGTGATCCTCTAAAACTACATTGTTTCGTATGATAGCTACTAGTCACATAAGTCTATCAAGCACTTGAAAGAGTGAAGTTGAAATTTAGACTGTAAGTATAAAGTGTGTGATAAATTTTGAAGACCTAGTATATAAAAGAACATAAATATTTCACTAATAGTCCTTTCATATTGAAGATTTCTTGACATAATATCTTTGACAGATGTATGTCTCTGTGGCGTCATTAAATGAAATACACTGTTAAAATTAATTTCACCTCTTTTGTTTAAATTTTTAATATAATTACTAGAAAATTTAAAATTGCATGCCTACCTTAGTATTATATTTGTTAGAAAGTGTTGTTATAAGAGATATGAAATGATCTTGTGGACTCTTCTAGCCCCAGCGTTGTAATGATTTTCACTGATTTTGAATGGTTTTGAAAAAATCATTTTATTTTTTGTAATGATGTTTAAGTCTGTATTCAGGCTGTTTGCAGTATGCTTTTAGAATACGGAAGTCTTGCAAACTCCTTTCTTTTTTCAGGACATGAACTATATATACTACTTTAGCTGTGAAATTAGTTATCCTTAAGCATTCATTATGTGTAGATCTTCTCATTTCTGAAGTTTGTCTTTTTTACCTTATATAGCTGTTCTATTGCTTTTCTTTGTCTGTTTATTATTAAATACATCAAATTCATTATTTTTAACTCAGTGATTCAATTTGTTCCATTCAAAGCTTTTGATCTCTTGTATCTTTATTATAGCTAGAATGGTATCCTAGAGAGAATGTAGGATTTAGAGTCAGAGGACAGATTCTAATTCTGGTTCATCTTCTTATGAGCTAAAGCTGAGAAAGACACCTTGCTAAGCCTCCATGTTTGTATCTGAAAATGGATGTTGTGAGGATTAAATAAAACATCTTACAGATGTTGTTATTACTTTCCCATGGCCTTATTTTCTTTTCAACCTTCCTCTTAATAGAACTTGACTTAAACAGCAGTATACTTTCTCTATTCTTTGTCATTTTTTTATGATTTTAGAGTATCTTCTGCCCATTCACTAATATTCTTTGTTCTATCAATTGCTAGTCCTTCTAACAGACTATGGTTAAAAAGAAATGCAAAGCAAACATACAGATGTTCTACTTCTGATGGAGTTATGTCCTGATAAATTCATCGTAAGTTAAAAATATTGTAATTCGGGGCCAGCACTGTGGCATAGCGGGTGAGGCTGCTGCTTGCAGTGCTAGCATCCCATATGGGTGCCTGTTCGAGTCCTGGCTGCTCCACTTCCTATCCAGCTCTCTGCTATGGCCTGAGAAAGCAGTGGAGGATGGCCCAAGTCCTTGGGCCCCTGCACCCATGTGGGAGACCCTGGGGAAGCTCCTGGTTCCTGGCTTTGGATTGGCACAGCTCTGGCTATTGCGGCCATCTGGGCAGTGAACCAGCAGATGGAGGACTCTCTCTCTCTCTGCCTCTCTTTCTTCTCTCTCTCTATGTAACTCTGACTTTCAAATAAATAGAATAAATCTTTAAAAAAATAAAAAGATTGTAAGTCAAGAATGTATTTAATATACCTAACCTACTGAACATCATAGATAAACAGCACAGTCCATTGTAGAGTTTTGCTGGTTTCCCTTTATGATCATAAGACTAACTGGAAGCTGTGGCTCCCTGATGTCACTCCACATCCTTACAGACTATCCACTGCATATTGCTAGCCCTGGAAAGATAAAAATTTGAAGTCCAGTTTCTACAGAATGCTTATCATTGCTGCATTTTTTAAAAAAGATTTGTTTATTTATTTGAAAGGCAAAGTTAGAGAAAGAAGAGAGACAGAGAAAGAGAAAGAGAGCTCTTCCATCCACTGGTTCACTCCCACAATGACCAGGGGTGGGCCAGGCAGAAGCCAGGAGCCAGGAGCTTCTTCTGGGTCTCCCACTTGAGTTCTGGAGCCCAAGCACTTGGACCCCCCTCTGATGCTTTTCCAAGCCATCAATAGGGAGTTGGACTGGAAGTGTAGCAGTCTGAACTCTAACCATTGCCCATATGGGATGCTGATGCTGCAAGTCATGTCTTAACCCACTGTGCCACAACTCTGGCCCCATGCTGCATTTTAATGTGAAAAAATAATAAGTCAAGCCATCATAAGACAGGGATAATCTGTGTAATATTGCTTGCAAAATGGAAATCACTACTAGAAACTTGCACCTTGAAAAGTTAGATCATAGATTTACCAAAAAAAAAAAAAAAATGCTGTAAATACCATGGGGAAAGGAGGGAAAATAGTTCCAGTGGCTAGAAACAAAACCCAAAAGAAAGGGAGAAAGGAACTTAACTTTGAATACCTGCATGTTGTCCTTTTCCCTCCTATTTTATAGAGGAGGAAATTGAGTAAGAGGAATATTAAATAACTTGCTGTTAGTTTATTTGGGTCCATTTATATGCATTTACCTGCATTTTCCTATCAAGATCATTGCTTGGGAAACACTGTTTAGTTTGGACATTGGAGTTCTGTGCTAATATGTAGATGGAGTGTGTTGTAAATATTCTAGTAAAAGTAAATGAAACGTGAGTATTTTTACAAATGAATATCCAATAGGAGATTTGTGCAATTTATTTGTGCTATTTTGAGAAATATGGGTCCCCAGACCAGTTTTTAGAGTGGGTTTAAGGGTTAATTCAGGAAACCTTCCATTCCAAAGCTTGACATCTCAACAGAACTTTTAGTTCTGAAAGCAGTTGAACACTTCTCAATGTCTGATTTTCCTTCCCATATTCCTTGAGGCCCAATTCTCGATATTCTGCCAGCTACTTTCTTTACTGGTCGGTAAAGCTAAAATCATACTTTTAAATCTGTGAATTATGCTGTGACGTTCAAGGCTAAACCCACACTTATTTGAATTGTCTTCACAAATGTAGTTTCTAACAATCTCTGCCCACTCCCCTCAAAGCTTTCTTCTCTGGTTATACTTTTCTGCTTATGAAATACTTAGTGCTTTGCCTTCATTCACGTCTTTCTCAGAGTCTACCAGTACATTCTGACCTCCTGACATTTTAAGTTACTTTATTAGAAGGAACAAACAATGCTAGATATTTGCTTGCGCTCCAGAGATCTTTTGGCAAAACTTCTATACAGACTCAATGTAGAATAAATAACAAAAGTGATAAATTCTTGAAAAATAAATACCATATTTTCAATTCAATATCCTTATATCAAGGAAGGATAGATAGGACAAAATATTGTATATAAGTGAACTGGTTTTTGCACTTTTGTTTTCTTCTATTGAGTTCTAAGAGGTATCTGTTGTGTTTCCAGAACAAAAAAACTTTAACCTCTTTTTTTGTCTTATTTAAATGAATGAAATTTTGTGAAGCTCTTATCTCAGTGTTTAGGCCCCTTCAATATTTATTATTTAAAAAAGAAAACATGTGAAGTGTTATTATACTGAGCAATATTGTTTCAAAGAACTAAATGTAAAAATGTTATTTTCATCTATTCTGTATAGTTATCTTTTATGTTTTCACTTCACTCCCTTTATGCTCCTGGAATTTTGCCTTGGAAGCTTGAATTACTTTTGTTTTCTTTTTTTTCTACAAAACTGAGATAGAGAACAAGACATGGCATGAAGTCAAAAGTAAATTCCTATTTTTAAGTGCTAGTGACCATTATACGCTTCTTGAGAGCAAAGTCAGCCTATCGGATACGTGGCTGTTGGGTCACCATATGTTCCAGGCAAGCACACTTGACTAACTTTGAGGACACTAAGTTTTGATACATCGTTGCCAACAAATTACCCCACATCACTTTGTATACTAAGTATTTGTCTGGCAAGATACTGAAAACCTAAAATATAGCCCACACATGCAAACGTGTTGGAAGACAAAGTACATTTTTTACCAAGTTAGAGTTTCAGAGTAAGAAAAGCCAAAACTGGTCTGGATTTTTAAATTTTCCACCCACTTTCTACCCCTGCCAAGCTCCACAGAGACCCCAATCATGTAGTACTGAAAAGAATGCATTTCTGCATTTTGAAATAAATATTGCTTTTGACTCAGCAGCACTTTAATTTATAGTATGCAATAGGAAAATATAAATTTTTTTTTTATATTATGAATTGGCACTAGTTAGGATGGTATTTGAGGACGGAGCTAACAAAATTCTAACTACTTAGAATGTGTCCATACATCAGTTCTACTCAACTTTGTGAAAGGATATGTGGGCTTTGTGGTGCAGCGCGCTGCTTTGGACCCCAACATCACATAACTGAGGGCTTACGGTCAAATCTCACCCTTGCTTCCAATCTAGCTTCCTGCAGATGTACATGTTAGGAAACAGCAAATGATGGCTGATGCACTTGAGTTCCTTGTCACTCACATGGGAGACTCATATGGATTTTCTGGTTCCTAGCTATGGCCTGGCCTAGCTCTTACTGTTGTTGGCATTTGGAGAGTCAACTAGCAGATGGAAGATTTTTCTCTCTCTTTCTCTTTAATTCTGCCTTTCAAATAAATAAACTAAAAGGTACATGTAAGTAAACTCCTATAATATAAAGGTATTTGTCTAAATATATGAGGGGATTTTTTTTTTTTTTTGACAGGCAGAGTAGACAGTGAGAGAGAGAGAGACAGAGAGAAAGGTCTTCCTTTGCCATTGGTTCACCCTCCAATGGCCGGCGCGCTGCGGCTGGCGCACCGCACTCATCCAATGGCAGGAGCCAGGTGCCAGGTGCTTTTCCTGGTCTCCCATGGGGTGCAGGGCCCAAGCACCTGGGCCATCCTCCACTGCACTCCCGGGCCACAGCAGAGAGCTGGCCTGGAAGAGGGGCAACCGGGACAGAATCCGGTGCCCCGACCGGGACTATAACCCGGTGTGCCAGTGCCGCAAGGCGGAGGATTAGCCTGTTGAGCCACAGCGCCGGCCATGAGGGGATTTCAAATAGTGGAAAAATGGAATGAAAAGAAATTTATTTGGGTGAAAATTTCATAGTGTGCATTTTTGTGGCAAACATGGGATGTACAGAGTGTGTATATATTTATATATATGGAAAGTTCATGATGTCTATTAATTCTATTTTCCATGAACTTTTTGAAGTCCTCTCATATATGCACATATACACCCATGTATGTGTTTGTGTATGTATATATATATATGTATATATGAAATCTTTTTAGCTTCTTAAAATTTAAAAAAAATAATTCTAAATATAGGCTTCTGAAATTGTCTAAGATATTCTCTTCTTAAATATTAGATTGTACATACATCGAATATTTTAAGAACATTCTAAGATATTCTCTAAAACATTATACATATATTTCACATTTTAAAGCTAATATGCAAGAGCATATTGTAGAAAATTCATTTATGACAAATAGAGATAGAACTCTGTGCAATATATTCTTGTTATTTGCTGTACTTCATTCTACAGAACTAAGATAATTTCTCTAAGCAGAAATGTTATAATTTAGAAGAAGATAAACTATCTCTTTTAAAGATTTACTTATTTATTTATCAAAGATTTTATTTATTTATTTATTTGAGAAGTAGAGTTACAGTCAGTGAAAGGGAGATTTATTTTTGAAAGACAAAGTTACAGAGAGAGGGAGAGACAGAGAGAGGTCTTCCATCTGCTGGTCCACTCCCCAGATGGCCACAGCCCTGACCCAAGAAGATAAACTATCTTGAAGGTATGGCATATTTTGGGGATTCAAATATTTGATTCATTCACTTGTATTAAAATTATTTTCAGCAGAATGATAATTATACATTGTTTTCAACTTATATGGAAGTATCTTCACTGCTGACTAGAATGGAATATTTTAATATATGTTATATCAACTTATTATTGAATCGATTATAGTATTTCAATTTGAGATAAAAGTCAGGTTGGAGTCATATTGAATTTGACAATGCACAGAAATTTATGGATAATATTTCATTTAAGAAATTTTAAGTTGTGAGGGATCTTAGGGCCACTGATAAGGATCCAACATGGGAAGCAGGATACACAATAGACTCATAGAAAGGCAGATGTCCTAAACAGCACTCTGGCCTCAGAATTAGCCCTTAAGGCATTCGGATCTGGCTGAAGAGCCCATGAGAGTATTTTAGGCATGGAAAGCCAAGCCAAGACACTCTGGCAAAAAAAAAAAAAAAAAACCCTCTAAATGAAAGATCTCTGTAAGTGAGATCCCAGTGGAAAGAATGGGCCATCAGAGAAGGAAGTACCTTTCTCTGATGGGAGGAGAGAACTTGTACTTTACCTATGACCTTGTCTAAATAAGATTGGAGTTGGCGAACTCAAAAGGCTTCCATAGCCTTGGCAACTCATGACAAGAGCCTTGGGTAATTACTGACTCCATAAACAAGAATGTCAATTTGTTAAGTCCACAACAGGAGTCACTGTGCATTTATTCCTCATGTAGGATCTCTGTCCTTAATGTGTTGTACAATGTGAACAAATGATATGACTAGTATTCAAACAGTATTTTACACTTTGTGTTTCTGTGTGGGTGCAAACTGTTGAAATCTTTACTTAATATATACTAAATTGATCTTCTGTATATAAAGAGAATTGAAAATGAATCTTGATGTGAATGGAATGGGAGAGAGAGTGGGAGATGGAAGGGTTGTGGGTGGGAGGTAAGTTATAGGGGGTGAAAGCCATTGTAATCCATAATCTATACTTTGGAAATTTATATTTATTAAATAAAAGTTTAAAAATTTAATAAAATTCAGAAATAACTTTCTTTTTAATGTCTCTCAACTTTTAAAATATTTATTTATTTGAAAGACAAAGTTACAGAGAGGGAGAGATATAACAAGGGAGAAATAGATCTATGGGTTCATTCTCCAAATACCCACAAGAGTCATGGCTATGCCAGGTTGAATCCAGGAGCCAGCAATTTAGTCCTGGTTTCCCACATGGTGGTAGAGTCCCAAGTACTTGCACCATCTTCCATTGTCTTCTCAGACCCATTTGCACCAAGCTGGATCATAAGTAGAGGAATGGGGCCGGCGCTGTGGTGTAGCGAGTAAAGCCGCTGCCTGCAGTGCCGGCATCCCATATGGGTGCCAATTCGAGCCTTGGGTGCTCCACTTCCGATCCAGCCCTCTGCTGTGGCCTGGGAAAGCAGTAGAAGATGGCCCAAGCCCTTGGGCCCCGGCACCCACATGAGAAACTCAGAGGAAGCCTCTGGCTCCTGGCTTCAGATTCGTGCAGCTCCGGCTGTTGCGGCTAACTGGGGAGTGAACCAGCGGATGTAAGACCTCTCTCTCTCTCTCTCTCTCTCTCTCTCTCTCTCTCTGCCTCTGCCTCACCTTCTCTCTCAGTGTAACTCCAACTTTCAAATAAATAAATAAATCTTAAAAAAAAAAAGTGGAGGAGTGGGATTCTGGTACTTTGTAGTGGTGGTTTACCCTTCTGTGCCACCATGCTGACCTCAAGTCTCAGTTTTTTAGTAAAAGAACCAGAAATAAAACTCATATTCTTAGACTATGTCTAATCATAATCAGTTGTGAAGTCTTAAATTGGGGCAGAATGTTCATTACACAGAATATAATTAACTGCTCAGTTACTAGGTCATATATATATATATATATATATATATATATTTAATTTGAGATCAAATATATATGCCTATTTGCAGGTGAACCAGTTAAAATGCATGATAATCCTAAAACCAAGTCATTAACATGGTTGCCTTTAATAAACTAAATGATTGCTCAAGTAGGAGTACTTGTCTGTTCCTTCTTTCTCTTGCATTTCTAAATTATCAGTGCCACATGATTGATATCTATAAAACATGTTCCAGATGGCTTTACTTTCCTTTACCTTCAAGCTCCCTATTTACAACACTAATGGATATCTTTGAAGGCATATGAGCTTTATAGTTTTGGATGATCTTTAATTCTTCCCTTTTCTTCATTTAGGCAGATCAAGTAGTTTAAAATATTTTTAAATTTCTTTTCACTTGGCGCCGCGGCTCAATAGGCTAATCCTCCACCTGTGGCACCAGCACACTGGGTTCTAGTCCTGGTTGGGGCGCCAAATTCTGTCCCAGTTGCCCCTCTTCCAGGCCAGCTCTCTGCTGTGGCCCAGGAGTGCAGTGGAGGATGGCCTGGGTCCTTGGGCCCTGCACCCGCATGGGAGAGCAGGAGAATCACCTGGCTCCTGCCTTCGGATCAGCGTGGTGCGCTGGCCATTGGAGGGCAAACCAACGGCAAAGGAAGACCTTTCTCTCTGTCTCTCTCACTGTCCACTCTGCCTGTCAAAAAAAATTATTTTCACTTTATTTGAACAGCAGAGAGAGAGAATAAAGAGAGAGAGAGGCGAGGAGAAAGGAAGAGGGACAAAGGAAGGAAGAAAGGAAAGGAAAGGAAGAAAAAGAAGGTGAGAAGCAAAGAAGTAGGGAAGGAGAGAGGTGGGGAATTAGGGAGGAAGGGAGGGAGGGAGGGGAAAAAAAGAGAGAGGGAGAAAGATCCTTTATCCACTGGTTTACTCCTAAAATGCCTGTAAACAGCCCATAATAGCCAGGCTGGGCCAGGCCAATGCCAGGAGCCCAGAACTCAATTTAAGTGTGTCACATGGGTGTCAGGAGCCCAAGTATTTCTGCCATCAACTACAGCCTTCCATGGTGCACACTTGGAGGCACCTGGATTGGAAATAGAGGAACTAGAACTTGAACCACAATGATAATGAAATGGAAGCGTCCCAAGTAGTATCCTAACCACTACACCAATGCCCTAAATGTCATTTTAAAGATAAAGATGGCATGACAGTTTGCACATAAACCCATTTTTGTACTTCTTGAGTATATTCCAAAAGCTTTTATAAATGGCATTATGAATTAAAACTTACTACAATTTTCTGCCTGTTGTAGTTTTGCCTTTAATAAAGCTTGAAGGAACAAGAGCTATTTTCCAAAACTCAAAAAATTAGGGTATGCTTGGAACCAGTTCTCAACACTTCCTTTCCAATTTTCAAAAAAATAGATCTGAAAAGGCGGAGTTAAAGCTGATAAAGATCATCAAACTTAAAATTTCCCATGAGATCCTTATAGAAGAGGGGCTGAGATTAGATGAACTCGTGTTTCTTCACTTCTCCCCTTGCTAAACTTTTCTAGTATCTTTTCAGTCTTTCTCACTTATTCTTAAAAAATTATATTTCCATATGATTATAAATCTTAAACTCACTGAGTAGTTTTTAAATTTGTATAACTTTTATTAAAACATTTAATCTTTAATGCATTATTATTGAGCACTTTCTCTATTTCAGACTGTATATATTACTCCTTTAAATCTTACAAAAATCTTCTATGGTAAGTAATAATATCTGATTTTATGTTTGGGAAAATTGAAACTATATGAGGTCAAGTAACTTAACCAAGACTAGCCAGTTTTCAGAACACGCATTCTAATAACTTCATTAGAATTTGAGTTCTGAGAGCATCAGAACTCTGATCCAGGTTGTTCTCCTTTCTTTGAATTCTAAGATTTTAGTCAATTAAGTTACTCTTGTATATTAATATCAAAGGTTTATGTAGAGGCAGGTATTGTGGTATAGTGTGTTAAGCTACTGCTTGGGACACCACATCCATATTGGAGTGCTTGATTTGGATCCTGGCTGCTCCACTTCTCATCCAGCTTCCTGCTAATTTGATCCTGGGAGGCAGCAGGAGATGGCATATATGTACTTGTCACCCATATGGGAGAACCAGATGCAGTTCCAGGGTCCTAGCTTCAGCTTAGCTCAGTCCTAACTGTTGCAGACATTTTGAGAATAAACCAGCAGATTGAAGATCCCCCTCCCTTCCCTCCCAACCTTTCTCATCCTGCCTTTCAAATAAATGACCTTTTTTATTTGTTTTATTTTTATTTTATTTTATTTTTTGACAGGCAGAGTGGACAGTGAGAGAGAGAGAGACAGAGAGAAAGATCTTCCTTTGCTGCTGGTTCACCCTCCAATGGCCGCTGCGGCCCGTGTGCTGTAGCCGGCACACCGCGCTGATGCGAAGTCAGGAGCCAGGTGATTCTCCTGGTCTCCCATGGGGTGCAGGGCCCAAGGACCTGGGACATCCTCCACTGCATTCCCAGGCCATAGCAGAGAGCTGGACTGGAAGAGGGCAACCGGGACAGAATCCAGCGCCCCTACCAGGACTAGAACCAGGTGTGCCAGCGCCACAAGGCGGAGGATTAGCCTATTGAGCCACTGCGCCAGCCTAAATGACCTTTTTTAAAAAAAGATTTATTTTATTGATTTGAAAGGCAGAGTTACAAAGACAGACAGAGAGATTTTCCATCTGCTGGTTCACTCCCCAAATTGCCATAATGGCCAGGGCTGTACCAGACCAAAGACAGGAGCCAGGAGCTGCTTCTGGTTCTCTCACATGGGTGCAGAGGCCAAGGCTCTGGGTCATCTTCTGCTGCTCTCCCAGGCATGTTAGCAGGGAGCTGAATCAGATGTGGGGCAGCTGGGACTCGAGCCAGTGCCATATGGCCTGTGGGTGCGGCAGATGGTGGCTTAACCCACTACCCCACTTTTTAAAAAGTTTATGTATGTAATACATACTGTGTTATTTAAGTTTTTGTCACTATGACAAATATTTGCAAGAAGCTACTTATGAAGGAAAGAGGTTTATTTTGGCTGACACTTTTGGCACTTCACAGTCCAAGATCAGACAGGCATCCTTGGTTGGGCAGTGTGGTATGGTTGGAGGATGGCAATAGCTGAGTGCATGTGGGGGGTAGGTCACACGGGGAGCCAGGAAGCAGAGGTAGAGAACAGCTGGGCCCAACTCAGTCTTATATAACTAAACTTCTTTGGAGAATTGCTTTCTAAGGGTACACCTCAGTGACCTTAGGAGTTTCCACTAGGCACCACCTCTTATGGACATAGCTGAACTTGTCTTCACCCTCCTTATACTATTAATTTATGACTTGGGTTTTAAGTTAGAGAGCCAAATCCTGTTCAGATCTTCCATGTGTGTATGTGTGAGTGTGTATGAATATATATACATGTATATACATGTATATATGTTTATATAAATAAAAGTATGTATGCATGCACCTGTGGGTATGTATATATTGAGACACAGAGGTCATTGAATAGATCACATAGGGTTTTATGTTATTAAACTAAATAAAGCTTTTTTATTTTTGCAATATTTGTGAAATATGTTTTTTACATTTTTAATATTTACAGAATTTTGGAGAAGGGGGAATAAATATCTCAGGGAAATAACCAAATTCCTGAAAATACTCATGTTTTTCCTCAAATAAAATCTAACATAATAATAAATATTACAGAATTTTAGAGTATGATGTTTTATGATTAATAAAAATTTTTTAAGATTTATTTATTTATTTGAAAGTCAGAGTTACACAGAGAGAAGAGAGGCAGAGACAGAGAGAGAGAAAGGTCTTCCAGCCTATGGTTCATTCTCCAGTTGGCCAAAATGGATGGAGCTGCACTGATCTGAAGCCAGGAGCTAGGAGCTTCCTCTGGGCCTCCCACGCGGGTGCAGGGGCCCAAGGATTTGAGCCATCTTTTATTGCTTTCCCAGGCCACAGAAGAGAGCTGGATTGGAAGTGGAGCAACCGGGTCTTGAACCAGTGCCCACATGGGATGCTGGTGCTTCAGGCCAGGGCGTTAACCCACTGTGCCACAGCACTGGCCCCATGATTAATAAAATATTGATGGTTTCAATATTTAGTTACTTTCTAACTCAAAAATATTACTACAATTATATAAAGAGAAGATTTTGTTTAATGTAAGCTACCATATTGTATTACATTTTGCTATACTCTGAGAATCTGAGAACACAGTCTGAGAATCTGAGAACACAGAGTACCAACCAATTTTTTAAAAAATTTATTTATTTAAAAGGCATAGTTACAGAGAGGAAAAAGAGAGAGAGAGAGAGAGGAAGAGAGAGAGGTCTTCTACCCGCAGGTTCATTCCCCAGGTGGCCGCAACAGCTGGAGCTGCACCAATCTGAAGCCAGAATCCCGGAGCTTACTCCATGTCTCCCACGAGGCTGTAGAGACCCAAGGACTTGTGCCATCTTCCGCTGCTTTCCCAGGAAATAATACTTCTAAAAGCTTTTGAAATACTGGTTTTTGAATCTATTACTTGGAAATTCTTATTTTATCTATTTTAGATTTGAACTTTGGTATTAAATAAACATGTATTTATGAAAAGATTATGGTCTAAAGTTACAGTTTCAAATAGCTGTTCATTTTGTTCAATACGAAAGCAAATTGTCATATTATTTTAATGATACAGATACCAACATGCATTTGAAAATAAATTAGTTTTGATTCAAAGGTTCTATTTAATAAAAAAAAAACATTAGTTTTCATTTTTAAAAAAAAAAATTTTTTTTTGCCAGGCAGAGTTGGACAGTGAGAGAGAGAGAGAGAGAGAGAGTTATAGACAGTGAGAGAGAGACAGAGAGAAAGGTCTTTTTTCCATTAGTTCACTCCCCCAATGGCTGCTACAGCCGGCGCTGCACCAATCCGAAGCCAGTGCACTGATCCGAAGCCAGGGTCTGGGTACTTCCTCCTGGTCTCCCATGCGGGTGCAGGAACCCAAACACTTGGGCCATCCTCCATTGCCCTCCCGGGCCACAGCAGAAAGCTGGACTGGAAGAGGAGCAACCGGGACTAGTACCTGGTGCCCCAACTGGGATAAGAACCCAGGGTGCCGATGCCACAGGCAGAGGATTAGCCAAGTGAGCTAAGAGTTCAAAACGCTGGCGAGTTTTCATTTTTTTCATAATCATTTTGGAAGGAAAAAAAGTGGAATACTTGCCAATCTTCTTTAAAAAATAGATTGATTCACTATTATAGTTATCATTTTGTTTAACATAAATAGCTTTTGTCCCTAGCAATGTGATAATTTTAACACACTTGCTAAATTATTCCTTGGATTTACATGAAACACCATGTTGTTCTCTTTGGTTGTTGCTGATAGTTAATTTGTCAAATCTAAATACAGCCATTTGCTTTGGAACCACAAATAAACTTTCAATTTAGGTTCAATGAAACCACAATGGGCTCTACAAATATTTTTAAATTTGACTAATACTGCTATTATAAGTTCATTTTGAGGGGCTGGCCTTGTGGTATAGTGGTTTAGCTGCATCCCATATCTAGCACCAGTTTTTTTTTTAAAGATTTATCCATTTTTTATTTGAAAGACAGAGTTACAGAGAGAAAGAGAGAGAGACAGAGAGAGAGAGAGAGAGAGAGAGAGAGAGAAAAGAGAGGTCTTCTATCCACTGTTCCACCACCAAGATGGCTGCAATGGCCGGAGCTGTGCTGATCCAAAGCCAGGAGCCAGAAGCTTCCTCAGGTTCCCAACACGGGCACAGGGGCCCAAAGACTTGGGCCATCTTCCACTATTTTCTCAGGCCATAACAGAGAGTTGGATCAAAGGTGGAGCTGCTGGACTCTAACCAGCACCCACATGGGATGCTGGCCCTGCAAGTGGCAGCCTCACCCACTATGTCACAGCATGGCCTCAATAGCACCAGTTTGAATCCTGGCTATTCAGCTTCTGGTCTACCTTTCTGCTAATGTGGCCTGGGGAGGCAGGGTATGACAGCCCAAGTGCTTGATTCTTTGCCACCCTTATGGGAAACCAGGTTAGAGTTCCTGGCTCCTGGCTTCAGCTAGGCCAGACCTGGGTATTGTGGCCAACTGGGGAGTGAAACACTCTCTCCTCCTCTTTCTCAATTACTCTGCCTTTCAAATAAATAAATAAAATAAAATAAATCTTTTAAAGTTCATTTTGAGGGGCCAGTGTTGTGGTGTAGTGGGTAAAGAAAGCTGCCTCCTGCGATGCAGGCATCTTTTATAGGTGTCAGTTTGTGTCCTGGCTGTTCTAGTTCCTGTTCCAGTCCAGCTCCTAGCTAATGGCTGGGGAAAGCAGCAGAAGATGGCCCCAGTGCTTGGGCCCCTAACACCCAAGTGGGACACCTGGAAGAAGTTCCCAGCTCCTGGCTTCAGCCTGGCCCAGCAATGGCCATCTGGGGAGTTAACTAGTATATAGAAGATTGACCTCTCTCTCTCTCTCTCTCTCTTTCCCCCTCTCTCTCTCTCTCTCCCTCTGTCACTGCAACTCTGCCTTCAAATAAATAAATAAATTTTATTTTTTTAAGTTCATTGTGAGAGGGAAGTTTATCCTAATTAACATTTCTTTTAGAAACAGTCTGAAAATAATTCTTGGTTAGCAATTGAAGGCAGCTTGTAGTATGACCTTCTTGGTATGGATTTTAAAGCAAAACCAGTGCCCACTTCTCCAAATTTAAGGAGAAATGAAATCCTATTGGAGTTGTTACTGTAAATTTGAGTCCATCTGTTTCCAATTTATATTTGGGACACACCAAAAAAAAAAAAAAAAGCACATAACAATCATCTAGGGACATAACAATCACACTTGATTATGCTTAACTGTGGCCTGCTTCAGCAACTTTCCCTGGGTTCTTGAGGATAAGCCTGCCATCCGTATTCCAGTCTGTGTGAAATAAATGTACTGTAAAATATTTATTGGAATAAAAAATTATTCTAATGCACTGGAAAAATTCACTGTTTTAAAAACTGTATTGAAAATTGTTTTGATGATACAATAAGAGTTCATGAGGCAATTGAAGAAATTGCCCCCAGTTTGTTGCTATTTCAAATTGAGATTTTTTTAAAGATTTATTTATTTATTTGAAAGTCAATTACACAGAGAAGGAGAGGCAGAGAGAGAGAGAGAGAGAGAGAGAGAGGTCTTCCATCCGTTGGTTCACTTCCCAATTAGCTGCAATGGCTGGAGCTGTGCCAATCTGAAGCCAAGAGCCAGGAGCCAGGAGCTTCTTCCGGGTTTCCCACATAGGTGCAGGGGCTCAAGGACTTGGACCATCTTCTTTTGCTTTGCCAGGCCATAGCAGAGAGCTGGATCAGCAAGTGGAGCAGCTGGGACTTGAACTGGTGCTCATATGGAATGCCAGCACTGCAGGCGGCAGCTTTACCCACTACACCACAGCGCCAGCCTCCAAATTCAGATTTTTAATATGAGCTTTTTTAAAAAAAGACTTATTTGAGAGGCAGAGTGACAGAAAGAGAGAGAGGTCGATTTTTCCGTCTGTTGGTTCACTCCCCAAATGGCCACAACAGCAAGGGCCGGTCCTTGCTGAGGCAGGAGCGAGGAACTCCATCTAGGCCTCCCTCCTAGTTGCATGGTCCCAAGCCTTGGCCATCTTCCACTGCCTTCCCAAGTGTATTAGTAGGCAGCTGAATTAGAAGTAAATCAGCCAGGACTTGAATCATCTCTTCCATTTGGGATGCTGGTGTCCCAAGCAGTGGCTTAACTCACTGCGCCACAATGCTGGTTTCCATGAGGTTTCTTAAAATAAGAATACAACATTAATTATTCTGTTATCTCTTAATAAGTGCCATATGGAGGGTATAACTGAACTCTTGGTCTGTTTTATTATTCCAACAATAGACATAAGAAGAAAACCTTGGTGAATATATGTAAGCAATAGAATGTGTTTTAACCACATAACACAAATTCTAAGTAATAAATTTTAAGAATTTATATAACCTATTAGAGTACACATATGTGATGAGTTCAATGAAAATTTTTACAACAAGACAAAATAACAGTCTGAAATTAATGCCATGTCGATCTTTTCCTGGATGCTTCAGTGAATGTGTAAATAAAAACTACAATTGTTGATCGGGTCTCAAGTACTAACTTATAGTTTAGTATTAAGGTGTGAGCTGGTACACTTGAAAATGGGTTAGGAAAGTTTATACAAATGCAAGTTTGGTTTTGTATGTGGGTTTATAAATGAAATAAAAATTTAAGTTAAAATCCAACTACAGCCAGCGTCGCAGCTGACTAGGCTAATCATCTGTCTGTGGTGCCGGCACCCAGGGTTCTAGTCCCGGTTGGGGCGCCGGATTCTGTCCTGGTTGCTCCTCTTCCAGTCCAGCTCTCTGCTGTGGCCAGGGAGTGCAGTGGAGGATGGCCCAAGTGCTTGGGCCCTGCACCCGCATGGGAGACCAGGAGGAAGCACCTGGCTCCTGCCTTCAGATCGGTGCGGTGTGTCAGCCGCAGTACGCCGGCCGTAGTGGCCATTTGGGGGGTGAACCAACGGAAATTTTCTCTGTCTGTCTCTCTCACTGTCCACTCTGCCTGTCAAAAAAAAAAAAAAATCCAACTATATTAAAATCGCATAAGTAGTTTAGAATGAACAAACTTGAGTCCCACACATGAAACATTTAAATAGACATTCTGATTCTTTTTTGACTTTTTTTTAAAGATTTATTTATTTATTTGAAAGTCAGAGTTACACAGAGAGGAGAGGCAGAGAGAGAGAGAGGTCTTCCATTCGCTGGTTCACTCCCCAATTAGCCGCAATGGATGGAGCTGTGCCGATCCAAAGCCAGGAGTTTCTTCCAGGTCTCCCACGTGGGTGCAAGGGTCCAAGGACTTGGGCCATCTTCTACTACTTTCCCAGGCCATGGCAGAGAGCTGGATCGGAAGAGGAGCAGCAGAGACTAGAACTAGCATCCGTATGGGATGCTGGTGCTTCAGGCCAGGGCATTAACCCGCTGCGCCACAGAGCCAGCCCCTTGACTTTCAAATTAAACATTTTAAATGTATTCCTTCCAGTATTCCTTCCAGATATATTTCTGCTTTTAATAGTGATGATGTCATAATTAGACAAATCAAAATGTTGAAGATTTAACTATTGTCTGTTACTATTATTTATAATCAAATCCATATGTCATTCTTCTCACAACTCCAATATAGATGATAACTCTTGACCTTTGAATATTTTTCCTTTAAATAATTTTGTTCACATAAAATAATGTAGCTTTATTTTAAATACTGAGTAGCTTAGGTGATTGATAAAATCAGAATAGAATAGAATATCCTTTTTATAAATGTTTCTTTTATTTGAAAGGCAGAGTTACAAAGAGAGAGGAAGCAACAGAGAAAGAGATCTTCCATCCACTGGTATACTCCCCAAATGTCCACAAAGGTCAAGATTGGGCTGGTCTGAAGCCAGGAGCCAGGAGGTTCATCCATGTGGGTTGAAGGGCCCAAACATTTGAGCCTTCTCCTACTGCTTTCCCAGGCAACTTAGCAGGGAGCTGGATTGGAAGTGGAGCAGCCAGGACTTGAACTGGTGCCCCCATGGAAAATCGGCTTTGCAGGCAACAGCTTTACTCACTACACCATAATGCCAGCTCCAGAACACAGTATCTTAAAGATTATTAGTGTGCAACCTAATTTTAAATCCCATTTTTTTTTAGTTTTTGCCAATATTTTTGCATTTTTAGGTATGTTTGACATGTAATACTTTTTTTTAGATCAAATAATTTAAGAAGATAAATGATATAAAATTCTGAACTAAAGAAATTCAAAGCTAAGTTCAAGAAATAACAAGAGTAGTTAAGCTCCTATATCACTATCTTTAAATTCCTCAAGAGACTGTCAGCGCAGTGGTCTTCTGCAAACTATGTGCTCAATTAATGATTCTTAGGTGAGTAAATGTAGGTTATGTGATATTTAACAAATGTTTGACTTTATTTCCAACCAACTCAATGAGTGAAAACAAGGACAAAAGAAGTCAGAAGTACCCCAGTTGATGCTTAATAAATATTGGTTTTTTTTTTTTGTCATGGTAGTTGTCTTATTATCCATGTTTACTGGAATCATAGTTTCAGAAAATTCTGTTCTAAGTCATTTATTTTAGTTGGTAGTTTTGTATCTCTTTCCAGGTATACTTTTTATAGTACTACCATTTAGTACAACTGAATACTTTGAGTTTTACATTATTTACCATAGTGTTAGTGAAATAAAAGATGAATAGTTTATAATATTCAATAATTGATTTTTATATTAAGCAAGTTACACAAATGATATATAAATATGTGCTTGTTGTAGAAGTTTTTATTTAGAAGAATTCATTCTATTTGCCATTATTTCCTATTTCTAATAATAGTAGCTTTAAGTAAAGTGATGGAATTTCAGAGTTAGAAGTCATTTAATAAGCCAATTATAGTGCTTCCTTATTGTTGGTCTTTTATTTATTTCATTTTATTTAAAAGGCACAGGCGCACACACACACACACACACACACACACACACATACAAGGAACAGAGATCTTTCATGGTGGTTCACTACTCAAATTCTTGCAATAGCCTGAGCTAGGCCAAGCCAAAGCCAGGAACCCAGAATTACATCCAAGTCACTCATATCAGTGGCAAGGACCAGTGCACTTGACCATGATCTGTATCCTCCCAAAGTGCACATTAAAAGGAAGGTAGATGCAAAGCAGAGGAGCCATGACTTAAAACAGGCACTCTGATATGGCCACATGGGTGCATGTGTCCCAAATGGCACCCTTATTGCTCTGCCAAATTCCCACCCCAACCTTTTTTTTTTAATAGATTAAAAAACATGTTATTTTTTGAAGATTTATAGAGAAGTTGTGACTAGTATCTATATCCCTGTTCATACCAAACTTATTTCCACCACAGCATCATGCATTGTCTCTGAATAAATGTTTTAAAGGAATTTTATGTTTTACAATCATTATATTTATTAAATGAATAAAAAATGAAGAGAAAAAAATTTAAGAATCAGAATAATTCTCATTGTTTTCAACTCATTTGGGAACATATAATGAAGTGGCACATTTAGCTTATCAAAACTTGTGTTGATGCCAAGTAGTAGAATGTTGTTAAATACTAGATAACTATTTGAACATCACCTATCATTAAAAAGTCTAATATATTTACTTGGAGGAGCTTAATATAATTTAATTAGGACATTTCTGAAACATTATAATTGTGTTGCCAGAAGAAAACCTGCAGTGAAGTGTTTGCTATAGAAGTTATAGCTGAGCTACAAATTTTTGCTAAAAATAGTTTCCTAGCGACACCTGCTGGTGTATTGTTGTAATAATGATTCAATTATCAGAAGTGACTTCGTGGAAATTAAGGATTAAAAAGAAAAAGTCTTTGTGGGTAGAATTGTTTTACTATCATTTACACTTCTATTTGAAAATTTTGACATTTGATTATTAATCTGATAATAACATTAGTTTCGTTATACTTTCATGTTCATAGTATTTTCAATCTGAACATCTACATTAAGTTGTGTATTGACTAAGTTATTTGATGTAATGCTCAAAATTCCTTTTGCTACTTGTCTTACCTGACTGTTTTATGTCATACTTTACCATACCACCAAACTTGGCAAAAGTATAGATTCAGTAAATACGGATTGAATTTTAGTAGTTATTTTATGTCATTTGCACAGAGGAAGTAGACAAGTTTATGTATACATGAGCTAAGTACATTATTTTTTGTACACTTAAAATGATACATTATATAGGAGAACAATTTTATTAGGAGAAATTTGTTCTGTAGAAGAGGATTTCTACATTATTAATTATAAAGGAAAGGTGTATTGAGTCTTTGAATATTTTCTTTATACTTATTTCTTTTTTTAAAAGATTTATTTGTTTATTTGAAAGTCAGAGTTATACAGAGAAGGAGAAGGAGAAGGAGAGAGAGAGAGAGAGAGAGAGAGAGAGAGAGAGAGAGAAAGGTCTTCTATCCCCTGGTTCACTCCCCATTTGGCTGCAATGACCAGAGCTGTGCTGATCCGAAGCCAGTAGCCGGGAGCCTCTTCCAGATCTCCCACGTGGGTGCAGAGTCCCAAGGACTTGGGCCATCTTCTACTGATTCTCAGGCCATAGAAGAGAGCTGGATTGGAAGTGGAGCAGCTGGGTCTCAAACTGTCACTCATAAGGGATGCCGACACTGCAGGCCGTGGCTTTACCCACTAAGCCACAGCTCTGGTCCCTATACTTACTTCCTTTATGATTATATGTAGTCTCATGGATTTATATACTACATTCAAGGGACTGGTATTGTGGCATAGCAGGTAAAGCTGCCACCTGCAATTCTGCCATCCCATATGGGGCATCAGGTTTTAGTCCCGGCTGCTCCACTTCCTATCCAGCCCCCTCTAATGTGTCTGGGAAGGCAGTTGAAGATGGCATAAATCCTGGGGTCCCTGGGAGGAGCCAAGAAGCTCCTTGCTCTTGGCTTTGCCTTGGCCCAACCCTGACCATTGTGGCCATTTGGGGAGTGCACCAGCTGATGGAAGATCTCTCTTTGTGTCTTCCTTTCTCTGTGTAACTCTTTCTAATAAATAAATAAATTTTTTTAAAAAAATTAAAGACTACATTTAAATGATTCAGAACTCTCTTGATCCCCAGACCTGTATAGCCAATTGCTTGGTTCCTTGACAACATATCCAAAATAAAACTTATGATTTTCTCCTTGAACTTATTTCTCCCATATATTCCTCACTTTAGTAAATGACTATTTTACCCTTACATTTGATCAAACCAAAGGTATTTTAATACTTTGTAAATTCTCTCCCTTTTACCCTACATTCAACCATGAAGAAATTCTGCCAGCTCTACTTTGAAGTACATTCAGTATCTATCACATCTGCCAGTTGGATTTACATGACCATAATAATTTCTCCTGACCTACCTAACCAGTCTCTTAGCTTCTAATTTTGTCCTCCTGTAGTTTATTTTCTACCCCACAGCCAAAGGGATTCTCTGAAAATGTAAGGACAGACCTTGTTATTCCTCTGTTGAGATCCTTCCTAAAGCGCACTATGTGAATTCCCTCCCTCCACCCCTCATTTCCAACTATTCCCCTCCCCTGTCAGTAATTTGCTTGCCATCCTCCTTACTGATCATAGAAATTCTTCATCCCAGGCTTTGTACTTGCTGTTGATTCAGATTGAAACATTCCCCTTGATGCATGAAAGATTTTGATCAGATTATCAAATTTTACTGTTTCAGAGAGGCTGTTATTGACTGCATTGTGCAGTATAATGAAGCCTGATTTCTTTACAAGATTTTTTTACATTGCAATTATCAAGATTTGCTAAGTTTACTTTTTAATGGTATCTTTCTCAACTAGGAAGTCAGTTGTATGAAAGCAGAAATTCTTGATTGTCCATAGTTAGTTCCGAACCTAAACCAGTTTTCTACATGGTAGGCACTTAGTTAATATTTGTTGAATAATCACTGAGCCCTAAGACATAAATGGAGAATGTGGTTTAATTTACATTATAATAACTCAATCCATAGGGTAGTCAGACCTCTGATAATAGGGTCTGCTTTACTTAAATCTTTGTGTTTACATCATACTTTCTACATTCAGCACAAATTACTGTAGTGTTTCTTATTTAGGTTAATGCACAGACAATGTTCCTGGGGTCACAATGCGGAGTGATATTACTATTTTGAAGATTCTTTCTATGGGAATAATTACTTTTTTGTTCTTTTGACATACACATCTGACTCTCAATTACATTAACAAAACTTATACACATGAATGCAATGAAGAATAGCCCCTTTTGTATTCATACTAAGACTTTATCAATATCAAGTGCTTCCCACTGGGCTCTAATGAAAGAACCAAACTTCCATCATAATGAAATTGCAAATTCATTTGTATATGCTTCTTTTATATTTCAAAGCCACTTTTTGATGTTTTGGGCTGCAATTGCATTTATTGTTTAAGGTCACAGAAATGCAGTCCTAACTAGACCATGTTGTCAGAATTCTTCATTCAGCTTTGCACAAAGATAAATGACTAACTTTCAACAATAATATACTAAAGGCAAAATTTGTTCCCATATGTATATAATCTTTTAAGTCCACTGCTTTCTCTTTTCCAGTCAATAGATCCCCAGCCATCCTAACCACCCTGCCTCTGTAGATTTCAGGTTGTAAATTACTGCAAATACTTTCTTTAGATGGAAACAGATAAATTAAAATTTTTAATGTTATTGATTTTCCATGGAAATTTTTGGCTTAATGTATGAATTATTTTGCCTTAACTATCCTGTAAGGTAGATAATTATGTAAAACGTTAGCTAAATTCTGTGGCTCCATTTCTCACTTTCCACATAACTACAAAGTAGATCACTTGCCTTAATTGAAAAGATTTGGTAAGTGTTTTAAAACTTCCCCATGCACATGGATTAAATTCCTGCTGAAGATTCTATACTGCCTCCAATAAAACAATGCATATTTTAAAATAAGTTTATTTTTTGCATTTCCTTTGTAATTTTTACAAAAAATACACAAAGAATTTCCTGATATATTTGAGGCCATACTTTTAACCAAGAGTATCCAGTTTCTAATATTAACATATACTGCAGCATCATTGTATCACAAGTCTTTATAGATTTATTCAAGGGATTCTAGTAATGAATACCCTAATATGATCTTTGCATATAAAGAAGAACAAAGGCACAACATGGCACTAGGATAATATAATGCTGGTATAGTAATGTCCTTATTTTAATATCTTGTTTTATTGCACATCTGAGAATCTCTTTATTACCATGTACTCTGAAGCTCCCTCAATCAAGAGAATATAATTTCCAGAGGATGTGTAGGAGAAAACCTTGGATTTTTAGATCAACTCCTCTCCCCCTCTTTGCCTTTTGTTTCTGATCTGTTAATTTTATGACCTCTGGGAAATTAGCTGCATTTTTCTGTGTGTGTGTGTGGCTATGGAGTAGAGAAAACTCTGTCCATAGAGTTGTGATATAATTACATGTGACAATACATACAACATGTTCAAAACAGTACACAGCAATAGTAAGCACTCCTTGATAACTATTTAGAATCCTTTTTCTGACCCCTCCCACCTTTCACCCCAACCCCCTTCCAGTCTGTTGTGATTGGGTTTAATCAGAAGTTAAAACTGACCAAGTAAACAACGTGAAGTCTTTCTGTGCCTGCCAACTCTAATTGCTTTGCATTCACTGAATTAGTAAGTAGGGGGCAGTCAGGACCTAGAACTGACCTAAATATAATACCCAGCAGGTGTATATAGCCTTTTTCTTTACAGCAAAATTGCTCCCAAAGGGATTGGATAGACTGAAGAATGCTCCACTCTCAGACCTCATTTTAAGTCCAGATAGAGCCCTCAGAAGATTTACTTAAGTCTCTGTTCAACCAGAAGAACTGAGGACTGAGCCCTAAGTTATTTTAATATGACATAGGAAAACATTATCATATTAATCATTTTGTGTATGGGGACTTTCTTCATTGTTTGTTGCTTATCTGACCAGTTGTAAGGCTCAGATCATTGCTCTGTGTAAGAGCTTCACCTCTTAGAATGTCATTTTCAGAAAAGCATATTAATAGTTCTTTAATATACTACTTTATATCTGAAAATAATGTTTTATGACTGTAAATTTTTATTGCTTTAGGTGTAAAGATGGCCTGAAAGGATTTGCGTTTTCTGCACTTAGGTAAGTAATATTTATTTATCTTTATGTTGAAAAACAATTTATGTTAATCTTTTAAAAAATACCATTATATATAATTATAGTAAATATTTACTGACTCAGTGTTTAAGTTGAAAGTAATTTTAGACTTCCTCGAAGCATTTCCAGGTCCTTGCAGGGTGTTTATTGAAAGATTAATTTGTCAGAATTTTTTCCCCCTAAAATTCAGTCAACTCCTAATTTTAGGGCCTGTTATCTGTCCTCTGTTGTGGGATGTTAGAAAAAAATAGAAGAATATTTTTCAGTGAGCTTGGAAAGACAGTTACACTTGAACAATGACTGAAAAATTAAGTACTTGATTGTGTGGTACTAGCTTATGGTTTGCTATAGGGCAAAACTCACACTGTCCAACACATGGTAGACTTTAAGCACTGCCAGAGTTTTTCACCCTATAGACTATCTCTTAGTAATTAGCACACCACATGTACTGTACAAATGTGGTTAACATTAACACTATATTTTCTAGTCAGATAATAATTTACACACAGATTAGAAAATTAAATTTTTATTTAATTTATTTTTATCCCCATGTGACATGATGAAAAAACTGAAGCTTAGAATGTATAATTTAATTTAACATCATATAAGTAACCATATGTATTGACTCCAACCCCATGTCCTTCCAGTTTATGACATAAATGTTGCCTATTTTATTTTTTCAAGTGCATGTAGTAAGTACTTAGTGAAGATGAGTTGTAGCATGGTGTATACTGGGGAGAATATCAGGGTGGATTTTAGTACTTTATATGATTGTCTGAGAAGGTTCTTTGAAGATTCAATGTGTCAATCCCTAAAAAGTGTTTAGAACAGTGCATGACACAGAGTAAGCACATAAGAAATGTTGGCTATTACTGTTGTTACCAGTCTTACAGGTGATATGCTTTAAATGGCACATGAAGGAGAGAATTATACAGGTACAGAGAGAGAGAGAGAAAACACTCTGTGGAAGTGAATAATATTAGTGAAAAGATGAAAACTATTAACAGGAAATAGGAGGCAAGAGTGAGGAAATTTAATTGGCATGGTAAGTTTACATAAGGGAATATATAGGATTTAAAAAAATAAGTAGGATAGAGCCAGATTATGAAAGACCTAGAAAAAAAGAGACAAATTTGAATTTAATAAGGTAGACTACTAAGGAGCCACTCAAGGGTTCTGAGAAGAGTAGTTGACAGTATTTCAGAAAGATTACTCTAGCCATGATATTTGAGACACTGAAAAAGAGAGAACCAGAAAGTGGTGAAATTAAGTAGTAAGGAATAGGATTTGGGTAACAGTGAGAGGGTTAAAGAGAGACAAAGTTGAGATTTAGCAATGGAAGAAAGTGAAGACCTAGTTACTGACATTTTCCTCCTTTCATCCCCACTTCTCCATCAATCCCAGCCAAGTAATGAAACACTTAAGTACATGAAAGAAATTTCTATTGAAAGAAAATCTGAGGGTATACAAGGAAACCGATTTAGGAGGGAAAATGGAATCCCCTGTATGAGTAAGAATATCTTTGGCTGTGGAACCTCTATGGTAATAATAAGTCATAATACATAATAATAATCCCTGGCCTTATAGTTTCCGTTAAAAGTTCATGTAATTTGTTAGACCGTAACTTTTTGTAGTTGTTATTGTAAAATTGACTATCCTGTATTCAGATGAAGGTTGGAAACAAAACCTAAAGAGAAGGGAAAAACCTTGCCCTATTTCCCTACATGTCTTCTTAGGCTCCAAGAATCTTTGTAAAAATTCAAAATGTGTCAGATGAATTGTATCTCTTCTTCAAATTCACTTGTAATACAGGGTTAGTTTGTGTGATTAGTACCTAAGATTTTCTTTGTATTATAGGAAAATATTCTGGAAAAACATTTATTCTTACTAATAATCTTATTAAAGACAGAAAATTGTTAAGTAATATGCATTTTCTTGCATTTATATTGTACATCTCTTCCAACTAAACAGATTTTACTTCATTTCAGATCTCCCACCTTTTAAATTGATTAGTCTTAAAGTCAGTACTCAGAAGAGTATTACTAGAAGCCAAATATATTTTTATTGCTAAGTTTCATTGTCAGAAAATAATGTGGTTAATGTATGCAGTCTTTGTAGCTTCCAAAAAGTATTATCTGACATGACTTTCTAACAGTACCTCTTTAAATTCTTGGCCAAATTATGTTGCAAATATATGGTATACATTTGTAGCGTGTCAAAAATACAATGTTTAATGCTAATTACAAAATGTAGGAGACAGAAACATCCTTGTAACCCAATTTAATTTGATTTTCTGGCATTATTAAGCTTCAATGAGGAAAAGTTATTCAGTGCCTGACACAACTGAGAATGAGGAGATATATCTGAATATAATTGCAAAAAGTCTTAAAGGAAGCACCTATCTTAAAAAAATCATAATTATGCTATCATAAAAATATACACTGTTCACTTTGAGGAAAGCTGTCCTTTATTCAAAAAGGAGGAGTATTCACAGTGGGGCCAGCGCTGTGGCTCACTTGGTTAATCCTCCGCCTGCGGCACTGGCGTCCCATATGGGCACCGGGTTCTAGTTCCGGTTGCTCCTCTTCCAGTCCAGCTCTCCGCTGTGGCCCGGGAAGGCAGTGGAGGATGGCCCAGGTGATTGGGCACCTGCACCTGCATGGGAGACCCAGGAGGAAGCACCTGGCTGCTGGCTTTGGATCAGCACAGCACCAGCGGTAGCGGCCATTTGGGGAGTGAACCAACAGAAGGGAGACCTTTCTCTCTGTCTCTCTCTCTCTCACTGTCTATAACTCTGTCAAAAAAAAAATTATTCACAATGTATCCTAGTTTTCTGCCTCCTAATTCGATTTGGGTAAAAAGCTTTAGGATATTACACTTTACTTCAGTTTAGCACCTATTTTTGAAATATTCCTAAATGTGTACAAGAAAGTATAGGGGCTACAAGGATGAACAAATTCATCCAGTATATATTTAGTATGCTTTTACTTTGCTCCAGGTCTTGTACTAAGCATTGAAAATATATTGGTGCATGAGTCAGATTTCCTAACAGAGCATATGGTCTAATGGGGAAGACAACATTAATTATAATTGTACCAAGTATTACCAAAAAATGTAGGTTATCTCAAGAATATATTTTAGAAGACTGAATTTAGTCTCAAGTTATGATAGGAATAAAGCAGAGAAAGGAAATTTGCACAGAGTTACTCACAGAATGGAACAGATAAAGTGCTTTTTAAAAGATTTATATATTTATTTGAAAAGCATTCTTAGCAGACAGAGAAGTAGAGACGGGGGAGATATCTTCCATTTGCTGTTTCACTTCTCAAATAGCTGCAGTCACTAGGGCTGGGCCACAGTGAAGCCAGGAGCCAAGAGTTTCATCCAGGTCTCCCACTTGGGTTCAGGGGCCCACGCACTTGGGCCAATTTCCTTGGCTTTCCCTGGACACATTAGCAGGGAGCTGGATTGGAAGTGGAGCATCCAAGACTCCAACAGGCACCCATATGGGATGCTGGCATTTCAGGTGGCAACTTAACCCTCTATGCCACAATACTGGCTCCAAAGAGAAGAGAAATTAAGTGCTATGCAGTTCTCGGATCACCTCCCCCCCTTTTAACCTGGGAAGGGATAGAGAGAAAAGGGGGGAAAGAAGGAGTGCTTAGGATGGATTTTAGGCATAGACATTTTGTGCAATGGTTAATCAGCAGGTTGGGACACCCACATCACATTTTAGAGTATGTGATTCAAGTCCTGGAGAAGCTTGCTTGTGATTCCAGCTTCTGGCTTATGTACATTCTGGGAGGTAGCAGGTGATGGCTCAAATACTTGGGTGCCTACCATCCATGTGTGAGATCCAGATTGAATTTCTGGCTGCTGGTTTTGTCCTGACCTAGTCCTGGCAGTTATAGTTGTTTGAGGAATAAACTAGTAAATCGAAGATATATTCTCTTTCTCTCTCCCTCTCTCATCTTCCTTTCAATAAAATAAAAACAAAAAAGATTTTTATAAAACAAGATTTTTGCAAAGATGTAGGAAATAATGATCCAGACAAGAAAAGGACAGAAGCATGGGTTTATCTGCCGAATAGTGAGTAGTTCAGTTACCTATAATGTATAATAATAGCTCCTATAACAAGCACTCACTGTGTGCTGAGTACTATTTAAGCTTGTTTGTTTTTCATTTAGTAGTTATAGACCAGTGAAGTTCTTTGTGCATGAGAGTGGTATGTTTCAGATCTGTAGTTTAAGAAGCTTCCTCTGGAAATGTGTATAGGTGATTTGGAAATTATCTGTCTATGTACAGAGAATAGCAGAAGTCATGGGAATAGAGCCAGAACAGGAGTTGGAAGATGCAATGAGCCTCACCCCTCATACTTTAAAACTTAGAAGAATGTATACCTCAGTGCCCCAGCATCCAGACTGTTCTGGGTTCAAATAATTACTGACAATTTACCGACTGTTGACAGATAGTTACTTATGCTACGTCTCGTGGGAATTATACCTATGGCATTGCTATGAGGATTAAACGATTTTGTATTTGTAAAAGACTTGGTTGACAATGTTTTTGTCATCTAGTAAGTGCTCAGAAAATGCTATCTCTGTTTTCATTTACTTAGCATGTATGAATTAGATATTTTCTATGTGCAAGATACTATGCTAGGTTCTGGGCTATAGGGGCAAAGAAGATACAGGCTATTATATGGGGGAAACATTTAATATTGACTACCAAAGTGATGCTTACAGTAATGAGGATTCACTGGGCTCTGAGCACAGAGGAAGGACCACTAACTCATCCTGGCTTGGGAAAGGAACACTGTCTCCAATGAAATGACCTGTAATTTGAGATGGTCAGTCTTGGCCAAAATAGCAACTGCATTGGGGAAGATAACGAGAGATATTGTTTTTCCTTGTTGCTTATTAATAATAGCAGCACAGATCTTAAACTGTCTGCACACATGCCCAAATAAAAACATATTCTTTTGGACTAACATCTACCAAGGATGCACAGCTGCCATCTAGTGACAAACCAACCAATTATTTGTATAGCCCTTATGATTTGATAAGCTAGATGTTTTTACATGATTTGTCCAAATGTGTTAGATTGCAATTGTTGGTAATAATAGCTTTTCCTTTCATTTCTGGGTATATAAATTTATATTTTTTGTTTATCGCAGGACCCAATTTCCAGAATTTTAGTTTCATGTCATGTAGTATCATTGATGTTTTATCTATATTTTATTGCATTTTCTAAAAGTTTGGGAGGTAGAGTTTCCATAGGAAAGCTTAGAGCAATGACTTACATTCCAGGTACAAACAACAATAATAAAACCTCTGAGAAAGTATACTTCTTGAGTGATAGCTAATGGTGATAACATTTTCTCTGTGTTGTCTTTGGAAAAATATACAACAGTTTTAATGGCATAGAAATGAGATGACCCCTTTTGGATATTTGATTTTTCCAAAGAGAAATAAATAAATTTGAGCAACGTTGAGATTAGGATTTTCTAATGAAATAATATGAGATATGGCTTCTTAACTGGTTTCTGTTTCTTGTTCTCTAGTTCCCTCTGTCTCTTTGTATTGGTACAGGTGATTTTCTATTGTACTGCAGCTGTTTATACCTCAGAGTGATATTAGATATAAACTTAGAGTTTCACTGTAAATGAGAAACTCATATAATAGTAACTGTTAGGAGAACTTAGGGAAAAATATAGTTGAAAAAATACAAATTTTGTGACCCAAGTAGTTTTTTTTTGAAAAACTTTAAAGCATCTAATATATTAAAAAGTGGTGTCCCAAATTAAAAGGTACTTCATGAAAGTGCTGTGCTGGATTTTGCTTGGTTAATTTGATTTTAAAATACCTGAATGTCAGACAAATGACTACTACACTTTTCTGTGTATCTTGATTTTGAAGGCCTATTTTTTTCTTCAAGGGAAAATTAGATTTTATATAAATGATGAAAATACGATTAAAAAGAAAATATTCTGCAAAATCTATTTTCTTCTCTTTGATTTTTCTTGATGAAAAATGCTTCACATTGTGTTCTTTTCTTTAGGTTCATTGTAGGGAAGGAAGAAATTCCCACACATTCTTATTCACCAGAGGCAGCCTATGTAAAAGTGGAACAAAAGAAGGAGAAACTTGAGGACAAACCAAGAAAAATGAATATAATTGCTCTAGTCAGGAAACTTGTGGATTCAATGTGAGTTCTTTATCTTGCTATTTTAGCATGCTTTGTCACTGGTTTATATGATACTTGTTCCATGCCAGGGCAGGTTTTTTTTTTTTTTTTTAGGTAGTGATGATAATTTTCACCAGAAACTTTGTATAGAATTTGATAAAAGGCACTTGATGACAAGTGAATGTTTTTTATTCTTTCTGACAGAATAGTAGAGCTCAACATGCCTTTAAAATTGATTTATCTGAAATTGAAATGCTTTTCTATTTCAAATCAGGCAGATTTACAGATTATGATGGGGAACTTCAGGAAACAAGAATATGCCAAGTATGGGAAGAAAATAAAGTTCCTGAGAGAGATTCAAGAAGATAAAGAAATAATTAAGGAGTGAATGTTAAGGAAAATATATTTTTGTAAGAATGAAAAATTTTAGGGCTTTGATACTGAAATGAGAAATCTTTATTTCTCTCTGTACAAAGCAGTTTTTGTGTTTCATATAAGTACATATTCATTTATATTTCTAATGTAAATATTTAAGAAAGTAAATTTAGTGCTTTAAAATTAGAACATAAGCAAATAAAAATTATCTTGACAGGGATTATTTTAGGGCGGCTAGAATGAGTAGACCATATAGAAAATTAGGGGATCATTTATAGGATGCTGATGCCATTTAAGCAATCAGAACACCATGTTTGATCCACATTTTGCTTCTACCAGCTATGTGACCTTGGACAAGTGATTTAACCACTGGGCATCTCCAAGTCCTTAATCTCTTTACTGGGATCAATAATCTGTATTAAGGATTTTTGTGAGCATTAAATAAAATAACATGTGAAATTGTCTGACATAATATATAAGAACAGGATAGTATTAAAATCTAAAGTTATTGTCTTCATCTTGTCATACATTACACATATAAGGTAAGAATAAAGTAAGGAATATTAGATTATAAGAATAATTGTGGTAGTTAATTTTTTTTCTTTTATTGAAATATTTATTTGAAAGGCAGGGTTACAGAGAGGCAGAGGCAGAGAGAGAGAGAGAGAGAGAGAGAGAGGCTTTCCATCCGCTGGTTCACTCCCTAAATGGCCACAATGGCTGGAGCTGAGCCAATCTAAAGCCAGGGGCCGGGAGCTTCTTCAGGGTCTCCCACCTGGGTAAAGGGGCCCAAGGACCCCCTACTACCTTCCCAGGCCATAACAGAGAGCTGGAACGGAAGTGGAACAGCCAGGACTCAAACTGGCACCCATATGGGATACTGGCACTGTAGACTACAGCTTTACCTGCAACACCATAGCACTGACCCTCGGTTAATTTATTTATCAAAAATAGTTATAGGTTACTTTAGTAGAAAAAAGGAGCAGAGGGTCTCAATTAGTGGAACTAAGTTCAGTAAGAATCAGAGCAGAATGTACATTATGTAGGTGAATGATGTCTTGGGCATCAGAACTGAGCAGGTCATGGCAATACTTGTCAGAGTAGTATCAATAGGGCCCCTGAAGTGAAAACAGATGTAAAATTATATAGAAGCAAAGAAAACAAATAATACAGGAGATAGATAGTCCAGGACTTGGGAAGCCATTCTAATGAGTGACTAGGGAAAAATTAAATGACAGTATAGTTGATACCAAGATTGAACTTCACTAGCAAAGAGAGTTTACTAGTTTCAGTGTAGTTCTGGTAGCAATGGCTGAGAAATGTTTTTGAAGAGGACATGAAGAGTGATGATTTACATGAGACAGTGCTTCTCTGATTCACCTCTTTTCTAGCCACTAGTTTTAATCACTCAACAACTTCACATGACCAGATATGCCATATCGTTCTAATAACAGAAGGGCTGTGGTTAGCATGAGCTATTCTGTCACCCTGGAGTAGGAAAGGCTGCCAATGTACTCCAGCTGCAATGTAGAATTGGATTTCAGAGAAAGTCTTGCTAATCAATTTGCAAATGGGATTGAAGAGGTGCAGAGCCAGAACAATGCTCTACAGATTATTGTTAGAAACAGGAAACAGCTCATGTGTTCCCGCCATGAAGATAATTAATTTACTACAGTCTGAAAGGAATTATAAAGACTACTTATTTTGGAGCATGAATCCTTCAAAGAGAAAAGGAAAGCTAGACCCATCTGAGATATTCTACTTACTTTTAATGCCTAGGATGAATAAATAATCCTGGATTCAACATACTAAGTAATTAAAATGAGTGTGTCTCACACAGTAGTTCACCCAACAGAAATGTTTATATTTAACACTAGAGGGTTGAGTGGTTTACAATTAAATCACAAATAACTTACTTTTAAATTCTCACATGATTTCTCCTTCTGTATTTATTTTTAAAATTGAATTTTGAGTTCTAATACTGTATCATGTTTCTTTTCCAGATGTTTTCTCTCAAATATAATTATGTATAAATTCCTGTAACCTGAGCACATTCTCATTATGATTTTTGCTCAAGTACTGACTTCATGGATGATTTATAACCGTTATAGTTTGCAATAAGTGATTTAAAGCTTCCAAAGGATTTGGCAGAATATGCAGATAATATATACATATTTTTCATATTTAGTCACAAATACTTACCAATGTGACTTTTCTATTCCATATTCAACTATGTTAATGCAGTCATATATTTTATATTATGTGGCAAATGATAAGCAGCAAATAAAACATAAGTATTATTCTTGGTTCTGTATTATCTTAAAAACCCAAAAGCTACAAAAATATAGAAATAAGTGGGTGGCATTTTACCATTTTTTAGTTAGATAGTTTTAAACAGATCTACAAACACACACACACACACACACACACATACACACATACACATACACATTTAATTACAATTAGTTTTGTTTTTTGGGGGTTTAATTTCAGATGCAGGAAGGGACCAAGGCATAGATGCTGCAAACACTATGAAGATAATTGCATCTCTTATTGCATTAAAGTAAGTATATGAAAACATCTACTTTCTTATCAATGGAAAATGTAAATAGAAATAACATTTAAGAAATAATTTCAAAGTAAGTGGAAAAGTTGGCATTAATAATTGTTTTTCTTTACATTTGACTTGAGCAATTAAAAATTTGTGAGAATAGTTAATTTAGCTTTAATAGGCAATAATCAGATCCTTAAACAGTTTTAAAATTAGCTTGCTTAAAAGTTAGCTTATTTAAAACTTATGAAGTAGGACAGCTAATTCGTAGCAATAGCAACAACAAAATGGAAAAATAAGGTCTCAATTGTGTACTTTGTATTGTTTCCTCATTTAGAAATACATCCCAGAAAAGACCCCTGGATAGTACAGTATGCTAGCTGGATTAGTGTATATACTGATACTCACTGTACACAGTGTATACAGTCTGATACAATGGCATTTGGTTTTCAACTTGTGAAACTATTACATTTATTTTAAGACATCAAAGTAACTGGAACATGTCCATAGTTGCTCTTCACTAAGACAGCTCATTATGGCCACTGTCTTAAATTACAAACTATCTGTATATTGTGTACTGGTGTGTCATTCCCATTATCCTCCATATCCATTTCCTTACCTTCCCCCATCATCACCAGATCTGGGAGGTAAGTTATTATCTTTGCAATTAGTCTGGCCTGAGTCACACCGCCTGCTCAATTTCAAGCTCCTTAGTTTTGAGGGGACTCTAACAATTCCAGGGCTTTTAAAATATGTTCTCAGTTGATAATGGGAGAGCTACGTTGTACAATATCTTTTTTTTTTTTTGACAGGCAGAATGGACAGTGAGAGAGAGAGAGAGAGAGAGGAAGGTCTTCCTTTTGCCATTGGTTCACCCTCCAATGGCCTCTGTGACCAGCGCGCTGCGGCCTGCACACTGTACTGATGTGAAGGCAGGAGCCAGGTGCTTCCCCTGGTCTCCCATGGGGTGCAGGGCCCAAGCACTTGGGCCATCCTCCACTGCCTTCCTGGGCCACAGCAGAGAGCTGGCCTGGAAGAGGGGCAACCGGGACAGAGTCTGGTGCCCTGACCGGGACTAGTACCCGGTGTGCCGGCGCCCCAAGGTGGACGATTAGCCTATTGAGCTGTGGCGCTGGCACAATATCTTTTTTATATTTTTTTTTTGGACAGGCAGAGTTAGAGAGAGAGAGACAGAGAGAAAGGTCTTCCTTTTCTGTTGGTTCACCCCACAAATGACGACTACAGCTGGCGCACTGTGCCAATCCGAAATTGGGAGCCAGGTGCTTCCTCCTGGTCTCCCATGCGGGTGCAGGGCCCAAGCACTTGGGCCATTCTCCACTGCCTTCCTGGGCCACAGCAGAGAGCTGGACTGGAAGAGGGGCAACCAGGACAGAATCCGGCGCCCCAACCAGGACTAGAACCTGGGTGTCGGCGCCGCAGGCAGAGGATTTGCCAAGTGAGCAGCGGTACCAGCCAACAATATCTTGAGAGACAGCTTCCTCCTAGTTATTCCACAAGGGAGGAACTTTCCCAAGTTAGTACTTATGAATGTGAATGCCTATGGCCCAATATTGACAATGGTCCATGCCTTCAGAATTTCCAAAGATATGACAGGGGTAAAAGCAGTAGAGTATTTTTTTAAGTGTGTAGTGATCTGATACATGTTTTCCTATTTTCTCTTGCACCTTTTCTTTTCTTTTCTTTTTTCTTTTTTGACAGGAGCCAGGTGCTTCTCCTGGTCTCTCATGGGGTACAGGGCCCAAGCACTTGGGCCATCCTCCACTGCACTCCCGGGCCACAGCAGAGAGCTGGCCTGGAAGAGGAGCAACTGGGACAGAATCAAGCGCACCGACCGAGACTAGAACCCGGTGTGCTGGTGCCGCAGGTGGAGGATTAGCCTAGTGAGCCGCGGCGCAGGCCTTCTCTTGCACTTTTTTTTTTTTTTGACAGGCAGATTGGACAGTGAGAGAGAGAGACAGAGAGAAAGGTCTTCCTTTGCCGTTGGTTCACCCTCCAATGGCCGCTGCGGTCAGCACACTGCGGCCGGCGCACCGCGCTCATCCGATGGCAGGAGCGAGGTGCTAGGTGCTTTTTCCTGGTCTCCCATGGGGTGCAGGGCCCAAGCACTTGGGCCATCGTCCACTGCACTCCCGGGCCACAGCAGAGGGCTGGCCTGGAAGAGGGGCAACTGGGACAGAATCCGGCGCCCCGACCGGGACTAGAACTCGGTGTGCCGGTGCCGTAAGGCGGAGGATTAGCCTGTTGAGCCACGGCGCCAGCCCTTCTCTTGCACTTTTAAATGGTGCTGGCAATCTCAAAATCTGAGGGCTGCTGGAAAGTTCTTACACCTTCTAACTGAATATGAGTGTAGTTCCACGGGAGGCTTCAGGAGGGGAACTAATAAAATTATTGTGAAATGAGAGATATTTGAAAAACTTGAGGTCTGGGGGAGGGAATATTAAAAACATTATGTGAAAAGTTAGTATAATTTGCTTAGCAATGAAAAAGACCTAATCACTCTTTCAAATGTGTACCAGTGCTGTGAACTTGACAGTTTCTGTGTGAGCTGGAATATTATGCCTATGAATGCAAAACTATTTGAAATCTGTGGGTAAGGAATTTATACCACAAATATAGTAAAAATTTTTGGCAATGTACCACTTTATTCCATGAATTTAGGTAGAACCACATGTTAGATCTTAGCCCTGAGTAAATATTCATCTTAATTACATTACTCTCAAATCACCATCTTCCATTCACACTAACTTCCTGTCCTTTCCTTGCACCTGCCAACCTCTTTATTGGCATTGTGATCTTTATTCAAGTTGTTCAAAATGTTTTTCTCATGCTAGCTTTCTTACATTTTGGGTCTATTTAAGTGTCGTATCCTCATTCTCCTCCCCTTACCACTCAGTCTGACATAGATGGTCCTGTTGATTTCTGCCTTGGTTCCCTGATTATTTCCTTCATAATATTTATTTTAGGCTGTTATTATTTTCTTTGATAACTTCTTTCTTTTTCTCTCCCTCTAATGTTTTCTTCCTATTCTGAGCATGAAAGCTCCATGAAGGCAAGAACATTTTGTTTTCCTCACCTCTGTATCGCCAGCATTTAGGGATATGCATAGCACATAACAGGCATTCATTGACTATTTCCTGAATACAGGAAACGGTGGACAAGTGGATCTTTTGAAAATAGTATGAAAAGATTGTAACATGGTTATGATCCGCGAATTCTTACATTTATGTTATAATGTTATCAATGGTAAGATAAAAATAGAACCTTTATTTATTTATTTATTATGACAAGCAGAGCGGACAGTGAGAGAGAGACAGAGAGAAAGGTCTTCCTTTGCTGTTGGTTCACCCTCCAGTGGCCACCGCGGCCGGTGCACCATGCTGATCTGATGGCAGGAGCCAGGTGCTTCACCTGGTCTCCTATGGGGTACAGGGCCCAAGCACTTGGGCCATCCTCCACTGCCTTCCTGGGCCACAGCAGAGAGCTGGCCTGGAAGAGGGGCAACCGGGATAGAATCCAGCGCCCCGACTGGGACTAGAACCCAGTGTGCCAGCGCCACTAGGCGGAGGATTAGCCTAGTGAGCGGCGGCGCCGGCAATATAACCGTTTTATGCTTTGAACAAATGCTAGGCAGTTTTAGTTAAGCAAATTATGGTAATTCACAGTAATTTATTGCACAACTTAATTTCTATGTTTTAACTAGGTATTAGGTTGCTTCAGGTACATTAACCTGATTCCAGTGTTTCTTTACAATTATCCAATTTTTTTTCCAGAAAAAAAAGAACATAATCTGGAAAATATAATCTTGGCCTTCGGAATTTAGGAGGCAGGCACTTGCTAAAATTGTAGATGTTTTTCCCATTCACTAGGAGTGAGAGAGGAGGAAGATGGGCGACCAGTATTGCAATATATTGGTTGAATCATGTATAAGATAACTATTCTTACTGCTAACATTTTGTTTTGAGCCAATTGGAGCTCTTCAGTCTCTCAGTATTAAGTAGCATCTAAATGTCATTGTCATAAATACTGAAATGAAATTGGCCAATACTGGTCATCCCCCTCAGGTGACCTTTTTTATACAGTATAAAAAAGTGAAGGAAAAATAGAGAAATGTTGCAAGCAAATGTTGAATTTCAGTTGCCTTAATCTATACCTTAGAGCTACTGTTCTGGGCTGGCACCGCGGCTCAATAGGCTAATCGTCCACCTGCAGCGCCGGCACACCGGGTTCTAGTCCCAGTCGGGGCGCCGGATTCTGTCCCGGTTGCCCCTCTTCCAGGCCAGCTCTCTGCTGTGGCCAGGGAGTGCAGTGGAGGATGGCCCAACTCCTTGGGCCCTGCACCCCATGGGAGACCAGGAGAAGCACCTGGCTCCTGCCATCGAACGGCAAAGGAAGACCTTTCTCTCACTGTCCACTCTGCCTGTCAAAAAAAAATAGCTACCGTTCTGTAGAGTTGTTTTAGCCTGACACATTCAAGCACAGGAATAACAACTTACATAAAACTACTTTTCTATGTGAAATCCCTTTAACTTAATCATATCAAAAGTTGGTGCCAACAATCTAAATGAATGATGAAATAATTTTTCTATTAAAAAATCCATATTCATGCTAATGATTAAGAGCAGTTTTCTGTCAGAATTCTCAAAACTATTTGGTTTTGTTAACTATCTTTTGGAATGTCCGTGCTTTTATATCTAAAACTCATTTGTGGTTTAGGAATTAAAAATCCTGGTTATTGTCAACAAATTTCAAGAAATGGAATTTTGGTGCATAGGCAAGCTTGGCCAGTGCTTGTGAGACTATTTAAGTCTTTGTAAGTCAAATTATACTCACTCCAGGATTTCACCCTTATTTCACTATTGTTTGAGGTTTTTAGACTTTATTTTGAAAATTACTGTGATGTAAACCTGTAATAAGTTTTTTTGAGTCTTGATATAGATTTGAAATGAAACATTGATATTCTGTCAGACTTGAATATTTGATTGTAAATCAGACTTTGCTCCCAATTTTCTCTAGGGTTTCATCAGAATGTTTAGTGTGGGATATTTGATCCAGTGCTGCCTCCGAATCCCCTCTGCATTTCGGCATCTGTTTACACAGCCATCCCGGCTACTGTCTCTTTTCTACAATAAAGAAAACTTCCAGCTGGGAGCTTTTCTTGGCTCTTTTGTTAGTATATACAAGGTAATGTCTTCAGAAGAAAAAGAAAAATGGAAATGACATAACTCTTGCTAGAATGAACTATGGCCTAACTACACCTGTCATTTTATTTAGTTCTTTCCTATCAGAAGCATCTTTTTTTAAAAAATTATTTATTTATTTATTTGAAAGTCAGAGTTAGGGAAGGAGGGAGTGGGAGTGGAAGGGGGAGTGGGAGGGATCTTTCATCTGCTGGTTCACTCCCCAGATGGCTGTAATGGCCAAGGCAGAGCCAGTCTGAAGCCAGGAGCTAGGAGCTTCTTCCAGATCTCCCACGTGGGTGCATGGGCCCAAAGACCTGTGCCATCTTCTGCTGCTCTCCCAGTTACTTTATCAGGGAGATGGATTAGAAGTGGAGCAGCCAGGACTCAAACTGGTGTCCATATGAGATGCTGGTGTCACAGGTGGTACCTTAAGGCAGTAGGCTACACTGCCAGGCCCCAGACATATCTTGATATCAACAAATACATATACTGCATTGGGAATTGAGGTTGGAGAAAGCTCTTCTTTTAAAATGCTATTTAATTGATTAAGTGTTTGGTAATAATAATAGACAGAATTAAAAAGGAGTGAATGCTCTCTTTCCCTCCATCCTCCATACCATGGGGTCCATACAGAAGACTTACAGAATGATAAATACTTTAAGTAGCACTCTGACCTCAGAATCAGCCCTAAGGCATTCTGGTATGGCTGAAAAGCCCATGAGAGCATTTCAGGCATGGAAAGCCAAGACACTGTTGCAAAAAGTGTCCTACATGAAGGACCTCTGTGGCTGAGACCCCAGTGGAAAGCAGTGGTCATCAAAAAAGGATGTGTTTTTCTCTGAAGAGAGGAGAGAACTTCCACTTTGCTTATAGACTTGTCTAAATATGGAAGGAGTTTGTGGATTCAAACGGCTACCACAGCCTAGGCAGCTCATGTCAAGAGCCTTGAGTGATCACTGACATCATGCATAAGAGTGTTAATGTTAAATTAACAGCAGGAGTCACTGTGCACCAAGTTCCCATGCAGGACCTCTGTCCTCAAAGAGTAGAATTATGAGTTAATAGTAAAACTAGTTCTTAAAGATTTACCTCATTTTAGTGCATTAAGTGGAGGATATTCTTATAAGTAATAGTTATGTCTAAATGCTCACAAAAGATGTATCACTCTTAGGTTCTTCTTTAAAGCTAATTCAGTTTCTCAAAAAAAAAGCATGCTTAAAAAATGGAAATGAAATTAACTTTGAGATGCAATGACTTTGAACAGCCCTCGTCTCAACTGTTGATAATTTTTTTTTTCATACAATTTGTTGAACTCTTAGTATAGAGTTAATCTTTTATGTACAAAGTTAATTGAAAATAGATCTTGGTACACTGTGGCAAAAAAAAAAAATGACCTAAATGAAAGTTCTTTGTGAGTGAGAACCCAGCGGAAAGAACAGGCCATCAAAGAAGGAGGTACCTTTCTCTGAGGGAGGAGAGAACTTCTACTTTGATTATGGCCTTGTCTAAATAAGATCAGAGTTGGCAAACTCAAGAGGCTTCCATAGCCTTGGCAGCTCATGACAAGAGCCTCGGGTGATTACAGACATCATAAATAAGAATGTCAATTGTTAAGTCTACAACAGGAGTCACTGTGCACTTACTCCCCATATAGGATCTCTGTCCTTAATGTGTTGTACTATGTGAATTAACAGTATAACTAGTACTCAAACAGTACTTTATACTTTGTGTTTCTGTGTGGATGCAAACTGTTGAATTCTTTACTTAGTATATAGTAAATTGATCTTCTGTATGTAAAGATAATTGAAAATGAATCTTGATGTGAATGCAATGGGAGAGGTTGCAGGAGATGGGATGGTTGCGGGTGGGAGGGAGGTTATAGTGGGAAAAAGCCACTATAATCCAAAAGTTGTACTTTGGAAATTTATATTTATTAAATAAAAGTTAAAAAATGAAAAAAAAGAAAATAGATTTTGGTAAAAATAAGACTGGGAATAGAATATGGAGGAGGAAGAGGGTTGGGAATGTGGGTGGGAGGGCAGATATGGTAGGAAGAATCACTATGTTCCTAAAGTTGTATTTATGAAATGCATGAAGTTTGTATTCCTTAAATAAAAGCTTTCTTTGTGAAGAAAAAAAATAAAAAATGATAATTAAAAAAGGAAAGCTAATCTCAACCTGGGGATATTATTTATGAGTTGTTTTTTGTTAGCCAGTGTGTCAGTGTTCACCAGGTTATTAACTTCTCCCATCAAGAGGTCCCATCCTTGTTTACTTTCTTCTCATTCCAGGGAGCCATAAAGAGACATAGAAAGTTCAACGAATTAAAAAAAAATTCTATTTAATATAATTGAGTATATAGGCATATTTGAATTTACATATTATAAAAATATTCGCAAAACCTGAATTTTCTTTTTAAATGCATAGACAACTGGAGAAAATATGAATTTTCTCATATTCTAATATTACATTGATATTAATATACCTGATCTATTTTTCATAATTATATTTACTGCCTGATTATTTAAATATATTTAATCCCTTTTAACTGATATCAACATTGATAGACTCTGTAAAGATCTTCTGTTGTACCATCAAACCAACAACTTGTCTTCCTTCTTCCACTCACTCACTATTCCTACTAAATTGTCTGAAATAACCAGAGCTAACATTCTTCCACCCTTTTTTGTCACTATTGATGTGCCCATGCATCCATAAACCCGCAGCTAAACACATTTTTAGTTAATGTTCTTGACATAATACCATGCAACTTTTAAGTAATGGCCTTTTGTTTAATTTGAATCACTAGTATATAAAAAATTTATATATTACATTAAACATCTGAAATTTAGATTTTAAAACTAGATCTAGTGATAAAGTATGTTAAGGATGTATACATATAATGCATATATACACACATACATACATGTATGTATATGAGGGGTCTTCAAAATGGCCAGGAAAAATACATGCTATAAAAACATTACATATTTAAAAAATTTTGGCACCAAAATAAACTTATCTTTCAATTCTATTTTTCCATGAACTTTTTGAAGTCCATGTCTGTATATCTATCTATAAAGAATACATATATTCTTGTTTTTAAAAGAAAAATTATACTGGAAAATTGAGAGTTATTTTAGACAAAACTATATATTATCATTTTATGTAAATGTTTACTCATAAAAGATCTGGACAAAGTATTTTGAGATGGAAAGGAGTAACAACATATAAATAATCTAGATAATCATTTGTTATGTAATGTCATTAATACTAAAACACTTTCTTTTTTTATTATTATTTGACAGATAGAGTTATAAACAGTGAGAGAGAGAGACAGGCAGAAAGGTCTTCCTTCTGTTGGTTCACTCCCCAAATGGCCGCTATGGCCAGTGCTACGCTGATCTGAAGCCAGGAGCCAGGTGCTTCCTCCTGGTCTCCTATGCGGGTGCAGGCGCCCAAGCACTTGGGCCATCCTCCACTGCCCTCCCAGGCCACAGCAGAGAGCTAGACTGGAAGAGGAGCAACCGGGACTAGAACCCAGTGCTCATATGGGATGCCGGGGCCGCAGGCGGAGGATTAATCAAATGAGCCATGGCGCCAACCCCTTAAAACACTTTCAATATGTTTTGAACAGGTGGCATTACTAATATTTTTAAATATAAAATAATTTTTATATATAAAGCTTTTATTTAAAGAATTTAAATTTCCAAAGTACAGCTTATGGATTACAATGGCTCCCCCCCCATAACTTCCCTCCCACCCGCAACCCTCCCCTTTCCCACTCCCTCTCCCCTTGCTTCACATCAAGATTCATTTTCAATTCTCTTTATACACAGAAGATCGGTTTAGTACATATTACGTAAAGATTTCAACAGTTTGCCCTCACATAGAGACACAGAGTGAAAATACTGTTGGAGTACTAGTTATAGTATTAATTCACAATGTACAGCACATTAAGGACAGAGATCCTACATGATTTTTTGAAAAAAATTGATTAATTATGCAATTTCCAATTTAACACCAAGATTTTTCAATCATTTTCAATTATCTCTATATACAGAAGATCGATTCAGTATATACTATGTAAAGATTTCATCAGTTTGCACCCACACAGAAACACAAAGTGTAAAAATATTGTTTCAGTACTAGTTATAGCATTACTTTGCATTGGATAACACATTAAGGACAGATCCCTCATGAGACGTAAGTACACAGTGACTCCTGATGTTGATTTAACAATTTGACACTCTTGTTTATGGCGTCAGTAATCTCCCTAGGCTCTAGTCATGAGTTGCCGAGGGTATGGAAGCCTTTAGGGTTCGTGGACTTCGATCTTATTCCGACAGGGTCATAGTCAAAGTGGAAGTTCTCTCCTCCCTTCAGAGAAAGGTACCTCCTTCTTTGATGGCCCGATTCTTTCCACTCGGATCTCATTCGCAGAGATCTTTCATTTAGGTCTTCTTTTTTTTTCCAGAGTGTCTTGGCTTTCCATGCCTAAAATATTCTCATGAGCTCTTGAGCCAGATCTGAATGCCTTAAGGGCTGATTCTGAGGCCAGAGTGCTATTTAGGACATATAAAATAATTTAATACAGATTATTAGAAATTATATTTCTCTATTTGCATTCTTTTTCATTTCTTATGTTATAGTGTTTGTATTTATTCCTAATATATATTCCTAAATATTTACATGTGGATTATCACCAACATTTCTGCTTGATTCTCTTTCACCATTTAGCATATCTGAAAGTATTTTGTTTTTCTTTTCATTTTATAAATTTGTTTTATTAATTTGGGTAATACAAACTAAATGGTATTAAACTGAGAAAATACAACTGGGTCAGAAATTCTCAGAGAACATATTTATACATTGTGCTCCACAGCCATAATGTGACTTTCAAAACAAATTATCTATGTCATTAGTATCTTCGTATGAATGTGATTAAGGGAAGAGTGGACAAATAAACCTCATTTCTTTTTTTTTTAAGAGTGAATGAAAGCAAGTTTTTTTTTTTTTTTCTGTCTAAAAAGATTTATTTATTTGAAAGGCAGAGTTACAGAGAGGAGAGTCAGAGAGAGAAAGAGAAATTTTACATCTGCTGGTTCACTCCCCAGATGGCTGCAACATGATTGGAACCTGAACCAGCTCCTGTATGGGATACCCGCACTGCAGGCTGCAGCTTTACCACAGCGCCGCCCAACCTCATATCTTCTGTTTGCTGGCGAACTGATGCTCTTTTCATTTGTACTATTCCAACTCGTTTTTAGCCTTAATAATAGGCTTTGTTCTTAAGTCTACTATGTCTGATATTAATAGAATTGCTTTCATTTGATAGTATAAGGTTTCTATTTAATCTTTCTGTCTTCATTTTAAAAATTAGTTTCTTTTAGAACATATTCAAGCAACTTCAAAAAGTTAAAGGAGGGTGGGTGTTGTGGCACAACAGGTTAAACTACTGCCCAGGAGGCTCTCATCTCACGTCAGAGTTCGAGTCTTGCTTCTGCTTCTGATCCAGCTTCCTGCTAATGCACATCTTTGGTGGCAGCGAATGATATCTTAATTACCTGAGTCCCTGCTTCTCATTTGGGAGACCCAGATGGAGTTCCTGGCTCCTGATTTCATTTTTACCTAGACCCAGCTGTTGCTGGAATTTAGAGAGTGGACCAACTGATGGAAGATCCCCCTCTTTCTAGAGAGAGAGAGAGATACATATACATACGCACACACACACACACACACACACATATATCATTATTCCTTTCAAATGAGAAAAATAAGTAAATAAACTCAGCAGCAAGACAAAAAAGTTAATAGAAAATGGAATTATGATATGTTTATTTTGATACAAAACCATGTTGAAATCTATGCACTCAAGAACCTTCAAAAAGTATGTTAATGTTATGAAAAAACTGCATGGTTTTAAAAATTTTTGGACTAAAATAAACTTAGATTTTAATTCATTTTTTGAAGCATTTTTGTGTAGTTTGTTCTTCCTTTTTTATCTGATCTGATTATTTCTATTTAATTGGTATGTTTAGATTATTTACATTTAATGTACACATGATTTAATTGAGTTTAAATCTACATTCTTGTTAGTTGTTTTGCATTTGTTTCTTTCTTTCTTTATTCTTCCTTTTCATTCTGTTTTTTTATTTTCCTTTTTCTGCCTTCTGAATTGATTGTCCAGTTTTTAATGTCTGCATTCTATCTTCACTATTTCTAATAACTTCTTTTTTAATTTAGTAGTTGACTTAACATTTATAACATGCATTTTTATTTGTCAGATAGTCTTCAAATAATATTATTTCTACTTTATACATAGTGTAAGAATATATAACACCATACTTCTAATTCTTCCTTCCTATCTTTTGTCCTTTGTGCTGTCCATTTATCTTTACATGTTACAAACTCCACAACCTGCTTATTTTTATTTTTATTTATTGATTTATTTATTTATTTATTTTTGCTTTAAATCAGAGGTCAGCAAATTTTTTTCTAAATGGCCAGAGGATAAGTATTTTAGGCTTTGTGACCATGTGGTCTCTGTCACAACTACTCCATTTTGCTGTTACAGTGTGAGTTCCACCCATGTGAGAGACTAGCAGGGAGTTTTAGAGTTCTGGGTTCAGCCTGGCCTAGTGTAGACTGCTGCAGACATGTGGGAACTGAACCAATGGAGGAAACTATCTATCTCCTCCTCTTCTGTCTCTTTGTCTTTCAAATAAGATGAGAATAAAAATAAAAATAAAAATTTTAGAAAATATTTAAGACTGCAAAGACCATTATTAACTCCTAAGCCATTTGAAAATAGGTAGAAGGCCAGATTTGGCCAGTGGACCATAGTGTGCTCATCCCTGCTTTTTAAACATTTAACTTACTTTTAAAGCAATTAAATACAAGAATAACATGTCTTCTAAATTTCCCTTTATTTTCCCATTTCCATAGGTCTTCATTTCTTTTTACAGTTATAATTTTTTGCCTGATATATGCTTTCTGCATGAAGAACCACTTTTAACATTTCTGGTATCAGGACTGCTGATGATGAAATTTCTCAGCTTTTACCCATCTTGAAAAAGTCCTTATTTCACATTCAGTATTGAAAACTGTTTTCTCTATATGTAGAATTCTGGTTTGACAGGTGGTAGTTTATCTAGCTTTTTCTCCTTATTATAATGGGAGTGATAGTTTCCTCTTAATTTTAAATCTAGGCAGAAGGGGTAGTTATATATTTGTTTTGAAAAATCAGTATAATAAAAATATTACATAAAATTTCTTATTAGAGTCTATCTAGAGCAATAATTTGTGAAACACTGTTTCATAATTTTTCCAATCATGTAAAATATAGAATCATTACTTTGTTTCCAAAGTCATCTAGTAAATCACTCACTGAAATTTTTGTTTCATGCATTTTTTGCCTGTAAATGAAATAACTGAAGCCATTGTATTTTCTTCTTAATACAGGGTACTAGTTGCTTCTTGCGCTGGATCAGAAACCTGGATGATGAGCTACATGCTATTATAGCCGGTAAAGCAATAGTAGAGTTATTGTATTAATCAGTGGTAGGAATGAATCTGAAATAGCTTCCAAATTTTATCAGGTTTCTGTGTATCTTCCTTTTCTGTTGTAATAGACCAAGCTAAACATGATGTTTGTGAAGTCACATCCAGGCACTGTTGCTATCTGGTATTTTGAGTTGGCAATATAATGACTTGGGTGTCTGCCCTGCTACTGGCCAGAAATCCTAGAGAGCGTATCACAAAAGAACATAAAGCAAAAATATTCTCTAAGTAGTTAGTGGATGTAAGAGTACACTTCTTAATTCTATTTTGGCCATGGAAAATGACATATATTTTCATATTTCTTTTAAGGAAGTTATTTTATAAAACTAAAGAATATTTCCTATTAAGTACAGTATATGCATTTGTTAAATTAAAAGATCATTTCTGAGATATTTATTAATTATAATCATACTCTAAATGTTCCAGTCCCCAACCTCTTGATTGTCTATTTATATAGAATAAAGGAAAGAGAATGGTGATAATGGCACTAAAAATAAATTAAGCTCTTAAGTGATAGGTGAGTATTTCTGCTTAAAATCAGAAATGGCACCCATAGTCTTTTCTTGTGATAAAACATCTCCACATTTTAATATTATTAGGTATATCGATCATGTTATAATAAGAATGCTACAAATAATTTCTTAACTATTCAAGTGATTTTAATGACTGAATACCAAAGAAGTACTTTGCAATCTGATCAGTTTTTTTCATTTTGTTTCAGGATTTTTGGCAGGCATTTCAATGATGTTTTATAAGAGCACAACAATTTCCATGTATTTAGCTTCCAAATTGGTAGAGGTAAGCACACAGTTTAATGCATAAACAGTTCCAAAGGATATAAAGCTTTATTTTAAAGGAACTCTTTTTATTGCTTTTATTTATTTTATTTATTTGAAAGATGGAGTTACAGAGAGAGAGAGATCTTCCATCCGCTGGGTCACTTCCCAAATGGCTGCAGTGGCTGGAGCTGAGCCAATCCAAAGCCAGGAGCCAGGAGCTTCTTCTGGGTCTTCCATGTGGGTGCAGGGACCCAAGAACTTGGACTGTCTTCCACTGCTTTCCCCAAGAACATTAGCAGGGAGCTATCAGAAGAGAAGCAGCCGGGACTTGAACCAGCACACATATGGGATGCTGGTGCTGTAGGCCAGGGCTTTAACCTACTGTGCCACAGTGCTGGTCCAAGATATAAAGCTCTTTTTATTTAGCTTGATAATGGAGAGGGAAAAAAAAGAGAAAGAAAATGCCATCTATATAGTAAAATGTATTACTTTTCACAGGAGAAAACAAATAATGAGATCTAATTTATAGAAGATGTTTTCAATCTGCTTCCTCCCATACATAATTAGAATTTTATAAGCCAAGCAGTGATATCTCTCTGTTTCTTCTGCCATCAGGCTATGCATATCTGATCTTGGCAAAAGGAACTGGCCTATAAAGTGTGCTAATGAGGGCTTTTTTAAATAAAGAAAATTAGAAATTTAATTTTACTATGTTCTTTTGTGAAATTAATTAAAATGGTGTAACAAGCAATCATTTTCTATAATTAGTTAATTTTATATTAAAATGCTATAAATGCTATATAGTAAACATGTTATAAAAATGAGCTCTCTGAACAGTGTAAAACATGGGAGTCAAAGGCATACAATTATTAGGTATCTATTGTGTTCTCATTATTGTGCTGGGAGGTGGTAAGCATAGAGAAGTATAGACAATGGTTCCTGCCCTTCATGAAATTAAAATATGGTTCAGTAGATAGGTTTTATTATGGGAAATAATCAGGAACACAATTATTACATATATTACTAGATAACTATTTCATTTTACTTTTCTATGGAGCTACTCTACCACATCCAAATTACACTTTCTTTGTTTTAAAGATTTATTTTGGGGCCAGCGCTGTGGTGTAGTGGGTAAAGCCGCCACCTGCAGTGCCAGCATCCCATATGGGCAACGGTTTGAGTCCCAACTGTTCTACTTTGGATCCAGCTCTCTGCTATGGCCAGGGACAGCAGTAGAAGATGGCCCAATCCTTGGGCCTCTTCACCTGCATGGGAGACCTGGAGGAAGCTCCTGCCTTCTGGCTTCGGATCAGCTCAGCTCTGGCCATTGTGGCCAATTGGGATGTGAACCAGCGGATAGAAGACCTCTCTCTCTCTCTGCCTCTCTTTCTCTCTCTGTGTAACTATGAATTGCAAATTAAAAAAAATATTTTATTCAAAGGCAGAGTTGAGAGAGAGGAGACAGAGATCAATCTTCCATCTGCTGGCTTACTTCCCAAACTACTAGTGGCTATAGGTGGGCCAGACTGAAGCCAGGAGCCAGGAGCCTCTTCAGGATATCCTACTTGGGTTGCAAGGGCCCAAGGACTTGGGCCATCTTCCAGTGCTTTCCCAGGCACATTAGCAGGGAGCTGGATAGGATGTGGAGCAGCAGCGACTCAAACCAGTGCTCATATGGTAGGCCAGCAATGCAGGGGGTAGCTTAACCCACTATGGCACAATACTGGCCCCCTAAATTACATTTTCTTCAGCATGAATACAATACAATATATCTATACTTTTTAGTGTATTTGTATATTATTTTCAAACTAATAAGCAGGCACTGTATTAGCTTTTTCTTGTTTCCTAAATAGTTTAGAACATCATACATGTCTTACAGTTCTTCTGAATTCTGTCCCTAATGTGTATTACTTTTTAAAAATTTATTTTTCAACATAGACTTTTTGATTGAGTTATATGTAATCTATTCACTTCATGATTTCTTTTGTTTGCTTTGCTGTTTGATTATGGTAGTTTATATGGATCTTGAGAACTTTTCATGGCACATCACTTGGAATATAACTAAAATATAAAATTTATTCCACAAATAGTTTTGCACTATGGTCTAGGGTTGGTGTTGCAGGCCATGCAAAAATAACTTATTTTAGCTTGTATGTTCTTTTAAAAATTTATGTATTTTCATCTTATTTGAAAGGCAGAGAGACAGATGGAAAGAGATCTTCTGTCTTCTGGTGTATTCTCTAAATGTCTGTTAACAACCAGGACTAGATCAGGAAGAAGCCAGGAACCTGAAATTCAGTCTGGGTCTCCTACTTGGATGGCTGGAATCCAAGTCCTTGAGTCATCCTGTGCTGCCTCCCAGGGTGCACATCATCAGGAAGTTGGCTCAGAAATAGCATAGCCGGGACTTGAACCAGGCACTCTTGACAGGTGATGCAGAAGTACTAAGCGGCTACTTAACCACTGTGTCAAATGACTGTCACTGTTTTTTTGTTCTTCATATCATGGATCACTCAGAACTTCTTGCGTCTCTTTTTACCTTATTCATATAGCATTCTTTCTTGGCTGCCTTGAAGCCAGGAGCTAGGAGCTGGGTCCCGGTCTACCATGTGATATAGGGGCCCAAGTACTTGGGCCAACTTCAACTGCTTTCCAAGGCACATTAGCAGGGAACTGGATCAGAAGTGGAGCAACCAGAACTTGATACTCATATGGGATGCCGACAATGCAGACAATGGCTTAACCTGCCATGCCAGAGTGCTGGCCCCTCAAAAACATTTTTAATTACAAAATTTATCTTTTAATTCCATTTTCCACGAACATTTTGAAGAAGATTTGTATGTATCATGTATTTTATGTCTGCTTGTTACACTTGCTTTTTCTCTCTTATTTAGTTGTTGATACTATACATCTATAAAATTTTTTTATTAACACAAAGAGAACAGATTTCATGTATTTAATAAGAACAATTCTAAGATAACCATACTGTCTTCCCTCCTCCTCTCCATCCCTCAATCCCTCTCCTTTTTAATTCTATCAGTTAGTATTAGCAGACACTAGTCTTGTTTATGTGATCCTTTTGACTCTTAGACCTATCATTATGGTCAATTATGAACTGAAACTGATCACTTTGACTAGTGAGATGGCCTTGGTACTTGCCACCTTTACGGGATTGAATTGGAATCCCCTGGCATGTTTCTAACTCTTTTGTTAGGGGCAAGTCTGATTGAACATGTGCCGAACTGTACGTCTCCTCCCTCTCTTATTCCTACTCTTATATTTAATAACAGATGCTGGCAAAGATGTGGGGAAAAAGGGACACTAACCCACTGTTGGTGGGAATGCAAACTGGTAAAGCCACTATGGAAGTCAGTTTGGAGATTCCTCAGAAACCTGAATATAACCCTACCATACAACCCAGCCATACCACTCCTTGGAATTTACCCAAAGGAAATTAAATTGGCAAATAAAAAAGATGTCTGCACCTTAGTGTTTATTGCAGCTCAATTCACAATAGCTAAGACCTGGAATCAACCTAAATACCCATCAACAGTAGACTGGATAAAGAAATTATGGGACATATACTCTATAGAATACTATATAGCAGTAAAAAAGATTAAATCTGGTCATTTGCAACAAAATGGAGGAATCTGGAAAACATCATGCTTAGTGAAATAAGCTAGTCCCAAAGGGACAAATATCATATGTTCTCCCTGATTGGTGACAACTGACCGAGCACCTAAAAGGAAACCTATTGAAGTGAAATGGACACTATGAGAAACAATGACTTGATCAGCCCTTGTCCTGACTGTTGAGGAACAACTTAATACTTTATCTCTTTTAGTATCTTTTTGTCCTACTTAATACTATTGGTTGAACTCTTTAATTAACACACAGTTATTCTTAGGTGTTTAAATTTGCATTCTATATTAACTATCACATATCAGAGAAAACATATTTACCTTTTTGAGACTGGCTTATTTCACTAAGCATAATGGTTTCTAGTTTTTTGCAAAAAACAGGATTTCATTCTTTTTTTATGTCAGAGCAGTATTCCATAATGTATATATACCACATTTTCTTTATCCAGTCATCAGTTGATGGACATCCGGATTGAATTCATATGTCCCACTGTCCTATATATAGGACACCTATAAAAACCTAAATAGAGCAATTAATATGCCACTTATGTTTGCTTTAAAATAAATATATTGCCAGTGAAATATTTGTAGAATTGAAAACTTGGCACTTAATGGATTAAATGTTTACAAATGAATGAATGAGGAAAGGGATGAACAGATCCATCAGGGAAGTGAGGCCCTTAGGATTTTATAAAAATCATGAAGAATAAATGGCATAAAAATAGTAGAAATAAGATACTATTAAATTTCATAGAAAGTATTACCATTTGCTGCTGGGGTTGGAGCACAGGAAGGGAAAACACTGACACTTAACCTAGTCATGGACTTGAACTCTGAGGAAAGTACTAGAAGTTAGGAAAGTAGAAAAAATAGTCATAGGTAGAAGTATACTGCCCAACTGTGTTGTTATTGCCTTTTAAAGTGTTTTCCCCTTTCTTGGTTCATACTTGTGTTATACTTGTTTTTACAGACGATGTATTTCAAAGGCATTGAAGCAGGCAAGGTTCCGTATTTTCCTCATGCAGATACTATCATCTATTCCATCTCTACGGCAATTTGCTTCCAGGCAGTAAGTATAGCTTTTTGAAAGGAGAAATAGCATGATTTTGTTTCTAATGTCCTTTAGGCCAGTGAAGGGAAAACAAAAAAGTCTGGGAACATTTCTGTTTATGATGTTTTATGCTATTTTTTTTCCCAATGAACCAGCTTGTGTGTTTCAAATCATTGAACATGTTAACTTAATGGACCAGGTGCTGTTTTATAGGCAGAAAAATTTTTGGTTTTAAATATAGTGCAATTTATATTAGTACTTCAATACCTCAAGTAGAATGCCCCAATAATTGTCTTTCATCGATTAAAAAAAAAACAATAATAGGATAAATGTAATTGCATTTCCCCAATAACACTGAGGAAATGAGGATAGAAGGAAGACTAGTTTAATAGGAGCACTGTTTAATCCCTTTAAATTCTGCAGTCATCATTATGATATTCATGTTTTTAGAGCTGTTGCAAACTTTTTGGGAGAGTTTATATCTGCCCTTTCTTGCAGGAATGCTGCTAGGTTGATTAAGTCATTGAAATTATTGAAGTGTCAGCTCTTTAATGTGTACTCAGAAAATGCTTCTTGATGATAATGAATATCCATCCAATTATTATTTCAAATGCAGCATTTCTGCTTGAAGACATATTTACAAAGATTCTTGAAATCAACTTAAACATAAATACAGGTTTTTTATTACTATCACATTTTCAAGATATAATGAACAAAAAGGTAAAGATAAAAGTATTGCTTAAGACTGTTGACAGTTTTGTATTTACTAAAGGAAGTCTCACATTGAATAATCTTAGGCTGTCATGGAAGTTCAGACCTTGCGACCATCTTACTGGAAATTCCTTTTAAGGCTCACCAAGGGCAAGTAAGTGATTAAAATGTTTCAAATACTCATAGGGAAAAAACAGTTCTCATAAAAAGATTATGAATTTTTTGTCTCCTTGAGGGAATGTTCTTTCAGTGCTAGAGTGAGTTTTATATAGAAATTAAGTATGACCAATTTAATACCGTGAAGCATTCCTTAGGCAAACATTCTTTTCTCTATAATACTTTAAGTGTTCCAGATTAATACCATATTGATTTGATAACTGCTCATTAGTTGCTACATAAATACTTAAGATTTTTTGAATCTTTGATCTCATCTTTTTGATTAGAAAGTTAGATTCATTAAAGTTCATTTCTATATAATAACAGATTTTTTCCCATTTTGGAAAACTAATTATATTCTGTTATCTGATACTGTAAGTGTACCTTCTTCTGCCTTTCTCATCTTTTTTATTCCCCTTCCTGATCTTAATCTAATTCTTTAGAAGGTAGTTTGCCCTAATACAAAGAGCATGGACAGACCTACGTTTGACTCCATCTCTGATACCTTCTGCTGGGTTATTGTGGCAAAGTTACCTACTCTCACAAACAAAGGTGTCTTTTTCTCTGCAATAGAACAGTGATACATACAAAGTATGGTTATGGGAAAATTAAGATGTTTATAGTAGTTCTTAGCACTTAGTATATACTCAGTAAATTATAGCTGCTATATTACTGTCATTACTAATAAAAATAATAAGTGCTTATCTAGTGCTTACACATATGGTTTTAAGTATGTACACAATGCATAAATGTATATATATTTATGTTAGTACTTAAAATAGCTCTATGAGATATGTGCTACTATTATCCTTGTTTTACATATAAGGAAACTGGGTTTCACAGAGAGGTTAGCTAGCTTAACAGAGTCACACAGCTAGTACATCAATGAAGGAGATGCAAGGCCAGCAGTCCAGCCTAGGAAATCTTACTCTTAGCGATGACACTATATATTCTTTATATTATTGTGTCATAATTTTTTGCCATTTAGTTTTGTGCACTCTAGTCTAGTGAGTTTTACCCAATGATAATTTTAGAGAAGATCTTACTTTGGAAAAGAACCAAAAGACACCTTTATTGGCGCTGGGAATAAGGATGCTGGCTGATGATTCGAAGTTAATTTCCTTCTGCTGTCTTCTTTAGAAGGAACTGCTTGTGAATAGGCACAAGGATTCAGAAGGTCTTGCCTGCTTATTAGCTAAACATGTGTTTTTAGAAATTTTATGTTCCTTCAGTTAAGTAATAGAAAACCTGTGGGTAGGATTTTCCTCTTGTGTTTATTAAAAGTGTGAAAACTTATATGTTCTTTGATTTTTAATCATTAAATATTTACATATTTGGTTACACTTTCTTTTGATTGTAAGACATTAAGATGTCAATTTTGACATTACATTACATTTCATTAAAATTACATTCAGTACATTTGCCTCATTGGTAAATGTTAGTTTATTCGTTATTTATTTAGTTTCCTGTAATTTCATTCATCAGAAGAAAAATTCACCTAATTGTTTATTTGACATAGTCTATTCGAAGCTAGATTTTTAGAAGGGTTTGAAGGAAGGGTTGTGATCTCTGGGGCTCCAAGTCTCTTTAAATACAATAGGAGGTAGTGGTGGCTATTGTTGTATAAATGCCTGCATCCCATATCAGAATGCCTAGGATCAAGTCCCTCTTTCATTTTTTTTTTTTAAAGTATACATGCGACCTTTGTATTTGCCAGTGGGTTTAAATCTTTTGTCAACATTTTCTATTTTCCTGTTCTATGAAACTAAGTCAAATTAAGTAAATACTCTTATTTTGTATACTCCATCAAATAATTCTTTACTATATCCTGTTTTACAGATTTGCTGTCATGAACCGGAAAGTCCTTGATGTTTTTGGTACTAGTGCATCTAAACACTTTCAGGATTTCACTCCCAGGTTGGATCCAAGATACACAACTGTACCACCAGAGTTGCCTACAGAGTTTTCTTGAAGATGACTGTAACTTATTAATGTGACTAAATGTTTCATCATTTTATCCTGAAGAGTTAATTATGTTGAATACAAAGAAGGGGGCCCAAGCTCAAACTTCAGTGTTATTTCAATGAGATATGTTCTTTGTTTTCTTACCAATCAGAAATACAGAAGCTTTTTAGGAAGGTGTTGCTTAATAATTAAGCTTCCCCTGTAGCCAGAATCTGATTCTGGATCATTGTAGTAGTTGACATTATGATATATTATTGATTAAATTATGTCCATAAGCAATATTAAATCTATATAGAAATATAATAACAAATAAGAATATGCTTAAAATTACTTTAAAAGATGTCTTTAGTTCATTCCAATATTATTCTTGGTTAAAACTAAGAATATTTCCGCATTTTAGGATTTACCAAGGATCACGGGTACATGGATTTGATCTGTATTTTTTTTAAACTTTTGAATGAGGATTTGTAGTAGTGGAATATTATAGATTTGAAGTAACTGTCCACAGATGCTGCTGCTTTAGTTTAGAGCAACTCAGTTGGAGAAAAGTGGCCATTCTTACTTCAGGGAAGCAAAGGTGGGTCTTAGAGCATTTGGGTAGATATTGTGGTATCCATGGTCTTTTTCAGCTCATAACATCATCTCTCCCCTTGATCAGTTGGGCTGTTTGCCTTTAGAACCTATGTACTAAGGACAGGTTAGGAACAAATGGAAACTGACACATTTGATATAGTTGAAACAGATGTTTAATCTTTTATAGTAGCATTGCACTTGAATATTTAAAAACAAAACTGAAATCTGTAGGTTCGCATTTATTAGGACTGAATTCTTCATAGTTCAGTCTGTATGACGTTTATCGAAGGGATCAAAATCCTACGGAACAAAAAGCGTTTGGTGAATTTGGCAGTTTGTGCTCTCTCAACGGTTTCACCTGCATACTGATGTTTTACAACTAAAAATAAGATAAAGGTCCAACAGTTGTTAAAAAGTGCATTTTATTACTAATTAGATTCAGGTTCTCCAGCCTTCTTTAAAACATGGTCATTGCCCTTTTTACTCTGGAATAAAGAAGTGACAAAATATAGTCATTGTCTAATATGAAAGTTCAGGAAAGCTGTGATTGAAATATAATCACTATTTCAAGTTCAGGGAAAAGTTATACTTTTCTAAGTTAATTAAAGGCTTAAGTTGTGATATTTAGAGTTAATGTAACATACAGGAATGATTTTTTAATATAATTTTGTTGCTGAAAAGTTTTTAGGCCATTGTATGTTATGTAATACAACTTGTGTTGCAACAGGAATTATACCCTAGATTTTAAAAAGGTTTAATCCCAGTATTCAATTTCATCAAGCCTTCATTTCTTCTGTTTGTATGTAATCCTATTCTTGGTTGTTATGGTAAATTGCAACCCAACAAAAAGACACAGGTACCATGGTAGCAGAGAGAACCATTTAAATTTGATCAAAATTTTACATTGAGATTAACTTTTTAGAATTGATCTGTTCACTTGGCAATACTGTTCAAAAATCATTCTGGTTTCAGATTTCAATATCATTTAATAATTTAGTCTTCAGTTTTTATTCACTGGAATCAAAATGATGACTGTTACTGTGTTTACTTTTTCAAATGAAGTATTAAAGCACTGAGAAAGCTCTGCTACTTGTACCTCATTTTCTCTATTCAGAAATTGTGTTTATAATATTTTTCTGTCAAGTTAAAATATACATTTTAATCCATAAATTATTATTTTCAATGACATTAAAAGATTGTGATATTGAAAGACAGATTCTACTGAAACTTTCTGAGATTGTTTAGTAAAATTTTGCTGGTCAAAAAAGTGCATGTCTATGATTTTTTTCTTTTTACAAATTTCAGTCATTTTAAAATATTACATAAAATGTAAAATGAAATGATCATCATGAAGCAAAATATAGTAGTACACATACAGCTTGTGTGAACAGTTACCACATTTTCAGTGGTGAATTGAAAAGTTCACTTTGATTTCATTGAGACAGACTGTAAAGTGTAGCTGTTCAAGCAAACACAAAGAAGCTTTGTGTTCATGAAAACAATAAAGTGAGTATTTTTCTATCTCTACCTAGTTAGATACTGATTTACAACTTCATGATATCATAAAGTCAAATATATCTCTCCATTCCACAGCATCTTTTTTTTAGTTCATTTAAATTCTGAAGAAATATCTTTGGTAAATTTTCATCAGAACTGATTATAGTAAACAATAATGTGCCCCCTTAGTCTTTCTGAATCTTCATGCAGATTGAAAAGCAGTGCATTTGGAGCAGTAGTGATATGGCCATTTCATTGCCATTTCCTGAAGCAATCTAATCATAAAGCTAGTACCAACCAGTGAAGATTGTGTTTTCAAGACAATAATTTTCTCCAATTTATTAGACTCTTACCTGTTTTTCATCAGATTGTTTGTGATAATTTTATTATTCATTTCTGAAATAATATCTTTGTTTCAGTTGTCTTTTTTCATAAATCCTACATGTAATATTTTTCTTGATCTATAAATTTAGTTGCCATTCTATTGAAACTATCTTTGTATTCTTTGCTTTCAGATTTTATAATTCACTTTTATCTGGAATGAAACTTTCTTTTGTGATGAAATCCAAATGAAATGATTGTAACATATTCCTTTCTTGTTACACCAGAGTATTCCGATCCTTGGGGATTGTTTTTAAGCTAACATTTGACATAGTTAATAATACTGACAAAATTATTTCTCCTTGTATTTTATCATATCCATAAGTTTCTGAATCTTCTCTTCCTTTAGGTATTGAAAATCAATATCTAAGCTCTCAGGGAGCTTCATCTATAATGCCTGTGCCACTTCCTCTTCTTTGGTGGTAGTCAAGTAGCTTTTTGGGGGGTGGTAATTAAGCCTCACGGTTAAGATGCCTCTTGCATTGTCCACATATCATATCACAGTGCCTGGGTTTGTGTCCTAGCTCTGCTTCTGATTCCAGCTGTCTGCTAATACACACACTGGAAGGCAAGAGATGATGGCTCAAGTAGTCAAGTACCTGCCACCAACCAGGTGGAAGATCTAGATTGAGTTCATAGCTCATTTCTTTGGCCAGGTACAGCTCCAGTTGTTGGGGGATTTTAAGAGCATGAACCTGTGAGTGGGAGCTCTTTCTGTCTATCTCTCTTCCTTTCAAATAATTTTTAAAAGAAGAAGAAAAGGAAGAGGAAAGGGTAGAGGAAAAAGAGGAAGAAAGAAGAAGCCTCCCAGTAGGGCCTGAGGGGATGTGTCCACTGAGGACAGAGACCCAGGTATTCTTGTGGTTTGGGGAGCAGAGAAGCCACAAACCCAGAGATTACTTAATTCTGCTTGTATTTTATTTTTATTTATTTAACCAGTGAGTAGTCTGATCCAATGCCAAAGTTGTTCTTTGCTCTACAATGATGAAAGTATTAATTTCTGAATTGTCATCTTACTAAGACAATCTGCTGGACTTCCTTTTCACAGCCCACCACTCAGCGCTGAAGGCACTGTTGGTGCTAGTTCTGTAATTCCTTCTTCTTGTGGAATCTGCAAGGAAAAGAGTGTCAGGGACTGAGATAACCTTGAGATTAGGGTGTTGACTTAGTTCTAGGGCTATATTGTACTGTATTTCTATTTCTAGTTGTAGCCACAGGTGACTTTGTAATAGCTCTGTAGTTATGAAAAGGGTAACTGAAAAAAATGAGAATAATATTGTGTACAAATTCTAGAAGCAGGGGAGAGGCAGAAATTGACCATGATGCAGCTCATGTCCTAAGGCTATGGCAGACTAGAAGTGACTGTCAGAACAGTCTCCTGTGCCTTCAGAATATAGACATCCTTTTTTTTATACTAGACTGTTTTTGTAACTTGGATTAAAGTTCAAAAATGGAATTGCAGTCATTGTTTTTTTCCCAAGATTTAATTGTTTAAAAGGCAAAGAGAGACAGATACACAGATCTATCCACTGGTTCAATCTCCAAATGGGCCAGGCTGAAGCCAGGAGCCAGGGACTCCGGTCTGTTCTCTCACAGGGGCGCCAGGGGCCCAAGTCCTTGGGCCATCTTCCACTGCCTTTCCAGAAGCACTAGCAAGACTGTTGGATCAGAAGCAGAGTAGCCAGGACTTGAATTGGCATTCCCCTATGGGATGGTGGAATCACAGAGGCTTAACCCACTGCTCCACAATGCTGGTCCAGCAGTCATTGTTAATTCTCATCTGATGGCTATTTAATCCTTTTTCCTCGCTGATGCGCCCAGTCCCAGGTGATGGATCATAATTGTTCAGTGTCCTTCATATGACTCCTGTCTTCAAGTCCAGATATTTTCTACCCAATGTTTATCCTGAGAGTGGTCATGTGACTCAATGTTGGCCAATAAGATGTTATGGAAGATTGAGAAACTCTTGGAAAAATCTTTCCTCCCATTTAAATGAAAGCTCTTTTCAGTTCTTTCCTTTTTCTCTAGTTCAGGACACTAGTATTAGTTACTGAAATCTAGGTCTGCACACATGAAGTGAGGACAAAGCTGAAAAAAACACCAATGTTAAGATGTGAAGACAGAAAAATAGCAAGAACTTTCCTCCCAAATGACATTGTTGAGCCACTGCATCAAAGCAAATCATCACGTATTTCTGAGCCTTTTCAGAAAACCAATCTCTATGTCCTAAGGTTCTATTAGTAAAGAATTCTGCTGCTTTCAGCTAAAAGCATCTTAAATTGACACATTCCAGTCCTGCATAGATTAGCCTCAGTTTCTTTTCTCAATAAATCCTTCTTTCCCTTGATTTAGCATTTTTCCTCCTTTCTTCTGACTTCTACATGTATATTGAAATGTCATCTCTTCTTTGAAGGTTTTGCTATTCTGTCCTTTAATCTTTGAAGTTTATTATGATTCTTAAGTGTCATGTGAAAACCATCAGTCCATCAAACTGTATTAAATGGATACATTCTGTGAAATTTTGGATTTTTCAGTCACTTTATTATTATGCTATGACAGCCAAATAATGATTAAATTCATTTGAGGTAAGCCTCCTAAATCCAACTTCATTGCAGATTCCAATTCTGTCATTTGTTCTTTACAGCTTTTCTTAAGAATGAGATGGCTGTATCACTGATACTTTAAGATCCAGATTTTTGTTACATCTTTTCTCGAGAAAAGTTTTCCCATTTACATAGTTCTTTCCTATTGCTGTACCTTTTCAGGCAAAGGAGGCTATAGGTAGATATGTCTAAAACAAATACAAATAAGCAAAGAAACTCCAGGTGATAATCACCACCTGACAGGGTATATATTTTGCATCCTAAAAGCCATTTTCTGTACCATCTGAGCTGTAGGAATGGGTTCTCTGTAATCTGAATTTCTGTCACTGAATTCCAAACCTATATGCTTGGGTAATTGGTTTCACTTTGAATATAGTTTGTGAATTATATAGAATCATCTGAGATGCTAATACTAATTCATTTCAGCTTTAATCGCCAGAAAAAGGGCTCCTTCAGCTACAGAACCTAAATCATATTCATCCTAGACACGTTTACCAGACAGGCTGAATGTAATGAGCAAAAAGCTGTGTCCACACTCGGCCGTCTGTACCAAGAGAGCGCTGTGATGGGCTTTCATTGCTGTCTCACTGCAGCAGTCTGCTAGCATTACCCATGCAGCACATTCACTTGATTCAGATTAGATGAGTGGTTTATGTTGCTCCTATAGTTTGTTCTGTGTTTGGAGAGCAAAGACCTTGGTTTGTCTTCCATCCTAGTGCCTGTGTCAGCATTTATGTGGGAAGTGGAGTAAGGATGGGACGTGATCTACTCAGTAGTTATTGCCTGCTAACTTCACAGAGCCTGAAGACCTTAAGTCTACCCTTAGCTTTCCCTATAAAAATCTGGAAAATATTATCCTTACAAATGATTTTGTAAATACTCCAGGAAATTGGCTCCTACTAGTATCCCAGCAGCTACTGGAGCCAGTTTGGCTTCAAATCTTAAACAAATGATTTGTCTTCTGTTTCATTTGTTTTTTTTTTTTTTCTGGACAGAGCTGGAATTCTGGATTGTTCCCCAGTTTAAAAACTGCCAAATCCAAACCAGAAGTAGACAGTGCCGAACACAAGGCTTTCCTTTCCCACTCAGTTTCACAGGGAAGAAAATCAAAGGCAGTTTGCCCAGAATTACATTTTATGTCTGGCTTCTCAATCTTATTTTATAATGAAATATTGTGGTTTTTTTTTCCTGTAACAAGTAGAATCTTCGATATTAGAGTGAGCAAAAGGCCTGGAATCGTTCATCAATACAAGTAAGGCTGTGGCAAATAGCTTCTTCTAATTCATGTATTTAAGGGAAAAAGAAAGAAATTAAAAATTAAGAAGTCCACCTCTGATATGTGGTAGATTGTTTCTGTCACATTCATTCCCCCTATCTTGTGAGGCATTATTCTATTTTAGCCATTAGAAAAGTTGGAACCAATGAGGCTGAGACTTTTCCCTACTGGAATTTGAACTCAGATTTCAAAAGATAAAAGTTGAAGTTGCATTTTTATTCTCTTCCTTTAAAAGTAATCATTATGACATTGAAATAAACCTTGCCTCAAAAATCATTTTGATGCTTACTTTTAGTAGAATAGGAATTGCATTACGTTCTCCTCTGAAACAATGAAAATATCTGGCAATAAAAAAAGAAGTTTTCAAGCAGTAGATGGTAATTATTACATGGCAGTGATCCCTGGAAGAAGTAGCTGAGTTGAACTGAGTCTTATGATTACTCCTAGCTTATGTCTGGAGAGAGAGATTGTAGATGCAGCTCAGGGAGGGAGAGTGAAGGCAGACACCACTCAGAAGTTGCCCTGAGTTGAGGAAACATCTGGGAATCCAGGGAGGGCAAAGTGAGGGAAATCTCATACAATGAAATACAAAAGAGAGAGCTGCACAGAAAGTGTGGAGATGTAGAGAGTCCCTCTTGGGATAAACGTGAGTGTGTAGTGTATGCATGGGGACATTACCAAAGCTGGAGAAAGAAACCACCTGAAAGGAGCCAAGAACTAATCTTTGAAGTTCATATGAGGCAGTAAATAGTTTGTGTCCCTGCTAACTAGAGTAGGATACCTCAGAAATCAAAAGGCACTAGATATAGTAATCAGAAAAGTATTGCTTAAATAGGTGAGAAAAATTAACAGTAAACTGAAGGCTGCTCTGATCTCACCTATTGAATCTTAAAGGTTAGCCTCAAAAGTCTATTTCCAAATAACTATCTACATTAACCAGAACATATGTAGGAATAAAAAATACTTAATATGCATAGGATAAAATTCAAAATATTTGATGTTGGATGAGCTTCTGCCTGTGATGCTAGCGTCACATATGAGCATCAGTTTGAGTTTCTGCTGCTCCTCTTCCAATACAGCTCCCTACTAATGCTTCTGTATGGAGTTCCTGGCTTCAGCCCAGCTCAGCCCAAGCCATTGTAGCCAAAGGAGTGAAGCAGCAAATGGAAGATATTCTCTCTCTCGCTCGCTCTCTCCCTCTCTTTCTTTCTCTCTCCCTCCATCCCTCTCCATAACTCTGCCTTTCAAATAAATAAATTTTTAAAAAAAGAAAAAAATATTTTTACCTCCAGTTAGTTATCAGACATGCAAAAAGCCAGGAAACAAAAGCCATAAGAAGAAAAATAGGCCCAGAAAAGTCATAAATAATAGAATTAATGCAAAAGGCCATTATAACTATATGCCATGTAGTCAAGAAGTAGAGGCCATGCCAGATTAAGCATGATAAGCAGAGACAGAGGAGATACAAGGATGAGAAAATGACTTGTAAGAGGTGAAAAAAACAAAGTATAAAAATGTACTGGATTAATAGCAGATTAGACAGCAAAGGAAAAGGTTACAGAATTGGAAGGCATAGCAGTAGAACCTGTCTCAAACTATTCAGAATGAAACGAAGACTAGAACCTTGGTAATCTGTGGGTCAGTATCAGGCTGCCTGATAGGCACACACAAACAGCTTAGAGTCCTCAAGGGCTGAGCTGGGTGTGGACAGTGAGGGCACAGGAAAAATACTTGAAAATGTGATGGGCAGCATATTTGTTGTTTTCAAACTTGATGGAAACTACAAACCCATAGATCCAAGAAGCTCATGAACCCCAAGGCCCAGAAACATGAGGAAAACCATATCAAGGCATGTCATGCTATAAAGCAGTGACAAAAAGAAAGTTGCATCCAGAGGGAAGGGCATGTTATGTGAGAGCCCAAGTGAAAATGACAGGAATCTTCAAACTGAAAACAGAAGGAGCTCACAGATAGTGGAGCAACATCTTTAGAATACTGAAAGAAAAAAAACCCTGTTGACCTAGAATTCTATACACGGTGGAAAGATCTTTCAAACAGCAAATACAAATACTTTCTCAAATATTCAAAGCCTGAAGGAATTATTGCCAAAGGATCTGTACTACAAGAAATGGTTTTTAAAACACAGATGATGGGGGTGGGCGCTGTGGCATAGCAGGTAAAGCAGCTGCCTGCAATGCCGACATCCCCTGTGGGCACCAGTTCAAGTCTTGGCTGCTCTACTTCTTATCCAGCTCTTTGCTATGGCCTGGGAAAGCAGTGGAAGTCCTTGGGATCCTGCACCCATGTGGGAGACCCAGAAGAAGCTCTTGGCTCTTGAGTTTGGATCAGCACAGCTCCAGTGGTTGCAGCCATCAGGGTGTGAACCAGCGGGTAGAAGACCTCTCTTTCTCTCTCTCTCTCTCTCTTTCTCTCTGCCTCTCTGTAACTCTTCCTTTCAAATAAATAAATAAATAAATATTTTTTAAAAAATAGCAGATGGTGGTACTGTCATTGTACATAGCAAGTTAAGCCACTGCCTGGGACCCTGGCATCCCATATGGGCATGAGTTTATGTTTCAGTTGCTCTACTTCCAAACAAGCTCCCTGCTAATGTGCCTGGAAAAGCAGCAGAAGGTGACCCAAGTACTTGGGCTCCTGCCACCTACATGAAGCTCATGGATCCTGGTTTCAGTCAAGCCTGGTTCAGTCCTGGCTCTTGAGGCCACTTTGGGAGTGAACTAGTAGATGGAAGATCTCTTTCTCTGTAATTTTGCCTTTCAAATAAATAAATACAGCTTTTAAAATAAAAGAGCAGATGTAAAATGATAGTGAAAATATGGTCAATATGTAGATAAATATGAAAATGTTTAAAATTTCTGTGAAAGGTGATTTATTGATCACTAGCCATCAGGTAATTGCAAGTAAAAATCACAGTGAGATTTCGCCTCACCCCAGTTAGAATGGCTATCATCCAAAAATCAAAAAAACAATAAATGCTGGCAAGGATGTGGGGGAAAAGGTACCCTAATCTGCTGTTGGTGGGTCTGTAAACTAGTACAGCCATTATGCAAGACAGTATCGAGATTCCCCAAGACTCTGAAAATAAATCTACCATATGACCCCACCATCCCACTCCTCGGAATTTACCCAAATGAAATGAAATCAGCATCTGGAAGAGTTATTTGTACCCTAATGTTTATTGCAGGTCAATTCAGAATAGCTTATATATGGAATCAACCCAGATGTCCATCAACTGATGACTACTTATGACTGGATAAAGAAAATGTAATTTTATATATATATATATATATATATATATATATATATATAAACATATATAAAATACTCAGCCATTAAAAATGAAATCGTATCATTTGCAACAAAATCGATGCAACTGAAAACCATTATGCTTAGTGAAATAAGCCAGTCTCAAAAAGATATGTGGCAATTAATACAGAATACAAAAAAATGTATAGGAATGAAATGGACATTTGGTGATAGGATTGTTTATACTTCTGTGGAACTGTGGTCTTCCTACTTTTTACTTGTTGAATATTATGGTTATTATGGTGAATTAAACCTGAGAATAAAGAATAGATTAAAATTATGGCTTTACAAAAACTGACCAAAAGGAAAAGAGGAAAGGGAGGGAAGTGTGGTTGTCTTTTTGGAATTGTACCTATGGAATGCATGAAATTTGTTCTCTTTATATTATTAAAAATGTAAAGAAAATAAAGGAAATGCAACAGATACAAAAAGATTTATTGCTTATATCAAAAGTAGTAACAAAATGTTAGAATAAAAATAGCAGCAATCACACAATGTTCAAGAAGAGGCAAATGGAATTACACTGCCAGAAGTTTTTAATACTATGTAGGAGGTATATTATTATGTGAAAGAAAACTTCAGTAGTTAATTATGTATTATAAGCCCTAAGTTATTCCCTCTTTCTCTCTCTCTCTCTCTCTCTCTCTCTCTCTCTCTCTCTCACACACACACACACACAAATGTTATAGCTAGTAAGCCAACAAAGGAGATACAGTAGAATTGCTAAAAAATATTTAGCTAGTCAAAAGAAGGATGGAAAAGGGGAGAGGAGTGGAAACAATGGGACAAAGAACAAATGGTACACAGGGGCTGGTGCTGTGGTGTAGTGGATTAGCCACCCACGTGCAGTACCAGCATCCCATATTGGCTCCAGTTCAAGTCTCTAATGCTTCATTTCCAATCCAGCTCCCTGCTAATGTGCCTGAGGAAGCAGAGGAAGATGGCCCAACTCCTTGGGCCCCTGCACCCACGTGGGAGATCCAGAAGAAGCTCCTGGCTTCTGGCTTCAGATCGACTCAGCTCCAGCTGTTGCAGCCATCTGGGGAGTGAACCAGTGGATGGAAGATCTCTCTCTCTCTGCCTCTGCCTCTATGTAACTCTGCCTTTAAAATAAATAATTTTTTATGTTTTAATTTATTTAATTGAGAAGCACAGATACAGGGATAGAAATTCCTGTTCCCAAGTTCTCACAAAGACCAGGACTGAACCAACGCCAAAGCCAGCACCTGGGAACCAGCTCAGTTCAATTCTCACACATAAGTGGCAGGAACCCAACCACTGCAGTTATCACTGCTGCAATTATTCCTGCATTGCAGGAAATTGGAGTCAGGACCTGGAGTATCAAACCCAGATACTCCAGTATTCTAACTGGTGTATTAACTAGTGGACTAAACATCCCTTCCAGGCATATATTTTGGAAGTGTTTTTAGTTTCTTCCAAGGTGAGGTGGTAGGGCACATTTCTCCTCTGTGTTACACTTTGTTATTCCTGATGACTTTGACTAAACCAAATGGGTATCTGAGCACTTGAGGACATGCATACTTTGGTTTAAGAGAAAAAAAAGATGGCACAAAAAGAAAATAAATAGCAACATGATTGCATTAAGTCCAACTATATCAAATTATATTGATTGTAAATGATCCAAGCACCTAATTAAAAGGCAGGGATTGTCAGATGGAATTTTTAAAAAGCAAGACCCAGTGATACACTAACTATTCAAAACTAAACACAAAGCCAAAACAAGGTTTAATGTGAACATATGGAGAAAGATATATGATGCTTACACTAATAAACAGATTGGCTATGAGTTCAGAGCTGATACTATTGTAGATTAGATGGTGGTTTATGATGGCAAATTGGTAAATTCAACAAGAGAGAATTACAACCCTAGGTATTTTTGTGTATTAGAACATCGAAATACATGAGAAAAAGACTAACAGAGCTGCAAGGAGAAATAATATACCATCATAGTTGGAGATTTTAATACCTTCAAAAATTGATAAATGATGCAAACGGAACATCAGAATGTATATAGACATCTTGAAAAACACTATCAACAACTTTAATTGACATTTATGGAACATTCTACCCAACAACCACATACTACATGTTCTTTTCACATGCATTCATAACAGGTCCAGTAGAGATGGTATCCTGGGACACCAAACAAATAATGATTAACAAGGTTTCTAGCCATTAGAATGATTAACAAAGGTTCTAGCCATAGAAGAATGAAAGAGTTCAGAAATCAATAACAGGTATCTGGAAAAATACTCCGATTTTGCAAACTAAACAACATGCTTCTAAATAGTACCAAAATAACTTAGAAAGTACACTAACCTGAATGAAAATTTAAATATAGCACAATGAAATAGATACAGATAAGGCAGTTCTTTATTATTTTAAAAGACTTTTTATTTATTTGAAAGAATTACAGAGAGAGTGAGCTGGAGAGACACACACAGAGAGGTCTTCCATCAGCTAGTTCACTCCCCAAATGGCTACAACAGCCAAAACTGAGTCAGGCCTAAGCTGGGAGCCAGGAGCTTCATCTAGTTCTTCCACATGGGTGCAGGGATCCAAACACTGGGGCCATCATCTGCTTCTCCCAGGCAGTTAGCAGGAAGCTGGATCAGAATTGGAGTGGCAGGATGCGAAGTGGTACCCATAAAGGATGCCCACATTGCAGGCATTGCCTTTATCCACCTTACCAAAACACTGACCCCAATAAAGCCATTATTAGATATCCTTTCTTAAAATGTCAGAGTATTCTCAAATCAATGACCTCAAGTTTCCATCTTGAGAAAAAAAGAAAAAAAGAGCAAATTATACTCAAAACAGAAAACAGATTAATAAGACTAAAATCAGAAGTCAATGAAATAAAGACAAAATGGAAAAGAAAAGTGAAAAACAAAACTGACTTTTGTTTCAGAAGAATTCATGAAATTGACAACCATTTAAGTTAGAAAAAAAGGAATATCAGAAACAAGTGACATCATTGGAGATCACCTCACACCTGTTAAAATGGCTCTCAATACAGAAATCAACAGACAGCAAATGCTGGTGAGCATGTGAGGAAAAGGTTCCTCAATCCAGCCACCGTGGAAGGTAGTATGGAGATTCCTCAGAAATATGATTATAGACCCACCTATGATCCAGCCATCCCACGCCTGGGAATCTGCCCAATGGAATTGAAATCAGCATATGAAAGAGCTATCTGTACCCCATGTTTATGGTAGCTCAATTCACAATAACTAAGATATGGGATCAACCCAGATGCCCATCAACTCTTGACTGGATAAAAAATTATTATATATATACACTATGGAGAACTACTCAGCTGTAAAAAAAAAAAGTCCTGGTTTTTTGCAATTAAATGGATGCAATCGGAAACCATTATATTTAGTGAATAATCCAGTCCCCAAACGACAGATATCATGTTTTCCCTGATTAGGGGTAACTAATAGAGTACCTAAAATATAACATACTGGAGTGAAATGGACATTTTGAGATTTGATGATTGTTTACAGCTCTTGTCTATTCTATTGAGGAACAGTGTTTTTATTTTTGTTTTTATGTTTTTACCCTTCATTCTATCTGTTGCACTCTTTTACTTAGTGTAGGTTAACCTTATGATCATTAAGTTAACTGAAAGTAGATCTCTGTAAAAAGTGAGAGTGGGATTAGGAGAGGGAGGAGGAAGAAAGGTTGGAGTATGCGTGGGAGGGCGGGAATTATCCCATGAAACTTGTGTAACAAAACTTTAAATAATACAATACAAAAATATAAAAATAATCAGAGACAACTAACAACTTTATGCCAATACATTTGACAACTTACATAAAATTGACAAATTGCTGTGGTTTGAATGTGTCCCCAAAGCTGCTGCTATGATCTGAGAGTCTCTGATGTTTCTGATCTCCAATGCAGAGGTAGTAGGAAGTGAGATCTTGAGCAGGTGTTTAGGTCTTGAGGGCTCTCGCCTCCTGAGTGGATGAATGCTATTACCACAGGAGTGGGTTTTTTATGCAAGAAAGAGACCAGCCCTCTCTTTTTCTCACTTTCCTTTGCCTTTTGGCCATACATTGACACAGCAAGAAGACCCTCCCCAAATACCAGTGCCTAGATTTTATGTTTCCCAAGCTGCTGAACTGTGAGCCAATAAATTTCTGTTCATTATAAATTATCTTTTCTGTAATATTATAGCAGCACTTGAAACAGATACAAACCAACAAAGCTCATGCAAGAAGAACTAGATAATCTGAACAAAATTGTATCTATTAAAGAAATTGAATTTCTTAGTTAAAGGCTTCCCACAAACAAAGCTCTAGGTCAAGTGGATTCACTGATGAGTTCCATCAAACAACGAAGGCAGAAATATACCGATTTATAGATACTATTCTAAAAATTAAGGAGGAGCAGAAACTTCCCATATCCCTCTATGAAGCCAACAATTTCCTAATACCAAAATCAGGCAAGGAAATTAAAACCAAATGCAACTCCTGAGCATAAAGACAAAAATTCTTTTAAAAATTTAGCACATTGAATTTCATGAGTAAAGAACATAACACATCATGACTAAGTGGGCTTTATTCTGAGAAAACAAGTTTGGAGATGATTCAGTTAGAAAGTCAATGCAATTTATCATATTTACTAACTTAAAAATCATGTGATCACATCAGTAGAACCAGGAAAAGCTTTTGATGAAATCCAACATTCATTTTTCAGAACTCTCAGCAAACTATGAATATCATATCCCATGAGGACTAGAAAATAATTTTCTAATAAAGAGCATCTACAAAAACTCTACAGCTTATATCATGCTTAATTGTGAAAGACTAACTGCTTTATTTCTATGATCAAATAATAAGATAGGAATGTCTGCTCTTACAACTTGTATCTCACATTGTACTGGAGAATCTAGTCTTTGGAATAATTAATAAAGGAGAAAGAAAGCCATTGGACTGGAAAGCAAGAAGTAACACTGCCTTTAATGGCAGACAACTATGTACACAGAAAATTCTATGAATCTAAAAGAAAAGCTACTAGAACAGAGCACTGAATTTTACAGGCCAATTCTAATATGCGTATGGAAATGGAATTCTAATATGTATATGGAAATGTAAAATAGCGAAAATTAGTTTGAACAGATTTGGAAATTTATGCTGTTTCATTTTAAGGCTTATTGTAAAGCCACCATAAGCAAGACATTCCAGAATTGGTGTAAATATAAACAAATTGATTAATGGAACATCCTACTGAGTCCAGAAATATGTCCTAGGCATATTTGGTTAACTGAATTTTGGCAAAGATGCCATAGTAATTTAATGGGGGAAACACTAATGTTTTCAACACATGTGCTGGAGCAAATGGCCTTCCATATGCAAAATAAACCCACACAATCCTTTACCCCTATTGCAAACCATTACAAAATTAATTCATACCTTATGTACAAATTTAATTCAAATATAGAGCTAATATAGACCTAAATTAAAAAACTAGAGGAAAAATCTTAGGTAAAGACTTCTTAGATATGACACAAAAAGTACAATCTATTAAGGAAAAATTTTGATAAATTGGAGTTCATCAAACCACAAATCTGATTCTTCAAATGATACTTTTAAGAGAATGAAGGCACCCTATATAGTCAGAAAAAATATTTGCAAAGCACAAAAGATTTGTCCAGTAAGGAGCTTTATTTGCGATGTGTAGTAAACTTGAAATTCAGTAGGGAGGGGCCAGTGCTGTGGTTTAGCGGATAAAGCTGCCGCCTGCAGTGCTGGCATCCCATATAGGCACTGGTTCCAGTCCTAGCTGCTTCACTTCCCATCTGGGAGAGCAGCTGAAGATGGCTCAAGTCCTTGGACCCTTGCACCACGTGAGAGACCTGGAAGAAGCTCCTGGCTCCTGGCTTCAGAACAGCCCAGCTCCGGCCATTGCAGTCATCTGGGGAGTAAACCAGTGGATGGAAGACTTCTCTCTCTCTCTCTCTCTCTCTCTCTTTCTCTCTCTCTCTCTCTCTCTCTCCCTCTCTCTCTCTGCCTCTCTGTAACTCTGCCTTTCAAATAAATATTTAAAAAAATTCAATAGGGAGATTGATTTCTGGCATAATAATGTAAGGAGCTCTACTGATCAATTTAACAGAATTGGTGAAATTAAAAAAAAAAGAAAAAAGGAAAACAACCATTAAAGTCTTGGGCGATGGACTTAAGGACAAGCAACAAATTAAGAAACACCTCTTCAAGAAAATCTGAAAATTCAATAAACAAGTTGAGAATCTGAAGTAAGTCAGCTTCCACCCTCTCCCCTTCCAGCTCAGCGAGTTGCTAAATCCACTCAAGTCTGTTGTAGCTAGAAGACAGGGACTGTCTCTCCCCAGCTCCCAGGCCGAGGCTTTCTTCCAGGAGGAGCAAGATGTGAGTGACTATCGTCCTGCCTGTAGCTGCTTGTTGCTGAGGATAATTCCCAGGAAAGTGCACATGGAGGAGTGGAATCTCCCTTATTTTACCCCAGCCCTAAGCATGCAATGAAGGCTGCTATCGTAGTAGTGGTTTGTCTTCCAGAGATCCATGTGTCAGTGGCAGCATCCTCAGTGATAATGCCTTTACGAAGTGGGGCCAAGTGGGAAGTCTTTAGGTCATTGCATGCATGCTCTCAGAGGGGATTGTGGGACCCTGAGTTGTTCAAATGAGAGTGGTTTGTTGTAAAAGTAAACCTAACCCCTGAATTACTCTCTGGCTTCCTGTCTGGTGATATGCTCTCTTGCTCCTGCAGGCACTCATGAGGTGACAGCCAAGAGATGGTCCTTACCAGAGCTGAGCTGATTACCAGTGCCATGGCCTTGAATCTCCATAACTGTGAGCTAAATAAATTGTATAAGTACCTTGCCACAGATATTTCATTTTGTTAATGAAAAGCTGACTAATACAGAAGTGCAATCTTGCATGTAGTATGCTGAGAATACTGGGACCAGATAACCCTTTTCCCAGTTTGTGGGGGGTGGTGGTTCCATGTCATAAGAGACAAACTGAGAGGGCCTTAGGCTCTAACTTAATTTGAAAAAATTATTTATGAACAACCTATTGCCAATATCATTTAATCGTTAAATTCAAGGTAATTTACTTGCATGCTTTAATTTAATACTCTACTGGCTTTTCTGACAATGCAACGAGGCATGAAAGTTAATAAACACTAAATTTCAGGAAAAAAAGTACAATTGTCCCTTATTGCAAGATAAATGATTGTAGAAAATGCTAAGGCAATTTCAAAACAGCTAATGAAATGAATAAGTAAATTTATTAAGAATGTTGGATATGAAGTCAATATATGGCATTACTTGTAGTTTTATATACTAGCAGAAAACTTGAAAAATGAAGCTAAAACATTTAAATACAAATTTAAATGTTTAATTTAAAGAGGAACATAGACTACTTAGATGTAAATTACAAAAATACAGAACTACTTCAAAAAGTTTGTGAAAAAACTAAATTAAAAGATAACTTTATTCTGGTGCAAAAAATTGAAATCCATGTACATTTTTCATGATAACATATTTTACATGAACTTTTAAAGACCCATCATATGTTCAATACTTGTACACTAAAAACTACTAAACCTTGCTAAGACAAGCTAAAAAGATATAAATGCAAGCAAATTATACCATGTTTTTAGATTGGGTGATCTAATAGATAAATATATGGAAATTATAAAAAGTTCTAGAACAGACAAATATTTTTCTCAGTCTTTCTTTTTAACTTTTATTTATGAATATAAATTTCCAAAGTACAGCTTTTAGATTACAGTGGATCTCCCCCCTCCATAACTTCCCTCCCACCCACAACCATCCCATCTCCCATTCCCTCTCCTATTCCATTCACATCAAGATTCATTTTCAAGTATCTTTACATACAGAAGATCAATTTACTATATACTAAGTAAAGAATTCAACAATTTGCACCCACACAGAAACACAAAGTATAAAGTACTGTTTGAATACTAGTTATGCCATTAATTCACATAGTACAACACATTAAGGACAGAGATCCTACATGGGGAGTAAGTTCACGGTGACTCTTGTTGTAGACTTAACAATTGACACTCTTGTTTATGGTGTCAGTAATCACCCGAGGCTCTTGTCATGAGTTGCCAAGGCTATGAAAGCCTTTTGAGTTCACCAACTCCAATCTTATTTAGACAAGGTCATAGTCAAAGTGGAAGTTCTGTCCTCCCTTCAGAGAAAGGTACCTTCTTCTTTGGTGGCCCGTTCTTTCCACTGGGATCTTACTCACAGAGATCTTTCATTTAATTTTTCTGTTTTGCTTTTTCCAGAGTGTCTTGGCTTTCCATGCCTAAAATACTCTCATGGGCTCTTCAGCCAGATCCGAATGCCTTCAGGGCTAATTCTGAGGCCAGAGTGCTGTTTAGGTCATCTGCCATTCTATGAGTCTATTGTGTATCCTGCTTCCCATGTTGGATCATTCTCTCCTTTTTAATTCTATCAGTATTAGCAGACACTAGTCTTATTCATGTGATCCCTTTGACTCTTAATCCTATCTTTATGATCAATTGTGAACTGCAACTGATCACTTTGACTAGTGAGATGGCCTTGTACTTGCCACATTGATGGGATTGAATTGGAAGCCCCTGGCACATTTCTAACTCTACAGTTTGGGGCAAGTCCGATTGAGCATGTACCAAACCATACATCTCTTTCCTCTCTTATTCCCACTCTTACATTTAACAGGGATCACTTTTCAGTTAAATTTAAACACCTAAGAAAAAGTGTGTGTTAATTAAAGAGTTCAACCAATAGTATTAAGTAGAACAAAAAAATACTAAAAGGGATAAAGTATTCAGTTGTTCATCGACAGGACAAGGGCTGATCAAGTCATTGTTTCTCATAGTGTCCATTTCATTTTAACAGGTTTCCTTTTTGGTGCTCAGTTAGTAGTCACCAATCAGGGAGAACATATGATATTTGTCCCTTTGGGACTGGCTTATTTCACTCAGCATGATGTTCTCCAGATTCCTCCATTTTGTTGCAAATGACCGGATTTCATTGTTTTTGACTGCTGTATAGTATTCTATAGAGTACATATCCCATAATTTCTTTATCCAATCTACTGTTGATGGGCATTTAGTTTGATTCCAGGTCTTAGCTGTTGCTAATTGAGCTGAAATGAACACTGAGGTGCAGACAACTCTTTTATTTGCCAATTTAATTTCCTTTGGGTAAATTCCAAGGAGTGATATGGCTGGGTTGTATGGTAGGGTTATATTCAGGTTTCTGAGGAATCTCCAAACTGACTTCCATAGTGGCTTTACCAGTTTGCATTCCCACCAACAGTGGGTTAGTGTCCCTTTTCCCCCACATCCTCGCCAGCATCTGTTGTTGGTAGATTTTTGCATGTGAGCCATTTTAACTGGGGTGAGGTGAAACCTCATTGTGGTTTTGATTTGCATTTTCCTGATTGCTAGTGATCTTGAACATTTTTTCATGTGCCTGTTGGCCCTTTGGATTTCCTCTTTTGAAAAATGTCTTTTGAGGTCCTTGGCCCATCTCTTAAGTGGGTTGTTTGTTTTGTTGTTGTGGAGTTTCTTGATCTCTTTGTAGATTCTGGTTATGAACCCTTTATCTGTTGCATAATTTGCAAATTTTTTTTTCCTATTCTGTCGGTTGCCTCTTCACTTTCCTGACTATTTCTTTTGCAGCACAGAAACTTCTCAATTTGATGTAATCCCAATAGTTAATTTTGGCTTTGACTGCCTGTGCCTCTAGGGTCTTTTCCTAGAAGTCTTTGTCTGTGACTATATCTTGCAGGGTTTCTCCAATGTTCTCTAATAATTTGAAGGTGTCAGGTAATAGATTTAGAACTTTAATCCATGTTGAGTGGATTTTTGTGTAAGGTGAAAGGTAGGGGTCTTGCTTCATGCTTCTGCATGTGGAAATCCAGTTTTCCCAGCACCACCTATTGAATAGACTGTACTGGCTCCAGCAAATGGTTTTAGATACTTGATCAACTATAGGTGGGTTTTATGTGTCCAGGAATCTATCCATTTCTAATAGATTTCCCTGTTTGCTGGCATATAAGTCCTTGTAGTAATTTCTGATGATTCTTTTTATTTCTGTGGTGTCTTTTTTACGTTTCCTTTTTCATCTCTGATTTTATTGATTTGGGTGTTTTTCAATGGGATGTCAATTTTATTTTTTCAAAAAACCAGCTCCTCGTTTGGCTGATTTTTTGTAATTTTTTTTGGATTCAATCCTATTGATTTCTTCTCTGATTTTAATTATTTCTCTTCTCCTGCTAGCTTTGGGTCTGGTTTGCTGCAGGTTTTCTAGATCCTTGAGATGCATTGAAAGCTCTTTTATTTGGTGCCTTCCCAATTTCTTGATGTAGGCACCTATTGCTAAAAATTTTCCTCTTAACACTGCTTTTGCTGTATCCCATAAGTTTTGATATGTTGTGCTGTTGTCCTCATTTACTTCCAGAAATTTTTTTACTTCTCTTTTGATTTCTTCTATGACCCAGTGTTCATTCAGGAGCATGTTGTTCAATCTCCATGTGTTTACATATGCTTTAGGATTCCTGAGTTGCTAATTTCCAACTTCATTCCACTATGATCTGAGAAGCTGCATCCTATGATTCTAATTCTTTTGAATTTGCTGAGACTTGCTGTATGGCCTAGTATGTGGTCATTCCTAGAGAAGGTTCCAGGTACTGCTGAGAAGAATGTAAATGCTTTATGTGTAGGATGAAAAGTTCTGTAAATATCTGTTAGATCCATTTGGGCTATAGTGTTGTTTAAAACTACTGTCTCCTTGTTGATCTTCTGTCTGGATGATCTGTCTATTTCTGAGAGTGGAGTATTGAAGTCCCCCAGTACTATTGTATTGGAATCTAAGTCTCCCTTAAAGTTCCTTAACATATCTTTTAAATAAACCGGTGCCCTGTAATTAGGTGCATATATTTTGATAATCGTTATATCTTCCTGTTGAATTGATCCCTTAATCATTATGTAGTGCCCCTCTTTGTCTCTCTTAACAGTTTTTGTTTTAAAGTTTATGTTGTCTGATATTAAGATGGCTACACCTGCTTTTTTCATTTCTGTTGGCATGGTATATCTTTTTCCAGCCTTTCACTTTCAGTCTGCATGCATCTTTGTTGGAAAGATGTGTTCCTTGCAAGCAGCAAATGGATGGGTTTTGTACCTTAATCCATTTAGCCAGTCTGTGTCTTTTAACTGGAGAGTTGAGACCATTATCGTTCAATGTGACTATTGATAAGTAGTAATTTTGCCCTGCCATTTTCCCTAAGATATTTTCTAATATATGCTCTGAACTTCTGTGATCGTTTACTGTGAGGTTTCCTCCTTTACCTTCTTTCATATTGATGATGGTGTTTCTGTGTTTCTGTGTGTAACACATCTTTAAGCATCTTCTGCAGGGCTAGACGAGTGGTGACAAATTCTTTCAATTTCTGTTTGCTATGAAAGGTCTTTATTTCACCTTCATTCACAAATGAGAGTTTTGCAGGATATAATACTCTGGGCTGGCAGTTTTTCTCTCTTAGTACCTGGGCTATATCTCGCCATTCCCTCCTAGACTATAGGGTTTCTGAAGAGATGTCTGCAGTGACTCAAATTGGAGATCCTGTGAGAGAAATCTGATGTTTTTCTCTTGCACATTTTAGAATCTTTTCTTTATGTTTCATTGTGGTGAGTTTGATTACAATGTGTCGTGGTGAGGATCTCTTTTGGTCATGTTTATTGCGTATTCTATGTGCTTCCTGTACTTGGATTCTCTTACCTTCTCCAAACCTGGGAAGTTTTCTGCTAGTATCTCACTAAAAAGGCATTCTAATCCTTTCTCTCTCTCCATGCCTTCAGGAACTCCTAGAACCCAAAGGTTGGTTTTTTTTTTCTTTTTTGATAGGTAGAATTAGTGAGAGAGAGAGAGAGAGACAGAGAGAAAAGTCTTCCGTACATTTGTTCACTCCCCAAATGGCTGCTATGGCCAGCACGCTGCACTGATCCAAAGCCAGGAGCCAGGTGCTTCTTCCTGGTCTCCCATGTGGGTGCAAGGCCCAAGGACTTGGGCCATCCTGTACTGCCTTCCTGGGCCATAGCAGAGAGCTGGACTGAAGAGGAGCAACTGGGACAGAATCCAGCACCCCAGCTGGGACTAGAACCCAGGGTGCCAGTGCCGCATGTAGAGGATTAGCTTAGCAAGCCACGGCGCCAGCCAAATGTTGAGTTTTTTAATAGTATCCTGTAGATTCCCAACAATATTTTTTAATTTCTAATTTCCTTTTCTTTTCTTTGGTTTTACTGTATACATTCCTGTGCCCTGATTCTAAGTCCGATATTCTCTCTTCTGCTTCAGTGATTCTATTTTTAAGGCTCTCAAATTCATTTGTCATTTGATCTATTGAATTCTTCATTTCATTTTGATTTCTCTTCACTATCACAATTTCATGTTCTACTAGTTTCTTCATTTGATTTTGTTTCCTTCTTAAGATTTCATTTTCCTGAGAGAGATTTTCTATCCTGTCCAGTAAGGATTTCTGTAGTTCAAGAATTTGTTTTGGAGAACTTCTAAATGTTCTTATCATAAATTTTTGACATCCGTATCTTGCATTTTTCTATCTCATCATCTTCATAATCTTGAATGTTCATTTGGGGGTGTCATAATGTCTTCCTTGTTCTTATTTCCTCTGTGTTTTTGCATGGCATTGTGGAGATATTCTTTGGTTTCTTCTTCTTTTTTTTCCCTTGCTCTGGTGGCTTTTCTCGTTATACTGACTGTATATTAAGTGGACTGTCTGCTTTTGGTGGATCTTTAGAGGCTTGTGATGGGTGTGGCCAGAGAGCTCTGTTCAGCTCTTCAGGGTTAAGGGTGTGCGAAAGGTGACACACCCAGGTTTGGCATGCTAAATCTTCTCTCTCTCTCTCTCTCTCTCTCTCTCTCTCTCTCTCTCTCTGTCTTTTTTTATTCAGAAAGGAAGTAATTCCGCACAGCTGAGCTATTCTTCTTGAATGCAGTCAGTGTCTGAGGGCTGGGCCCTGTGGTATAATATTCGCCTGCTCTGTCCCAAGACCACACAAAAGATCTGTGCAGCCCTCAGTGTGAGCTCAGATTCCCCTGCAATCTCCCACCAGCTTGCCAAGGTTACCGAGTTTGTGGCATCTCCCACTGAGTACTCATGTCTCAGGCACTCCGTGAGTTCTCTCACACACCCTCAGTTTTTTTTTTTTTTTCACAGTCTCAGTTCATAAGCTCCACACATCCACTAGATCTTAACCTCTGTTATTTCTCCCCACCAGAGTCAGGTTTTTCTGCTTGGCTGAGGGTGGGTGCAGCCCTGAGGTGGCGCAACTTTTACGTATGTCCAAAATGGTGCCTTCTCTTTGTCTTGCTTGCCTTTGTAAGGTGAGTGGAGAGAGAGTCGTGTCCATACTGGTCCCTTTTATTTTATTTTTTTTCTCTCCTCTAGTTAGCCTGGTGAACTTTCCCCCATGGGGCTTCAAGCCTCGTTCCCTCTATGCTCTTCCTGCCACTTTCCCATCAGTGTCTTGGGCTACTGAAGTTTCGCCTCACCTCCTTTTCCAGCACTAGTGCATAGACTCTGCGGCTGGAGTCTGCCATTGGCGCCTGTGACCTCCACATAGGTCCACTGTGTCACACTCATTCCCTAGAATAGACAAATTAATCTAAAGTTGAGGAAATTCAGAACACTACGTAGGAGTGAGAGTGGTGATTGACCAGGAAGCCCTTCCCCATCCATACTGAGAGCTTAGCTTCTAGAATGCGAGAGTCATTTGGATAGTAGCTTGCATTGTCTTCATTCCCAGTTCCAGGGTAAGCCCTTCCAATACTGCTGTCACTTCTGGATGACTGTACCACCCTGAGGAGCAGCATAAGGTTTGACAAAATGAAAATCAAAACCACAATGAGGTTTCACCTCACCTCAGTTAGCATGGCTCTCATACAGAAATCAAACAACAAACGCTGGTGAGCAAGTGGGGAAAAGGGTATCCTAATCTACTGGTAGGAATGCAAACTGGTAAAACCACTATAGAAGTCAGTTTGGAGATACCTCAGAAATCTGAATTTAGACCTGCCATATGACCCAGCCATCCCACCCTTAGGAATTTTCCAAAAGGAAATGAAATCAATAAATAGAAGAGTTATCTGCACCTCCATGTTTATTGCAGCTCAATTTGTAATAGCTAAGACATGGAATCAACTGAATGCCCATCAACTAAAGACTGGATAAAGAAATTATGGGATACGTACTCAATGGAATACTACACAGTGGCAAAAAAAAAAAAAGAAATCTAGTCATTTGCAACAAAATGGGTGAAGCTGGGAAACATCACACTTAGTGAAATAAGCCAGTGCCAAAGGACAAATACCACATGCTCTCCCTGATCTGTGATAACTAATAGAGCACCTAAAAGAAAATCTGTGGAAGTGAAATTGACACCTTGAGAAGCAGTGACTAGAACAGCCCTTGTCTTGGCTGTCGAAGAACAGTGCTATTTTGTTTTTGTTTTTCTTAATGGAGAGTGGGACTGGGAATGGGAGAGGGAAGGAGGAGGTGGGGTGGGAGGGCGAGTATGATGGGAAGAATCACTATATTCCAAAACGTGTATGTATGAAATTTGTACTCATTAATAAATGGTGTATTTGGGAAAAAAATAAAAGAGGCTTAACAATGTGAGAGAAATAAACTTCACTGAAATTCTTCAGCCAGTCACTAATCAAGCAAATTATTACACCCAGATTGGGGTGTCCATTGCTCAGAGTTGCTTTAGTATGTTATCTAAAATTTCCAGTTTCCAATTCAAAAAGTTGTGTTGTTTAAGGAAAGGGGAAATTATGATGCTTACACTAGACAAAGAAAGAAAAAGCAATAGAAATTTCCTGTGGGAGTGGCCAAATGTTGGATTTACAAGGAAAAGACGTCAGAGGAGCTGTTATAAATGTGTTCATAGAATTAAAGAAAAGCTAGATTAAAAGGAGTGAAGGGTGTTATGATGACAATGTTGCAGCAAATAAAGAATATTGGGGTGACTGGTGTAGCAGTTAGAAAGCCACTTAGGATGCTCATATCTCACATCAAAATGTGTGGGCTTGAGTAAGTTCCACTTCCAATCTAGCTTCTTGCTAATGCAAACCCTAAGAGGTAGCAGGTGATAGTTCAAGTACTTGGGTCCCTGCCATGCATGTGGGAGGCCCAGACTGACTTCCAGACTCCTGGCTTCAGCCTGGCCCAGCCCTGGCTGTTGTAGGCATTTAGGGAGTGAACCAGTGGTGGGAAGGTCATTCTTTGTCTGAATGTCTCTATCTATGCTTTTCAAATATAAGTAATAAATAATTAAAAAATAGAATATCAGTAAAAAATTTATTAAAAAATTAAATGGAGTTGAAAGTACAATAACAACTAAAGAATTAACTAAAAGGGCTTAGCAACATATTTGACTTGGCAGAAGAAAGAATGTAATTTTTTAAAATGTGGGAAAATTTTGAACACTTTACAAAAGGAGATACATGGTAGCAAGCAAGCACAGGAAAAGACTTTTCAACTTAATACAGGTACAAATTAAGTGCAAATTAAAACCAGAGTGACAGCGCTACTTACTCACTATAATTAAAAAGACTGAGTATCCTAAGTGTTGGTAAGTATGTGTGGTATCTTGAGTTCTCATATATCAGCAGTGGGAATGTAAAATAGAGCAATCTACTTGGAAAAGAATTTGGTAGTCTGTGAGAAAGCTGAACATCCAGTAGCCTATGACTCAGATATTCAAATCATACGTATTTCCTCCAGAGAAATGAAGTCTACGACCATACTAAAGATTTGTACATAAATGCTCTTGGTAGCTTTATTTGTAATCACCAAAAAGTAGAAACAACCATTTTCAATAGGTGAATGGATAAACAAATTGGATGGATCCATATAATAAAATACTTTGCAGAAATAAAAAAAATGAGTTGGCAATATGAATACATGAAACATGTTCATAGCTTTAAAACTTTTATTGTGAAATATTCATATAAAATATTGTACACTAAAAAATCAAGAAGCAGAATCTGTCAGCCCCCAGAAGACTATTTTTAAATCAATGGAAAAAAACAGAAATTTGACCATATTTATTTATCATATTGGTAACATAACCCACAGGAATTATAGAGTTTTGAATTTTCTTGGGGCTATAGAAGGGACACTACCATTACTCTAAGTATAAGGTTTCATCCAATTAGAAGTTTCTTTTTTTTTTCCTTCAATATTGTTGTGAATACCTTTATACTGGTTGAATGATCTTTTCAATTTCACAATAATAAGAATAGTGGGAGTTTAGCATTGCCAGAGATAAGAAATTAAATCGACTTAAGAGTCATTTATCCTGGAATGACAGCTGGGACGGGTGACCAGCACCTTGCCTGGATGGGGTATGACAGGTTGCCTTCCAGTTGGGGAAGTTGTGCAGCTGCTTTCCTCCAGGGAAGGATGGTGCAACTCACAGCATGTTTGAGAGTCCAACCCTCCAAGAAGTAGGAAATGGCTCGTGCTCTCCAGCCTCCACCTGCACACTACCTCTGAAATATACACTGACTTTTTCATTTTTTTCCAAAGAGGGAGAACACTTGGATCCCTCCTTTCTCTGTAATTTTTCTCTCTCGAGTCCTCTTAGGTCTGCTTTTCCTAACTTTTGCTTGTCTTTCCTCCCCAAGCTGTCACCAAGCAGGAAGGGATCTGAAGCTTCTGAGGCTTCAAGGAGGGTTGACCACCATGGGGAGATGGCTGGACGTGAAGCCCTGCCAACAGTGACTGCTGCATTCAGCTCCTACTTGGGTCCCATTGAGGAGCTCATGGCATTCACACAGATCCTGGCTGGCCCTGCTCCTTGCAATGTATGTGGCCTGACCTGCTTCCTTCCCCTCTCCATGTCCTCCTGGGTAAGATAGAGCAGAGCCCACAAGGTAGGTGTCAGGATGAGATACGGTGGAGACACTTAAGATGTTATTTGCCATGAGCTAGTTCAAACATCAAACATTGATTCGGCTTGGAGCTGTGCATGGTAATTTCACACTGATTAGCTTGTTCAATTTCCACAGCCTCCCTGTGTGATAAATATCATTCCCTAAGTTCAAAAGAATTGAAGCGACTTTTTGAGGAGCGCACAATACTGGCAGGACCTAAGTTGTACACAAGAACTAGAGGGCAATGTGGGCCACCACATGCACCATTCTTTGCATTCCCCCATTTGTCCCTTCATGAATGAAACATGTCTAGCCTTGTGGGAGCTACGTAGATGAAAGTAATTCTCTTACCTTAAAAGAGTCCATTGTCCAACAGGGAAGACAGATCTGCTATTGCTGTGTAACAAAGTTTTACAAACTTAGCACATAAAACAATCATTTTATCATGGTCACCTGTTTTGTGGATTGGAAACTCAGAAAAGCCATAGCAAAAATGAATCTTCCATGCTTCATGAATTCAAGGTCTCAGCTGGGAAGACAGCTGGGAACTGAAAAGCCAGGTGGGAAGATGCCCCTTCTAGATGATCCCTGCATTCACACATCTGTGCCCAGGCCGGGATGATGTGAAGGCTTTTGGTTCAGCCAAGGCTGTCAACCAGATCACCTTCTCATGGGCTCATCCCACAGGGTGGGTTTCTCGCTGTGACAGCTGGGTTCAGGAAATGTCCTGGGAGTACCCATGGAAAGCCAGCATTCAGAGAGCACTAGACAGACAGTACCAGGTCTTGTCTAGCCCCAGAAGTCTCACTTCTGCTACATTCTATTAAAATTTTTGTGAAGTTATTTTCATTTGCAAAGTAGAGAGACAAAGAAAGACAGAGACTTCCATCTGCGGGTTCACACCCAAATGCTAGCAACAGCCAGAGGTGGGCCAACCCTAAGCTAGGAGCCTAGAACCCCATCTGGGACTCCTACTGGGTGGCAAGGGTCCATGCACTTCAGCTGTCATTTGCTCACTCCCAGTGTGCGCATTAGCCGGAAGCTGGATCAGAAGTGGAGTAGCCCTAACTAGAATCCAGCACTTTGATATGGGATACAGGTATCCCAAGCAGCAACTTAACTGTTGTGCCATATACCTGCCCCTTGTTACATTCTATTTACTGAAGCACTTGCAAGGTTGCCTGGATTCGGGCTACAAGTTTGACCCCATCTCTTGATGGGACAATGCTGAAGAATTTTAGGGCTGCATTTTAAAAATAGGCATAAAATTGCTGTCACACAAACGTTCCAGTTCAGGGTTAACAGCCCTAGGAGAGATACAAACTCAGGGTACTCTGGGGAACAGAGAGCAGAAACACACTGCAGCTGGTGAGTGGTCAGTGGGGAAGAGGAGAAAAAGTGTAGGAGCAGCAATGCAGAATTAACCAAAGAATCAGACACAAATGGCTGCAGATGGAGGGCAATCTGTGTCTTCTGCGCCTGCCGTGGTGATGTGCTGGACTTTCTCTCCAGGTCCGTGGCTCCAGTTACTCATAGGCGGGTCATTTCCCTCTTCAGAATTTGAGCAGTTCAGTTTTTCCCCAAGGGAACTCTCTCTGTGTATAGGGTTTTGTATTTGATGATTGGCGCAACACAATGTTAACCTCTAATGGCAGGAGAGTTTTCTAGGAAACTCAGTCTGAATTTTCATGAGATAGAAGGAGGCTGCTGCTGTAATGTAATGTGGATTTTATGGACTCAGAGTTTTTGCTCCAGACTTGCTTGGTGCGTTTTGTGAGTACACCAGAGCAGATTCATTCCCGTGCCCTCCAGCCTGCCCTTTCCCCTCTGTTCCAGCCTGGGTGGCCTCACTTCCTTCCCTGTCACCCAGGTGAGAGATCTCTTACCCCTGCCTCCGGCCATCAAGGTCCTGGAGAAGCAACTTCTACCATCTGTCTTCTTCCATCTGTCTCTTCTCCAGCTCCAGAATGCAGGAAGGTGATTTGTGTATGAATGTGCCTGACACACAATGGGCTTGTCATTGTCCCTTGAATGAATGGTCACTGGAATGGGGCATCTGTGTCTCCTAACCAGTTTCCCTGCACATTTGCCTCAGAAACAGATCTGTAAAATCCAGCCACGTCACTCCTTGCTTCACATCTTCCAGTGTCTTGTCTCAGTTCTCAGATGAAAAATAGAAACCCAGAACCCGATTTACATCACAAATTACCCTTCCAGTTCCAATGGCTCCTATATACCATGCCCGAACCCCAGCTCTACAACCTCACTTGCTTTTTCTGGACTCACTGCTGTGTTTGCACAGGCTTGGCCTTCTGATTGGCATGTCCTTGTATTCGTCACTTGCTGAAATATTACCCATCTTTCACATCCGTCATGAGGCCTTTAAGAAAAGTTCCTGAGATTCGGTGAGTTACCACCTGATCTGATCTTGTGCTCCTGCATCTTATTAAATCTGTTTTTGCACTGACGTCTTATATTTTGATTAATTGCAAATATCTGCGCATAGGGATCCCTTGGAGAAAGGGACCATGGCTTAGTTATTTTTAATACCTTGTTTCCAGCTCAGGGCATGGCACAAAGGAAGTGCCCATTACATGGGAGAGAGTCTAATTTTTTTTAAAGATTTATTTATTCATTTGAAAAAGGAAAGAGAGAGAGAGAGAGAGAGAGAGAGAGAGAGAGAGATCTTCCATTCTCTGGTTCATTCCCTAAATTCTACAACAGCCAGAGATTTAGCAGGCCACATCTAAGAATCAGGAACACCATCTGAGTCTCCCATATGGGTGGCAGGGACCCAAATACTTGGGCCATCATCTGCTGGCTCCCAGGGTGTGCATCAACAGGAAACGGGATCAGAAGTAGAGGCAGGACTTCATCCCAGGCACTCTGTTATGAGATGTGAGCGGCCTAGGTGGTGGCTTAACCCTTTGCTCAACTATGCCCAGCTGGAGAGTCTAATTTTGAATGTTTTAATGGAGATGATTACTTTATCACTGTAGTCAATATGGTTTTCACAATCGAGGGCAAACTTGAGTGATATCTACAGAGGAGAGACTTCAGGATAGCTTGAAATATGGGTGGTGATGACATCACTGGAGTTACTGCTATGGATGAATCCTGACCCCGCCACATGCGCTGATTCTCAAGTCCTCTGGCAGCTGGTCACACCGGTCACGCCAGGTCTGGCCACGAGGTGGCACCCGAGCTCCACGAATGCTGATCAGCGCGCACTCTTGAGATTCAAGCTGTGGCTCGGCTCAGGCTCCCAGCGCCTTTGTGGTCTGATGGGAGTTCAACCATGCTCTCCCTTGAGCCCCGCGGTTGGTCGGATCATGGGGCCACAAACAGGGCCGGGCTCCCCGACCACATGTCCCTATCCGTCCCCACTGAACCCCTGCGAGCTCCCGATCCCAGCAGACTGCACACTCCTTGCACACTGCTTTGTGTTGACTGTCTGCCGCTGGGAGGAGGTGACGCCCTTCCTCCGAGGCGGCCTGTCTGGCTTTTGTCGGTTTCGCAGGAAGTGCTTGGGGAGGTCGAAGGCTTAGACCCCACCAGACACGCTGAATTGTCCGCTCTCCCTGTCCAGGCCTCAGCCCCTGAGTGGTATTTACCCCGAGCCACAGATCTGTCAAACACTCTGCCTCCCTCCACCAACCCCACCCTCAGAAAGCCGCCCACCTGTCATATCACCACCCGGCCACCGCCCCTCTCCACCTCTGAGCAACAGCTGACTAGCGAGGGAGGGAGACAGGGAGCCCTGTGCGAAGAGGGTGTTGGGCTGTGGTCGGGCAGGTGGACTAGGTGATGCCGGGGCCACGTGTGGCCACCCGAGCCATCCCACTGCTGGGCTCTTCTCCCAGGCTCCTCTCCCCAGCACAGGCCTTGTGCCTCCTGGGAGCAGAGGCTTGGAGGGTGGTTCTTGGACCCCCACAGCTCTAGGCACGGCCTGCTCACACTTCCCCCTCAAAGGCCACTGGGAGCTGTCAGTTCTCATTTGGGAGCTGTACCTCTTACTCTCATAGTGTGTGAGCTCGGGAAACAGCGCTTCTCTGTGCTGTTTCTTACTGCAAAACAAAGGGCGATGGTTAGGACCTCAACCATCCATCGATTTTTAAATTCTGTCAGCCACCTCTGTGCAAGGCCCTGTGGAGAGGACGCCTGTGAGGTGTTTCTGTGGCCTGGGTGACTCAGGACGGAGCGCCTTCTCTCCCCACCCCCGGATCTCCACACTGGGGGTGGGATGCACTGTACAGGAGGAGCCAGGCTGGGAGGGCTTCTGTCTGTGAGGTCCACGGGCGCAGGCTGGGAGGGACTGGGGAGAAGCAGGGCTATGGGAGTCTTTCAGAGCCTGGATCTCAGCCAGGGATTTACTCCTCAGCCCCACGCAGCTCAACATACCATCTCTCCCACCAGGGCAGACTTCAGAATGAGAAAACAATCCCCGAGAGGAACCCAAGACCAGAACAGGAAGCAGAGATGGCGCTGCACCTCCTGGGCAGCTCTGTGGACAAGCTGGTGGGCTCTCCAGGCGCCAGGAGAGGAGTAATTCCTTCTGTGGGTCCCACCCCTGAGAGCTGAGGGAGATGGGAACAGCCTGGAGCTCAGGACAGAGCATTAGCAGAAGGCCCCGGGGGAGAAGCAGGGATGCGGCAGCCCCGAGGAGTAGGGTCCCGGATGCAGGAATGCCTGGGACTTGCACCAATTCTGTGTGAGTAGCAAGAGCTGGGTGCCGAGGCCAGAACCTGTTCTTCACTGGGGATATTTGCACCAGGTGAACCCAAACTACAACGGACCTTGGGAGGCCACAAAGCAGTGGAACAGTCTCTTTCCAAACCAGAATGAAGCCCTTTTCAGGACTTCAGACAAATTTCCTCCTCTGCACACCTGCCACTATCGTGACGCTGATGCTCCACCTTCCATGATTGTGCAGCCCAACAGGCTGTCTGGTTCCTGCTCCTGGTGAGAGCTTCCAGAGAATTCCTGCCTCCCTGAGCAAGGTCAGGCCTGCAAGGGCATGAAAGAGCACATCTTGGCTGGCGCCGTGACTCACTAGGCTAATCTCCCGCCTTTGGCGCTGGCACCCTGGGTTCTATTCCCAGTTGGGGTGCCGGTTCTGGCATTTCCAGCTGGGGGTCCTGTGCCTGATGTCTCATTTCTCCCCTGACTTACTCTAAGGCTTCGGGCCAGCCTGCCAAGCTCTGAAACTTCACCATTAGAATGGTACTGGAGTAGATTCCTTTCTTGAAGGGAAGATGGAAGAATCTAGCAAAATAATGTGACAACTCTTGGAAAGTCAAAAAAACAAGCAGTGGTTGTGACCAGAAGCTCACAGGCCTGGTACCACTGACAAGGATGTCCCTGTGTTCAGAGCTTGACATAGCATCACATGAATTCTCGTCCTTTCCCCAACCCCCAAGAGAATAGCTTCAACGTCCTGCTAAATTTACCTGAGATAAACAGAGATCCAGAAGGTGAGTCTTGCCTCTCCCATAAGGAGCTGACATCAGAACCAGGCTTGGCAATTCCCTGCTCCCTCCAGCTGGAAGAATTCTCCGGAACCTGGGCAGTGCTGAGAAGGGTGGGTGCCGTTAATAAGGAGAGAGCGCTGCAGACACGGCAGGGCTGTGCATGCTAATTTTAGAAGGCATGTTGAACATGAACTCTAGGCTTCTGAAATTCAATCAGGTAGAACCTGAATGCAGAGAAAAGGAAGCTTGGAGTGTGTTCACAGTGTAAGGCCCTGGACTGTGCCTGGGAGTCCTCCTTCTGGTACTCATCCCTCTTCCTGAGACCCAGTGCTTGTAGCTTGTAAGCAAATCAGTTCTGAGTCCCTGAAGTTGAGGAACAAGCTCAGTGGGGGATGGGGATGGGCACAGTAGTAATGAGTTTGGTTTTGAAAATGTTGATTTTGAGACAGCTGGTATATTCCTGTGTAGGGTAGTTGTGGAGTCAATGGGAGAGATCTCGAAGGCAGATAGAAAATGTGGGGGTTTTCTGCATATTTATATTGTATTTGTAAGGAACATCATAGTTACTAGAATCAAAGACAAGAAGAAATATGATTTAAATAAGACTAAATTTTATTATAGATTAAGGGTTCAGTCCCACAAGACTGCCCCCTCCCCTTTGGATGCCAATCAAAAGCCCCAGGTTATGGCCCATGCCTCTGATTGACTGGCTACGAGTAGGGATCCCCCATTTTATGTGTGATTAATTTGTTAGAGCACCTCAAAAACTCAGGGAACTACTTTATTTCTGTCTCTCCATTGACTGTAAAAGATATTACAGGAGAGGCAGAAGAGCAGCAGGATGGAAGAAGAACATAGGGAAAGATGTGAGGGAGGGCCACAGAGCCTCTATGGCCATGCCACCCTCCAAGGATGTCCACATACTCAGCACCAAGAAAGTTCTCCAAATCTTGCCCTTTCTGGTTTTCGTGGAGGTTTCATTATATAGGTGTGGCTGATTATATTATGGGCCATTGCTCAGCTCAACCTTTAGCCCCTGCCCTATCCCTGGATGCTGGGCTTAGGACTGAACGTTCTAACCTCCTAACCACAAATGCTATTCCCCTGACAACCAGCCCGATCTTGAAGCTTTGAAGGAACTCACTAAGAGCCATCTCAGTAGAACCCACTCCTACAACAATCAAATAATTCCATGACATTAAGAATTCTATGCCAGATGCTTCTAACTTAGCACTCAAGATATTATAAAAGTCTTAAGAATTTTGTGTCAGGAACTAGAGGAGATCACCAAATATTCAAACAAAATGGACTCCCAGTACCCCATCTACATGAGTTTTAGGAGCTCTATGTCATGAATTGGGGGTAGAGACTGATATAAGTGTGTATTTCTTATTGCAGTAAGATACCAACCTTCTACCACATCTGGATGTCTTTGCTATCTAGCGATCTCAACATCAGAATCATCTCTGTACTTCTCAGTATATTTAGTGTGCGAGTGGACCAGGTGCAAGATAAACACTATAAACTCTGTCGGGAAAGGCAAGAACAGGAAACATGGAACAGACACTAGTCCGCAGGAGAGGTCAGTCCTCCTGGACAGAGTTTCTACCTCCACAGAGGAGTACATTCCTCAGGCTCCTGCCTGTCCACTCCCAGTTCTGCCCTCACAAAGGATCTCCTTTATGTGTTATGTCTAGGGTCCAGGGCCACTGCTGACCAATCCTTCATCTTTATATCATTAGTAAGGGTGACTCTGTGGGTGTTGGCAGCCCTGATGGTGCATGGATTTGGTGAATAGATAGTGTTTGTGTGCTAACTGGCAAGTGACAACCCTCCTCCCAGGCACTCACAGCCCCATGGGTAGGCTTGCCCTTCAGCTAGGATTTCTTCGGCAGTACTCAATATGTATAACTGTAAGTGGTCTTGGTTGTCCCTAACTCCCCTTTCATGGGAGTTTCTTTTTGTTCATAATCCTCTATGGGCATCTGAGATCTATTCAAAGGAGAAGATTCCCTTACTGGACTCAACAGCTTCAGCAGTTCCCATCTAGTTGGTGTGGTTTTGGGGATACAGGGATTTTATTAAGGATTTAGCACTCATGAGCTGTTGAATGACATGGCCCAAGAAGAATGTATAGTAAGAAGAGGATCTAAGAGACCCTCAACAAGAGTAAGAGTTAAGAGATTGGTTAGAAATGATGAATCACTAAAAACACTGAGCAGGTAGGAAAATAATTCTGTGGAGAGAAAAGAGAGAGTGGGTAGCCTGGATACTCAGAGAGGAGATATTCAAGGAGAGCGTGTCAACATGGTGAGGGCATGTTAAACATCAAGTGAAATGAGGACAGGAATGACCAGAAAATTTGACCTTGATGTGCAATTCCCACTTGACGCATCCTATGGCAATCCTTACAATACTTTGCAGCTTTGGGGGGATGTGGTGTTTCCCAATTTTCCCATGAGATGGGCATCCTTTCACTTTTTTGTGATGTTTGACCCTACTGAGCAATTCTTCTTTGATGTGCTCCTCCTTCAACTTCTGGTCCAACCTCTCTCTTTGTTCTCCTTCTGCCTTTCTGATGGCTCCTGCTCAGTTCTCCCCAGGGTTCAGTCATGTGCCCCAGAAGAAGCAGACTCACTGCCCTTTCACCCACATTCCCTTCATTGATGAAGACATTCACTGCTGGGGTTTGAATTCTTATAGTGATATCTCTGGATTCATTTCTGTCTCCTGACTTATCTCTTGAGCTGCAGACATGTTTTAGAATCTCCCATTTCGATGGCCCAACGGTATCTCAGACTCATTGTATTAGGACAAAGAATCTGTTGAACTTAAGCAAACACAATTATTGGGTCATACAACTGGAAATTCCCAAATGGGTAAATTCCAAATTGTAGGCAGCCTTGCACCCAGGGTTTCCAGGTGTGCCCACTGGGTGCTTTTTCTATCTCTGCTTCTATGTGTGTGTTGTATCTTCTCACCTTGGCTTCAATCACAGGTTATTTCCACAGAGTGGCAAGGTGGTCCTGGCAGTCTCTATGCACATGCTACCAATGTAGCAGCCTCAGCCAAATGAAGATGTTTAAGCATTACATCAGGAAGAAAAGTCTCAGGAGTGATTTCTAATGGCCTGTTAAGGGTAATGTGCCTGCTGTGGACACATCTGCCTCAGTTGGGGTACAATGGCTGGCATATCTGAGTCGTGGATGGCATCCTCTGTGAATGACTGCCTGTAAAGACAAGATTAGATCCTGCCAGCCACACTGTGTGGCTAAATAGTCTTTGGTTTATTCTCTGATCCCCTAAAGACTTTTATGTCACTATTCTCTCACACATAGTTCCCATGCTTTGGTCCTAATTCCTTTTCTACCCATTTCCTACTCATCCTTTATCCTTTGGTGAAGTCAACTGCTTTGACAACTGTTTTTTCTTGCCTACATTGGATGAGTCACTCCTTGTGGTGATTACATAGGATTTTGGGAGTTCTGTTGTCCCAAGGCACTGATTATGTGGCTCTTTAATTATGGATTTTTTTTTTGTCTTTCAGGGCCAGAATCTATTCTTTACCTGAGTAGCCACAGTACCAAACCCAGCCTAAATGTGTGTTGAACTGAATTAAATCAGTGTTTGAATTTTAACAAAGCAGTGGAAGACTGCGGTGAGCAACCATGTTACACTTGTTAATTAGAGCCTGTATCTTTGCCAAACTCAGTGAGGGCCTCCTACGACAAATGCCACTGGGTTTTAGAGCCAATACAATGACTAGGAGGAGAATGGATATTTAGAGTCAGGCTGACCTGAGTTCAGATTATGGCTTCACCTCTTACTCCCTCTTTGGCTGTGAGCAATTTACTAATTATCTGAGCCTTGAGTCTTTATTTGTAGAAAAAGGAATAAATAACATTTACTTCATAGAGTTGTTGTGAGGATTCAAGTGAGAGAAATGCCATGGAGACAGCTGATGGAGTATTACACAGAACACACACACATTTTGTCCCCTTTATTTCACTTCAGGCAGCTGACCATCCTTTCTGGGGCAGTCCGGGCTACAGCTTTAGTGTTATCCTGCTGTAATTATTAACAGCAGTGCACTGCTTTACTTTAAACAGTGTCCTTGTTGGGATGAAAGATTATACTGTTACCTTATTAATGAGCTCTGATGTGCCAGCTAACCTGCTGCCAATGCTGCAGACCTGGATTCTGATAAAATGACAACTGAGGGCCTTCATCCTAAATTAAACAAGGTCAGGTGCCAAGGAAAGCCCAAGTCCCAAGGCAGGTGCGTCCTGAATACAGCAGAGACCACTGCAGCCACCTCAGCACTTGCATGCACCTGAGAGTTCTAAACATCATAGCAGGTGGACAGCGCTTGGAAGCTTTGGTTTCCTAAGTGGGACACACACACACACACACACACACACACACACACACACACACTGAGTGAGCAAGCAAGGGAGCTATAGCTCTTTGGCTTTAAAAGACTAATTCCATTTCCTTTTCCCCAAACCTCCTACTCCAGCACTTAACTGTGTGCTCAATATTTCCTGCCTGGAAGTAAAATTACTTCCACACAGCACTAAATCTTTAGTTACTTGGTTTTTATTTGTATAACAGCACTTAGGTTAAAACAGTGTGACTTTAAAAGCAGCATCCTGCTATGATTATGATTTCAGTCTTTGTTGCTACCCTGGGCTAACCGAGTTCCTCAAGGATCAGGCTGTGACTTGCTGCTACTGCATCTCTATCACTCACCACCATTGTCTGGCACATGTTGGATAATAAACACACATACATTCAATGGGTGAACAATGAACATGAATGATATGCCAGCACCAGTTGTGTACCTTGAGTGAATTTGCCCAACTGGGGTGGGCTTTGTGTCACTCTTTGTTGACAGAGGAGCTGGATCTGTTCTAGGAAGTGAGTGGCTTGGGGTGAAGATGTCTCAGTGGTTTGGTGAGATTTCCGTAGGCATATTTCAGGGTATTGGCAACCACTGCCTGGGAACCAAACCGTTAAAGGCTCAAATGAGATCATCCTCTCTTGGAGAGAATCACTAGTTATTGGCAGGTTTTTTTTTTAAGCCTTTGATGTGATTTTTGCCCCCACTTTTTCTGGTGTTAAAGAGAACAGATGTCTTAGATAAACTTGAATGAGAGAGAGAAGGATTGGGAGGATATTGGAATGAAATAAGCAGGAAGGAGAGTTAGTCATTCATATTCCAATAATTCCTATGTCAGGTTGGTTCATCTGGCTTAGAAAGGATCCCCTGATTCCTACTGTGGCAGTATTTCTAGAGTTTGTAGGACATTAGGGCCCACTCAGATACCATTAGGGTACCACATTTTGTGATATGTAGACCATTATATATAGTCAGGGTGTTTGGAACAGAAGCCACTCTAGGTATTTCAGCAGGAAGAGGCTTAATATAGGGAACTGGATTTTTCCATGGCCACTAGAAGACAGATCTCTGTTTCTAGGAAACCACCAGGCACAGAGGTCCCAGGGGAGCTGCCCTACTGACCTCAGCAGCTGCAGCTCCCAGGGGAGAACCCTAGGAGGCTGCCCAGAGGTGCTGGCCACTGTGGTGGATGGTCAAATATGCTTCAGCACCAAAGAGAAGGATTCGCAGGCTGCTGTCCCAAACATCTGCCTTTAGCCAAGGCCCACATGTCTGCAGACAGTTGCCACTGGGAAATAGTGACCCTTCCCCCTCAGGCTCTGGGTGCTCCCTCAAGAGCCTCTGCTTGACAGAACAAACTCAGAGCCAAATTGGGAAAAACTCTTGGAAAAGAAATTCCAGGTTTTTTGCCTGGGTAGACAGGGTAAGAATGCTGCAGAGCTCATCACAGACAATCCTGCACATGGTCCTTTACTCATTCCTGAGTTAACTATCACCTGCTACACACCTGAATCTGTACCCAGTGTTGTGTCTCTAAGACTTTAAATACAGGTCAGTACATTTTATTTTTTTTTAATTTATTTGACATGTAGAGTTATAAACAGTGAGAGATTGAGAGAGTGAGAGAGAGAAAGAGAGAGAGAGAGAGAGAGAGAGAAGTCTTCCTTCCCTTGGTTCACCCCCCCAAATGGCCACTACGGCTGGCATTGTGATGATCCGAAGCCAGGAGCCAGATGCTTCCTCCTGGTCTCCATGCTGGTGCAGGGGCCCAAGTACCCAGGCCATCCTCCACTGCCCTCCTGGACAGCAGAGAGCTGGATTGGAAGAGGAGCAGTCAGGATTAGAACTGGTGCCCATATGGGATGCCGGCACCACAGGCAGAGGATTAACCAAGTGAGCCACGGTGCTGGCCCCGTATTTTAATATTTTTCATAGTATGTGGCATAATTCTAGGCACACATACAGATGTGCACTGATTTAGATGATTTTTTAAAGATTTATTTATTTGAAAGGCAGAGTTACACAGAGAGAGGAGAGGCAGAGAGAGAGAGAGGTCTTCCATCTGATGGTTCACTCCCCAATTGGCTGCAACAGCCAGAACTGCGCCAATCCGAAGCCAGGAGCCAGGAGCTTCTTCCAGGTCTCCCACGTGGGTACAGGGGCCCAAGGAGTTGGGTCATCTTCAACTGTTTTCCCAGGCCATAGCAGAGAGCTAGATCAGAAATGGAGTAGCTGGGTCTCGAACCGGCACCCATATAGGATGCCAGTACTTCAGGCCAGGGCGTTAACCCGCTGTGCCACAGCACCAGCCCCAATTTAAATGATCTTAAACATAGCTAGTCAGCTATTTTCAGTGGAAGAGAGTGAAGTGAGAAATATAATTTACATTTATCTATATAGATAGATATTTGTGTATGTATATTTTGTATAGCTTAGTATTATAAAGATACAACATATTAATTAAAGACAATTTAAAAAAAATCCAAAATATACTTTGGGGTGGGCATTGTGATGCAGTAGATTAAGCTGCTGTTTGGGACATCCCATAGAGGAGTCTGGAATCAAGTCTCACCTCCTCTTGCATTTCCACTTCCTGCTAATGCACTTAGAAGCAGCCAATAAGGGCCCAAGTACTTAAATTCCTGCCACTCATGTGGGAGACCAGGATGAATTACAGGCCTCGACCTGGCCTAGGCTTGGGTATTGTGAGCATTTGGAGAATGAACTAGCAGATGAAAGAGCTCTCTTTTTCTCCCTCTCTCTCTCTTACTCTGCCATTGAAACAAATAGATAAGTCTTAAAAATACTTTTACTTCATCATATTTACCAAAATAATCTTCACCAACCTTTCTGGGTTATTTGTATTTACCATTTTTTCCATTTTATCTTTGAGACAGTGTTAATTCATTATTGTTAACAGTACATGGTATCCTTTTTTCTCAATATTATGTCATTTAATGTTATAATATTTGTAAAAATGTTAAAGAGTTAAGGAGTAATAGAGTGGGTTCATTATCGTTCACTATTGGTATCATTCCCCTAGAGTTGGATGTTTAGACTTTTTCCAGTATTGGATATCATCCAGGCCTTCTGTTTCTCTGGAAGTTTGTTGTTAAGTTTGGGCTTGCATTTCCTGCTTTCTCCCTCTCCCAGTGCTTGATATGAATAAGGGACCTGGATGGTCCTCTTACTGTTGACTCTGGGCTGTAGTAATACAAAGCACAACTCCCATTCTGTTGGCCAGGCTGGATAGTTTCACACACCAGAGGTCCTTGCTTTTAGTGCACAGCACAAGAAGGGGTATAGGGCTGGGTGGCAAAGAGGAAATTTGACTTCCATTGCTGGCTCTGCATGCAGCTGCTGTGTGACACTAGGCGTGTGCTTCACCCTTCTGACTGACCCCTGCCCCACAGTTTACATTCTCTTGAGACAATGGCCAGTTAGTCTGTGGCCCTCTAATTGCACTGTTCATTAGCTTATTCCTTCTGCCCTCCTGGTTAGCCAAGTTGACTTTTCCTTCCGGGGATGCTGTGTGGCTGAGCTCAAGGTTGCCTTGGAGGTTCCCGTCCAAGCCTTCCTGTCTTGGCTCCTGACATTTTCTCCACTTGCCCTGCCTTTCTTCCCACCAGATAGATGACGTTCATGCAATGCCCAGATCTGGGTGGCTACTTTGCATTCTGTTCTCCCACTCATAATGTGGGCTATAGCTAAAATGTTATATCCTAGAAGAAATTCTCATTACCGGCATGCCTGAGCTGCTGTAGCTCTGTGGACTAGCCCTTGAGGCCTTTATCACGTCTGACTCTTGTGAATTCCTGGAGGTGCATGGCATGTCTTTCTTACATGCAGCAGGGTGCCTGCACATACTGGGTGTTCCGGGACTGTGCTGGATCAGTGAACACACGTGCACCGCCCAGAGTAAGCTTGTTTTTGACCACAAGTCTGGAGCTGTCAGAATAAGCACAAGTCACCCTTCCTCCATTGAAAAACAGGAAAACAACTTGTGGTGGTTTCCTTTCGTTTGATTCTCAGAGCAGGATGCACATTTTTAGTGCAGAGTTCCAAGCTGCGAGGTTTTACCTTATCAGCGATATCCATTTCCAGCATCTCTTTAAATGCTAATTAGAGTCTCTCCCCAGGGATATCTGACAGAATGATTACTCTTCACTCCGAATAATCTTCGTCTGCTTTATGCAGAGAAATGCAGGTAGCCAGTGAGGGTGTTCCCCAGTGCCTCGCAGTCCTCAGAGCCGCACTCCTGTTTGTTTTGAGAAAAGGCTGCCCCAGCACATCCCTGCAGGGAAGTGCAGGTGGAAGCACAGATGAACAGGACTGAGTCGTTCAGCCTCTGTGCCCACCTTCTGGGGGAGGCTTTCACATCCCCATTGGACAGATGGATGAGGGGAGACTCAGAGAAGTTTATTAACTGGCCCAGAGTCACAGAGAATAAAGGGCAGAGGTGGAATTCAAACATGAGCCTGGGCCCACATTCCCGGAGGGGCCACAGTACCTCTTGAGTAAGAACATAAGCAAGTCTCTTTTACTGAGGCTTCTCAGAGCTCATTTCCTTTAAGTTAACCCTCACGGAAACCTAGAAAGCAGGTAGATCAGTCCTAGTGTGTGGTGAGATGAAGGAACTGGGGCACAAGAGGAGAGCAGCTTGTGCAAGGTCAAGAAACAACTAAATGGCTTCATCTTAGTGTGTCACTCCAACTCTAGTCTCTGCCCATGGTGTCTCTTCACTTCCTCAAGAGCAAGAGCTGTTTAGAGGGCCTCAAGGTAAGTACCTGACCTAGTGTAGGAGATAATTGGACTAGGAGGCATTTAGGTCAGTCCCAGAACTTTTTTTTGACAGATAGAGTTAGACAGTGAGAGAGAGAGAGACAGAGAGAAAGGTCTTCCTTCCATTGGTTCACCCCACAAATGGCCACCATGGCCAGAGCTACGCCTATCCGAAGCCAGGAGCCAGGCACTTCTTCCTGGTCTCCCATGCGGGTGCAGGGACCCAAGCACTTGGGCCATCCTCCACTGAACTCTCGGCCATAGCAGAGAGCAGGACTGGAAGAGGAGCAACCAGGACTAGAACCTGGTGCCCAATATGGGATATCAGCACCGAAGGCGGAGGATTAACCAAATGAGCCACGGCGCCGGCCCTTAAAGGGAAGTCTTTTTAACAGGGTGCAAAATGCTTGCTTCTCCCCTAAAGCTACCATTAGCAAGATACAAGTACCAAATCCCACTCCTGAGCTTCCAGTTTTATTATAAGCAAGGAAGTAGTGATCCTACTCTTCTGAGTTTTGGTTTATCCTGAGAATAGAAAGGAGAATTTGCCAATCACACCTTTATGGTGGCTTTTTGTTTTATCATAAGCAAACTAGACAGGATAGGCGGGCTTACAAATCCAGACTTTTGATGACTTTTGTCCCCACCATCTGATTGGTTGTTAGTGGCTTTTCTGTTTTTCCCCCAAAGTGTGCTTAAAAGGCTTGGCTGCTACAGTTCCTCAGGGCTGCCTCTCAGAGGCCCCTCCTGGCAGCTGCCGCAGGAGGTTTCTGACGTAAATAAATCTTGCTTTGCTCATTTCCTTGTCCACGTAGAAAGTCTCCTTTCACGTGAGACAAGAACGAAGATCACCTTTTGTTGCTGCTGTTTTACCCCTATCACCAGTCAGAATGATTTGGGACATCCGGTAGCTGGTCACCCATGCCCTGCCTGGGCACTCTAGGGACTCTGGGACTCAAACTCTGGAAATGTGACACTGAGTCACAGGGTTCTGGTTTGATGGACAGCATACAGCTTGTCCCCAGTAGTTCTTGAAGCCGTGGTTAAATAGAATCTCTCCACCACGACTCCACGCCCCCTCCACACACACAGGTGCAGATTATTACTGGTTTTTCAAAAGATGCCAACAGTCTCTGAGTTTTCCCTCATGCAGGCGTCTCCTTCAGCATCATGGTGCTTGCAGTACACTTAGGTGACTCGCCTAGACCACAGCAGTGCCTCCTAACTGACCTCCCACGCATCTCTTCTGCCTCCCTCCAGCCCATTTACCACACAATGGCTGGGGTTCTTCTGAGAAGTGGAATAACTCGAAAGGCTGAAAAGGTCCACATGGTCATCTGCAAGCTGCAGACCACTGGCAGTGTGTCTCAGTCCAAGAAGCCAAAGCCTCAGCCCCAAGCCGATGGCGAAGCCCCCAGTCTGAGAGCCCCAGAGGTCCTTTCTTACAAGTCCCAGAGTCCAAAGGCCGAAGACCCTGGAGTGAAATTTCCTAGGATGCAGTAGGAGAGAACAGTGCTTTGCTCCAGCAGGAAGATCCCGAGAAGGATAGATTTTTCCCATTCTTTCCTGTTCCAGTAGGCCCCCAGTTGACTGGATGGCACCTGCCCTAGTTCATGACAGATCTTCCCCCACTCAGTTCTCTGACTTACTTGCATGGCTTCTCTGAAAACAAAACCACCCTCTTGTTCTCTTGCGTGCCTTCCACCGTGTTACGATGCAGCAAGAAGCCCCTCACTGGATGTCCACACTTTGATAATGGATGTCCCAGACACCCTGTGAACTGAGTAAACTTCTATTGTATATAAATTACCCGATCTGTGCTATTCTGTAATGGACTAAGATAGTACCATTGTAGGCATTTGACAGGTAATTGTTAACTGAAAATTAGGATGGATGTTGAGGAGACTGGGCTGCTGGTGTGTCAGAAGCTTTGTCCTGTAGACACTGACTTCTCCAATCCTGATTTTCCAGAAGCTCTTCTTGAGAACTTGTCCTCCTCCAGACGAAGTTGTCCTTATACTCTGGTCATTAAGGGTTATGGGAAACACACACTGGAAAGAATTTCTGCTTGTAATTAAATTATAACCTAATGAAATAAGTGACACGCTGACTGTCTCACTGCTCATGTATCTGGGATTGTGTGTTGCATACTAATTTCTGATCTAAATCAATTAAAGCCCTATGGAGAAAACTCTCTCCCCTTGAGAGCCGACATGAGAGAAATGGAGGCAGCTGGAGTCTTGCAGAGGGGCAAAGAGGAGGGAATCTGCAGGTGCCCCAGCTCTGCTTTCACCAAGCCATGGCTAATAGAAAGACAGGTGAGTATGATATGGATTTTGAAAACTTTTCTTGTGGAACTGATGTAGGCAGGCATTTAGGATAAAATTGATTTGATCTGCGAGCTGGAAGATCACACCTTCACCATGCCCCTGTGTGATCCCATGGTCTTACCTGACCACACCTGTGCATCCACCTGCCAATCAGGGTAATTAACGCCCTTTTGGAAGTGGATTAAAGGCCTGGAGCAAGGTGGGTCCACCCCTTTTTTCCACTGGCCCTTCTGTTTCCCTCCCTTCCCATGATCCCCTTGCTGCCCTGCGCCTTTGGGCCTCCGGGCCTCCGGGCCACCCGCTCCGTGCTTCCTGGCCTGCACTCTCCTCCGTGTGGCTGGCTCCCGATGTTCGGTATGAATCCAGATTTCCCTCTCTCTTTTAAATGGAGCCCTTGCTCTCCCATGCATTTCTCTCAGTGAATCAAGAGCTTAAAACTTATCGTGATGCCTGGTGCATTTGTGCTAGTATTCAGAATTCTTCTCCAAATATGTGGCAAGGGTCCACATAGCCTATTAATTTCAGGTTATTAATAAGCAGATTGGTAACAGAACTACACCTCACAGTTCACTGTGAATCTTCTTAGCCCTTAGAGGAAGTAAGTAGCAAGAAAATGAGTGGGTTTCAGAGATTTAAGTTGAACTGTTAGCTTCTTAGACCTACCCCATGGCAGCTTGTATGCAATTTTCTTCTCCAGCTATGGTAACAGGTGAGGAGAATTGTTGCTGACAATGGAGTTCCCTGGAGTACTGGGAATGGCTTGCTTGGCTGTGATAATGCTCCACTTAGGTAAGAATGCAAGATATGTATTAAGATTCATTTTATATTTTTATTGGTAACTGCTTTATTAATTGCTATACCAATGTTGAATGAATGATTTCAGTAGCAGTGCTTGTCCTGTGTCTGGTGAATAGAATGGGATATACTATAGACCAGGCATAGTTATGGCTTTGGAGGAAGAGTGATAAAATCTACCACACCTGGGTTGTGTGTGGGTGTGTATTTTTGCTGGCTGGATTTTATTTGATTATGACCCAAAGGACAAGTGGCTTTAGTCCACAGGACAAGGTCTTGTGTGTACAGTGAATGCTCCCTGTTACCCTCACTGACAGTCCCTCATGGAAGAGGCAGAGCTCTCAGACAAGTGAACCTTGGCAGACTCTAGGCAGGAAAAGGAGCACTACCATTCTCTGAGTCTCCCATGATTCTACTTTCAAGGAATTAAAAAAGTTCAGCTTCACCTGTGGAGACTTACCATGTATCAGGAACTCTTACAACCGTACTTTCTTTACAACCCAAAGCCCTAAAGTGGAAGGGACTAATATCTCCATTTACAGAAATATAAACTGAGACTGAGAGATTAAGAGTTCTATACCTAGTAAGGGATGGTGCTAGGATTCAAAGCAAAATCTGCTTTTTACATAGAGACTGCAGTTTTGCCCTTGGAACTATTACCCATTCTGAGTGATGGGTATGCTACAGTGATGTACTAATAATAACTGTTTAACAACTAGTTCTCAAAAATAAGCAACAGCTTCTTACTGATTTCTATGGTATAAATTCTCCTACTGAGAACAATTTCAAGCCACTATCATGAAGATACTAAGCAGGGTTTTGGAAAGAGGTAGGCTTGGCTGGCAGGTGCTGTGAGCTGACTCCAGCATACCTCAGGAATGAATAATCCATACCATAGGGTTTCAAAGGGGTGGAGGCCACAAGATCTGGAGAATAAAGCCTGCTATTGATCTGGCTGAAACGTTGGCCACTAGTTCATTTAGCTACATATTGCTGTCTTCCTCGTTTTCTCCAAGTCTGTACTGGAGCCTGCGGTTGAATGCCTCTCCTTGCTCCACTCTACAACGAGGGATCCAGGAAATGGGGAAAGCTTTGGTAGTGGCAGAGATGGGGGGTGAGGTATCCCCAAGGGCATGGGAACCTTGCACTGTGGCTGCCCACCTCTCAGAGAAACTTCTTCCATTGTCTGTTTTGCATTGTTTGGGGTAGATGGCAGTTTTCCCCCAAAAAATCTTTGAATGTGTTCTCTGAGATAACTAAGGCCCACCTCCCTCCTTTCCCTCATTGTGTGTTGTCATCTGTTGGTCTTCAACCCAAAGGTTCTCATCACTGTTGATTTTCTGTTGTCAGCCTTCCTATACATGTGTGATTCTTAGACTACCTGTATCTGAATCGTCTACTGTGCTTGAGAAAAATGCGGATTTTAGGCTCAACAGTCTGCATTTAACCAGCCTTTCAGTGGATGCTTGTGCTCAATATTTGAGAACAATATCTCTATATTTTCTAAAATGTCTCTAGCAGAACCAGAGGCAATGGGATCTTAATAAGAATGGTGTTATAAAGAAAGTAACATGAAGGAGTGGTCTAAGGCAGGGAGTCTGAAAAGAACTAAAAATAGAGCAGTGACCTGTTTCTGCATAGCCCTTGAGGTAAGACTGGTTTTTAAATTTTAAATTGTTATTCAAAAAAAAAAAAAAAAGGACGAAAGAGAGAAAAAGGAAGGAATATGTTGCAGAGCCTCATGTATTCAGCAGACCTAAAACATTTACTATCTGATCCTTCCTAGAAGAAGTTTAGTGACCTCTGCTCTATGGTCAAATGAATTTCAAAGGTGTTGTTAAAGGTTAAATACTTCTGGAGTGCTGTTTCATGATCTAAACGCTGCATGTGTTTGGCTGGTGAAAATTAATCAAGTAGTACCATTATGTACATGATACTTCAACAGAAGCTTAGAAAATGTTAGATAAGCTTCTTGACCATAAGGAGACTGGGCACATTTAATATGCCAATGAACCCTGGGGATTTTTTTTAACTTATACGTTTTTTTTTTTTTTAAGATTTAATTCATTGGAAAGGCTAAGTTATAGAGGCAGAGAGAGAGAGAGAGAGAGAGAGAGAGAGGTCTTCTATCCACTGGTTCACTCCCCCAAATAACTGCAGCAGCCAGAGTTGAGCCAAACCAAAGCCAGGAGCCAGGAGCTTCCTCCAGGTCTCCCACATACGTATGCACAGGGGCCCAAGGACTTGGGCTACCTTCTGCTGCTTTACCAGGCCACAGCAGAGAGCTGGATTGGAAGTGGAGCAGCCAGGACTTGAACCGGCATCCACATGGGATGCCTGCATGGCAGGAGGCAGCTTTACCTGCTATGCCACAGTGCTGACCCCTACCATGGGCATCTTTAAGAGTACACAGAATTTCTCAACCTTCTTTGAACATAGACCCACCACACTCCTCCTTTTTATTGTTGTGCAGAGTGTATTTTGGAGTATTCTGTGGAATATGCTCTGGGAAGTTTTTATAAACAAATGAATGCAAATCCAGGTTTGGTTGTTGGTTTCCTTCAGTTATTCATCACTATATTTTGCTTCATACTAGCCCTTCTCCTATTCTTTCAGGTTTCCTTGTAAATCTTATTTTTTAAAGAGTTTTATTTGAGAAGTAGAATTACACAAACAGAGTGAGACAGAGAGGAGTCTTCCATCCACTGGTTCACTCCCCAAATGGCTGCAATAGCCAATTTGAAGCCAGGAGTTCCTTCTGGGTCTCCCACAAGGTTCAGGGGCCCAAGGACTTGGACCACTGCTGCTGCCCCAGGCCATAGCAGAGAGCTGGATCGGAAAAGGAGCAGCTGGGGAGCGAACCGCTGCCCATATGGGATGCCAGGGCCACAGGCAGAGACTTAGCCTACTAAGCCACATTGCAGGCCCCAAATCTTCTCTTTCATAATCTGTTTACCATCTCTTACCTCAATCTCACTTTTCCTTCAGAACTCTTAGAAAATTTCATATTCAGCAAAACCACCACTTTTCAACACTTTCAAGAAATAGGGGCTCCAGATAATTTAATGACTATTTTAGGGCTTACCATTTGTGGCACTAAAGCATTATTTTGCCTAATTTATTTTGGACAATAAATCTTTGAAATATTTGGATGATACACTGACTTAACAGAGAACATTAAACATGATTTGACATCATTTTTATAAGATGCTCTCAAGTGAAGATCATTTAGTGAGAAGATGAGAAAAGCTGTGTTTCTAGCTCAGTGGTTCTACCACTAATGAGATGAGAGTTCTAAGAATTCACTTTTCCATCCTGATCTCTGATAAGATGAGATTATTGGCTTAGATTTTCTTCAAGTTTTCTCATTCTGTGATGTTCTGGCTTGCAGAATTCCAGGAAAAGATAGAGATGAGACATGTCCACTCAAGTTTATATTATAATTATATCTGATGCTTTGTCAAATCAAATCAGTATTGCTAAATCACAATTATAATAGAGACTTTAAAATATTATCATTGGTATTTAATTCTATGTTATGGACAAAGATATTTTTATACAGCAGCAGATTGAGAAACAAAGATGTTCTAAATCCTGTTAAGCAAGATTTCTTTTTTGAGAGTGAGTCTTGCAAGTCTTTGATCATGGACTTGGACAGAATACTCACTTTGGTATTTTTATTTCTTTTAGAAATTTCCAGCTCTCGGAGGTGTCATAAATCTGACTTGATCACTCAGCTTTTGCTAGAGAAAGCTGTTGACTGTGGGAATGAAGAGAGTTGCCTCTTACTTCACAGGAAGGTCATGAACTTCAGTTGTGTGGGTTTCTTTTTATTATCTGATGCCATTGGCATGCACGCTTCAGTTGGGGTCTCCCTGAGCCTCTGAGTCCCACCATCAGCTGTCCCCTGACTGTCCCCTGACGTCCCCACAGGGCTGCTCTATGGGACTTGCTTGTTCACCAGCTGCAGCCCTTCCATCCTTTCAGTGCACCAAGGGACAAAACTTTCATTTTTTCCATCTCAAAGCTTCTAAAGCACCCAGGGTCTTCCTTCCCCTTTCATTCTTTAAATGTTTCATTGAGAGAGTGACTTTTCAGGAGGAGGGAAGAAGATGGGCAAAAACCATGCCAGTATGGGGAAGTGTAGCTTGATCAGAGGGAGTGTGACAGGGCCAGGAAGAAGTGGGTGTTTGGGGAAGATCTGGACAACCTGGTAGGGACCCCATCACCTAGGGGGAAGGAGCAACCTTCCTTCTTGGGCTCATGGCCCCACTCCCTTCAGCCTCTCACTTCAACAACATCCCCTTTGGATTCTCCTCCTCTTCTCAATCTTCTTTTGCAGCTCTTGGATATGCTCAAATCTTACCTTGCCTCAACACACACACACACACACACTCACTCACTCACTCACGTTTCATTTCACTCTACTTTAAGCACGGACCTCATAGTTGACATTTATTTTCCAGTCTTTGAAAAAGCAATTGTCTAACTTTCTCTATTTGTTCACCTTCAGTTCTCTCAATCCCATTGTCATCTGGCTTAAAATGGTGAGGACTGTGTTTGGTTACATTATCTGCTATGGTCTGAATGTTTGTTCCCCCCCTTCCCCCAAGTTCATGTTTTAACTTAATCCCCATTGTGGGGAATATTCGGAAGTGGGGTCTTTGGAAGGTGATTGGATCCTTATAAAGGACACCTCAGCTATCTCCCATCTACCTCTTCCACCGTATGAAGTTGTGAGAAGTTGTCCACAAACCAGGGAGCAGGTGCATACCAGACACCAACTATGAAACTAACTCGATGTTGCATTTCACATCCTTGCAATTCTGAGAAATCAATTTATGTTATTTCATAAGCCACCCAGTCTGTGGTATTCTGTTATTGCAAACTGACTGGACTAAGACTTCATCAACTTTTCAACATTTTAATCTAAAACCTATGAATAAATTTTTTTTAGTCTGCCCCACTGTGAATTTTAAAGAATGACATTTTCTTTTTTTTTTTTACTTATTTATAGCTAATGTAGGTTCAGTTACTCTGAATACATTTTAATTTACTTAAAATAAGTCTGTCCTCTTTTCCCTGTATAATTACACAAGGCCAATGAGGTCTTTAGTTCTAAGGTCACCAGCAAAGTCCATGGATGCCCATCTGATGCAAGTACTGAGGCAGAAATTCATTTTCCCTTTTCCTTGTTCAGGGAAGAAATAGGCAGCAATGGGAAAGCAGAAGAAGGAAATGAGGGAGGGGGGGAACAGGGAGGGTGGGAAGGAGAGAGAGAGAGGATTCAGACCCAGAGGGAAATATTATAGGGTTGTTGTGTGCTGTTTTTGTGAAAGTCATATTTTTACAAATATTTGATAGGTATGATCATGTCTGGGCATTGGGGATACTGAAATAAAAGTGATATTTCGTGAATTCATGAGTTCACAATCTGTGGAGACAGAGACTGCAGTTGAGCAGTTCACTAGGGCCAGAAGGGAGGGTTGCAGAAATTGTTGGGTGAACGGAGGATGCAAGTTAGCCTTGGATGGATAAGGTGTATTGAAGGACAAATAGAAGCCAGCAACTGGATGAGGAGAGTATTCTAGAAAGAGGGGACAGGATGTGCTAATGCACAAAGATGTGAGACAGCAATGCATTCAATTGCAGATGGTTTTATTGCTTGGGTGATTGAAGCAGAGGTTGGAGAAGTGGTTGGAGGCTATATAAAGAAGAGCTGAGACCCATGCATGGGAGGTTGGATTGTTCTCCTTCTTTAACAGGAGCCACTGGAGAGTGCTAATCTGGGCAGTAATAGGTCAGAAATCTGCCTGGAACTGAGCATAGGAGCCGCCTTTCACTGGTTCACCTTTGACATCTTTCCCTAGTCTTTGTATTCAGATTCTTGGCTCTGGTTAAACATGATACCGTTGTTCTCTTCTTGCCTCAGCTTCATACAAACTCACTGTTTTTGGTCCTCTTGATCTATTCTGCCATTCACCTCTCTTAGATCAGAGACTTCTCATCCCCAACATCTCATTTTGTGATTCTAATTCTTTCACACTTCTCATATTCTTTTCCTATCTTTTATCTCCCTGAAAACTTTCTGATTTTGTTTAGCTGCTGACATTTCTTTTCTGGGTTAATGCAACACCCACAGAACTGATCTCTTAGCCTTGGGCATCCTTCAGGCACCTGCCAATGTGGGCCCTGGGAACTGATAATTTTGTATCCATGATTAAAACCATCATTCTTCAGAAAAAAGACTCTTGTAGCCCCTGCTGGGTTGATAGACAGAGATCTTTGGACCTATGTGAGGAGAGAATCAATACCATCTCCCAGGAAGTTAGAAATGGGTCTCTGGACTGTACACTTCTGTGACTGTCTGGACACAGCACTGAGAGAAATATAGGACCTAGAAACCATGTTTAGCCTATTCACAAATTTAAGAGGAAAAAATCATTTGCAGAAGGAAGAAGGTCTCAGAATGGGGCACCCAGTGTTGGGGTGGGTCTGTGATCTGATTTGGAGGGTGCGTATTCAGCTCTTGCACCAAGTCTTTGCAGCCTGGCTTCCTTTCTGATCTTAAGTTCTTGTTGATACTTCTCTGTTGTTGTGAAAATTTCTCTTATAGTTTCTCAAATAAGTTCTGTTCCTTACAACCAAAAATTCTTAAACAGAAGACTGATGGAACCCAACTCATATTTGGGCACCTCTGACACCAAAATCTGTGGTTTCCTTTGTCCAGTCTCTTGTCCAAAATGGCACAAAATCAAGAGCTGTTTTGAAACAATCTAGCACACTCTCTGCTGTACCCCATTAGTGCTCTAGTGTCATGAGCCTCACAATTTGGGGCAGACTTTTAATGGGTCAGGGGTTCTTTCTAATCACAAATGAACGGCAGTTGCTGACATGTAAGGCTATTGATGGTGTCAGGGGTTTGGGCATAACCTGATTTCACAAAACCCTAAATATTCATTCATTTATTCAAGATTAATCTAATGCCTACTATTTGACAAATATGCCCTGGAGTTACAAAGAAAATGGAATGTAATCCTTGACCTTGAAGGACTCTCATGCTTTTAGAAAATAGATAAAAGTGGAGAAAGGAATAAGAGATCCCCTTATTGGTAATGAATCCCAGACAAGAATATGGAGGTGGTTTATTTAAGCGAAGCTCTAAAGTTAGCCTTCTGTTCTTTCCACACTGACTATATATCCTGCTTGGGCACTACATCATTTTAGTTCCCTTGGTCCACTTGGAATAGACAGTGATAGAAAATTGGAGGGTTGCATTATTGACTTTAAAGAGAATATGGAATCCAGGCTTCTTGGAAATTATGTAAGCGTTAAGATTGCCAGCCATTAGACCTACTTTTGGGAATAACCAGTTGAGTTCTGCAAGGTCATCCTACTTAGTGAAAATGAGAAAAAATAGATGTAAAATACTTCCCAAATTGCCTAATCAGTGGATTTCTGGAAACAGTGAAATAAAATAACTAGGTCAACAAAAACATGGTATCAATCTTAGGGAGGCCACACAAAATAATTTTTCTTGTTGTCCTAAATTCATTACTTTTTGTACAATTCAAACTATGTTGCAAAATTGGAGCAAAGTGTCAGCATTGAGGGATGAGAGGTGCTAAAAGGATGTTATGAAAGTCCTGTTCCTAGGTGGGCTGGATAGCAAGATGGCCAGAGCAGGGAGGACAGATGTGAAGAAGGCATCTTGAAGAGTGTCAGGGTTGCTGTGGGAAGTCAGGATGAAGCTGGCAGCGTGGAGACACATGCCTTAGGGGTTGGAAAGTCTGTTCTGAGGGAATGAACAGGCATGGAGAAATTAAATTAGCCCCAAGTGGATAAAAGGTCAAGACAGAGCAACTGAGAGTGTTGTCTATGCAAATTCCAGATTTCCTATTATATACAAATTTAAAATATAGCTTAAAATTTAGTTAATAACATCTAATATCCAGTAAAAGTTTGAATTTCCCAAATTTGTTTGACACATCTCAATATTTTTCAATCAAAATATTCATATTCATATGTTACTGGTGAATGGCAGGGTTCTTGTCTTCGCTCATGAAAGAATTCAGGCGTGAGACAGAGTTGTAGAAAGTAAAATAGCAAGGTTTATTAGGGCAGGGACATCCGTAAGAATGGCTGGGTACCTCTCCAGACAGAACCTGAGAGAGAGTGCCCAGTCGCTCAGAGAGCGAGGTTACATGGTTGAGTGGAGAGAGTACACCTGGCCAGGCCAGGCAGGTGGCTCAGCATAGAGGCAGAGGGCTGAGTGCACAGTCCGGTTGAGGCAGGGGTGGGGTGGGGTGGGGTGGAGTTAAGGGGATGGGCCTTGCCTTCCCCTCTTCTCCTAGAACAAAGGACTTTTTGGATGGATGCAAATAAGAAAAATTGAAAAATTCCTTTCTGAGTTTTCCCTGAAGTTATCAGATAGGGGGAAGCCTGGCTGGCTTTGCCCTGCCTTAGAGGAGACTTAGAGGAAGGATGGTATGGGGTAGAAGGGGCAGGGCAGGATGCATATTTGAAATGCAGATACTGGGCTGCACCTGGAAGATTATCAGGCAGAAGGGGCAGGGACCCCCACCTGGCAGGTTATTGGGTAGAAGGGGCAGGGCAGGATGCAAATACTGAGCTGCCCCTAGGTTATTGGGATGACTTTGAGATGCATATGCTGGACCTAGATGTCAACTCTTTAGGCCTTTGTCACACACGCATAAGCTCATATCTGAAATTTCCTTGAAATAAATTTCCTTGAAATTTATTTATGAAGGAACTAAGTCATGTACCCTATGAAGTTTTCCATTGGTTTCAGAGTTTTGTAGGGTACATCTCCCTAGTATCATGAAGCATGTCCCTCTGTCCCCTCTATTTGCATGTTATCAATGGTTACAGCTGAACCTTGATGTGATTCAGATTTGTATATTTTTCCTAATAAAATTGCTTCGTAGGTGGTGGTACAGGCTTCCATTAGGAAACAGTAGTGTCTGGTGTTTTTCTTGGTGATGTTAGTGTATTTGTTTGTTAGGCTGCCTTAACAGAATACCACAGTGATGGCTTAATCCACAGAAATTTATCTTCTTCCATCTCTGGAGGTTCAACGCCCAAGATCAGTGTGCCAATAGATTGGTTTCTGGTGAGGTGTTTTCCTTGATAGTGGATTCCTGCCTTCTCACTGTGTCCTCACATGTCCTTTCCTCTGTGTGATCTTAGAGAGAAAGAGAGAAAGCTCAGGTGGGGACTTCCTCTCCTTATCAAGACATTGATCCTATTTGATTCCTTGCAGAGATCTCATTTAATCTAAATTACTTATTGAATGCTCTATCTCTGAATATAGTCACATTAATTTTCTAATACTTCAACACATGAATTGGAGAAATTGGGGACACAATTTGGTTCTTGACAGTTAATGAACATTGATGTTCATTGCCAATGTCCTTATGTTATCAGAAGTTTGCAAAAGGGTGATATTCTCTCATTCCTTCTTTATTTATATTATGAAATACCAGTATAAAGAGCTAGTATAAAAATCAATATGTGCTTGATTACTTTAAGGTCCATTTTATATAGAAAATGCAGAAAAATGCTTGATTATTTTCATGTACTTTCAGAAGGGTAAATTAATTTCCAGCATCCTCCCAAGTGGACAATGAAGGGTGTGTGTGTGTGTGTGTGTGTATACACCCACTTGTGTGCACATGCACGTGATTATAAACTTGATGGATTTGGATATACTTGATGTATTTTAATATGTTACTTCCATTAATCTTATTTATACCTAACTTGTTTCATCTTTAGCCAGGAGGACTATCTTTAAATTGTCCCACTTGTGTTCCGTTGACCTGACTTTAGCACTCCTTGTTAGTTTCCCTGCATTTTGAGTGTAAAGAAGTTTCAGATCTTTTTTATGCATTTCTGGTTCCAAATTTGGAATAAGTCATTTTCTCAACAAGGTCTGGCCTTTTTAAGTGATAAGTGACTTTTGGAGACCACAGTTTAGGTGTGAGGGAACTCAATGCTACTGAATTGATAACTACTTCCAAGTCTTTCAGTAGAAAGAGCTAGAAAAAACATTTAAAAAAAAATTCACCATGAAGTCATACCAATTTTCCAATTCATATTGATACAAATTTAATTTCTTTATTTAGTTTTTCATAATTTTATAAAACTTTTACAATGGTTCAAAATTCAAATAATGAAACAATGAATGTAGATAATTTATGTTCTGTCTCAGTCTTGTTCCTGTCTCCCTATTTTGTTCGTTCTATGCCACTTTTAAATTTAAAAAATTAGGGCTGGCACCATGGCTCATTTAGTTAATCCTCCACCTATGGTGCTGGCATCCCAAATTGGTGCCAGGTTCTAGTCCCAGTTGCTCCTATTCCAGTACAGCTCTCTGCTGTGGCCCAGGAAGGCAGTGGAGGATGGCCCAAGTGCTTGGGCCCCTGCACCTGCATGGGAGACCAGGAGGAGGCTCCCAGCTTTGGATCGGTGTAGCTCCAGCCGTGGCGGCCATTTGGGGGGTGAACCAATGGAAGGAAGACTTTTCTGTCTTTCTCTCTGTATAACTCTGTTAAATAAAAAAAAATTTAAAAAATTAAATGTTGATTTAAAAAGATTTTAAACCACTCAATTTTTTAAACATAAGAAATATACAGTCAATCTTCATTATTTGCAGATTCTATAATTGTAAATTTGCCTACATGCTAAGATTTGTTTGTAACCTTAAAATCAACACTCAGCACTTAATGTGATCATTTATGGATATATACTGGACACTGAAAAATTTCAATCACTGGATGTGCATATCCTAGTTGAGGTCAAAGAAGGCAATTCTCTGTCTTCTCAATATCACTGTCATATATAAACAAGTATCCTTTATGCAGTGTGTTTAATAAAATGTTTTTGCATTTTTGTGCTTTTGTTATTTCATTGTTTAAAATGCCACCCCCACCATAATGTTGAAATGCTGTTTAAATGTTCCTAAGCATAAGCTGTAATTTGCTTTATGCAGAAAATCCATGTGTTCGATAAGATTCATTCAGGAACAAGTTGTGCTTCTGCCTTTGCGTTCAATGTTAGTGAACCAATACTATATATTAAAGAAGATGTCTTTAAACAGAAGCATACAAAAATGAAGCTGTATTTTGAAAAATTAATGAAAATGTTGTGAACAGAAGCTTGTAGGTATCTAACTCTACAGTTCCACTTGGAACGATGATGGCTCAGTATTTGCCAATTTTTATAGGACTCATCTACCACAAATAATGAGAATCTACAGTGTGTGTATAAGTGTATATATGTGCATGTATGTGTACTAAATACTATTCTTTCATAAACAGTGGCCTATCATGCATATTCTTTGCTTAACTTTTTTTAGGTTTACTTTTTTATTTGAAAAGCAGTTAGAGAGATAAAGACTATGTTCCATCTGTTGGTTCACTCCCCAGATGATCCCAGTGGCCAGCACTGGGCAAGGCAGAAGTCAGGAGCCAGGAGCTTCTTCCAGGTCTCCCACAAGGGTATCAAGGGCCAAAGTACTTGGGCCATCTGCTGCTGCTTTCTCTGGCCATTAGCAGGGAGCTGGATCAGAAGTGGAGCAGCCAGGATATGGAATGCTGGCTTCTCAAGCAGCAGCTTTAACTGCTATGCCACAATGCTGGCCTTGCTTTAATTTTTTAAAAAAATTATTTCTCAAATTCAGAACGAGAGAGACAGGTAGGCAGGCAGGCAGGCAGAGAGAGCAAGCGAGCTGTCTTCCATCCACACAATCACTCCCAGGTGGCCACAACAGCCAGGACTGAGCTAGTACAAAGCCAAGAACCAGGAGCTTCTTCCGGGTCTCCCTTGTGCATGCAGGGGCCCAAGAACTTGGGCCATCTTCTTCTGCTTTCCCAGGGGAAATTAGCAGGGAGCTGGATTGAAAGTGGAGCAGCTGGCCTTGAATCAATATATAGATGAGTTGCTGGTGTTGCAGTCTCAGGGTGGGCCTCAATTGCCACCTCATGTCAGCCCCCTTCACCTTAATTTTATTTTTACTTAATATTAAATCCTAGAGATCATTCTATAAGCAGTGAATATAAACATTCTTAGTTTTTAAGAGAATAGTACACTATAATACTACCAGTTATTCAACCATTCCCCTATTGATAGAAATTTAAATTAATTATAATTTTGACTAGTTAAAATTATGTAGCCTGTGCATGCATGTTTTTAATTTTAATGTATCCTTGAATAGAAGTGAAATTGCTTTGTCAAAGTATAAATACAAGTGCAATTTTGCTCGATATTGCCAAATTTCCCGACCTAAGGGTTGTACTAGTTTGTTCTCCCATCAGCAGAAAAGTACCTATTTCCCATAGCCTTGATAACAAGGTTTCTTTAAAAAGTTTTGAATGTTTTCTGAAACAGTAGATGAGAAAATATCAGCTTAGCTTTATTTTTAATTTATCTTATTGTAAGTGAAGATGAGTGCCGTTCGTGTGTTTTGGGGTCCTTTCTTTTGTTTGTTGTTCATGTCACTTGCAATGGAGATTAGTTTCAAGGATGTGTGAGAAAATAAGAAAGGCTTTACAACCAGGACCCTGGAGACTGGAACATTGTGTAATTCAGCAGATATAACTCAGCAGCAACATGAGTCTGTCAGGAGCTCTGGGCCCCAATGACATCTTGGAAAAAATCTGGTAAAACTGATTAACTGGTAAAATGTTTCTCTGTATGTCTGTGGATGTATTTTCTGATGAGATTATTTTTTAAATTGGTAGTCTCAGTAAGGGAGCTCCTGTTCACTAGTGTGGGTGGGCCCAAATAGAACAAAAAAACAGAGGGGGCGATTTCTCTCTCTCCTGGAGATGGGACATTCACCATCCACTTTCTGCTGCTCTTGAACTTTGGAGCTCCCAGTTCTCAGGCCTTTGGACTTGGACTCAACTATGGCCCTGGGTTTCCTTATTCTCCAGCCTGCAGACAGCATACTGTGTGACTTCTCGGCCATTTCCCGAAGTAACTCTTCTTTTCTATGTATCTATGCATGTCCTATGGATTCTGAGTCTCTGGATAACTCTAACACAATGATGCAGCAACTTCATCTCTGTTTTATTTCTCCATCAGCTTCTTCCTATTACATTTCCAATTATTCCTTCTTTTCTCAACCTTTTTATGTATGCTTTTATTTCCTTGAAAGTTGTGCAATCTCATGGCTTCTGCCTCGCCGTTTCTTGTTGTCTTTCTCTGCCATTACCAGACTTACTCTCGGCTCCCTTTTCTGGTACAAATGATATTAAAGTTCCCCATGAGTGGATTTAATTAGCCAATGGTCATGAGCATAATATATCTTTGTGGTCAATGCCTTTGATACGTTACTGACAAATGCACTCAACCTTAGTTCAGAAAGTCATGGCTACTGCCTGAGGTTATATGATATAAAGTATGGAAACTTAGAGGTTAGGAAGTTTGCAGGAGAGGGATGTGAGCAAGCTTTCACGTGGTTTTGCTTGAATAGTCTAGTATAAACACTAAGAGGAAGGGTATTATGGAATTAACATATTCATTTCACAGATGAGGAAATTGACTCTTAGAAGCATTAAATAGCTTTTCAAAGTCACAGCTAATTGGTATCAAAGTCATGTGTTCCAGAGCCAAGATTCACTCATAGACATTGAACACAGGATATTTTGATCCTATTGTATTGACTCTTAATTGAACTTTGCAGGTGTTTTGATCTGGCTGTTTTGGCCTTAAGCATACTTAATGTCCCTATTTTATTGAAAATAAATGTCTGTATCAGGACAATGCCTTAGTGAATGTATGTCTATTTAAAAAGCGCTTTCATGTTCTGCACTAATCCAACTTAATTCCTTGATCAATTTTTTTATCCAATGCCATTAAACCAGTTCCAATTTTACTTTACTGCTATTCATCTACATTAATGATTCCTGTGTATATTTTATAATGGACCTTGCTATAGCCCTTATTTTGTTATTTGTTTTATTAAGTTTTATTGATCAACATTTCTTCCAATATTTTTATTTTTGGCTTTTAGGGTCACTAAAGTCAATTTTTCCAGACAGAATTTTTTAGATATAAATTTTTCTAGAAGATTTTATTCTGCTGGCTTTTTTGAATGTGGTTTTTGTTGTTGACAATTCAATATATTTTTGATGTTTCTTTATACAGATTTTTTCAGATCATTTTTTCTTTTTGCATTTTATATGCCCAATAATATGCTTATCCTGGGACTTTTGACCTATAACAAATATTAGTCCTTAACATATTGTCAGTTTTATTGTTGTATGTTGTGGGAATACATTCCACCACTAATTTATTATGGAGTGGAAAATGTACTGAACTTTGTATTACTTTCTTGGAGTGAAGAGCGGAGCTCACAGACCAAAGGCACGAAGCTAGGGTGAGCAGAGGTGGAAGCACTGCACACATCCAGGAGCACGGCTTCTGTAGTCGGTGGGTTCTCCTCAGCCACAGGTGTCTTCATGATGCCGGGCCTTTTTCCTGTATCTAAGGAGTTGTTTGGAATGTCTGGTTAAGGATCAGAATCTTTCCTCTACAGGAGAGAAGGGAAGGTCATCCTGAATTTGTGGGAAAGGGTTGAAAAAAAGTCTTCCCAAGGTAAACAAAACAGCTCCCAAGCCCCCACTGAACCCCATCAGGGGGACGAGCTGTTCCTTTCTTGACCTTGGTTCCCAAGATCCCCAGGCTCTTCTGGGGCTTGGGCTGGGGCTACAAAGGAATGACCTTTCATCATCCTCTGAATTCATCCAAATTCCTCTGGGCTTGGAAAAGCTTCCAGGCCTTTCCCCAGTTCCCCCACAGAGGAGAGTCTCCCTGTAGGCTTTTCTTGTCTGAATTCCAGAGGCTGTATGTCAATTAAAGTACTTGGAAGTCACCATCGGCTGTCTGCCTCATGCCTTTAACTTTAACTCTCTGAACAATTGCATTAGGTTCAACCCAGTCCAAAAGTGGTTACTCAGGACATAGTGTCCACCAGGATTTGTGTTATTAACAAGACCGTAGGAACATGGCCAAGAACTGGACAAAACAAATAAAAATTACCATTGAGTTGCTGTCAAGTTTTATTATGAACTGAGCATCAAATCCCATTGGATTCTCTGGAGATAAGGTGTTTCATAGCTTTGTCCTCAAGTGCCTCCCTGTGTCTATGTTAAAGGAATTAGTCAGTAAAAGGCCAGTATATGACACTCATGATGCCTCACATGTGAGAGATTCATGGGTAGCAAGTATTTATTATAAAATAGAATCTTTCTCCTTCTCATTATGCACATAAGCATAATATTTAACATGATCAGAAAATAAAAGGGTTTGGCTGATGACTTTCTGAAGGTGAGGTTATTGAGAGTTTGTTCTCTGGAACTTTTGACCTTGTTTTTCAACCTGTCCCTGACATTGACTCAAGATCTTTTGCTCTGAATTTGGACTTAATCTTTCATATTCAATGTGTCTTTTGTGATAGGAATATTGCAGATTACAAAGCTTGAGGGATTTGGGGCCTGAAAGATACATTTTTATCCCTTTCTGTTGCATAGGAACTGTTGTATAGGATCTATGTGTCTTCCTTGGTGTCTAAAGATAATAAATGGTATCATGTAGGACACTTATAAAGATTAAGTGTAATAATCTCAGTGTATTTCTCTTCTCTGATAGGCAATCGATAAATAGTGCCTATTTCACAGCTATTATCTCATTTGTTCCTCACATTGTTTACCCGCAAAGCAATAAGCAACACATTGTTTTCCTCTTACAGAAAGCAGAAGCAGTTAAATGACTTGCTATACCCACTTATCTTTTGAGGGGAGGAGCTGAGACTAGGATCCATACCTACTACTCCCTTCTCATCTTGGAGAGCTGAGCCAGAGGAGTAGAGTTTGGCTTGCTAGCCACAGCCCTCCCTGCTGTGTGGTTGTGTGTGAATCTCTTCTTGATTGAGTCTTATTTTTCTAATCCACAAAACCGGAATTTGGGGATATACCTTAAAGAAGATATACCTTAACAAACTTCAGTCATGTGAAGCAGTGGTTCTTATCCAGGAAATATGAGATTGATCTGAGAAAGTTTTTAACAAGCTATGCATTGGTCCCTTCCCTAAAGTTTCAGAGGAGCAAACAGGTATCAACATTTTGATGGAGCTTCCCCAGTCTATTCTGCTGCAGCTCAATTCACCCCCAACTACTGCCCCTCCTAACTATAAAATTCCATTCAATGTGAGTGGTTATTGGTATTCTTGACATTGAGACATTAAAGTGATAATAAAGCTGTTGTGTTGTGGAGGAGAGAACAACAGTCCCATAGGTCAGAAGATGAGGGACAAATCCAAACTATACATTTTCAGCTCAGCAGTCCTGGGCGTTACAGAACCTCTTGGAGACTCATTTTTCTCAGTAATAAAGCAAGGTGGAATAGTGCTCAGGGATAAAAAGAAGCTTGTGTGGTGACACTGTTTAAGGCAAAAGGACTTCCTCCAGTTAATGACATGGATGCACAGATAATTTAAAACATTATCCACGTTAGTACAGATTATAGGTGGTAGGTTCAAATTCCAGTTCTAAGTAGCAGACTCCAGAACTGGAGCTCTCATGTTCTATACTATTCTTCTTTTTATTTTTTATTTATTTTATTTATTTGAAAGAGTTACAGAGAGAGAGAAGGAGAGGAAGGGAGGAAAGGAGGAAGGGAGGGAGGGAGGGAGGGAGAGAGAGAGAGAGAGAGAGAGAGAGAGAGGGGTCTTCCATCTGCTGTTTCATTCTGTAACTGGCTACAATGGCTGGAGCTGTGCCAATCCGAAGTAGGAGCCAGGAGCTTCTTCTGGGTCTCCCACGTGGGTGCAGGGGCCCAAGAACTTGGGCCATCTTCTACTGCTTTTCCATGCTGGATCCCAGAGAGCTGGATTGAAAATGGAGCAGCTGGGACTCAAACCAGCGCTCATATGGGATGCCAGCACTTGAGGTGGCAGCTTTACCTACTATGCCACAGTGCCAGCCCCTCAACACCATTCTTTACTCATTCAGTAACCATATATTGAGTGCCTGGTATGTGCTAGATATTCTTCTATGAGTTTTGGATGTACTAGGAAATAAAACAGAATAAAATCTCAGTCCTCATAGAGCATTCACATCAGAAGACTAAGAACTATAGAAGGAAATCAGCAAAGAGAAACCGATCCAAGAGTAGAAGGGGATGAGGAATGTGCCAGTGGAGGTGTGGGCCAGGTTGCTGTTTCAGTTTGGATGGTCAGGCTGAGCCTCATCGAGAACATGAGTCAGGTTGAATCTCATTGAGAATGTGAACATGAAGCAGACTCCAAGGAAGTGAAACAAACAGCCTCACAATTTTCTGAAGGAAGACTTACAGGAAGAAGGTCCAGTGAGTGTCACATACTGAGGTGAGTACAGACCCGGCAGGTTTGTGGAACAGCTCAGAAGCCAGTGTGCATGGGTTACATAAGCAGGGGGCAGAGAAGTAGCAAGATGTCCGGAGGCCACAGGTCCATGGTACAGGGCACTGCAGGGTCTTTGCATTTGTCCAGGAGTGAAGCCACTGGAAGAATCTGAGCAGGGGCCTGATTTGATGTCACTTGTGCTAAGTGAAATGAGTCAGGACAAACACAGGGGGCATTCCACTTACTCGAGGATTCTAAAGTCGTCAAACTCACAGAAGTCAAAGTGGAATGCTGGTTACCAGGGATTGAGGGATGGGAAAATGGGGAGTTGCTATTCAACGGGCATCAAGTTTGTTAGGGTGAGGAAGTTCTAATCCCCTGCTAGACAACATTGTGCTTAAGGTTGGCAATGCTGTAATGTACATTTAAAAATCTGCTTAGAGGGTAGGTTAGTAGACCTCCCATTAAGCATTCTTATCCTAATTAAAACAATTATTGTGGCCATTGTATTGAGCAGATACTGTTGTGGGACTAAGATAGAGGTGAGGAGGTCCATGAGAAGTTCCTGCAAAAATTAGGAAGAGATGCTGAAGGTTCAACAGGGACCCAGCAGAGCCGTGAGAAATATGAAGGTGCTTCAAAAAGTTCATGGAAAATGCAAATCAAAGGTAAGTTTATTTTGCTGCAAAATTTTGAAACCCAAGGATAGAATTTTCATGATGCATTCTTATCCTTGAATTTTGTGAAGCTCTCTCCTACACATGGCCTTCAAAATTTACACCAAAAATAATGTCTTTTAATTGCGTTTTCTAAGAACTAAGCACCCTCATAGGTACTCTCTAGGATTGACCTGTTTTGTTGTTGACATTTGTACCCTTTTTAGGTTGTGGAGTCTGTTCATCTACATCCTAAAGTGATAACCATATGGAAGTCAAGGGGAGATGCCCAAATGCCTAGTGGTAGAGGTGGGGTTCTTCTTGAAGGCATTCCTCTTGTCATTCCTGAAGCACAGGGGCTGGTCATTAGCCACAAATCAGGCCTTGGAATTAAGTCCACAGCCAGGCCTGGAGGGGAGTTTGTGGGCCTTGTTCTCTGAATCTTGACTAGGAGGTGTGTAGATGGACTCCAGGAGGCTGCTTGTGGAGGGTAAAAGCTTGGTGTTATACGAGTAGGGCCCCCAGAGGAAGAAGGCTCAGCAAACATGGTGATAACAATAACCAGCTGTAGTGTTCTGTTTCCCCTCTTAATCCATGACCTTTAGTGCAGTATTTGTTTACATGTTGCAGCCTTGCCTGAGCGTGGCAATCAGGTGAGGGCACTGAGCCCCTTTCTATGCTGGAGTAGGAAGCAGAGTCCCTTGAAATGCCTGTGGTTGCAACAGCAGAAAGCAGAGATGCTCCTGGGGCTCAGGAGCTGGTGTGGGGCCAGGCACTCCCCTCATTTGCTCACCTGGAGGAGGGTTTCGGGATTCATTAGATCACAGGGTTTTTTTTGTTTGTTTTTGTTTTTTTTTTTTTTTTGACTAGGCACATGTGAAGGATTATGATTAATGCTTGAGCACCCATTGCAGGTCCCAGTTTACACACAGCCAGGTGTGAGGTTAGGCATGCGAGCAGTGTGCAAGATCAGCCGCACATCACCCAAGTGCCAGGTGGAAGACAGGAAGATGTCACAGCAACAAGGCTTGGCATCCTGGAGAGAATAAGACTTTCATGTGTGAAGCTTGCAGTTTGCCATTAGATACACTGATATACAACACTGAGAGTCCTGATCACCTGTGTCTGGTTTCCAAGAAAGTCTTGGATCTAGCAGCATGGTGGTTTTGAACCAGACTTTGAAGCTGAACTGGGTTTAATTCTGGATCTATGTTATCCTGCTTGATGACCAGGAAATCTCTCCAAAGCTAACTTTTAAAATTTGTAAAATGCACATGCTTTGATGGCATCTACTGCGTAGAGTTACTTGGAAGATGAAAAGAAATAATTTGTTTAAAATTCTGGTCTCGACACCTGGCACTTTGTGAGTGTTCAGTGTTGCCGTTTTTACTGTTAGCTACTGAAGCTTGTGGTGCTTCATGTAGTGTGTAGCTGGAGGGTAGAAGTGCAAGATCATCACAGGCAGGAATTTGGTCACTGTCCTACTCTCTAGATACTTTCTAAGCTTCTTAGATTTCATCTTGTTTCAATTTTCACTTTAACAGAATGAAGTTAATGGGAACCCATTGCTGGCCATGTTAGCACAGCAAATGGGCATATACTGAAACCTAATCAACATAAAAAAGACAGCAACCTGTTAAGACCTCTGGGGTACCTTGGTGTGTGTGTGTTAGATATGTATTTAATTTCACTGGTAATACATAGTCTTCCTGCAGGGCAGGTGGGATTTCATACAGGTTTGGTTCAGACATGCTATGTGCCCTGAGAATTTGAGAGACAGTTTTATTGCTTGTATAAGGGAGACCTGGGGAGAACTGAGCAGCTACAAACAGGTCCAGGTTGTTTAGGGAAAAACAGAGGGGCTCCATTTGGGGCTTCTATTGTGGCTTAGCAGTGGGCTGAGAGAATGCTCCTGCACGTGGGAAGTTCAAATTTCCTGCTGGCCCCAATGGAGGAGGTGAGGGCATGTGCCTTCTTATCAGCCTGACCAGCTGTGGAGCTGAAGAGGAAGGGAGGGTGAGGCCAGAAAGGAATCATCAATCAAGTCTCAAAAATGATGTCAGACTCTTTGTTACATCGGTTACAAAGGGAATAATGAGAATATACCACATATAACCTCTTTAATATAGTGAATCAATGCCATGACAAATTGCTACTGATACGTGGATGAATGGAAAAGGCACAAAGGTACAGTGATCCCAGTGTCCCAGTGACTGGTGCAGAGCTGGAAGCCTTCTCACACCTTTAGCCTGAGGGATTTATTACCCCACAAATAATGACTGTAAATGTGAACAGCCCTCCACTAGGGCTTTTGAAACACTCAAGGTGAAAGATGGCATTGGCCTGAACCAAGTGGTCGAGGGTGTGAAGAGAGGTGTGCTTCAATCATTCATCATGCTGAGTGCTTACTTCATGCCAGGCTCAATCCTAGGAACCTGTGATACACCTTTAACAGAAGGGAAACAGGCCTCTTATTGTAAGACAATTGAGCAAATGATTGTAATGCAATTCAGTATTTACATAACATGGCTAAGTGCTTTGCTTTTAGAAGTACAAGAGTGTGGGAGCCAGTTGTCAGCATGACGGCAGTACTCAGTAAAGAAGAGAGGTGGTGATGGAAAGGGCTGGGCAGAATCGAAAGATAATGAGGTAGAAGTGACAGAACTTGCTAGTGGAGTAAATATGGGTGTGGAAGAGTGACAAGGGCCAAAGACAACATCTACTTCTGGTTGGAGCATCTGTGTGCAGGCAGGTGCTAGGTTTTGGAGGGAGGTAACATTTAAGGAGAAGCAGACTGGGAGGGAAGGTGTGGATTTAGTTTTGGGTGTGCTGAGTTTGAAATGACTGTGGAACAGCCAGTTTTAGACATTGCAAAAACTGCTCAAGAGAGAAACCTAGTCTAGCAATAGAGTTTGGGGGTCATCAGGATTCCTGGTGCATGTGTTTGGTCCTGGAAGGTGTATGATCATCCAGAGAATGTGTGGAACAAGAGGAGGGCCATGGAACAGCTAAGGGATATGGTGGTTGAGGACTAGCACAGAAGGAGTTTTCTGTCAAAGGAGGGCACTGATTCCTCTTGGCATGGATTTTAAGCACTGGCACATCAAGTCTGCTGAGATGACCTTGGCACCACAGGAGGAGCCCAGAGTCAGGATGGCAAAAGCTAAAGAGACACACATGTGGGTAAATCTTGGGGCAATTGTAGGAGGCCAGTAGCAGCCAAGCTTTTGAAGGAGGCCTGGACTTCCAGCTATTAACTTTGGTGGGAGTGAGAGCAAAGAACTACCATTCAGTGAGCCTACTTGTTCACTGTCTTGTGGCCCAAGGACATTGGGGTCATCCTACCCTGCTCAGATGGTTGTGGTCTTGGGTGAGGTTGGACGGAATCATTTTGCATCTTTGGGAGAATCAGTGCCAGATGTGGATTAAAGTTGTTCGCTTTAATCTGCTCGCCTTGGCTGACACAGAGCATGAGTACCTGGCTGCTTTGGCATATGTGGGACCAAGAAACAAGAATGCTTGGCATGGTCAGCATTCACCTGATTGGCAGCGAACCAGTGAGCCAGTTCCAATGGAAAAACCATGCCTGGAGAACTGGAGATGGGCTTTGGGACAGGGCATACCTGGCTTTGTAATTCGTGACTATCCTGTGCTGTGCAATTGGGTAAATTATCTCTAAGGTATTGCCATTTCAGAAATTGGAATTGTTCTTTGAAGTAAGACAAGCAGGTGTGATTGCCTGGCATGCAGTAGGTACTCTGGTAGGCTTGGTCTTCACTTCCAGGTTGTGCGGTTTTCCCATTTAATGGTTCCTTTTATTGTTAAAATTTATTAGCAATAATTGTACATATGTATGTGGCACAGTGTGACATTTCAATACGTCTATCCAGGTACCAATTAAGGTAGTGACAGATTGTGTTGATATGACCCATCTTTCCATCCATGGATATATTTGAATTTGGGATTGCTTTGGGCTTGCAATGCATGCACTGACTGTAACTTGAAGTCCTCTGCCAGACACAGGTCCTAGATGGAGGGTAGAGAAGCCTCTTAATCCCCATTGAATCTCTTTAGAAATCCGAAGGGTCCTCTGGATTTTTAAAATGTTCTGCCTCATTTTGTTTCTACTTCTCTAAAAGAAATATTGAGGTTTATCTAATGCAATAAGGCTGAGAGCACATATAATATCCTAGATAAAAAAAAATGCACTGGCTTCAAGTCCCAGTCTGTAACTATCTAACTGCTGTCCCCTCTGTAAGACCTTTCTTGAGTCTGTTTACTCACCTGTAAAACAGGTATAAACCGGGAAAAGTCCAGGAACTGTGGGGCCTGAAACTTGGACAAATGTGTTCTCAGAAAAGAAACAAAATTATGAGTACAGATTTAAGTATAAAGCATATTTGTAATGTGAAAATAAATTATTACAAATTAAAAACACCACAAACATAATATAATTTCAAATAACAGTATATGATTTTATTATTTACCTGACAGGTCTCTATAATATTCTTTTTTTGTTACCATTTTTGTTGATTATCTTTTTATAGGATATGATTTTGTCTTTAGAATGAGTGAAAAGCTTTTTATTCTTTCATGCTGATCAAAATTTAATTATTGAGAATATTGAGAGATTTTCATTTCATTAATTATTGTGTGTTTAGAATTGTTTTGGGGAAACCTCTATCAAGTTCATATTTATATCTACATCTACATCTACATCTATATCATCAATCTATATAGAAGTGTACCTTAAAAGGTCTGTGAAGGGATCAGTGTCAGTGTTGTGGTCCAGGGAGTTAAGCTACTGCTTGCAATGCCAGAATCACATATAGGAGTGCTGATTTGAGTTCTGGCTGCTCTGCTTTCCATACAGTTCTCTGCCAATGTGCCTGGGAAGGCAGCAGAGGATGGCCCAAGTGCTTGGACCCTTGCCATGCTCATGGGAAACCCAGATGGAGCTCTGGGTTCCTGGCTTCAGCCTGGTGCAGCCCCAGCTGTTGTGCCCATTTGGGGAGTGAACTAGCACTCAAATTTTCTCTGCTTTTCAAATAAATTAATTAATTAAACAAAATAAATAAAAAGTTCCTGGAAAATAGAATTAAAGGATAAAGATGCAAAAAGTATGTATGATCTTCAAAAAACTATAAAAATGCATATTTACGAAAAAGCTATGCATAAATTTAAATTTTTATATCTGAAATAAACATTTTAATTCTATTTCCAAAACTTTTTGAAGTACCTGTGTATATGGTAAGATTTCAATTACTCTTGTATAGTACTTATATTAAATACTCTTTATGACAATATTCTTTTTTTAAAAGAAAAGATTGCTTTATTTATTTGAAAGAGTTACAGGGAGTGGTAGAGACAGAGCTTTCATCCACTTGTTTACTCCCTAAATGGCTGGAGTTGGGCCCATCTGGAGCCTGGAGCCAGGAGCTTCTTCTAGCTCACCCATGTAGGTGCAGGGGCCCAAGGACTTGGGCCATCCTCTGCTGCTTTTTCAGGTGCATTACCAGAGAGCTGGATCAGAAGTGGAAAAGCCAGAACTCAAATCAGCACCCATATGGGATCCTGGGACTGCAGGCCAGGGCTTTAACCTGCTGCACCACAGCAACGGCCCCTGACAATATTCTTTAACTAGTTTGTCATCAATGTCTTGTGTTGGTGTTGTCAGTGTGTAAGAAATGTTCCAATGTGTTCATACACTTCTGTTATCTTCATTAGGTTGTCAAAATCCAAAAACCTATTTGTTCTATTTGGAATTTATCTCATCCTTTTTAGGATCACATTTGCTTAAAATCTGAATTTTTGCTTATCATTGTGTACTTCATTATAAGGATAATATGTTGACTTCATAGCTTATTTATTTGAATTTTCTCTCACTTTATTTAATAAGTAATTTACTTTATCCTGCTACCTGTGGGTGCTGTTGGAGGAATGCCTACAGAGTAAGTGAAGAGGCTTTGGAAATGACAAAGTGGTATGCCCTATAGATTGATATAATTATCTCACCCTCCCAACACCCTGTACCCTCTGGGAATCCACAGAGTGCATCTCCCTCCAAAAGTGTGCAAGGAAGATCTATGAGTTCACTTACTGGTTTCTGAAACTTGGGCACAGAAAGGTAGCAGGGAAGTGAAATAATCTTTCATGTCAGTGAGGGTTTGCATCATGCTTTCTTCCTTTTCTTTTTATTTTTTTGTTTTCTGTATTTGAAAGGGAGATAGATGATAGATTGACTGATAGATCGATTGGTAAATAGATTTTCTATCTACTGGTTCACTCATTAAATGACTGCAACAGCCAGGGTTGAGTAAGGACAAAACCAGGAGCCAGGAACACAATCTGAGTTTCTGACTCATGTGGTAGCATCCCAAGCACTTGAGTCATCTACTGCCTCCCAGGAATAGAATTTAGACTCAAATCTAGGAATGCCACACGGGATGTGGGCATCCCAGGTGTCTTCTTAACCACTGTGCCAAAAGCCCACTCTTGCATCATGTTTTCTCTGTAGGACAAACTAATGAAGTCTACCACTTAAAATTTTGTTTAAAAGCAAAAGCTTCTAGACAAAATAATCCAGGAATTTCCTAATTTATGAAAAAGGAATCTTTGACTATAGCTTTGGAAGTTTACTCTGCACCCCAGCCCGTACACATCAAAGATACTACTACTTCACAACCCTACTCTGCACACATCAGTCCTGGAACTGTGTCCCTAATGCGACACCTGGGCTGAGCAGGTGTGGCCCATCTCACATCTTATCTGCCTCCTGTCTCCTCCCACCAAGCCTCCTCTTCCTGAAACCCCTTTTAAGTGTACCTGAAGGACAGACTTCCTGGATAGCATCAATACTTGTGGAGATGGGATTTAAATGTCAAATCTAAAGCAATCTACCTTTAAGGGAATGTTTTTCTGTTTGAAAATTCACCCCTCAGGGACAATAGTTTTATAGCAAAAAGTCCATGAGGGAAATTAATTTCACTTGATAATTCTGTGTAAATGAATAACAGAGCTAGTGTAGCCTCAAAAATGTACTGTTGGCATTTCTGTTTGTTTTTATAAGTGCAGCTAATTAAACTCTGATGATTCTAGAGGGATATCTGTGGAGCAGAGAGTTATCACCTCCTCCCAGAAGGTCTTCCTGATTCTCCACGAAGTGTTGGAACTTCTTTCTTTCCTTCCACCCCTATAACACTACATGTTCACTTCCATCATTATACTCATCTTGTTGTTACTATTAATTTAGCTGTTCACTTCCCAACTACATGTCACCTTCCTGGGGGCAGGAACTATGGTTTTCATCTCTATCAGCACTCATTACCTGTACATGTTCACTAGATTCTCCTACCTGGACTTTCCCTTAATTGAAGACCTGGCATTGACCTGAACACAGTTAAGTTTTGGGGATCCTCTGTACAGCCCCTGGGGCTCAGCTATTCCCAGGTAGGTCATCCCTGCTATAGGTATGTCTCTCTTGTCCCATAAATCCAGGTCCATGCCTGTCATCCCATGTGGCCTGATTTATAGAAGCTCTGACCTGTGGGATGGAGCTCTCTGGACAGATGACACTTACTGCTCGTAGCAAGAAAGGCAGATAAGCTGTTGAGTCCAGGTTCTTTGGTGCTGATATGACTCACTGAGAATGGTCACGAGTATTGCCTTGGAAGGAGCTGGTAGGGCTCCTTGTTCATGGTAGGGCTCAACATGGGGGTAAGAACACCTAACTTCCAGAAGGTCTTGCTTGGAATTCACAGTAAGGGTATCCAGTGAGGGTATCTTAAGACCTTGGCTGGGGGCTACTCTTGATCAGCTTGACTTTCGGAAGAAATGATATTGACCTGAGATAGTCATGAATGACTCTTGGAAGCATTAGAAATTGGGTTTTGTGACAAGCCATCTATTACCCCCTCCATCTATCCCCCAGTCATAAATAAATAAGAGCCACTCAATATTTCAGCCAACTGACGAGGCAGCAAAAACCTAGTTGCAATGTAGAAAGACATCTATTCATGATGTGTGTGGTCTTCTCCATAGAAGTGCTGAGCAGGAAAGGTGAGTATTGATTTTGCAACTTGTAGAAGTTTTTCAAGTAGTGATACTTGGTCTCCTGAAGTATCAGCCCATGCCCATCCCTGGATATAGATTTCTCTTGCCTGAGAGGACCAAGTCACTCAAAGACCTTCTGGTCCAATGTCCACTATTATCATGCAAGCTGGGAACCACCATCTGTCTTTGGGACTTGTCATTTGCTTCCATGGATATCTTACTTTTCTTGGGACTTTCCAACTGATCATCCACACAGTAGTCAAAGTCTTCTTTGTTTAAAAAATTTGTTTATTCATTTGAAAGGCAGGGTTACACACACACACACACACACACACACGCACACATGGGAGTTGGGAGGGGAGAGAGAGAGAGAAAGGGAGAGAGACAGAGGTGTGGTGGTATGGAGATCAATTTTCCTTTTTCCAGTTCACTCCCCAAAAGATCACAAGAGCCAGGGCTGGGCCAAGCTGAAGCCAAGATCCTGGAACACCATCCAGGCCTCCCAGAAGGGTGGCATTGTTCCAAGCACTCAGGACATCATCCACTGCTTACTCAGGCACATTAGCAGGTGGCTGGATCTGAAGTGGAGCATCTGGGACTTGTATTGGCACCCATATGGTATTCTAACATTGCAGGTGGCAGCTTATCTCATTGTGCCACAGTGCTGGCCCTGAATCTTTTAAGTCATAAATTCAATCACATTATGTGCAGTCATGCATGCTTTTTTTTTTTTGGGGGGGGGGTTACTTGAGGACAGCAATTTCTTTTCCAAACAAGAGTTTTTGTACATTTTCTTTCTCTTCATTTCTCTTTTCTGGACTAAAAATCTAGTCTGCTTTCAGTGTTCATGTCAAACATCACTTCTTCCAAGAATAATTCTTTCCCACCTGAAGTTTGTCCTTTCGATTGCTTGTCCTAATAGTGCCCCATGCTTCCCCTCAAAGGCATGTATTAAAATTTGTAATTATAGACTTGTTTATTGTTTTCTTCCACCATACCCCATACTGCAAGCTCAAGGAAAGCAGGGCATTTCCAGGTCAATCATTATATAATCCAGTATTTAGTACTGTGCCTACTATATGGTGCCTACTCAAAATTTGTGTGATGAAGAATCTGTAAGGATTTTCTTTTTAAATGACATTTATTTGAAAGGCAGAGTGAGAGGGAGATATACATGCACATACACACACACACCCCCCACACACAGATCTTTCATCTATTAGCTTACTCCCAACAGCCAGGTTTGAGCCAAACTGAAGCCAGGAGCCTAGAATTCACTCTGGATGTCCCATAGAGGTACCTATTTCCTCTGGCTTCGAGCAATAGTGTTTTTGTCCAATATCATCTTGGCATTCTGGACACAGATTCAGTGCTATTACAGAAGCTCTGTGAAACTTTTCGGATCTGGGATGGTGCTGGCCACATCTTGGAGTGGTGATTTTCATCAATTCTGAGAATACTGTAAAGCACCCTTTGGAATTTCCAAAAAATATATTGAAAGGAGGATTTTGTAATCTGGTTGCCTTCCTATAATCAAACCCAAATCAGAACTAGCCCGCCGTTAGGAATTTGTAATAAAGTTAATGAGATTATCATTGTGCTCACAGGCTGGTGAAGCCCAAGATACCCACATTTGTCCTTGATTTTCAATTTACAAGGCCTTATTATCCATTTGGTTTCATTTACTCCTCACAAAAAGTTCTGCAAAGAGGCATCAATATCAGTTCCTATTGTATAGATCATCCAACTGCCCAGGGCACCACCATCTGGGCTCCCATGCAAATCATGATATTTCCTTGCTTATTGTCCTCTGTCCAGTTGGAGGAATCGTTTTATCTGCTCATTCCCAGTTGTACAATGGAAGCACAGACTTATGTTTTTGCTGTCTCCACATCGCCTACTAATTAACTGAGAAAAGAAAACAACCATGATCACATGATCAGTCTGAATGAGTGTGAATGAAAGAGGCTGGCTACATTAACTTAGGCAGACGTGTGCTTCATATTTCAAGTCACTGGTCACATCCAGAGACCCGGCAGGGAGGCGGTGAGGTGAGTAGAGACCTGTAAATAATCATGTTGAGTCTTTGGGGAATGGTCCAGAGAGATAGATGAAAATGCTATCCAAGGGCCTAGAATTCAAAAAGGTCTTGGGACAGTTTCCACTTAATCTGATGGACTTTAAGGGAGGGGGCATTTAAAGTAGGACAGTGACACCTAGTGGTGTGAGAAGAACCTCCCGCTCCTTCCCCACCAGTGGGTGCCAGCGCAGGATGCTGCTTGCTGTCCGCTGCTTCCCCCTCTCCATTCCCCCAAATCAATCTCAAGTCATAGACTACCATGCTGGTCTCCAGTGTGGATGGCACTGGGGATGAGCTGATTTTGAAAAGCATTGTGACTTTAGTTACTATGATATTATACACTTAATATTGTGTTGAAAGGGTAGAGCTCATATTCAAATGCTCTCCCTACAATTACCTTCATCTCCATCAAACCCAATCAAACCAAAGCAACCCAATACAGTCTAATTCTGTGATGGGGCAGATGAGATGATCATGGTCAACTCTTTGGGTTCAGAGAGGAAAAAGCTCCAGTGCCAAACACATAGCAAATCAGTCACAGAGCCAGCCCCAGAAGCCATGCTTCCTATGCTCAGAAGTCTTTCCTTCTCTATCGGCCTACATCTCCGGATCGACTTTAGCACATGGAAGGATGCTCCAGGAAACAGAAAAGAAATCCTGGGGAGGAACAAATGGCCAGGAAGGGAACACTGGGCATATGTGTGGAGGAAATCAAATCTCTGCCTAGAGAATGGAAGTTGAAGTGATATGGAGCCCATAAGAGAAGCTTTTCCTCCTCTCTACGTTTTTCAACCTGTGGTCCTTTTGTTGACTTTTCATAGCCAAGGGCAATTGCCTGGTTCCTCACTGGGAAGACTGATTTAACAGTGCACTAACAATAGGTTACAAATGATTCTCCCTAAGGACAGTGATGGGAAGGCTGGATGTTTTAGAATCATTTGAAGGTCCCACCTCTAGTTGTCAAGATAGCCACATGGAAGGAACTAGGACCATGTTTAAGGTGAGAGGATCATGGGTAAGGTGTTGGAGGAAAGTCACCCAGGGGCCTTCTGTTAAGAGGCTCTGGCTAGGAGAGCCTTCTTTCTGTCAGGGTGTGAATCCTGTGGAGTGGTCCCAGCAGAATCATATTCACAGGCACAGAAGTTCAGTGTCTTTTGGAAAGTCTAGGAAGTTCCTCTCTCTCTCTTTTTAGAAAATAGTTGGCATTTTTTTTTTTACCAAGAAGCCTTTTAATTAAGGTATACAAATTTCTTGCATTTCATAAATACAAATTTAGCAACATAGTGATTCTTCCCACCCACACTTCTACCCTTCCTCTTCCTCCTATTCCCATTCTTATTTTTTTTTTTTTTTTACAGGCAGAGTGGACAGTGAGAGAGAGAGACAGAGAGAAAGGTCTTCCTTTTGCCGTTGGTTCACCCTCCAATGGCCGCCGCGGTCGGCGCGCTGCGGCCTGCGTTTTACTAACCTCTATTTTCAATTAACTTTATACACATAAGATTAACTCTTTACTAAGTGTTCAACCAATAGATTGGAAAAAAAATCCTGTTCCTCAGCAGTCAAGTTAAGGGCTGTTCAAAGTCATCGCATCTCAAAGTGTCCATTTCACTTCTATAGATTACCTTTTAGGTACTTATTAGTAACCACAGATCAGGGAGAACACATGGCATTTGTCCTTTCACGGTTCTCTGACTCCAGATTTCCAAGTGTATTTTTCCTCTCAGCCTAGTTGCTTTGTTTGCCTGATTTTTCAACTGACTTCTCCATAGACTCAAATTCCCTAGCTCCTCCTTCCCCACAGGATACCCAGGCTCTACCATGACTTGGGCAGGTGGCAAGCATCTGTCTCTTACTTCCAGCAAACTGTGTCACTGTAAACACAGAATGGAGCTGTAGCTTGTTCTTCATTTGCTAAAAGTGCTCGCTGGAAAGAAGAGGTGAATCCATGATGTTCCAGAGATGTGTGCTTGCTGTTCCCCATGAGGCTTCCTCTTCAGTCAATGTTTGGTTACTCATTTTAGCAGTTGAAAGAATTCTTAACCAATTTAGGAATCTTTTTATGTCTCTGAAAATATAGGTATTTCAATGACAAATAAGGGCATGCAGAAATTGAATGTGAAATGGCTGGAGAGTTACTCTAACTAGTAAAGAGATATATATTTGGCTAATTTGTACAATATTAATTACATATTTAAGGGACATTAGTTGGCCTTTTGGGCTTTGCACTGTGCTAAGTACTGTATGTGCCTTTGATCATTCAATCCTCTCAACACTCCAAAGTAGACAATCCTATTATCTCAAATTGCTACTGTGAAAACAGGCTCAGTGACTTGCCCAAAACCACAGAGCAGGTAATAAGGTTTTTTGGGGCAGAGCCCTTGCCTAATTTCTTGCTGTTCTTATTTGTCCAGTGTGGGATTTCAGGCTTAATAGGGTAAAGAAAAAATGCTGGTCAACGATGATGCTAAAAGTGAGGATGACAAGTGATGAGTTCTGATCAACATGAGAGGTCTCCCTTATTCCACCATTTGTCCCCAGTTGTAATCTGAAGGTCCTCCAATTAGGGAAACACCTCAACCTGCCCTCTAGGTCCATGAAAGAAGAGAGCACCTTGATTCTTTTTGTTGCTTCAATTGCCTTATCCATAACTGGGGATAAAATGTGTCTTTTGCATGAGGCATAAGCATGAATGATAGAGATAAAAACACTTTTTAAGCTTTAAACCATTCTAGATGGTCAAGATATTTCCTCAGGTATTAAACACTCATTCATATTCACAGTCTGGTGGGACACCTCTTACTCTGGACACAAAGCAGTTGCATACTGATCTTTCAAGGTAGAAAGGGATGACTCTAGCTGTTCTTTCCTTCTCTTGGTAAAATTTCACTTTAAAATATCTTCTCTTGCTGTGGGTGATAAAAAATGGTTTTGTGTATCAGAATCCCAATATTGTCATTTTAATATCACAAGGCTGAACACCTATAATTCTACAGATATCTTGGGCTGAAGACTCCTCTATTCATTAAACTGATGCTTGGTGAAATGTGGTCCTTGGACAGAGATCTGTCAACAAACTTTGTTAGTAGCCTGTAAAAAGATAAATTTAGCAGTTGACAGTAAGCATCCAGACTTGCTACTATTACAGACTATTTTATGTCTATTATATCTAGCAATAAAAAAGAAACCAGTGGCTTGCATTTTGTTTTTTTAATTTAATTTCTTGACAATACATTTTGATTGCATTTTCTAAAATTGTGAGCTTGTGATAGATGGGAAATGAAAAAAAAAATCACTTGCTACTGGCTGCTTGAAAGGGGTGCTTTGTAGTTGAAATGGAGGGAGTGGATGATTTCTATCCTTTTATGCTAAGGATCCATCGTAGTGCTTTGGAATTCTGTTCTCTTGCTTCTCAGGGATCTCACTCTGATGGTTCTCATATGCTCTTTCCTTAGGATATTAGGTATGGTTACACTTCCTGTTTGTAAACTTTATTTCCCCCAAGAATAGCAAAATTTTCTCCTGGTGACTGCAGGATTTCACTTCCAGATAAGTAATCAGCAACATTTCAAATTTGTGGCTCACCAGGAAAGTCACATTTAAGATGAGGAAATTAGGGCTGAGAGTCAAGTAACTTGTCTCAGGCATGTAGCTAATGCAGCTTAGAACCAAGGTTTGTTTCCTGTAAGACTTCACAATCTTTCCAGCTTGCTATGATTAATTTGGTGGGACAAGGCTGATTCACAAGATCCTGTCCCACCAAGCAACCACACAATCTCTGTGGAGAGTTGAGTGGGCTGGCAGAGGGGAGGAGAGAAGGGCAAACAGCCATGCTCAGGAGGCGAGTGAGGGTGAGATGAATGTGGGACATCATTGCTAGCCACTGTTATGGTTTGGCGCGTGTCCCTCCATCCTAATTTATATGTTGAGGTTTAATTCTCAATACCTCAGAACATGAACTTATTTGGAGATATGGTCTTCTCAAGTTAAAATGAGGTCATTAGAATGGACCTTATATCAATATGACAGGTGTCCTTATAAAAGGCTGAAATCTAGAGATGGATCACATACAGCCGGGAAGACGGGCCTGGAACAGGTCCTTGAGAAGGAACCAGCCCCGCTGCCACATTGATCTTATACTTCTAGCCTCTAGCACTGACCAACAATAACTTCCATTTGTTTAAGCTTCTAGACTATGGTACTTTGTTAGAGCAGCCCCAGAAAACTGATACAGACATCATGGACAGAGCCACAACTTTCAGACCATGATAACATCATTACACACTGCAGAGATGACTGGTTTCGCCCAGTGGGAGGGAGAGGGCCTCCCGCCTGCACAGATTGCTGACAACCTCTTACATCATTAACATTGACTTACCAGTCTGTCAGTGCCCAGGGAATCAGGGCATTCTTTGCAAGCTTGTCAATCTTGCCCACTTCCACCCCCATTGCTCTGCTTCCTGAGCCATCAGTCATTCTTTCAAGCCTGATCTCCACAGCCCTGTTACAAAGACATTTTCACCAGACATGATTTCATTAGCCGTAGATGTATTTTGAGAGTTGCTTGGGATGGTACGTGCATTTGCAGTTAATGTTGTTTTAGCCCAGCCCCTCATCAGTCCCTTCAGGGGACAATCAAGCACTCTAGATCTTCCACTACCAATTCCTCCGAGTTTACTGGAAGAGAAAAGCTGTTGAGAATGAGTAGGCCACCCGAGGAAGGAGCCATCTGTGCTCTGTGGAGAAACAGGGCTTTGCTGGCCCTGGGAAGGCCCAGGGAAGAGGAAACCACAGCAGATTCCAATGCTGTACCTCAGAAAGGAGACTTTTCATAAATGCCTCCTGTTCTCCTGGCTGAAGATCCTTCTAACATATGAGACTCTGAGCTCTGTCTAGAGGCTTCTTACGGACTCTCTTACTCACCTTGCAAGACAGCTAATTAACATTTGGGGCCAGAAAGATTTCTCTGGAGGAATATTTTACCCCTTTTTCCCTTTTTATTTTCTCTGGATAGTTTACCTTCTTCTGTAGTCATGGAGGTGAACATTCTCAGATTGTCTGCGAAAATGGTAAAGGTTGGTGGGTCTTATGGATAAGTTATTTCACCCATTTAGAGAGTGAACATTTCTGAGTTTCTGCTCCCTTCAATACTGATTTGGAAGTTTGGACCTGCATCTAAGAATCTGTATTTTAAAATGATCTATTGTTTGTCATGTGCAGTCACATTTGGGAATCTTGATTTCCCATTTCTGAGTTGTGCATATGTTCTCTCTCTCCCTCTCTTCCTCACACACACACACACACACACACACACAGAATACATGGAAAAATAGAATTAAATTTGATGCAAATTTTCCACAAACTTTTTGAAGCTCCCTCACGTGTATGTATCTGTGTGTTTCACACATATTCATTGAGAAATTTCCTTGATCTAGAGAATGGACAGAGATATAGGCTTTTTAGGGATCAGACTCATGATTTTTGCCCACAGTTTAATAGAAAAGATTGCCTGAGAACAGACCATACAATTCCTAACTGCTTGCCTAGAATTAAGCCCAAGAGGCTGAGAACCTGGAATTTATTTTCAGGAGTGGGTGTAAGGGATTGGTTTCAACTGGGAGTGATTTTTGCCCCCAGGAGGTATTTGGTAATGTCTGGAGTTGTTTTTGGTTACCACGAGTTGGAAGAGGAAGCAGCTAATAGGATGCTGGTAACCATCATAGAATATACAGCAGAGCACCCTCAACAAAGAATTATCTGGCTCAAAATGTTAATAATGCCATGCTTGAGAAACTCTGGGATTGGAAGGGCTTCTTAGGGGTTGATACTGACAAGTCTCACAAGGTGGGGAGTTGGTGATGGGAAGGTTACTCTTCAGCAGAGGAGACCATGAGCAGGCTCAGCGTGGGAGTGGTGTGACAATATGCAAGCTGGCACAAGCAGTGAGGAATGAGGCCTGAGATGTTGAATGGGACTTGGGGTCCTTGACTTGGAGAGTAGATTTCTCGCTCAAGGCAAGGAGGAGCCACTGAAGCCTAAGAGGTTAACTGCAAAAGTAAACTTAAATTTTTAGAGCTGTTACTCTGGTATTGGGTTGAGGGATGCTCTGAGTTAGAGGGAGAGGGATGGGGACACTTAGGACTGTGAACAAAGATGAATCTTTCCAAACCCAGAATAGTTCAAGAGCAGAGGAAATGTGCTAGACAGGAAAGCAGCAGGAGATGGAGGGGACTGTGGGAAACCAGAGTGGTATGCAACTTGCCTAAGGATACAAAGCAACTTTTGGCAGACCTAGAAGTTTTTGGTACATGATTTAAAGATAAACATACAGTGCTGTGACAATAGCTTTACTTCATATGGCTGCAGAAACAACTTCTGAAGTTCTCCAACACTTCTCACAGGTGAGTTTCCTGCCTGATCATAAGAATTGGGCTGTCATCAGTGCAGGGTTAAGTTATTTCTCACAGTAGCCTATGAAGTTGATACTATTCTTAACATTAATAAATGTGAAGTCTGTGATGTAGTGAGGTTTATCACACAGATTGTGTGTAAGTTATGTAACGCTGTGTCAAAGATGCCCCAGCTCCCATTAGTGACTTATTACTGTCATGAGTTTATAGGTAGCTGAGTAAGTTTATTGATATTGGCTGGGGTCTCTCACATGACGAAGCTTGGCAGAGGTCAGTTCTGTTGTGCATAGTGTTTCAGGCTAACCTGCATATGTTTTATAGCAAGGGAAGAGAAGCAATAGCAGAGACAGAAACACACAAGCAGTTTTTCAAGTGTCTGCTTTAAGGTTGCTGCTGTCTTACTGGCCAAAGCCTGAGGTCACCCTCCTGAGGTCAAAGTCATAGTAGGAAGGAACCAAAGGTATAGGGCTAAAGGTACATATAGACAGGTTCCTAATGAAGGCCATTAAATCACTGTATCTCCTCAGCAAATAGCAAAACCAGGATTTGAGCTAGATTCTTCAGATTCCAAAGTTTGTGCTTCTACACCAGGCTCTCCTGCCTTGATAGAAAGAGCAAGATTTGGAACAAGGTACATTGATTATAAAATGACAAATCTATGAAAAGGATATGCAATATTTTATTTGTGTAAAATAGAGATATTATAGCCACAGTTTGTGCCAACCTAGAAAATATTCGAAAGACACTTAAGATGCAGTTAATGTTGGCTAATGCTGGGGAAGAACTGAAGGGGTTATGGAGGAAAGGGTGGCTCTCTTTATAAATTAATTGTCTTCCTTGCTATTTGAATTATTTTCCCATGAGCATGTATGACCTTTATTTAAGAAAACAGAATAAAATAGAACAGAAAATAGATTGCAAAGAAGTTATTGTATGAGAATATCATTTTTTACTGGCATACCATCTTGATGTAATTGATCAATTTGCTCAATTAGCAACTCTTTTTTACTGTCTTCATTTCCATTTATCAATAAGGTTTTATTCTTTCTCAGCCTTAATACTTAAGAATGCCTAGGAATTGTTTCCAAGGAAACCCCATCTATAACCAGATGTTATTGGCACAACCTCCTATGGCTACAAATAAGAGTCTTGTTTCTTAGCAACTCACTCACATTTTCTCATTTTAATTAAAAATCATACATTTCCTTAAAATTTTATTTATAGCAGGGGTATGGAAAAAATTTATTCTTGTTCATTAAATTCACTCCTGAAGGTTTTTATAAATATGATAAATTTAAAAGTATCTCCCCACCCAAAGATGACCTTTATGTCAAGTGCATTGATCAATCACTACTTTCTATCCAATTTCAAGCAATCAAATCTGAGTTTGTCCTTGGAGTCCTCAAATAGAGTGTGTGAGTGGTGTATATGGTTCCCTGATCTGTCTATTCCTCAGTTTTCCCATAAAGACTGAATGAACTAAAGTCAGGACCTGCACTCAAGGCGGACAGGATGGGCTCTTTCCCATTGAGTACTGACAGGTCCTTATGGTCCTTTTCATTGCTCTGCTCTGTGCAGCCACGATGTGGTGCTTGGGGCTCCCCCATGGATGATACCTGTCTTTTTGCCCTGGGTGAGGAGATGTGAGAATATATACTCTAGTACAAATATTGTGTATCTCCTGAAATGATCCACTGAAGGTTCAATATCACTTATGTGTTATTCCAAAAAAAAAGTAAATAATAAGGAAATACCAGGCCAACATAAACTGAAGGACATTTACAGAAATGGTTTCAAAACTATCAAGGTCGTGAAGGACAATACACGCTGAAGGAGTGAGCATAGAGATTAATGGAAGCATACTTTCTAAGACTTTCGTGTTCTTGTGGACGTATTCCTAGGAAGCAGCATTTCTTGGACTGTTCTCTATGAGATTGTGAAGTATGAACCTTGGTCTCTAGGGGTGGAGAGGGTAAGAAGAGAGGCTGTCACCCAGCAAAGGCTTGAGTGGGGCACCTTGGAATCTGAGCTGACAGAATTTCTTGTGAGGACTTTGGCTCTGTTGGGGAGGGAGTTGGGGGTCCTGAGGTTGGATGGGAATGTAGGCTGTGACTCAAGTACATCTGCTGACTCCTAAATCCCAGTTCCCCTGGGAAAGTTGAGAAGGTTGCTGCTCAATCCTTCATTCACCTGACATTTATTGGATGGCTTTCAAGTGCCAGATGCTGGCCTAGGTCCTAGGGCTACTACAGCTGTGATCCGGGCTAACAGTCCTGCCCTCAAGGAATCTGAAATCTAAGGAGAAACTGGCTTGCAGACAAAAAGGTGGAACAGTGTTGGGGAAAGTATAGATACCATGGCATGCACATCCTGTCCTAATTTGCTGAGACTCGGGGAAAGCTTTCTGGAGAAAGTGACAATGTTTTAGTTTGGGTCTGAAGTGGGGGCTTCCGCATCTGTAAAGCAATTGGTTGGGCTTTGGTAATGGTTAGGGTCCCTTCAGCCTTCAGCATCTCCTACTTTGTTTCAGGCTTTCTGTCTCTCTGACCTTCAGCCCTGTCTTGTCGGTAACAGGTATGAGTTCCAGGGGAAGGAGACCTTGTACTTTTGTGCTCGGAGGATTCCTGGCATGATCGGCCTGGCTCATGGAGCATCTCTGCCAGGTGTCTGCTTCTGCGACTCTCAATCTGGATTGATAATGGGCTCTCCCTACTCTCTCATCTGGGGGATAAACTCTCATCAAGTGTGCTGGGGTCTCGAGACCCTTGCTTTATTGTCTACTTGCAAAGTAAATGGAATTCTCAGATACTGCAGGAAAAGGCTAAGGGCTGAAGTTGTCAGGGAGGTTGATGTTGCCAGAATCTTCTCTGAGGTGGTTCTTTGAGGCAGACTGTCATAGGCTCATTCCCTCAAGCGAGAGAGCAACCTCAGGTCCCTTGCTGGGAGGCAGATGGTGAAGCCCTGGATGCTGGAGTGGAGAGGGGGTTGATGATGAGCCACTTTTGGCCCACTTGGCAAGCTGTAGTGAAGTGAGTTTCGGAGACACAGAAATGAAGAACAGAGAATTATCCCAATATGATATAAGAGAGAAATCCACAGGCAGATATTGTAAGGAGCCAGGCAAGGAACAACCTGGGTTGCAGAGCCTGGGTTTGGGGACAGACCAACCTGGGTCATTAGCATCTCTAAAGCCTCAGCCTTCTGATCTATACAATGAAGACAATAACAGCGATGCTTCAGAGGATTAATTTGAGATTAAATGAAAGGATTCACATGTTGGTATTCTCTTTGGTAGCTCCTCTCTCATAATAGTAATTATTATTTTTTAAGCATATTCTGGGTCAAGCACTGTAATAGCCTTACAATTTGAACAGCTCTTTAAGGATGAACAGTGCGTTCTGACACATTCTCATTGCATCAAATTGTCACAGTTGGGGAAATCTGTCAAGATCATCTAGTCTGAGTTTCAGCTTTCTCACTTGCAGACTGGGGATGCTGAGTCCTATCCCATTGAGCTGCAATGAAAATGAACTAAAACATCATGCCCCTGATTACCCAGAGTTGTCTCACAGTAGCTTAAGACCAGGTTCTTGCTATTGGCCTGGAAAAAGCAGTGGAAGATAGCCCAAGTGAAGCTCCTGGCTTTGGTGTGGCCCAGTCCTAGCTGTTGCAGGCATCTGGGAAGTGAACCAGCAGATGGTAGATCTCTCTTTCTCTGTTTCTCCTCCTCTCTTTCTGTAAATTATGACTTTCAAATTAATAAATAAATCTTAAAAAATGGGAGGGGGAAGCCAGATACAGGAAATGAATGCACTCACTCAGAAGGGAGGTGGGTAGAAGATGATTTAAGGAGGAGTCCTAGCTGACTTGGTGCTGAGGCCCAGTGATGCTGGAGAGCTACCCTGGGGTTTCTGTGCCTACTCATACCAGATAGGCATCTTTATTATTGATTCTGCAGCATGTATTGAACATTCAGTTGTGTTTCTTGCACAAGCCATGCCTACCTTGAATGATATATGCTTTCTAGTATAGATCACTTACTCTGAAAAGAACCTAAGGCTACTTTCAAGTCAACTCATCTAGATTTATCATCTTTCTGAATTTTTATGATTTCTTCATGCATCTTTTACCAATATCTTTCCCACACCTTGGTGAAGTTTTCCCAGATAATTTAATGTGTCTTCTATACAAATAACACCTCTCTTCATTTTTATTCTGGAAATCCATAATTTTACCCAGGATTTCATGAAGTGATTTAATTATAAGAACAGCGCACCTAGAATGAACAGCTGTGGGTATGAGCGAAGCTGAGTCTTGGTCTGACACAACTTGGCTGGGGCATGTGCCATTAATGAGTAGTGTGGTGACAAAGACTGTTTCCATGGTCAAACCCTAGCCAGGCTCCTCTGAGCTCTCTTTGAGGCCAGGTCTCAACTGTGGTCCTTATATACTTGAACAAATACCGACATAGCTTCTAACAGCTCAAGACGACATCCCTCAGATGACATTTGCCCTGCTAAAAGCTCCTACCAGTAAAACTCAGGACTGCTAAAATAATCTTGTGATTTCAGTCGACACCGGAGCATAGGGCTTCTATCTCCCAGTATCTGTGGGTGGACAGAGTCCTAACTTCAGTAACTGCCCTGATCACATGTCGACCAACTTACCCTTTGTCATTTTTCACTTTCCTGAGTCCACTAACTCCCCACATATCTCCTTTCCTAGTCTCTCACTCTCCTTTTAAAATGCTCAATCACTTCTGTGCAGATCCAAGTTCATACAGGAGCTTTCTCTAATTCAGTAGTTTTTGTTGATGAAATTCTGTCCTTATCAACTTAGCTAGTATCTGGCTTTGCTTATCTGACACTAGAGACTGGCTGTGGGCATCTGGGTGCAGTGGCCACCAGTCAGTGCCTGGAGGGACTGAGCAGCACCAGGTGAAGCACCTGACCACAGAGGAGCTGCTGCTCCACCTGCAGGTTCCATTTCTTATCAACCTTCTTCTTGGTCTGAGCTTTTCTGCACTGCTCCTCTTGTCAGCTCTTTCTACCTCTCCCTCTTTTTTCAGGCTAATACTTACTTTCCTCCATGACTCCCTTTAGAGAGTCTTTCCATGTACCATCTTTCCCACTCCTATCCCCTGGAGGATGGCTGAGCCATGAGATGGAAGGAGCTTGAGTTCTAAGGAGTGTATACATCTCACTCTGCTGTACTTAGTTGGTTATTTCTTTGTTCCTTCCACTAGTATCTGAGTGACTTGATGGAAGAACCTGTGTCATATTCAACTGTGTTTCCTTAACACAGAGCCTAGGGCCTGAAATACAGCAATTTTTCATTAAAGATTTGTTGAGTGATTTGTGTTCCTTTGGAAACTGTTAGGCATATGGTGAAATCACACAGGGGTGTAACAGAATCACAGTTCAGGAATCAAGTAGCCTGAGCAATTTATTTACATTTTTCAAATGTATAGAGAACATAAGTAAATTGCTTACGAAATTTAGAAAAATGCACTAAAGTTTTTCAGCACCTGGTTTTCAGTCTCTGACTTGGGGAAAAAAGCCTGAAGAATTACATTTTAAAGATTTTTATGGACCAGTCCTGGAGATGGCACATTCATTATTCATTAATTCTCCTGCAGCCAAAACTCAGTATGTGCCCTCCCTTCCCCAACTATAAGGGAAGCTGAGAAAAGCGCTGTAGCTCTGTCCTAGGCAGAATGAATTGCTAGGTCATGGGCATTTAATTGAGAATGAAGATCTGACATGGATGAGTATAATGTGAGTAGGAAGGTGAACAGAACACAGGGCTCAGGGGCCCCAGAGTGTGTTGTGTGAGAGAGGAGGAGGGCGAAGGGTAGAGTTGCTTGGACAAGAAGGCTGGGCTCTGATTATGAAGGAGTTGACAGGCATGCAAGCAATCAGGGTTTTCCCTCCCTCTCAAAATAACAGAGCTCTTGGAAAACTTAAAAAGGTAAGCAGCCTGGTTGTGTCTGCTTTGGAAGGATGACTCAGGCAGAAGAGTAGAGGAGGAAAGCCTTGAAAGGAGGAAAACCATTTGTTATGATGGTCACCACTGTCCTTCACCACTCACTCTCAAAACTCTGAAGTGAAAAAGAGTGGGATGCGAAGGTAAGAAGGGGACTTGCTGATACACTCTATGATTCAACTGATCTGAGTAGGATGAGGAAGGCATTGAGGTGGTTTTGGGGCTCAGCCTACCTGACTCTGTAAATGTGCTTCCATTTCAAATGCAAAGAATGAGTGAGAGACAACTCTGATTTAAGCTTGTTGAAATCTCGAAGGGAAGAAATTCCCAGTGCTTCAAGTATGTAAGTATGCTTGCTAACTTGACAGAAGTTTTGAGTCTCCCAGACTCTGAAAGACTCACATTTCCCAAGCTACCTTGAGTTGCTCCCTAGAGCTATCCTTTTCCCAGTACATGTTTCCGTCAATTAAAAACCCCAGTTTGGAGCCATCTAATCCACGGTTGTACTAACTTTCAGGGTGAGTATTTTGTTCAGGGAGTTGGTAATCTGAGGTCATCTTCCTCAACAGAAATTCCCACCAGAATTAGCAGTCGGGGCCACTTGAGACATGTTTTCCACATTTGCCTATAACCTGTTGTGCTGTTCAAATTTCTCCATATGCACACACTCTATGTGAATCAAGACCTCATCTTTGCTGAGAAGTTTTGTCCACTGCTTGAATGCTCAAATGCAACTCTCTAATCTCAGAGATTAAACATCACCATTCAAAAAGTTTCCATTAATCACTACAGATATCCTATCACTGCAGGCAATGACAAAATCTTCTGGAGATTGGTGGGCCTTTATCTGCCACCATCATCCTTTCTCCCGGACAAATGCAAACATTTATCTTTCTCTGGCAGACTGGAATGATTCCCTGATGTCTACAAGTTAATCACTTGATAGCTCATGGACAAGTATATCCCTTGCATGAGATTTATTTAAACCCCCAATTTTTCTTGTCTTCCATCTACACTAAGAAAACATTTACTTTACTATAAAACATTCTTTGAAAAAGTGATGGGATTGGGAAGAAAAGAGAGGGAACATTTTGTATTTTGTTACTTAGGTTAATTTATTGGGTTTTCCATGAGGTAGCTGGTTTAACTACAGTGTCAATTGAGAATATAGTGTATAAATTATAAAGCACTATATAATTGTCACATATCAGGGTTATTCAATGATATAGTATAGAATTTAGTCTTGAAGGGCAAATATTCTAACTTATGCATACTCATTCTTTATTGACTTACATATTTATGAGTGCCTATTTGATATCAGCATTGAGCTAGAGACAGGATTGACAGTAGATGTGACAGAAAGTTTATGTCAGTATTAACAGGTGAGAAAATAGTACAAACATCTCATTAGAAAATAAGCATAGGCTGATGGGGAATATTCTAAACGGAATGGTTTATGGTGACGAGTCCCAAATTTAGAGAGTAGACTTACCTGGGGAGCCATAGAATGTACAGAGTCCTACTGAATTAGCATATGTGGGAATAAACTTGGAATGCTTGTTTGTTTTTTTTTTTTTAAGTAGGCTTCCTTTGAAAATTCTGTCAGCTGCCTCAATTCCGTACTGGAACCACAGTCTTGGGTAACAGAGGTAGCAGTACAATGGAGAGGGTGCTCAGTGAGGGCCAAAATGGCTGGGGAGGAAAGGAGTTGGTTTCCTGGAGGAGGAGGTGAGCCTTGAGGTGGGAAGAGTGATGAGAGGGCTTGCCCCCAAATGCTTTCCACTTTGACCTGGCTGGTCTTTCCTATACCTTTAGGATTCAGCAACCCCCTGCCCCCGCTCTCTAGTGAGGGTTTTCCAACTCCTTGAGATGAGCTGTGGTTTCCTCTGGGGCTCCACAGCATCCTCTGCTTGCTTAGCACATCACCACTTGTTAGTCCAATTTACAATTACTTGTTTGCTGACTTGACTGCCCTCTAAACTGTATTGTCTATGGAAGAAGGGAAAGTATTTTGCTTCTGTTTGGCCCAGTGTATAGCACACTGTAGGAATTCAACAATATTGATTGAAAGAATGAAACATCAGGGCATTCCAGGGAGGAGTAAAGTAACTAGCATAAACTGAAGTTAGAAAATGGGATTGACCTTGGTGTGAGGGCAAGGGAACTGACTGAGTATGATCTAATTTGAGGAGTAAGAATGACTTTATAGCTGAACTTTAGATTCATTCATTCACCAAACACAGGTTGAGCGTCTACAATGCATCAGGTCTTTGCAGGTAGGAAACTACCATCCTCTTTCTAGTGGAACATACAGGTTTGCAAACAAAACAATTATGTACCAGGTGCAGCTGGGAAACAGTGTAGGGAAAATAGTGGTGAACAGAGCAGGGTGCGATGGTTAATTGCTGGGAGTTATCAGGAAAGTGTCTGAACACAGCACATTTGAACCTAATCCTGATAGACGAGTAGGATTTCATCAGGCATCAGAAGTACAGAAAGGACGGGAATCTTAGAGGCTTTTCCATCTAAAACTGTTCTTAGGCCTTTACATGGGATCAGCTTGTACTTGAACACTTTCAATAATGGTGAACTTTCCACCCAAAGGCATGCAGACGATGGTTGGGACATGGGGTGTATGATGATTCATTTGGGTTCTTCTGACCCACACTCTCTGCATTTGCACATTCACCCTGCCAATTTTCACTGGAGTCTTGATTTTAACATTTGGGGCGGACCATGCTTAGCTTGCCCACCACTGAGTACCCATTACTAGCATGTGGCTTCCACAGAGCAGACAATGTGAACGCTTGATGACTGAATGAAAAAGTGCTAAGAAAGATAAAATTCCCCAAATTCTCTTCTGCTGCAGCAGTAACCTGGGTCTTGGTGAATGGAAGAATGAAGATAGATTTTCTAGATGGATTGTGGCAGCTGTAAGTCACAAGCTTGGTGGTACACGTGCCATTTGTTCCCGTTATTGTCTCTTTAGACTGCCCATTTCTTGCATTTGCTCAACTGCAGATGCAAGACAGGTGCCCCAGCATGGCGGAGACTGGCCAGAGCCCTCATAGGGTCAACAAGCATCTCATGCTAGCTCATTCTGGTTCCTCAAGTATCTTTGGAAGTTTTAGAAGAAATGTGTCAAAGGAATAATTCTGTGTTCTGTATCTAATGGATAGAGATAGCCGAATGATTGTGAATAGCTCTTGGAATCAAATGAATGTTCTGCTTGGAAATTGTATGTGTGGTGATTTCAGAACACAGATCACTGTAAAATGAAAACAGGAGATGTGTTCTTGTCATCTGGGCTGGCAGTGGAAAGGGCAGTAAAGTGGAAGATCGACACCTGGGTTCTTTCAGGCTTACCCCTGTCTTAATTAACAAACTTGAGTAAATCAGGTCACCCTTAGGAAAACTTAGTTTACTCACTCAAAGGGAATGGAATTCATTTTGTTTCTTTTAAAGCTGAGTTTCCAGAAAGACATGGAGAGTCACTGAGGTGTTTTAGAGGAAAATGACATGGGTTTAAGTCATACCAGTGACTGTGTGAGGAGTATCAGATGGAGTGTTTCACTGTTGAGATAAGATCAGATTACCTTTCTGGAGTAAATTTGTTTTTCCCCTCTGGGTTTGTTAATTGTAGTTTTTTGTGTGCTTTGGATATATGAACCTGCTATTAATTCTTTAAGACTCTTCCAATTTTTTTAAAAGATGTATTTTGCTGAAAGATATACAGAGAGGGAGAGGTAGACACACACACACACACACACACACACAGGGCTTCCATCTGCTTGTTCAATCCCCAAATGAACAGGACAGCTGGAATGAGTCCACACCAGGAACCAGGAGCTTCTTCCAGGTGTTTCATGTGGGTGCAGAGGCCCAAGGACTTGGACCACTTTCCAGTGCTTTCCCAGGCACATTAGCAGGGAGCCAGAATGGAAGAGAAGCTTGAACCAGTGCCCATATAGGATGTTGGCGCTGCAGGTGGCAGCTTAACCTGCTATACCACAGTGCCAGTCCCTCTTCCAATTTTAAAAATCTATTCAAATACTTTCAGTCACGTGGTAAAACTCATCAGGTATGTTATCAGCTCTCTTGTTCTAGGAGGCCCGTTTTTGCAGTCCTTTGCCTTTTGAATCCAGGTTGATTGGTGGCTCTCCAAGCCCACTCACAGCTGTTGTGCTGGTACTTCCCTGCACTCCTCCTTTATACTACATTTCTTGTTTCTTTGAACCTACCTTTGAAAAGTTCTCAATTTTTTCCTGCTCACTTTGATAAAAAAAAATCATGTAGTAGTTCCTAGCAAAGAGGTTTAAGAAAGAAATTGTTTTTGAGAAGCTGAGTAATATGAAAATGTATTTTTTACCACACTTTTTTTTGATAGGCAGAGTTAGAGAGAGACAGGTCTTTCTTCCATTGGTTCACCCCCCAAATGGCCACTACGGCCGGTGCTGCACCAATCCGAAGCCAGGAGCCAGGTGCTTCTTCCTGGTCTCCCATGCAGGTGCAGGGTCCAAGCACTTGGGCCATCCTCCACTGCCTTCCTGGGCCACAGCAGAGAGCTGGACTGGAAGAGGAACAACTGGGACAGAATCTGGCACCCCAACCGGGACTAGAACCCAGGGTGCCGGTGCCACAGATGGAGGATTAACCAAGTAAACCATGGCACCGGCCTTTTACCACCCTTAACACTGAAAGGTCAGTGTGCCTGCTTGTGACTCTGGATTAGAAACTGCAGAATTGGGAAGGCTTTGTTGCAATGACTTTTTGGCTTCCTTGTTGCCCTAAACAAAATACAGATTTTTGGTCTTTAGTAAATCCTGTGTTTCTTTTCTGTACAATATGCCCCTTTTGTTACTTTTGCCAAGCTGTGATTGGGAGCAGTCAGTTTGGAAGCACATATCCTTTTGTTGTGGGAACACATCTAGTGTAATATTTCTAGTCCTCCTGTCCCCTTTATCCTTCTCACAATTCAGTGTACTGTCTATTAGATCTCTCAGACTGAACCTCTAATTGCCTTATCTTTTATCCATGTATTTCATTATTTGACCTACTTTCCAAGTGCTGTCCTCAATTTCCTCTTTCAACCATTTTATTTCAACCATTGAATTTGTATTTCTTTTAAAAATATTTATTTATTTATTTGAAAGTCAGAGTTACACAGAGAAAAGAGAGACAGAGAGAGAGAAAAGTCCTCCACCCCACAGTTCACACCCCGAGTGGTCACAATGGCCAGAGCTGTGCTGATGCAAAGCCAGGAGCCAAGAGCCTCCTCTGGGTCTCCCATGCTGGTGCAGGGGCCCAAGGAGTTGGGCCATCCTCCACTGCTTTCCCAGGCCGTAGGAGAGAGCTGGATCAGAAGTGGAGCAGCCGGGACTCGGACCAGCGCCCATATGGGATGCCGGTGCTTCAGTCCAGGGTGTTAACCCACTACGCCACAGCGCTGGCCCCTGGATTTGTATTTCTACTATCATGCTTTTAATTTACAAGGGCTCCATCTTTTCCTTCAACTGTTCTATCATGAATGTTCTTTCACAAAATGACATCCTGTTCTGTTTTTCATGGATATATGAGGATAATGTCAATGATGATAGCTTCTTATGTTTTTCCTGCATTACTCTGTTTCTTTTTGAGTTGAATTACTTTAAAAAATGTTTTTTGGTCTGTGCTTTTCACATTGAAGCTTTTCCACCAATCCCTGGTGATGTTAGTTGTCCATTTCTGGTTAAGAGTGAACCCTAAGCATTTGTGGGAGGAGCCTAGCTGTTCCTGCGTACATTTCACTATGGATTACTTTGTGGGAACCAGGCCTTTCTGTTGGGAGACTCAAAAATCTGTGCCTATAGGTCTTTTCAGTGGGCCATTTGGTTTCTCTAGGAAATTAGTCTCTTTCCTGGAAAGAAAAGCATTTGGCTGACAGCAATCCTGAGGTCAATGGTACAAGTGGAATGGGGCATCTCGCAGTTCAGTGTGTACATTTTCATTTGATTTCCTTGTTTTCAATCTAGCCTTTTCCCAGGACACTGAATAATCCAAATTAGGAGCTGTTCCACATGAGTTTCTCACACAATGATTTTCCAGTTTCCTCTGTTTCTTCCTGAAAGGAATAGGTAATTGTCTGGCTTCTAAGAGTGGAGATGGAGTCCTGGGATTCTAATTGACTGTTACAGAGACTTGCACTGACCTGGACTTCACACTAACCTGTGCGAGAATCTGGCACCTCCACATACCACACTCTCTGGCACTGTGCATCGTGAAGGTGCCACATCTTCTTGACGGCCCTTTTATTGCACTCACTCAGCTTTCTCAGCTGCACTAATGTCCTCTTCTACTTCTCATATTACTCCAAATCTTTTGGCTTCTGTCTTATTCTTATGTCTTCCCCACTCATTGCCCTTGTAGATTTATACTTTTTAAGTTCTTGTAATATCATTTTAAAAAGGTACAGTAAACGAGAACAGTGATAAACATATGATTTCAATCCATCTTTTAAAACTGGACACCCAGAAGGCCATTTTTATTAAAGGGATTTTATCCTATTATGCCTGAGAAATTTTATACTATAAGTCACTTTACAATAATCTAAAATACAATGCTAAACTAGAACGTTTCCCTGTGATAACTAAATTCTCTATCTGCAGATTTTTTTTTTACATTAAAAAGACAATCTTGAATTTGGACTTTTTTCTCCACTGTTTGTTTTAATCATGTGGCCAGTCACAGATGACCTGGGAAAGCTGCTATTCTCTGTGACTGCATGCCAAAGATGGGTTTGGAAACAGAATGTAATGTAGAAATGGCTCTGCATGGTAAAATACAAGGAGAAATAAAAGGAACTACCAGTTTATCCATCAGAAAGCAGCCCAAAAATGTACAACTCTAGGGTTTTTATTGACTGAAGAAAAGATGCAAGGTTTAAACACACTAATGTATTCTCAGTCCTCAAGGGAAACTGGGATATTTAGTGCACTCTCCAAACCATTGGGGTGGAGTTCAAATGGGTCAAGTATCCTGCATTGGTGCCATATGAGAGGCACCATGTGAGATGGATGTGCCTTGGGGTTAAACAAGGGTGGTCATGAGACACCTTTCCTGATCCAGGGCAGGAAGTAGCTGCCCCATACTGTGATCACAGTAATCATCTGGCACATCTCCACTTCAGCATTAGATATTCTCTTCAATAGGAAAGTTCCTTTGGTTTCCCCAAATTAGCTTTGACTGCTTTCTCTCCCATTGTAAAATATATAAATATAAATTATAATTTGAAATAATAAAAATCAGAAAAATGAACTCAAAATGTTCCTATGTATGTAAATAGACTTGGTATACTTTCAAATTCATCTCTTTATGAACATGCTATTTTGTAATGTGCTTTTTAGTTGATATTACATTAAACATGTAACTATCCTGAAATATACTTTTAAACAAGATTTTAACATACATATGTAGTGGTTATATGTTAAAAAATATGACTTCTGCATTCAGCTCTGACTCATCACTCCCATTCTCATGATAAGAAAAATAAGCTGGCCAGTGCCAAGGCTCACTAGGCTAATCCTCCGCCTATGGTGCCAGCACCCCAGGTTCTAGTCCTTGTTGGGGCACCAGATTTTGTCCTGGTTGCTCTTCTTCCAGTCCAGCTCTCTGCTGTGGCCCGGGAAGGCAGTGGAGGATGGCCCAAGTGTTTGGGCCCTTGCACCCGCATGGGAGACCAGGAGGAAGCACCTGCTCCTGGCTTCGGATCAGCGCAGTGCGCCAGCCATAGTGGCCATTTGGGGGGTGAACCAATGGAAGGAAGACCTTTGTCTCTCTCTCTCTCACTGTCTAACTCTGCCTGTCAAGCAATAAAAGAAAAATAAGCTAAACAGACAGGAGAACAATGTTGTATTAGGCTCATCAGAGGCAACAGGGCAAACTATCACTCCTATATATGGAAAGGAAAGAGATACAAAGATTCTTAGTTGAGATCAGCTTACACAAGTCAGAAATGTCTAGGGTCAGTAACTGTTAAGAATGGTCACTTTAATTAAAAATATTTTTATTTATTTGGAAGAGAGTGAAGAGCGAGAGAGAGAAACTCCCATCTGCTGGTTTACTCCCAAAATGCCTACAACAGGCAGGGTTGGACCAATCAGGAGCTGAAATAAGGAGCTATGAATTTAATCCAAGTCTCTCATGTGGGTGGCAGCTGTCCAACTATTTGAGCCATCATCTGCTGCTTACCGTGGTGTACATTAGCAGGAGACTGGAATCGGGACTTGAACCGAGGCACTTCATTTTGGGATGTAGTTCTCCTAAGTGATGTCTCAACCCTGGCACCATATGCCCACCTCTTAAGTGTTAATTTCTTTTATAACATTACTTTTATTTCAGAATAGTTTTAAATTTACAGAACAAAAATTGTGAGGCTGTTATACAAAGAGTTCTCAAATACCCCTCACTGTTTTGCTCTTATTAACACTTCATCATTTTAATGAATTGCTGGAGCAAAGTGTGGACTATCTTGAAAGGTAAAAACTCAATAGGGCTAATTAATAAGGTAAACCCCTCTACTTGCATCGGTTTAATTATCTGGGAATCTGGATAATAAAATCTGCAATCCTGTTTCTTTTGATGGAGAGTAGAAAAAGAAAATAACCACAAGTTACAGTCTGGGGCAGGCAAAAAGACAATTTTGAGCTATACCAAAACCAAAGGCCTGTCCTTTAAAGGAAACTACTTTACAAAGTCCTTATGTGACCTGGGAAATATGTAGCTATCTAGCTCCAGCACCCTTTAGCATTCCTGCCTAGAATGTTCAAGAAACTTTATGAAGCTCACAGCCCAGGGACACAGGTCCACTAGGAAATGAGATTTCATCAAAAGATTATAAAATGTTTCCCAGTCCCAATTTATTAACATTACATCAGAGAGAGAGAGAGAAAGAAAGAGAATCCTCGATTTGGTACTCCCTAAATGGCTGCAAAGGCCAGGGCTGGACCATGCTGAATTCAGGAGCTGAAACTCCATCCAGGTTTCCTACATGGGTGACAGGGGGCTTAGTACTTAGGCCAATTTCTGTTGCCTTTCCCAGGTGCATTGCCAGGGGGCTGGATTGGAAGTAGAACAGGTGGAACTCAAACTGGTGCTCATATGGGATGCCAGAGTCTCAGGTGTTGGCTTAATCCACTGTACCACAATGCTGGCCCCAACATTTCCCATTTTTCTCACAGTGTATTATGAGACATAAAGGGAAAGCTCTTATTGAGGTTTGTCTGCAGCAGATCTAGTGCCTTGAGTTGATATAAAGGGCCTTGATATCTTAAAATCTGAGCTGTAGTCTTTGCTTTATAGTTCTCTAGGTTTGTGCTCACTGGCAATAAATATACTTCTCTGGGTCTCAGGATTTGATTTAAATCTTTTCTAGCTCCAATATTCTAATACATCTCATCTCCTAATCCAACCCAATAACCTCACAAAATAAATAAGACACTTTTGCCATAATTAGCTTTTAGAAATCTCTTGCAGTTACCAGTGACAACTAATTCAATTTCTGGATCATTATAAGCAGATTCCACAGAGGAGGTAAAAGACAAAGACACAGTACAGGGTGGACTTCAAGGAGTATTATCTTTGGAGAGCAACTCAGCAGTGACTATCACTAAGGCATTCCAAATATAGTAGATTATATTACCCTTTACAATTATTTGATACATTTCCTGTGAAAAGACTGTTTGATACTTCTGTATCCCATTGACATTAAGCTGGATTTTGTGATTTACTTTGGCCAATAACATGTAGGTAGATGATATATATACTGAGCAAAATCATTAAGAGATAGTACATGGTTCTGCCACTGCTTCGTTCTCCACTATATAAGCATAGTATGTCCAAATAATTCTTCTCCTTTAGGTTGGGTTCAAGAAAAGAATACAAATGGAGTAGAGCTATAGCTGATATGCAGTATGATTGAGAAAGAAAACTGTTTTAAGCTACTGAGATACATGATTAACTGTTACCATAACACTATCTAGTGAAAGTTCACAGATGCGATAAACTGGCCAGTACATGGACAGAACTAGTCCTGAGACGCAAGATCAGGAATTACTAGTATCTTCTAAGAGTAAACAAGTTAAAGCTTACCAGACTTGTCAAATGCAGTGAATAGATCAAGACAATTGTTGTCAGAGACACCATTTGGTGTGGAAACCAGGTAATGCAAGTGAAAGAATTTTCTAAATAATAGACAGCTACTTAATGATAAGATGTTATTAAGACACCATTACATTGTGGCAAATAAATTTAGTGTTGGCTATAGAAATAATAATGTCTGTGAACTAGCAAGGCAAAAACCAAGTTGAAGAGATAAAGAAAAAAGCAGGTGTTAAAAAATGAAGATATCCAGATGAGGAAGTTTTTAGGAGAATTGCCTTTCCCTTAGATAAATAGTTCTGTTGATTGTAAGTCTTTGTGTTAAGCTTGAAGATGTAGGTATCTTGATCCCAGAACTGTTACAAAGCAGACTCTGGCTGCTTTATCACAGGAAGGAGTATCAACATCTTGTCCGTAATAAATGGTCCTGTCATATAGTCTTTCTAATTCACACAGGGAGGAGACAGTCAGAGATGGGACCTCCAGAATTCAAGTGCCACCACCATGATTGATTGCAAACCATTCACTGCACCCGTGGTGGAAAGGGCCTCTAGGGTGGGAGATCTGGCTCTATCTGTCTGATAAGAACATAGAACGATAAAGATTTTTCCCAGTGTCTTGATATTTCCCATTTTTAGAAAAAAAAATCCTTTCCAGCTTTCATCACCACTTTATCACATTTTTCTGTGTAATTGGAGCTTTGGGGTTGGACTAAATTAATCTCTACTTTGTTAGACTGGTCCTCAGCAGTATCCGAGAGACTGAAAGTAACAGAAATCTCAAAAGGAAAGTTGGGAGAAATGTTGTCTTAATGATGCGTGGCTAAATGTAGAGTTATCCAAGATGGTGGGAAGGCTGCCAGCCTTTCCTAGAAGCAAATCTCACTATTGTACTCTCCTGTGAGATTCCTACTTTTAGAGTAAAGGCTGGGGTACAGTTTGACATACTCATGTTTTGTGGAGGTCACTCTGGAGGCACAATTTCTCAAACATGCCACTCCACTGCAAGGATTTCCCTGCTGGCCTTTTTTTCTTTTCCTTTTTACAATTAATATAAACAGAACAGATTTCATGTATTTCATAGATACAATTCAAAGAATATAATGATACATCCCCCCCCTCCTTCCTTGCTTTCTTTTTATCAAGTTTTGCAATAGCATATTTTTTATTTACTTTATAGTCACAGGCTTAATGATCCACTAAATAGTTCAACGAATTCCTTTCATGGCAAACTCTTTCCTATCTTCCAAAGTGCAGTCCTAAGGTTCTGCTTCAGATTTTCCTGACCTGCAGTGTGACTTCACACATATTACCCTGAACATAATTCAGAAGTTGCTCTTTCTCCTCCACTAGCATTTAACTCTATTTAGTCCTGAGACTACATGCTATTCAGCACTGTTTCCTCAGAGGTTGGTAATATGTCTGGCATGTGACAAGTGCTCAATGAGTGCTGAATGAATTATTATACTTTTTCTACAATCTCATTTTCCTAACTTTTCACTTTGGATGAGGGCCTGTCCCCAGAGCATGTTCCCCCTCTATTACTGAGCCCTGCTGCCACATTCAGATGTTGTCATGGTTCCAAGACAGGAATGATAACTTTTTCCAGGAAATAGAGCTGGAGAGAGGGGCAAAAAAATCTTCACAGAGGGTCTATTTCACAAGTTGCTGTCTTAAAGGATAAATAGCAGTTTGTGATACACAGGAGGTAATAGGAAAACATGTGCAAACACACAGAAACATAAAACAAAATGTAAATTTTACCATTTGTTGAGCATATATTTTGTGATATTGTCATAGGAAATTTATGTATGACTTCTCTCAGTCTGGCACGGATTTATAGGAACAGACTACTTTTCCAGCATTCCAAAGGGAACTTCCATGTCTAAAACAAACTGTTGCTCACAGAGACTCAGTGATATACCCAAATCCACACAACTTGAGACAGAATGGGAATTCCAATCCACCCAGGTCTTTTCACAACTCAGGGTGATGGCTATGTTTAGAAATTTTGCTCTGGCTCTTATTCAATATCAAAAAAAAAGTGTGTGTTTGATTCTATAAATCTCTATGACCTTTTTTCCTCTAAAATCTGAACTTTATGTTTGCTATATTCTCCTCTCAAAAAGCAGGAAGGCATAGTGATTAACACAGTGGGATTCACAGTCACAGGGTTTTGGTCTCAGTCTCAACTGTGGAGCTTCAGGTGCTGCCTAATGGGTTCTCACACTCTTCTGAGTGTGCGAATATGTGTAATATTCATAGTGTTAACGGCAATTCACAAGCTATTTTGTGCTGTTTCAGACTCATATAAGTGGGCTTAAAGTGGTCAAATTGCAAAACCCCAAGTTGGAGATGATAGGAAACTAACCAATGCAACTTGTTTGCCTTCTTGCCCGGACTAGCTCGCATGGAAGTTCCTGCCCCACAGGGGGCGCAGTGGTCTAGAACTCGATGGAATGCCATAGCAGCAGGTGAGCGCAGTGGGAGAACAAACGGGAATCGAGGGCACACCTAGTAGCTGCTGCTGACCTTCAGCAGGAGGCACACTGGGGAAAGTGTTTTTACAGATTATTCTCCAGGGAGGGCGAGCAGCAGGATTTGGAACCTGTGTGTGCCACGGAGTGAGGAATGTCCAGAGTCACATTTCTGTGGGGGAGATTGTACAGGTGTCGTCACATTGCCCCTTCACAAAGTGTTTTGTGCATCTACCTTCTCAACTTTAAATCACTTCATTAATTTATGTGTCCTTTCTACTTAGAATACACATTTAATCATTTTCCAAGAGTTACTAAAAAAGAAGGGAATGGCAAAGTAATTTATAAATCTTAATTAAGGCATTATCTTTTTTCTTTCAAAGTTAACTGATTTTTTATTTATTTGGAAGGGAGAGAGAAAGAGATCTTTCTTCCAGTAGTTCACCTCTGAATTCCCAAACAGCCAGATGGAAGCCAGGAGCCAGCAACACAAGCCAATGCTCCCACCTGGGTGGTAGAGACCTAACTGCTTTAGCCATCACCTGCTGTCCCCCCTTCCCCAAGGTGTGCATTAATAAGAAGCTGGATTGGAAGCAGAGGAGGGACTCAATCCTAGCACTCTGATATGGGATGTGGGTGTCCCAAACAGTGGCTTAATCTGCTGTACCACAACACCTGCCCCAGGCATCTTCTTAAAGAGGTAAATCTGGCTTTCAACTTTTCTCTGGAAATGTCTCCTCTTTCCTTCATGTCACAGTTCAGTGGAATCATTTACCAATATTAAACAATGATGCTTATTGATGGCTGTGTGGCCTTCCTAACCTCTCACCTCACTCTTCAAAACAGTAAAATTGTTTTTGTAGATGAAGAAACGGAGGCTTGTAGGATTGTAACAATGCCACAATCCCCAGGTGCTTAGGTCAGGGCTTGGAGTCAGATCTCTGGTTAGGTCCAGCAGTGCTGTGGAGTAGCAGTCATTCAAGCTCTCTGTGCTTCCTGTGTAAAATGGAGATATTCATAATGTTTGCCTCACAGGGTTGTTAGAGAGTCAGATGGATAGTATGTCAGGGACTTAGTCCATGCCACATGGTAAGGCTCTGCAGATGGAAGCAAATAAAGTCATGCTCATCAGCACTCACCTCCATATCTCATTTGCCCCCTTTCCAAGTAGATTCTGCAGGTCTCAGATATAGCCAGCCCTTCAGTGGGTGTGCCAATCATATGCCTCATCTGGGGCAATTGCTTTCCATTAGAAAGGCCTGAATTTTCCTTCTTTATTCTGTTACATTGGACAGGGCCCTCACCAGCTGCTTGCAGATTGGGGTGTGCCTCTTTCTGTAAGCAGTTGTTTCTCTAATTGCTTCTCTATTACTGTGGGCTGGGGATTTGTTATGAAAGTTTCCTTGCCTCCTCATCTGGTCAACACAGTTGGTGCTTCTTTTTGGAGTTGTTAAAAGAGCCTGATACTGCCTACTTATCAGCATCAATGGATGAGTAGCTAACATATGCTCATGTTGGACAAACCTTACTTTGGGACATTCTGATTCAGCAGAATTCAGAATTACTCATTGATTTGGATGCATGGTCCGGTTGAGAATCAGAGTGGTGACTGGTCCAGGGACAATTGAATGTGTCTATAATTAGATGTTCTCTTTAGTGTGACTACCAGAGGGCTTTTTCAGTTTCACGTGCCAGGGCTGTAAATAGTGAGTTGAACAGCAATTGAACTTTCATGCATGCCAGGCCATGAATCCTCTCTACAACTTATAAAATAGGCAAGATTTTCTCCACTCTACAGACACAAAAACAGATTCAGAAAGATACTTTAAGTTGTGCAGCCATTTGGCAGACCTAGTATTTTCCCATGAGGTTCCCTAACTCCAAGTTCAGATTTTACGCCTGCAGTTCTAGGAGGTGAATTAAGAGAATCTGCTCAGTTCACTGAGGTTATCAGATGGATTAAATTACCCGGACAATCATGCCTTAACGCAGCACAGCAAGTTGATTTAATCAATTCAGGCCAATTTCTGATAAGTCTGGGCAGGCTTTAAGGAGGAAGTAACTTCTTCCTTGAGCTTTGAGAGGATGCCATGTATATTTTTTCAAATAATGATATGTGTTAGTATTTAAATTTTTTTAAAAATTATTTGAAAGGGAGAGAGACAGAAAGACAGAAACAGAAAACTCCATCTCCTGGTTCACCTCCCGAAGGCTGGGCCAGGCAGAAACCAGGAATGGAGAATGCAAATCAGGTCTTCTAGATGGGTGGTAGGGACCAAACTACTTTAACCATCGTCATCTGTACCTCTTAGGGTGTTTATTAGCAGGAAGCTGGAATTGGAAGCATAGTTTAGGGATTCAAATCCAGATGCTCTAATCTGCTCTTTGGGCATCCCAAGTGGTGTCTTCACCCCTGCACCAAACACCCACTCTAGGACTGTTTAAATTGGAAGTAAGGAGGTGGGTATATGGTGCAGAGGAGTAAGGGAAGGCAGGATGAAAGAAGTCCCTAAACTCCAAGACTAGTGCTTTTGGGAAGAGGAATGAGAGAATGCACAGAACCCTTGAGAAGGCATTGAGGAACCAGCTTGCCTTTGGAACGGTTTGAAACCCCCTTGAAACAGGAAACCTCTGAAAGGTAGTCAAGAAATTGTTCAGCATTCTCTATCAACAAGTTTAAGGAAATGACATCTCCTCTAGCAATTTGATTAATAGAGCACAAAAATGCTTAATTAAATAGAATTATTGAATTGAATTCAACTCTGTTGCTATGCAGAGCGGTTTTTTTCCTATTGCATTTATTAAAGAACTAGTTGGATGGCAGGATGTAATTAAAAGCTAATATTAAACTCTTTAAGAGAATCAGTACAATTGCAAGAAAATTTAACCTATGAGTTGAATATATGCATATTATAATTTTCAGGGATATGGGAGTAATATTTTTGTACATGTTTTAGTATTTTCTAAAGCAAGGTTGTAGAAAATAATTTCCAAGATGTCGAAACTGATGTATGTCATTGATGCAGAATAGCATGCTCTTTCAAACTTTAATGATGAATTTCCCAGGACAGGTTGACAATCACCTGCTAGTGGACAGGCTATTCCAGACGTTACAAACCTGAGAAATAGACTATATAAAACATGCTTTCCCTTCCAATCAACCTATACCCATGGCACTGTGTGTTTTTATGGACACCAACAAGTCACTGTTTGGAATAGTGAACAAATCCTCAATAGAAAAAGATAAGATCCATCTAGGACCCCACGGGGGATCAGTACAGTTGGGAGAAATAAGGGCAATAGTCAAGGTTCTACTCCTTAGCCAGGATGGGCCGGTAGATATATTTTTGGACAGCAAATACTCAGTACAAGTACCAAAGACAATCCCTTTTTCAGTCTTTAATCCGACCAACAAGCCAGTTGACCAGATGTTCACAACACATAAAGAGCTAACTGAGAATAGAAAACACCTATGGTATATCTCACACTTAAGATCACATACTGAGTTACCTGGCTTTATTTTCCAAGGCAATGAAAAGGTTGATTGTCTAATCTCCTGCAACATAGCTTCCATTGGACACCCAGAACAAGCTTGTATTCTACACCAAAAATTTCATACGTCAACATAAAATTGCTTTTCCTGGAGCTAACAATGAGCCAATGCAAACATCTAATATGCTCTTGCAGGAATCGTGCCCCCTCCCTGCCCTGTTAGGCCCACTGCAACAAGCAGGAGTGAACCTGCGAGGCCTTGCTTCTAATAAACTCTGGCAAGTGGATGTCACCCACATTAACTCCTTTGGTAAACTTTAGTTTGTCCATGTGGTGGTAGATACTTATTCAAAGGCTATATTTGCAACAGCCCAATCTGGAGAAAAGGCTAGTAATGTGATAAAGGCAGTTAAGTCAGCCATGCTGGTACTCGGTGTCCCCTGGACAATAACTAATAATGGGCCAGTGTATACATCACAAGAATTTGATTCCTTCCTGAGGTCCTGGAACATAGTCTGCTACAGGTATCCCATAAAACCCATAGGGACAGGCAATCCATGGAAAGAACTCATAGGACAATTAAAGATCTCTTACAAAGAAAAACAATCATATGTCCCCAGACCCACAGCTTGCTTTGACTGAAGTCCTTTTCACTATCAATTTTCTTACTTTTGATTCCCAAAGGGTCAGCCCAGCTTATAAATACTGGGGATCCTTTCCATCCCAGACCCTGGCCCCTATGATTACGTGGAAAGACCCCCTGACAGGAGAATGGGAGGGACCACACCCTCTGCTAACCAAAGGTCGAGGATGTGGGACAGCCCATTTGTGTACCAGCCGGAAACATCAAGCCTGAAACTCAGTCAACCAGAGCCAGCTGAACAAGACAGAGTCTGCCTTGTTAGCGGATGCACCTGCTTCTGATTATCAAGTTGCTGCCCTATCATCCCGCCCTGAGGAACTGCCCACAGCCACATCCATTACTGTTTTATACCCCACTTAGCTCTGATCAGCCACTCAAACTTCCCACAGCTTGCGTATGGTCATACCATTCCTGATTACCATTGTTCTTCATTCCTACCCCCTATCTGAGCAAGCAATCCTGTGGTCTCCAGTTTTGAGCACTAGTTAGTCAATGACTGGTAAGATCACCTGGGGGACAACCTAAGACACACAGCTGCGTACAGAGACCACATGGAAATGGGGTCAACAATGGTATGGCCAAGAATCATGCCTCCCATTGCTCAAAAGTAAATGAAAAAGGGGGAATGTGGTGGAATGAGAAGGCCATGCCAAAATGGCTGCTGGCAAGCCAGCATCAGTTACTTAGGAATGGCTTTGGAAACTACATGGCAAAGGAGCCTGCCTGGCAACAGGCTGTGATTGGTTAGGGCATAGACCGCCCCTTGACCAGATTGGCTGCCTTGGCTATACAAGCTGCTGTACCAACTGAAATAAATGAGTCTGTGGGCTGCTTGCTTCTGGCTCACTTTCTCTCGACTCCCAGGGTCTGTGTGGTGATTCCATGCCTCTTGCCCCCACTGTGCTCCTCCTCTCCTCTCAGAACGAATCCACAGCAACACTTTCTTGCTTTCATTGAGTATGAGGAGCCAGAAAAGTAAAGAGACTTGAAAGAAGTGTTTATTTTTATATAGCAGAACTGTGTTTAGATGTGAGTTGAAGAGAGAAGGTTCAGTCCACAAGAGTGTTTTTGAAGGACTGATACAATTTAGCCATGCAGATCAAGGCCTGGTTATGTGCTGTGCAAAATTCTAGCAGAGTACGGTGAAGTCACTTCATCAGCAGCAACAATTGGAGCAACAGTATTAACAACAACAAAGCACAGCTCCATATGGATGAAGCTTTGAACTTCCAGTGTGGTGCGATAATGGGAGACAGAAGGCATACAAAGAGGGATGCATTTACCAGGCTAATGAGCTTGTATTGCCTTTTCAAGGTAATGAAGACCCAGGGATGGATATCATCAGTGATTTTTGTTCATGTTTTAAATTCAAAGCAAAAAAATAATTTACTGGCTTCTAAAGTTGAAAAGGATACAGGGTGACTATAAGCATTGAGGGATGATAACCAAAGACTTGACATTGCCAGGATCCTCCATTGCTTATCCCTCTTCTCTGAATCCAGCCACAGCCTCTCTTGCTATACACAGCCTTTCCCACATGGCAGAAGCTATGGGAAGAAGTCTAATTTCTCAGCATCTGTGTTATTGTTTTAGGGAAAGACTTTGGTTGGCTTTGCTCAGACCAGTCATTGCCGACAGAGTGGGTATGAAAAAGCTCACCTCAGAGGATGGGTATGAGAGCAGCAGGATGTGATCTGTCCTGGACTGATGCAGTGACAAAAGGAATAGTGAGGACAGATGGGGTCAAAGACACAGAGGCAGAGATCATCTAACTGGGGGATTACGTGGAGGGAGATGGGAAAGGAATGAGGGTATAAGCAAAGTTCCCTACTTGACAAACTGGTACATTGGGTTCTAGTTTACTGAGGTATAGGGCAGTTTATTTGGGGAAATAGGAATTTTAATCTTTATATTTTACTACCCATCATTATTTAAACATTTTCTATGATTAGTTTTCAAAAGTAATAATTATCACTTTTGATTCAAAAACTCACAAAATAAACCTTCATTTATAATATCTGAAATGGGTGATGCCTTAACTAACAGAGGTCTTCAATAGCAGGTTAACAGATGGAATGACCTTCTAATAACTAGGCTGGGAAAGGTAGTTGGGAGAATTCCTAAAGGGAAAGGTTGTGTTGTGCCTAATAAGATGACTCAGTGAGGGTAGGGTCTATCCCCTGATGTTTATCAGGGCAAAGACAGTTTGTACTGAAACTAAACAGGTCGATCTCTTGACAATTTTTTTTTTCAATTTAGAAATTTAGTATGATTGCAAGCATACTAAATATAATAAGACTCCATTTTTATTTATAGTTGAACACAGTTCATATCTTTGAATAATTCAAGCTGTCCAGTAGTTTGAGCTAATAGGATTCATTGGATTTTGACTCAAAACATTGAACTACAGCATTTGCTGTGCATAGTGCCTCTGTACACCATCTTTCCGCTGCTTCAAATGCCCTTTATCATATTCCCTGCTGGGCAAATTCTAACTTGTCTTTTAAGATGGAATTCAAATGTCACTTCTCCCCTGTGGAGACTTCCCTGGGACAAAATCACCTTTTTCCTGTGATTTACCAAGAGGCAACACAGAGGGTAAGAGCAGGCAATTTGATTTGACTTGTGTTCTAGTCCACTTCTGTGAAATACTGGGTAAATTATTTAACATCTCTGGGCCTCAGTTTGCTTGTTATATAATGCAGTTCATTACAGTGGCTTATAAGGTCATTGTGAAGACCAGATATAATGGACAAAAAATGCTTAGCAGAGCATTTAGCAGATACATTCTCAGTACATGATAAATAAATGAACAAATGGGCAGATATTTAGCATCGTAATTAGATTCAGGTTGGGACAACCACATCCTATATCACAGTGTCTGGGTTTGAGTCCTGGCTCAGCTGCTGATTCCTGCTTCCTGTCAATGCATGCCAAAGGAGCCAGCAGGCAATGGCTCAAGTACTTGGGTCCCTACCGCCCAAGTGAGAGATTGAGTTTCCAGATTCTGGCAAGGCTCAGTCCTGGCTGTTGTGAGCATTTGAGGAGTAAATCAGCAGATAAAAGGTCTCTTGTCTCTGTCTCTCTTTCCTGTGATGAATGAGTAAATACATGAAATAAAAAATAGGCATAAAAGAATGATTCATGATAGGAAACTTTGACTTGGTATGTTTGGTTACTTGATGGTGATTATTTTACAGTAGAAATCCTGGCATTCGGGTGAATGTCTTCACATTTATTGAGCAGTATGATGTATCAAGGGGTTTTTTGTTTCTCAGTACTGTATTTCTCCTCTTCTTAGTAGGACCATGGTTACACTTTTCAAATGGTGAAAGACCAGTAAGTTCAAGTACTTTACAGATTGTACTAATCTGTTTCGAATTCAGGAATTCCATCCCCGACTCCTCCAGGGTGTACTTGAAATTGGTTTAGCTCATCCTAGTGACTTACACACAACTGGACATAGTGACTGTTACTAGAATGAGCACAGGACACAAGATAGACCAATTGGACTCCTTTTTTGGAATGTTGTATGTGGAGCTTGGATGAAAGAGGCTCTCTTTTCTTCTAGAAGCTTATCCTGTGGCCATTACTTCCTCTCCTCACTGCTACACTGAGGAAACCATCTATAGTAGGCCAGAGTGTCCTCAACAAGCATGAGAAAGTAGTCTTGACAATGTGTGAGTCCCTGAGACCTAATCTTCCCTTGCACTTCCTCCACAGGTGATCTATATATTCCTTCATTATTCCTCCCTTAAAATAGTTTGAGTTGGGGTTTTTGACTCAGTTTTTACTTAGGACCCACTGAACTTGAATATCTGCTTTAGGATCTTTAACACCATCTTATGAGAGAAATGTTAGTCATTTCTTTTTAGTTGTAAAACCAGGCCATAGAAACACTGACCTGTGCAGGGATCCTGTCGAAATTGAGTTTTAAATTCAACCCATGCTGCTTGATTGCTTCTGTTGACATGTGACTCTGATATCTGCGTGTGCCCTTGATCTTCCTAAATGCCATTGTGTATGCTGTCTCTCTGTGCACACCTGTCCTCACAGAATCATGGGTAGGAGCCCCTTTGTTTAGTCAGCTATCTTTTTGTCTAATTCAACAGTTTTGGCAGGTATTTCATGTTTAAACTTGTTCTCACTCCCTTTGTAAGTAACTCAGAAGAGTCTCCTTGCCAGGCTGCCTCTGACCTGTCCTGCAATGAGTCCATTAATCTCCCAGACTGTGAGGGAGGATGCGACTGCCCCAGACAGCATTTCTTAACAGACAGTGAAGACAGCCAGAGGACATGCCTGGAATTTCAATTGCAGTGGCTGCTCACAAAAGGCTTTGGTCTAGAAGGAAAAGGAAGCTGGCAACTTTATTTAGTTTATGGATTTGTTATAACAGAAAGAATATATAAGGGGATGATCTGATAATTCATGAGATGAGAGTATTCATTTCCAACTGTAGGAGAAATTCTAGGAGCAGAGGAAGAGATCCAAGATGTAGTGTGCATATCTGCCTACATGTTTGTTTTATATTTTTATGAATGATTCTAATTATACCCAACTGTGTTGATAGCTAATCCTGACTTATCATAACTATCTACTATTTTCCTTATCCACATCAAAGGCTACAATAGTATCTTTTAGTATTTTAGTTATTAGTTTTATTCCTAAAATAGTTTCTCATACTATTATGAATGAGCTAGAATCTGATTCTCAATCTGCATCTTAAGGGGTTCTGGATCAGCTTTATATGTCTTCACTTTAAGGATATGTGGATAATAATTTTGGGTGAGGGTCTTTATTATGATAATCATATTTTTAATATTCCTTAGTTCATTCCTCAAATGAGGAATGAGAAAATAACAGATGAGAGGAGTGCCAGTCATCTCAAATGACTGTCAACTAGAGGCTCTAAACTAGGATCTGAAAACTCAATCCAGATCTCCCACCTGCTTGGCAGGGATAAAATGACTTGAACATTACTTGCTGTTTCTGAAGATGTGAGTTAGCAGGAAGCTAGAGTTGGGAACAGAGCCAGAACTCTGAACCCAAGCACTCTGATATGAAATGTGGGTGTCCTAAGCAGAATCTGAACTGCTGAGTCAAATGCTTGCTCCACACTTGAAGTTTCGTGTTCAGTGTTGTCTTTCTGGCTAGATTGCAAACACTAGGCAATGCTTGTAAGAGTTTTGTACATTTGTGTTTATTGAATGTTCTTTTAAAGAAATGATTGACTATCATCTCCCATATCCTGTCACCAGCTGACTAGAGATTGGAAAATGGGGCATAGGTAGCCTCTCATTTACTCCACTGTGGTAGACACCACTCATGACTTACCCTGAATGAGACATGGCCCTGGTAAGAATTCACGTAATTCCTCAGGAGTTTAGGGGCAGAAAGAAGATTACGAGCTACTATATATCCAGACTTCTTTTCCTAAGCATTTTATTTATTTATTTGGTTTTTTATTTTAACTTTAGTTTTTTAGAGATTCAATGTGCTTTGTAGATATAATTTCTTTTTTTAACTTTTATTTAGTATATATAAATTTCCAAAGTAAAGTTTATGGATTACAATGGCTTTTTTCCCCCCATAACTTCCCACCCACCCACAACCCTCCCATCTTCTGCTCCCTCTCCCATTCCATTCACATCAAGATTCATTTTCGATTATCTTTATATACAGGAGATCAATTTAGTATATATTAAGCAAAGATTTCATCAATTTGCCCCCACATGGAACACAAATTGCCAAATACTGTTTGAGCACTAGTCATATCATTAATTCACATTGAACTACACATTAAGGACAGAGATCCTACATGGGGAGTGAGTGCACAGTGACTCCTGTTGTTGGCTTAACAAATTGACACTCTTGTTTAAGGTGTCAGCAATCTCCCTCGGCTCTAGTCATGAGTTGCCAAGGCCATGGAAGCCCCCTGAGTGCGCCGACTTTGATCTTATTCCGACAAGGCCATAGTCAAAATGGAAATTCTGTCCTCCCTTCAGAGAAAGGTACCTCCTTCTTTGATGGCCTGTTTTTTCCACTGGGATCACACTCGTAGAGATCTTTTCATTTAGGTCTGTTTTTTTTTTTTTTTGCCAGAGTGTCTTGGCTTTCCATGCCTAAAATACTCTCATGGGCTCTTCAGTTAGATCTGAATGCCTCAAGGGCCAATTCCAAGGCAAGAGTGCTGTTTAGGACATCTGCCATTCTATGAGTCTGCTGTGTATCTCGCTTCCCATGTTGGATTGTTCTCTCCCTTATTGATTCTATCAGTATCAGCAGACACTTAGTCTTGTTTGTGTGATCCCTTTGACTCTTAGACTTATCAGTGTGACCAATTGTGAACTGAAATTGATCACTTGGACTAGTGAGATGGCCTTGGTATATGCCACCTTGAAGGGATTGTATTGGAATCCCCTGGCACATTTCTAACTCCACCACTTGGGGCAAGTCAGATTAAGCATATCCCAAATTGTATATCCCCCCCCCTCTCTTGTTACCACTCTTATATTTAACAGGGATCACTTTTCAGTTAACTTTAAACACCTAAGAATAATTATGTGTTACAGAGTTCAACCACTAGTACTAGAACAAAAACTAAAATAAAGATTTATATTGTACATCAACAGTGATGATAAGTTCTGATCACATCATTGTTTCTCATAGTGTCCATTTCACTTCATCAGGTTTCCTTTTTGATGCTCAGTTGTCACCAATCAGGGAGAACATATGATATTTGTCTCTTTGGGACTGGCTTATTTCACTCAGTATGATGGTTTCCAGATTCCTCCATTTTGTTGCAAATGACCAGATTTCATTTTTTTACTGCTATATAGTATTCTGTAGAGTACATGTCCCATAATTCCTTTATTTAGTCTACTGTTGATGGGCATTTGGGTTGGTTCCAGGTCTTAGCTATTGTGAATTGAGCTGCAATAAACATTATGGTGCAGACAGCTTTTGTGTTTGCCAATTCAATTTCCTTTGGGTAAATTCCAAGGAGTGGGATGGCTGGCTTGAATGGTAGCGTTATATTCAGGTTTCTGGGGAATCTCCAAACTGACTTCCATAGTGGCTTTACCAGTTTTCATTCTCACCAAAGGTGGATTAGTGTCCCTTTTTTTCCCACATCCTTGCCAGCATCTGTTGTTGGTAGATTTCTGAATGTGAGCCATTCTGACCGGGGTGAGGTGAAACCTCATTGTGGTTTTGATTTGCATTACCCTGACTGGTGATCTTGAACAATTTTTCATGTGTTTGTTGGCCATTTGGATTTCCTCTTTTGAAAAATATCTATTGAGGTCCTTGGCCCATCTCTTAAGTGGGTTGTTTTGTTGTTGTGGAGTTTTGATCTCTTTGTAGATTCTGGTTATTAATCCTTATGTGTTGCATAGTTTGCAAATATTTTTTCCCATTCTGTCAGTTGCCTCTTCACTTTCCTGACTGTTTCTTTTGCAGTACAGAAACTTCTCAATTTGATGCAATCCCAATAGTTAATTTTGGCTTTGACTGCCTGTGCTTCTGGGGTCTTTTCCTAGAAGTCTTTGCCTGTGCCTATATCTTGCAGGGTTTCCCCAATGTTCTCTAATAATTTAATGGTGTCAGGTCATAGATTTAGATCTTTAATCCATGTTGAGTGGATTTTTGTGTAAGGTGAAAGTTAGGGCTCTTGCTTCATGCTTCTGCATGTGGAAATCCAATTTTCCCAGCACCATTTATTGAATAGACTGTCTTTACTCCAGGGATTGGTTTTGGATCCTTGATCAAATATAAATTGGCTGTAGATGTTTGGATTGATTTCTGGTGTTTCTATTCTGTTCCATTGGTCTATCCATCTGTTTCTTTACCAGTACTATGCTGTTTTGATTACATCAGCCCTGTAGAATGCCCTGAAATCTGATATTGTGATGCCTTTGGCTTTGTTTTTATTGTACAAGATTGCTTTAGCTATTTGAGGTCTCCTGTGTCTTCATATGAATTTCAGCATCATTTTTTCCAGATCTGAGAAGAATGCCTTTGGTATTTTGATTGGTATTGCATTGAATATATAAATTGCTTTTGGGAGAATGGTCATTTTGATGACATTGATTCTTCCAATCCATGAGCATGGAAGATGTTTCCATTTTTTGGTATCCTCTTCTATTTCTTTCTTTAAGATTTTGTAATTTTCATTGTAGAGATCTTTAATGTCCTTGGTTAAGTTTATTCCAACGTATTTGATTGTTTTTGTAGCTATTGTGAATGGGATTGATCTTAGCAGTTCTTCCTCATCAGTGGCATTGCCTGTGTATACAAAAGCTGTTGATTTTTGTGCATTGATTTTATATCCTGCTACTTTGCCAAACTCTTCTATGAGTTCTAATAGTTTCTTAGTAGAGTTCTTTGGGTCCCCTAAATAAAGAATCATATCATCTGCAAAGAGGGAGAGTTTGAGTTCTTCCTTCCCAATTTGTATCCCTTTAATTTGTTTTTCTTGCCTAATAACTCTGGCTAAGACTTCCAGCACTATATTGAATAGCAGTGGTGAGAGTGGGCATCCCTGTCTGGTACCAGATCTCAGTGGAAATGCTTCCAACTTTTCCTCATTCAATAGGATGTTGGCCGTGGGTTTTTCATAAATTGCTTTGATTGTATTGAGGAATGTGCCTTCTATACCCAGTTTGCTTAGGGTTTTCATCATGAAAGGGTGTTGTATTTTATCAAATAATTTCTCTGCATCTATTGAGATAATCATATGGTTTTTCTTCTGCAGTCTATTAATGTGGTATATCACGTTGATTGATTTGTGAACATTGAACCATCTCTGCATACCAGGGATAAATCTGACTTGGTCTGGGTGGATGATCTTTCTGATGTGTTGTTGCATTATAGGCCAGTATTTTGTTGAGGATTTTTGCATCTATGTTCATCAGGGATATTGGTCTGTAATTTTCTTTCAATGCTGCATCTTTTTCCAGCTTAGAAATTAAGGTGATGGTGGCTTCATAGAAAGAATTTGGGAGGATTTTATGTTTTTCGATTGTTCTGAATAGTTTGAGAAGAATTGGAGTTAGCTCTTCTTTAAATATTTGGTAGAATTCAGCAGTGAATCCATCTGGTCCTGGGCTTTTCATTGTTGGGAGGGCCTTTATTACTGTTTCAATTTCTGTCTCAGAAATGGGTCTGTTTAGGTTTTCTATGTCTTCCTGGTTCAATTTAGGTAGGAATGTCCATTTCTAATAGATTTCCCTGTTTGTTGGCATACAAATCCTTGTAATTTCTGATGATTCTTTTTATTTCTGTGGTGTCTGTTGTTACGTTTCCTTTTTCATCTCTGATTTTATTGATTTGAGTCTTTTCTCCTTTTAGTTAGTTGGTTCAATGGGGTGTCAATTTTATTTTTTCAAAAAAACAGTTCCTCGTTTTGCTGATTTTTTTGTAATTGTTTTTGGATTCAATCCTATTGATTTCTTCTCTGGTTTTAATTATTTCTCTTCTCCTGCTAGCTTTGGGTCTGGTTTGCTGCAGGTTTTCTAGATCCTTGAGATGCATTGAAAGCTCATTTATTTGGTGCCTTTCCAATTTCTTGATGTAGGCACCTATTGCTAAAAATTTTCCTCTTAACACTGCTTTTGCTGTATCCCATAAGTTTTGATATGTTGTGCTGTTGTCCTCATTTACTTCCAGAAATGTGTTGATTTCTCTTTTGATTTCTTCTATGACCCAGTGTTCATTCAGGAGCATGTTGTTCAATCTCCATGTGTTTGCATATGTTCTAGGGATTCTTGAGTTGCTAATTTCCAACTTCATTCCACTATGATCTGAGAAGCTGCATCCTATGATTCTAATTCTTTTGAATTTGTTGAGACTTGCTTTATGGCCTAGTATGTGGTCATTCCTTGATAAGGTTCCAGGTACTGCTGAGAAGAATGTAAATGCTTTATGTGTAGGATGAAAAGTTCTGTAAATATCTGTTAGATCCATTTGGGCTATAGTGTTGTTTAAAACTACTGTCACCTTGTTGATCCTCTGTCTTGGTGATCTGTCTATCTCTGAGAGTGGAATATTGAAATCCCCCAGTACTATTGTATTCCTATCTAAATCTCCCTTTAAGTCCCTTAAATAAACCGGTGCCCTGTAATTAGGTGCATATACATTGAGAATCGTTATACCTTCCTGTTGAATTGATCCCCTAATCAATATATAGTGCCCCTCTTTGTCTCTCTTAACAGTTTTTGTTTTAAAGTCTATGTTGTCTGATATTAAGATGGCTACACCTGCTCTTTTTTCATTTCTGTTGGCATGGTATATCTTTTTCCAGCCTTTCACTTTCAGTATGCATGCATCTTTGTTGGAAAGATGTGTTCCTTGCAAGCAGCAAATAGATAGGTTTTGTACCTTAACCCATTCAGCCAATCGGTGCCTTTTAATTGGAGAGTTGAGACCATTATCGTTCAATGTGACTATTGATAAGTAGTAACTTTGCCCTGCCATTTTCCCCAAGATATTTTCTAATATATGCTTTGAATTCCTTGTGATCTTTTGTTGTGAGGTTTCCTTCCTTTACCTTCTTTTATATTGATGATTGTGTTTCTGTGTGTAATACATCTTTAAGCATCTTCTGCAGGGCTGGACGAATGGCAACAAATTCTTTCAGTTTCTGTTTGCTATGAAAGGTCTTTATTTAACCTTCATTCACAAATGAGAGCTTTGCAGGATATAATAATCTGGGCTGGCAGTTTTTCTCTCTTAGTACCTGGGCTATGTTTCGCCATTCCCTCCTAGCCTGTAGGGTTTCTGCTGTGAGTCTAATTGGAGATCCTCTGAGAGTAATCCGTTTCTCTCTTGCACATTTCAGAATCTTTTCTTTGTTTCACTGTGGTAAGTTTAATTACAACTGTGGTGGTGAGGATCTATTTTAGTCATGGTTACTAGGGGTTCTATGAGCTTCCTGTACTAGGATGTCTCTGTCCTTCTCCAAACCCAGAAAGTTCTCTGCTAGTATGTAGATATAATTTCTAAGAACATAGTAATATTCCTTTCTCCCTCCCTCCCCACTTCCCTTATACCCTCCTTCCTTCTCTCTTTACTGCTTTTTAATTTTTTTTTAGTTTTTAGATAACATATTTTAAATTTACATTAAAGTAAAAAGGCTTAATACTTTGTCAAATAAGAAGTTTTACAAATAAAAAACCAAAAAGACCCTAGTTTAGTTTATAGATAGCAGCCATAAACAATAATTAGAAAAATGGCCAGTTCATATATTCAGTAATTTTAAAGTAATCACAAATCATGAAAACTATCATAACACTCTTAACAATTGGTTTGACAAAAGTATAAAATAGTTTTACAGAATTATATTTTTAGCAATACTGATACACACAGACATTTCTTTTTTCTTCTAGTACTCATCCTATTGTAATAGGATGATATATTTTCATAACTGCTTCTTCTATTGCACTGTCAGCTACTAAGAGCTGAGGATAGGGTCTTACTCATTGACAAGTACATTTACTAGCACACAGTTGCAATTAAAACTACTATTTTTTGAACACTGACTATGGGCTGCATATTGCACTAAGCATTTTATATACTTTTTTTAAATTTTTCACAACATCCTATAAAGTAGATACCACTATTATAACCATTTTAAAGATGAGAAAACTGAGAGTAACAGGGAATTTTAAGTACCTTACTGAAGATTTTAAATACCAAACCATAAATAAGGAATGGATTCAAACTCAGAATGTATAGCTCTAAAAATCACATCTTAACCAATACTACTACTCAATATATCATTTTCATTAAATGTAAATAGAGATTAACAGGTATGTCTAGGATCCAAGAGAAAGAAGGACATTTTTAGATAAGGTGAGGGAGTACCTTGGCCATTAGGCAGACATTGTTATACCTTAGAACGTGGGTGTCTAGAAGGGAGGAAGGAGCAGGACAAGTTCCCCTGATGCAGGGGTTTAAATTCAAGCTGGGGGGGGGGGGGGGCTGGCGCTGTGGTACAGTGGGTTAACACTCTGGCCTGAAGTGCCAATATCCCATATGGGCGCCGGTTCTAGTCCCAGCTGCTCTACTTCTGATCCAGGTCTCTGCTATGGCCTGGGGAAGCAGTAAGAAGATGGCACAAGTCCTTGGACCTCTGCACCTGTGTGGGAGACCTGGAAGAAGCTCCTGGCTCCTGGCTTCAGATCGCACAGCTCCGGCTATTGTAGCCATCTGGGGAGTGAGCCATCGGATGGAAGACACCCCACCCCCCTCCCCGCTTTTCCACTCTCTGTGTAACTCTGACTTTCAAATAAATAAATATATCTTTAAACAAATAAACTCAAGCAGGGTGCCTTGTGCTGGGGAAACAGTAAGTTCCTGGTAGTTGGTAATGGTGGTAGAGTGACAGTCTCAGGTCATGTTGTCTATCATACAGTTCAAGAGCAAGAGAGCTATAAAGTCAAAGCCTGACACATGGTAAGTGCTCAGTCCAGGACAGCTGTCCATCACCACCCTTTGAGAGTATTTCAAGCATTCAGAGCAAATGCTATGCAGACACCAAAATCAGGACACTGGCACTTATACATTCTCATGAATTCTCTAAAGGCAGGAACTTAATCAGAGTCCAGTTCTTTCTCAGAACTAAGTGCTTTCTTTCTACCCAGTTTGGCACATGGAGTTGCCATGCTTGTGAGAATATCTAGCTCCAAGAAAAGGGAAAATCTTGTCTGACCCAGCGCCGAGTCCTTCCCTCACTGCTGGCCATTTCTGTGAATAAGCTATGTCTGTTTCCATTTCTCTTATCCATTAGCCCACGCAAGGCACTCTCTGGCTAATTGAATTCTTTAGAAGGCTGCCTTCTGTGATTAGGTGTCCTGCAGCCCGAGCTGAGAGGAGGAACAGAACAGGCAGGGAGGCAAACATCTTGGTGAGTGCGATTCAATCTGCTGCTAAATTTAATCTGTACATTTCTGGTTTCTGTTCTTATTTGCCACCTGCAGTGATATGTTTAAAATGCTCCTGACACATCACCGAGGTGGGCAGTGTGCCAAGACCAAGGCTGCCCATTTCTGCTTCATTTTATATATATCCCTGGTGAATTTCAGATAGTGTTTTTCTTTTTCTCTCCATATCTGCAATTCTACATTTTGGAAGGAGAAGAGACTGTTATGGGCCAGAAATCGGGTCTCTGGAATGGATTTGAACAACACTAGACCTCCTTAAATTTTACTCTGTCCAGAAGAAACTTGGTAGGCCCTAGGTATGCTTTGTTTTGAAGCTGTCATTTCACTATGTCAGACATACTCATCCACCTGAATCTTGAATGTTATATAATTCATATATTTATAATTATATAATTAGATTTCATGTAGGAAGTTCTTTAGTTGAAAATTTGTAGGCATATAATTAAGTTTATTTTGATTTTGTGTTTTTTTTATTTTGTTGGCAATATATTTTTAACATCAAGTCTTAAAACTTTTTTTTTGTGTGGGGGGGCTTCAAAAAGCCAGAAGACCTTGTGTCCTGTGTCTGTAGTGATTGGCAGATGACACTAGCCAACCCTGCGCCAAGCAGGGGGTAGAAATGATCAAGGCCTTTTTATTGTCTCCCCACAGTTTAACATTTCCTGAAGACAGCTGCTTTGTGAGGGTTCACACACAGGCTTTGTTATCAGACTGGGGTCTTTGTGACCAGAGCCTCAGTTTCCACATTTGTTGACATTCAGATAGTGACAGTACATGCCCGTTAGTGCTGTTTGAAGAATATCAGAGACGGTTTTTGACATGCCGGCTCATCAAGGCTGACCTACATTTCTAGAAATTCTCTTCCCTACATGTGTCCAGTTAGAGGGTGTGGGCCACAGGAGCAATTCCAAGGCACAGGTGAGGCAGCAACTGTTTTGTAGTTCACACACATGGTTGCTTATCTGCTGGCTCACCTTACTGGGGGTGGGATAGAGACAGGCCTGCAACTGCTCCACTGTCCTCTGGATTGCCCCCTGACTTCTCTAACCCCTAGTCCAGGTGTGTCTGTTTAACTTTAGGAAGAAGGGCCCTAGCTTCTGCAGTCACTCGTACCACCTAGATCGGAAACAGAAATTTGACAGAGGATTTTGTCCATCCTTACAGTTCCAGCTTAATCTTGCTGTTTCTAATCTACACTCATCTTCTCTTCTTGACAGCCTGCTCTGAGGACTTCACACTCCAGCATCATATCTGATGAAAAGCAGCTCTCACACTTGCATAAAATCAAGTCTCTGCAACAATTCCCTTTCTGTATTATAGTGGTCTGGTTCTTCCAGAACCAGAAACAGTACCTGAAACAGTACCTCCCTCGTACTATTGTTTCAACATAAGGCTTGTAGAGCACATAGCACAGGGCCTGGCCTATCTTAAGTGTTGATAAAGTTGGACATTATTTAACACAAATTTAAGTCCTACACCTAACCTTGAGCCTGGCACGCAGCAGATGCTAATTCAAAACACTTGTTGGATGTTTTTTCGTCACAAGAAAGAGAAACACGACTATATGTGGCAATACGTGGGGGTTGAGGGGGAGGCGATAGAATTAGTTGAGTAATAGGACAGCTATAAGAATACCATTTTAAAGAAATGTAATTTATCATTTCAAGTTTCTTGCATGATCACCTAGGACAACATCAGACACTCAATTTAAATAGTGGCTGAGTATGTTTCTTGGGATAGCTTTGCTTTTGCTACTGCCATAGACACGCACAGAAATAATATTTAACCTGCTATCTGGGTGACTGGTGACCCAGTCAAGTTGGCAAATACAACTGATATTCACGTGCACTGTTTTTGACCCCTGCTTTCCTTCCATCTGCCATTCCCTGATTTCAGTGCACCTAATTGTTGAGAACTCAGTTCCTTTGGTGTCTTTTTTCCCCTTTCCTGGCTTTACATCCTCCCTCTTCCAGTCTGGACTTCCTGGTCCATTACTTTGCTGCTTTCAATGTCTCTGTCCCTTTAACTTTCTGTGATTTGTGATAGCCTTTTTGGTCCCTCCTTCACAAGCTGTTGAAAACACCAAGGAAATAATACATGCATGCATTATTGTCTGGGATGGGTTTGGGATCTCAGATCCCTCCCCAGAACCACATCTCATCCTAATGCGGTCTGACTTCACCCTCCACACTAGCAGTGTCAGACTTTCCCCGTCACACCACTTCCTTCTTCATTCTGAGCAGATAACTTGTTTCCTAGTTCACAGAGGGAAATACTTTCCACTTGTATCCTGCTTCTCCAAGATGCACACACCCTAATTAACTCCAGTGGTGCTTTCCTTTGACTTTCTGCTAGTGGGAATGAGGAGAATGATCCCTGCTCCTGATGCAGGCTGAGGGTTCCCTCAGTGCTCTGCTCCATTTCTTCCAGGCAGATCAAGAACTTTACTCCATAAACTTTATCGTTCATTTATCTTAAGTATTTTCCTTTTAATGGCAACATCAAACACAGGAAAATCCAACACAGGAGCAACTAATATTTATCAAATATTTATGATGGATTAGTCACTGTGTAGTTAAGTTGTTATTATCTCCACCTTACAGATGAGTAGTCAGGGAACATACCTAGCTGCCTACCGATTCTGTGTGACCTTGGGAGTCAACCTTACAGCCTGACTCCAGAACCTGAGTCTTGATGATTACTGTATACTGCCTTACACACGCTGTTTCATTCCCTACACACATATTCAAAGCAAAAACTCCAAAGCCTTTCTTCCAACTTTCAGCTACTTTCCTATTTCCTTCTCACACACATTTCTGGAGCTGTTATCACAAAATGTAATTTCTGTTTCTTCATCTTCAACCACTTCCACAAGTCTGCTGAAACCCAGGCACCCATCCTGCATTGAGATTTCAGTCCTGAATTTTCTTGATGTCTCTGTGGTCCTTGATGTCCTTGAACACTGTTTGTCCAATTCCTTCCTGCCTCGGATTTCTCATGGTTTCATTCCTAGGTCTCTGGCTTCTCTTCATTTGCCTTGGTCAGTTCTTCACCTTTGTCCTTGACCTTCTCTTAACAGTTCTTTCTTGGACTTCCATTGGTTTTCAAATATTCTTACCTCTTATAAGTTTCCTTGGTTGAGTTAATCTTTTCACAGTGCTATCCTTACATAAATACTATGCTGCTTATGCTCAAACAAATACTTCTGGCCCAGATCTCTGCATTGAGCTCCAGCTGCATTCATGAAACTTCTGGCAGGAGATTTGGTTGTCCATAAGCCTGAGTCATCCTCTTGGTGGGGTTGGTGGACCAGGGAAATTCTACATAAGGAAGATAGACTGACTGACTGATAAAAGGTTGGGATGCTGGAGAGAACCAATGACAATGTTAGATTAATGTGTGATCTGTTAGAAACAGAAAGATAAAGGTTTAGGATGACTTGCAAACCTGCAGTTGGCCTGGCCACAAGGAAATGATACGTTACATGATAGTTAGGATCATGATTAAGATGGGCTCCAGAGAGAGCCCAAAGGAACATGTATAAAACTGTGGTGGTCCCTTTCCATTTGAAAACTGCTCTTTTTCTTGTTATCTTTGAGTCAGTGAATTGTCACATTATCCAACTGTTCACTCAAGCCAGATCCTGGATTGCTTGCTTTTTGTGGATTCCTGCATCAAATTAGTCTGTATGCCCTGTAATTAAATTTCCTAACTATATTTCAATTTCATTCAGTTCTCTTTCTCTTTCATCACTTCTACTGAATTAAATCAAGCCATCACCTTCATCTGTCTAGACTCTCTCAAATGCCTTTTGACTGATTGCAGACTTGCTAGCTGTCCTGGAATGACCCATCTACAATGTGAATGTGAACATGTTACTCCCTCCACCTGTTTGAAATCCTTCAGCTAGTCTTATAGGCCACTGAATAAATCTCAAATTCTTCAGCAAGGCTTATAAGGCTTTTCCTTACCTGGCTCTTGACATCACTCTCCAGTTTCATTATTTCTTTTAAAAAAGATGTATTTGTTTGAAAGGCAGAGTTACAGAGAGAGGGAGAGACAGAAAGAGACAGATTTCTATCCACTGGTTCACTCCTCAAATTGACACAATGGCCAGGGCTGGGCCAGGCCAAAGCCAGGAACTTGGAACTCCATCCAAACCTCCCATGTGGGTGCAGAGGCCCACGGACTTTGGCCTTGTTCTGCTGCTTTCCCAGGCCCATTAGTAGGGAACTGGCTCTGGAGTGGAGCAGCCTGGACTCAAACTGGTTCCCATATGGGATGCCAGAATTGCAGGCAGTAGCATAACCTGCTGGGTCACAATGCCAGCCCCTCCAGTTTATATCTTTCAAATCCCATCCAAATACTCAAAACCTAAACTAATGGGATGCTTCAGTTCTCCAGCATTCCCACTCTCACTTGCCATCATTTTGCCTGGATGTTCTTCCAGTCTTATAGCTTGGTTATCTCTTCACATTACTATGATACATTACCTGCTCCTGGAAGCCTTTTTGACCTGAAATCCTAGATTAGGGATTGCTCATTGTGCAGCCCCAAAAAACTATGGATTATAGATGTTCTCCTTCATACTGTAAGCCCTTGGAGAGCAGGGACTGGTTTATATTTATTTGTAAATATCGACAAGTGAGCACAGAGCTTTTCACTTTGTGAAAGCTGATAGTAGTTTATCCATTGATGTAATCTGATTGGCTCATCTCTTTCATCTTTTAAAACCCTGCTCAGCCAAGCCATCCCTTTCCTAGGTAACACCTTCCCTGTTCCCAGGTAAAATTACTTCCTTTACTATATTATTTTTGAACATTGTGCTTACTTCATTTGGATTAATAATAATAATATCAGTTATACATTTGCTCACATACTCAGCCCTACACTAATTGCTTTAGTGTTGGCTGTTGACATCATTACCTTTAACCTTCACAACACATCTATTGTTGTGGCTTGAATGTGGCTCATTTTCATCAATGTAATGGTATTGAAAGCTTGTTATGGATTGAACAGGACTTGGCTCTCCAAACTCATGCAGATGCTTAAATCCAGAAGTGTTAATGGTTAATGGATTAACATTAATAGCTGATGGATTAGGGTAGAAGCTTGATCCATTAAAGTGTCTATAGGAAGGGACTCTGGAAAATGATTGGGTTGAATTAGGTTGCTAGGGTAGAGCCCATGATTGAATCTTGATTACTTTTTTCCCCAAAGAAACCTTTTATTTAATGAGTACAAATTTCTTAAGTACAACTTTTGGAATAACGTGATTCCTCCCAGCATACCTGCCCTCCCACCCCACTTCCTCCCTCTCCCATTCCCTGTCCCATTATCCATTAAGAAAAAAAATAAACTGTCCCTCAACAGTCAAGACAAGAGTATTCAAGTCATTGCTTCTTAAAGTGTCAATTTCACTTCTATAGATTTCCTTTTAGGTGCTCTATTAGTTATCACAAATCACAGAGAACATATGGTATTTATCCCTTTGAGACTGGCTTATTTCACTAAGTTTGATGTTTTCCAGATTCTCACATTTTGTTGCAAATGACTGGATTTCATGTATTCCATAGAATACATATCCAATAATTACTTTAGTCTTCAGTTGATTGCATTTAGTTTGATTCCATGTTTTAGCTATTATGAACTGAGCTGCAATAAACATGGGGGTGCAGATAACTCTTTTATTTACTGTTTTCTCTTGAATAAATTCCCAGAAGTGGGATTGCTGGGTCATATGATAGAACTGTATTCAAATTTTGAGGTATATCCATTCTTTCTTCCATAGTGGTTTTACCAGTTTACAGTTCCACCAACAGTGGGATTAGGGTAACTTTTCCCCCCACATCCTTGCCAGCATTGGTTGTTTGTTGATTTCAGTATGTAAGTTATTCTAACTGGGGTGAGGTGAAGCCTCATTGTGGTTTTGATTTGCATTTCCCTGATGGCTAGTGATTCTAAACATTTCTTCATGTGTCTGTTGGCCATTTGGATTTCCTCTTTTGAAAAATGTCTGTTTAAGTCCTTTGCCCATTTCTTCACTGGGTTGTTTTGTTGTTGTGGAGTTCCTTGATCTCTTTATATATTCTAGTTATAAATCCTTTATTAGTTGCATAGTTTGCAAATAATTTCCCATTCTCTTGATTGCCTCTTCACTTTGCTGAGTGTTCCTTTGCAGTACAGAGGCTTCTCAATTTGATATAATCCCATTTGTTAATTTTGTCTTTGACTGCCTGTACCTCTGGAGTCTTTTCCAAGAAGTCTTTCCCTGTGCCAATGTCTTGCAGTGTTTCCCCAATGTTCTCTAACAATTTGATGGTATCAGGTCATAGATTTAGGTTTTTAATCGTTTTGAGTGGATTTTTATGTATGATAAAAGGTAGGGGTCCTGCTTCATACTTCTGCATATGGAAATCCAGTTTTCTTTTTTTTTTTTGACAAGCAGAGTTAGAAATGGAGAGAGAGATCTTCCTTACATTGGTTCATCCCCCAAATGGCCACTATGGCCGGTGCGATGCACCAATCTGAAGCCAGGAGCCAGGCGCTTCCTCCTGGTCTCCTATGCGGGTGCAGGGCCTAAACACTTGGGCCATCCTCCACTGCACTCCCGGGCCACAGCAGAGAGCTGGACTGGAAGAGGAGCAACTGGGACAGAATCTTGTGCCCCAACTGGGACTAGAACCCGGGGTGCCAGCACCACAGCAGAGGATTAACCTAATGAGCTGTGGTGTTGGCAGGAAATCCAGTTTTCTTAGCACCATTTGTTTAACAAACAGACTGCTATTGCTCCAGGGATTGGTTTAGCTCCATGATCAAATATAAGTTGGTTATAGCTTTTTGGATTGACTTTTGGTGTTTCTATTCTGTTCCATTGGTCTATAAAACTGTTTTTGTACCATTACCAGGCTATTTTGATTATAACTGCCTTGTAGTTGCCTTGAAATCTGGAATTGTGATGCCTCCGGCTTTGTTTTTGTTGTATAAGATTGCTTTAGTTATTGGAGGTCTCTTGTGGTGTTTTCAAATGAATTTCAGCATCATTTCTTTCTGAGAAGAATGTCTTTGGTATTTTCATTGGTATTGCATTGAATCTGTAAATTGCTTTTGGAATAGACATTTTGATGATATTGATTCTTAAAATCTATGAACATGGATGATTTTTCCATTTTAATTTCTTCTATTTAACATTCTGTAATTTTCATATTAGATTTTTGACATTCTTAGCTAAATTTATTTCAAGGTATTTGATTTTCTTTTTCCTACCATGAATGGTATTGACTTAGAAGTTCTTTATCAACCATGGCATTGTCTTTGTATACAAAGGCTATTGATTTTTGTGTATTGATTTTATATCCTGCTACTTTACAAACTATGCTATGAATTCCAAAATCTCTTGGTGGAGTCTTTTGGATCCCCTATGTATAGAATCACATCATAGAGATAGTTTAATTTTCTCTTTCCCAATTTGAATCCCTTTGATTTCTTTTTCTTGCCTAATGGCTCTGACTAAAGCTTCCAGGACTATATTGAATAGGCATAGAGAGAGTGGACGTCCTTGTCTAGTTCTGGATCTCAGTGGGAATGCTTCCAACTTTTTGCCATTCAATATGGCACTAGCCATGGGTTTTTCATAAATTGCTTTGATTGTGTTGAAGAATGTTCCTTCTATACCCAATTTGCCTAGAGTTTTCATCATGAAAGGGTATTGTTTTTAATCAAATGCTTTCTCTGCCTCTATTGATATAATAATACATTTTTTTCCTTCATTTTGTTAATGTGATGTTTCACATTGATTGATTTGTGAATGTTGAAACATCCTTGCATACCAGGGATTAATCCCACTTGGTCCAGGTAAATGATCTTTCTGATGTGTTGTTGCATTCAACTGGCCAGAATTTTGTTGAGGATTTTTGTGTCTATGTTCATCAGGGAAATTGATCTGTAGTTCTCTTTCTCTGTTGTGTCTTTTTCAAGTTTAGGAATTAAGGTGATGCTGGATTCATTGAAAGAATTTGGAAAGGTTCCCTCCTTTTCAACTGTTTGGAATAACTTAAGAAGAAGTGTAGTTAGTTCTTCTTTAAATATCTGGAAGAATTCAGCAGAGAAACCATCCGGTACTGGGCTTTTCTTTGTTAGGAGGGCTGTTATCACTGATTCAATTTCTGCCTTGGTTATGGGTATGTTTAGGTTTTCTACGTATTCATGGCTCAATTTAGGTAGGTTGTATGTGTCTAGGAGGCTATCCATTCCTTCTAGGTTTCCCAGTTTGTTGGCATATAGCTCATTGTAGTAATATCTGATGATTCTTTTTATTTCTGTGGTGTTTTTGTTATATTTCCTTTTTCATCTCTAATGTTATTGATTTGGTTCTTTTCTCTCCTTTTTTGGTTATTTGGGCTAATGGTATGTCAATTTTGTATATTTTTTCAAAAAAACAGCTCTTCATTTTGTTATCATTTGTATTTTTTTTTTTTTGGTTTCTATTTTGTTGACTTCTTTAATTTTAATTTCTTTTCTCCCCTAAGTTTTGGGTTTGGTTTGATGTTGTTTTTCTAGTTCCTTGAGATGCACTGATAGCTCATTTATTTGATGCCTTTCCAATTTCTTGATGTAGGCATCAATTGCTATAAACTTTCCTGTTAACACTGTTTTTGCTGTATCCCTGTTTTCCATAAGTTTTTACTTGTTGTATTGTCAACTTCCTTTGTTTCCAGAAATTTTTTGATTTCTCTTTTGATTTCTTCTATGATCACTGTTCATTTAGGAACATGTTGCTCAGTCTCTATGTAAACACATTGCATGTGTTCTATAGATTCCTGAGTTGCTGATTTCCAGCTTCATTGCATTGTGTTCTGAGAAGATATGACATCATTTTTATTTTTTTGAATTTGCTGAGACTTTCTTTATGGCCTAGCATGTGGTCAGTCCTAAAGCAGGTTCCATGCACTGGTGAGAGGAATGTGCATTCTGTAACTATAGGATGAAACATTCTGTAGCCATCTTTTAGATCCATTGGGTCTATCCTGTCAAATAATTCTGCTGTTTCTTTGCTGATTTTCTGTCTGATCTGTTCATTGTAGAAAGTGGAGTATTGAAATTCCCCATTAGTATTGTATTGGAGTCTATGTCTCCCTTTAGGTCTAGTAACATTTCTTTTAAATAGCCTGATGCTTAGTAATTAGGTATATATACATTTATAATAGTTATATCTTCCTGTTGAATCAATCCCTTAATCATTTCACAGTATCCTTCTTTGACTCTTTTAATAGTTTTTGTGTTAAAGCCTATGTTGTCTGATATTAGGATGGCTTACCACGTCTTTTTTGTTTTTTGTTAGCATGGAATATCTTTTTCCACCTTTTTACTTTTAATCTGCATGTATCTTTGTTGGTAAGATGTGTTTCTTGTAGGCTGCAAATAGATGGGTTTTGTGTTTTAATCCATTCATCCAGTCTGTGTTTTTAACTGAATAGTTAAAGTCATTTACATTCAAGGTGACTACTGATAAGTAATGACTTTTCTCTGTTTTTTCATAAATATTCCTATTTTTTATTTTGGGTTTCCTTTGTACTTTTACTGGGAGATTTCCTTCCTTTATGTTCTATTGTGGTGATAACCATGTTTTTGTGTTTGTATGTGTACAGCACATTCTTAAGCATCTTCTGCATGATTGGATGGGTGGTGCTAAACAGTTTCTGTTTGTCATAAAAGGCCTTTATTTCACCTTTGTTCATAAATGAGAGCTTTGTAGGGTATAATACTTTGAGTTGAAAGGTTTTCTCTCTTTAGACTTAGAATATGTCTTGCCATTCTCTCCTAGTCTGTAGGGTTTCTGATGAGAAGTCCACTGTGAGTCTAATTGGAGATCCTCTAAAAGTAATCAGGCATTTTTTCTCATGCACATTTTAGAAACTTTATGTTTTACTATGGAGAGTTTGATTACAATGTGTTGTGGTGAAGATCTTTTCTGGTCATGTCTATTAAACGTTCTATACGCTTTCTGCACTTGGATGTCCCTTTCTCCAAATTGGGGAAATTTTCTGTTATTATTTCATTAAATAGGCCTTCTGATCCTTTCTCTCTTTCTAAGCCTTCAGGAACTCCTAGAACCTGTATGTTGAGTCATTTGTTAGTATCCTGTGGATTCCCAAAAGTGTTTTTTAGTTTTCTAATTTCTTCTTCTTGTGTTTGGTCTGACTATATAATTTTCTATGTTTTATCTTCTAAATTGGGTATTCTTTCTTCTGCTTCACTGATTCTGTTGTTAAGACTTTCCACTGTATTTTTTATTTTTCTGTTGAATTCTTCATTTCCAAGATTTCATTTTCTTTTCTCTTTAAGGTCTCAATTTTGTGGGACAAATTTTCTTTCATGTCATGTGTGAATTTCATTAGTTTGTGCATTTGCTTCTAATTACTTCTAAATAATCCTATGAGCAATTATTTGAATTCCATCTGGCATTTCTTCAATCTCAATCTTCACAATTAGTATGGCAGTGTGTGTTCTTTTGGGGCTGTCATGTTGTCTTCCTTATTTTTGTTTATTGGATTGGTGCATTTGTTATTTGGCATTTGTGGACATACTCATTTGTTTCTTCTTTTTTGCTGTCTAGGCTTTTATCTTTGGACTATGTCTGAGTGAATTAGTGGAATGTCGACTTTCATGGAGTATCTAGAGGCATGTGGTCAGTGTGGCCAGGGAGTCCGGTTGGGTGCTCCAGGTTGGAGGTCGTGTCCGAGGTGACACACCCAGGTTTTGCATGATAAATCTCTTTTTTAAAAAAAAAATCAGGTTTCTTCTTCTCTGTTGATGTAGACTCTGCTGAGATCCTTTCCTTGAAGGAGACCAGTGCTTGGGTGTTATCCCCCAGTGAGTATATTATTTGTCTGCTCTGCAACAAGGACCACACAAAGAATCTGTGTAGTATTCAATGTAAGCTCAGATTCCCCAGCAATGTCCCTCTCCAGGTAACCATGAAGTCCTGATCATGTGGAGCCTCCACAGTGACTGCCCAATGTCTCAGGCACATCCTGAGTCCTCCCATGAAGCCTCTGTGTTTTCACAGTTCCAGCACAGAAGCCTCCCACAGTCACAAGCACCCAGCCCCTATCTTTTCTCCCCATCAGACTCAAGAGTCTCTGGCTGGTTGTTGAGCATGGACACAAGCTGGCACAGTTGTTACACATGTCCAAAATGGCACCTGCTCTCTGGCAACTTGTAACAGGACACCATTGCAGGGTGATAGGGGAGAGAGAAAATGCCCCCCCCCCCCATTTGTCTTTTTCTAGTTTGGCAGGTATACCATTACCCACGGGCTCCATGCCACATTCCCTCTAGGTCTTCCTGTAGATTTTTCACCAGCATCTTGGGCTGCTGAAGTCTAGTCTCATCTCACTGTCCAGTGTTGGTGCAGAGGCTCGCTGCTGCTGGGATCCTAAGTTGTGTACATCCTTGCCCTCCATGTGGGTCCACTGTGTTCATGAAATTTATGTAGAGTTTTCTCTGCTGTTTTCTCCCTAATTCTTCCCTGAGACTGCACTTTTTCCACTTTTTTTAAAACTATTTTCTCCTAGACTTGAGCAGCAAACTCCCTCCCCACTCCTCCATTTTAATCCAATCACGTGATTACTTAAAAGGAGAGACTCCCCCACCCCCAGAGTGAGTAGAAGAATGCGGCCTCTGTGTCCCTCAGCTTTCTGGCTCACCCAGTGATCATTCCTCCACCCACACTCTGCCATTGTCAACCTCTACCAGATGCCAGACTAATGAGATTATTAGGTCTTGCACTGTGAACCCACAAATGGTGAACTGAGATAAATGCTTTCTTTTGCAAGAAGCTCCTCTTAGAAATTTTAAATTAACAAGCAGTTGACTAATTCAAAGGTGATGGATCATGGGGATACCACTCTCTGAAGAGAGTTATGTAGTTCTTCCAGGACTTGGTAAATTCTTTCAAAAACAAGTTATTGTAAAATGAGGCTACCCACATGCTTGGCCACCCTTCACACTGCCAGTTTCCTGTCTGCTTCTTTGCCATGTTGCTAGACAGGTGGGGACCCTTACTAGGTTGCCAGTGCAATATTATTTAGACTTTCAACCATTAGAAGCATGAAACAAGTAAACCTCTTGACTTTATAAGTTACCCAGGCTCAGGATTTCATTATAGCTGCTGAAAATGGAATAGGAAGTTATTGAGGAAAAAAACCTCAGGTTTCAGTGTGTTGCACCAGGTACAGGGCATGTGGCATGAATTAAGCAGACTGTGCCTCTGCCTTTTTGAAATTAAATGTCCAGTGGAAGGGATGGGCATTAAACTTCTGTTCACAAACAAAAGCAGAAAGAAGAATTTCTTGAGAGTTTACTATTGGTCAGTCACTCTAAGTGCAATAGATGTGTCACTTTATTTCATTCTTATAAAACCCCTACAAAATAGGTATCGTTATCCACCACTTTACAGGAGCAAATGCCACAGCTTGGTGATGCTTGAGTGAAAGCCAGGAAATTGTTAGTTCCTCCCTGTCTGTGAGGAAAAAGGTTCTAATGAAATAGAGAATGGCAACCAACTATGTCTGCCTCAATTAATTTATCTACTTCTGACATTAAAACTGGACTGTGTCATTATTTCGCTATTATAGGTGGGAAAATTGAAGTTTCATTAGGAAAATATATTGATCAAGATGAAATAGCTAGTATTTGGGAGAATTAGAGTAAGTCTTGGTCATTTTGATTCTGAAGCTCCTGTCATTTGTGTGGGCCCCAGAACATTGAACCCTGACCTTGGCCATGCACATCTCCAGGCTGACCATGGAGAACTATCCTGAAGCCTGTAACAGTGAGAGAGAAAACATTGGTCTTCAGGAAATTGCTTCTATTAGGAAGCCTGGTTTCCTGTGGTGTCTTTGGGTGGAGGAGATGAATAGAAGAGGTGTGGAAAGAGAAAAGAGGAAAATTAAGCTCTTAGGCTTTGTTCTAAATAGTACCTAAATAAGGTTGGACGTGGTGCTCTGGGAGGGGTAACTTTTAAAGGAGAGAGAACAAAGAGACCTGGAAATTTGATCTGCTAGGCTGGAGGAATTGCTCTCTGAAAAATACCGCAGGACACAGGCTCTCTGCTGTTTCTCAAATGGGCAGCTGACAGGCCTCAATTCATGAGGGAGCAAATATGGGAAATAAAAGGCTTAGTTAAGTTTGACTGAATGGCGTTTCCTGTGGAGCCGGAAATGACAAGTAGTGATTTCCTATCAATCACACCTCAGGTGACTATTTTAAAAGCAAATTGTCCTTGTTGATATTAAAAGAAGAAAGAGCATTTCTGGGTGTTGGTTTTTGCCCTTAACCTTATTCGACATGGCTGTTTGGAATACTTTATAAATAAACATGCCAGGTCTTAAGGAGGAGAGAAGCAGAAGCAAGTTGGGCTTCAGGTCAGCCGAGAGTCCTGGTGTGGTGATCTTTGGAGATTTCCAGACTTTACTGTCGGGGGAGGGGGGGCAGACACAAAACAGCTCCTAGACCTCAGTTAGCATAGGAGTGACGATTCTGGCTAAGACAATGTTTCATCTGCTTGATGTTTTTGGAAACAGAACTAGGGGCTTTGTTTTCCTTGGTCCTGTTCCTTCTCTGTGAAAGGTGGATCTGGGAACTGACAGATCTTCATTGTTATCCCATCCTCCTTCTAGTGAATGGCATTTGGTGTAATTGGTTCCAGGTTCTCTGTATTTATTTCAACAATTTTGTTGGGTGAGTAGCCACTTTGAGATTATGGTGGCCTTTCATGTGCCAGGGCAGTGGTAGAAGTGAATTCCAGAAGAGAGGTATTAAAGAAAAATTTAAGTAAAACCAACTGTGTTAAAGGACCTTGGGGGGTATTTATCTAATCTATCTATCAATCTATATTATTTTAGCATTGTACATTGACCCTTCCCAGTCCAGCTCTGACAACTTGCCATTCTGTCTACAAATATTCCATATTCCAATCAGATGAGTCTGTTATGCCTGGTTCAGTCATCCCCAAAGACCACCAAGGAGCCGATACCACTGTTAAGCACATGAGAGTTTTATTGCAGGTCCGGGCCTGGTCTCTCAATCAACACCGACGCAGCGGGTCTGAATTGAGAGCCCCGACCCTTCAGATAACAGGGTTTTTATAGGGTTTTCAGAGACATTCTATACATCATGGTACCATTTAGCAAATCATCTCATCCCGCGGGAAATTCAAAAGACATCTCCTAGAATTGATTAGTGCATCCATTGGCGGGAACGGACCTACTAAATGTGGTTGGATGGCTTTGGGGTTGATGCCTTTTGAATTGATTGGCCGAAGCATAGGGTCTGAGCTGCTGGGGTGTACGTGCCGAACTGCAGGGTCTCAGGTAGCTATCAGTCACCTTATCTGCCCTGAGAAGACATCAGAAACACTAGGTATTTCTCTGTTATCTGTTAATTGGCTGTTGCTAGGAGAGTTTATCGCAAGGGGAGTTCATGTATTTACTTTCAGGAGCTTCTGGCTCAGAGTTCAGGGCCTGGTCAGGCCCAAGTTACAAGATGGAGGCCTAATTAAAATAGTTACACCTTGATCCAGTCTCAGGTCTCACAAGTCCAATTTCTGCTCTTTCAGAGCATGCTGTGGTTTTCTTGGTGTTTGCTTTTCCGTCTGCCTGGAGTTCTGTGGATCCCATTCTTCTCTTGGTAAACACACTCGATCATTTCTTGGGGAAGTAATAGGTCATTCCTTTATGCAGGGAGCCACTCTTCTCTATTATTACAACAGGGTATCAACTATTACACTTCTTATGAGATAAAGCAGTGGTTCTCCAACATTGTACTCCCAGGATTATCTGGGAGATGGTTAAAGAACATTTTTCTGGGCTTTGACCCCAGAGCATCTGAATCAGTATATTTTTTATTTTATTTATTTTATTTTTTGTCAGGCAGAGTGGACAGTGAGAGAGAGAGAGAGACAGAGAGAAAGGTCTTCCTTTTGCTGTTGGTTCACCCTCCAATGGCCGCTGCAGCCGGCATGCTGCAGCTGGCACACCATGCTGATCTGAAGGCAGGAGCCAGGTGTAGGGCCTAAGCACTTGGGCCATCCTCCACTGCACTCCCTGGCCATAGCAGAGAGCTAGCCTGGAAGAGGGGCAACCGGGACAGAATCCGGCGTCCCGACCAGAACTAGAACCCAGGGTGCCGGCACCGCAGGTGGAGGATTAGCCTATTGAGCCATGGCACTGGCCATGTATATTATTTTTATAATAAGTACTTCCATGATTTTTTGAATACTTCTCTATGGTAAAGGGAGTTATTTGGCCAAACATTGAAAAATTTAGTGGAATAATAATTATTTGTTTTACCTGGTCTATTTCCCTTGCAATTATACTAGCCTCCCTGTGTATAAACCATGTCTCTAGAGCTGAACTCAGAACTTGATACCAAATGCACACAATTCTAGAAAGCCAGGGAGAAAAGTTATTGTCTTACTGATTTTATTACCTCTCCTTTTATTAATAAAGAGAATTCCAGGAGACACACAGCTGGTACCTGAACCCAGGTTTGAGTCTGACAGTTATAGAGCTAGACTTGTATTTTATATATAAAAGTCATTTGTACAAAAAAGGAGAACAACCATAGAATATGAGCACTTGAGCAGATATTTGGAAATGTTTTGTTCTGTTTATGCTGCTTTGGGGTTTTAGGCTAGAGTCCATCCTGTCTTTCTCTCCCCATTCCCTCAGGTGGATGTATTTTGGGAGTCTACTAAGGTCAGGCTTTCTGCTTTGAAGTATCTCCCCAAACCCCACAGCTACTTCAGACTCCAAAAAGATGGAAAGATGTTTGGATGAGGTAACTTTGTCATAACTGACTCTGGACAGAATATCAAATTTTCTCTTCAACTTTAACAAAGAGGTCAGGCTGTTGTCTGATGGTAATGAGCAGGGGAGCTAGAAGCCCATGTTGCAAGTACAGTTAGCACAGTGGAAATGCAGAGCCTCATGCAAATTGATGTTATGACCCTTTAGGAAGGAAGGGTCTTGCAGATAAAGGAGGACAGGGTAAGGGGGAGAGAGGAAGTGTTGTAGGCAGACATGTAGGATAAAACTGATCAGGTTTGTGAGCTGGAAGACCATGCCTTTTTCACCATGCCCCTGTGTGACTTCATGCCCCTAGCTGCCACACCTGTGTGCCCAATGGCCAATCAGACTAATTAACCACGCCCCTTTAGAAGCAGATTAAAGGCCTGGGTCATGGTGGGCCTGGCCTCTTGGTCCCCTTTTTGGCCCTTCTTGTTTCTGTGCTGGGCCCTTCCTCCCCCTGTGCCTCCGGGCTGCATGGGCATCGGGCCACCTGCCACATGCTTCCTGGTCTACATGCTCCTCAATGTGGCTGGCTCCTGGTGCTCAATATGAACCCAGATTTCCCTCTCTTTTAGATAGGGTCCTCACTCTCCTGTGCATTTCTTCCACTGAATAAAAAGCTTAAGAACTTATCCTGCCTCATTCATTTATTTTAGTATTCAGAATTCTTCTCTACTATTAGGCGAGAACCCACACAGGCTTATTAATATTTGGAATTTATTAATAAGCACATAGTAATACAAGTGGCACCCCATATTCTGATATCATATGGTATCCCAGATGAGACTTTTAATGGGTCTGCTTCTGGTGACAGAACAGAGAGAAGGGAATGTAATAATTTTCCAGCAGAGACAAGATATTTTGTGGTCCCAGAGAGACAGCTGGCTAGACAAAGGGGCCAGAAGCTCACAGACTTCCCAGTTTTCATGAGGCTCAGCTGTGTTTCCTGTCACTGCATCCTATGAAGTACTCTTGATTCTTTATAATTAATCCTCTTGTCTTCAGCTAGCTTAGATCTGTTTGTAAAACTTAAGATGCTGAATAAATGAAAGATGTACACACAATCTTGGTATAAATGAAACTGTTTGCTGCCCCTTTTCTCTTTGCCATTGAGAGGTTGCACAGCATGCTGCCATCTTGCATCTAATCCTCATAAATCCTAATTTGTGTTCTATTTAATTTCTCCCTTTTACATGGTAACCTCTAGTCTTGGTCTCCAGTGAGGAAAAAAAAGCCCTCAAGTTCATCAAGTTCATTTGTTCTCCATGGCTTATAATGCCCATGGGTTTTCTGCCTTTATCTAGAATTCCTATTTCTATTACCAAGCTCAATAAACAAGACCATCTTAACAGACCTGCAGTGAAACACAGGCCCCAGATCTGAAACAGGCTGAGTGGTTGAGTAGAATGCTAACTTCAGGCAAGGGATAGAGTTGGAATTTAAATGCAGGCCTGTTTGAATTTAAATACTATGTCACATTATTTTCTTCAGTTACTGTTGCTGCTTACAAATTAATGCAAAATTTAGAAGATTAAACAACCATTTTATTATGGCATTGTATTCTGTGTGTCAGAATTCCAGACAACTCATAGTGGTAATGTCTTGTCTTACTGACTTTATGGCTGCTGCTAGACTCAGAAAGAGTTACCTTCACTCATGTATCTGGTGGTTGGTGTTGGCCATCAGTTAAGACATCAGCTGGTACTGTGCACTAGAATACCTATATGTAGCCTCTCCACGTGACCTGGACTTTGTAAGACTACAGTAGACTCAAATAAGTTGAAGTCCTTGCATGGTGTCTACAGCTCCAAAATTGACTATTCCAGTGAAAAAGCTGAAGCTGTATCTTATTTTCTGAAACCTAACCATCTTAAAGATTGTGTCCTACAACGTTCCATTGGAGTCACAGGTAAGTCACAATTCAAGGAGAAAAAACAAAGACTCCACCTCATTTCTTTGATTTCTTTGATTTTTTTGCAGTTTTATGGGGTACATGTAAGAAATAGTGTGATAGTGAATGGTAGGTCATTTGAACAAAACTTTTTGCTTCACTGTTACCTAGGAGCAGTTATATTTCAGTAGTAAGTCAGTGGATAGGTCCATAGGCCAGGCCATATCTGAAGGCAGTAACTGACTTGTTGACATTTTCCAGTTATCTGTGTAGGCTTTGCCAAAATAAATGGAACTTAAAGCTCAGGTACATGTCCACACAGATGGAGACCATGTTTAAAGCTGAGTCAAGCAAGGTTGAGTCTGTGTCATCTGGAAGAAAGTTGATTGTGTGGGAGGTGGACACTGGGTTGGTGACAACTAGCAGAGATGTTCAAAAGCACTCATATTTCCCCATTACTTTCTGGATTCTTTCCTGTTTTCACTTTTGTTGTTGTTGTTGTTGACAGGCAGAGTTAGACAGTGAGAGAGAGAGAGAGACAGAGAGAAAGGTCTTCCTTCCATTGGTTCATCCCCTAAATGGCCACTATGGCAGGTGATGTGCCAATCTGAAGCCAGGATCCAGGTGCTTCTTCCTGGTCTCCCATGCAGGTGCAGGCCTAAACACTTGGGCAACCTCCACCGCACTCCTGGGCCACAGTAGAAAGCTGGACTGGAAGAGGAGCAACTGGGACAGAATCTGGTGCCCCAAATGGGACTAGAACCCAGGGTGCCAGTGCCACAGGCGGAGGATTAGCCAAGTGAGCCATGGCACTGGCCTTTCACTTTCATGACTTGATTTACCTTGACAATAAAGACTCATTCTTCCTATGATGATTGTTGCCTCTCTATTAAAGATAAACTCCAGGAAGAGAATAGAGATAACTTAAGGAGTGTTAGGGAATCTAAGGGGAAAATCCCTAGGTTAGTGTAAATTAAGTCTCATTAGTTTGGTTTGATAGTCATTTGGAACATGACTGGAGTCTATCTAGAATATCAGTATGCCATACCAGAGAATGATTCATTGAATAATAAGCGAAGTGTTTCATGTAACATAGCATTCACTGTGTCGATCTCATCTGAGAACAATCCCTTGTCCAAGAAGAGAAAAGACCATAACAGAGCTAACAATAATAGTAGTGAATGTGATAGTCAAAAAAGAATCTAACATGTTGGGAACAGCCCTTATATGCCATCTTCTGGATGTCCAAATCATTTTGCTTCTCAGTTACTAAGATAGCTCCTGTCAAACGAAGGCTGTCCTGTAGCAACAGGTTGGTTAAATGATTGAATGGCAACATAAAAGTTGGTACATTAAATGTAACTGCTTCTGTGGTACAAATTACCAATGTGCAGATATGAGTAAGTACCCTATCTCAAAATATGCCCTACCTCACTCCCACTGAAAAATTGCCAATCTGAAGTTAAGCTATTCACAAAGTCATCCATTTCTTTTGGGTAATTATCCACATAGAAACAAAATTTCACTTGCCATCTGAAGAAGAGGGGGGAAGAAAGTACCGTGCTTTCTCAGCTGGACTGCTAGCACAGTTGTGGCGAGCATGGGGTGAGATAAACATGCCCTCTTTACTTCCACTCTGTCTGCGGATAACTGCTAGTAACCATAGCTCCTAGGCTTCCAGTTCAGACTCAGGCCACATTCTCTCTTCAGCTATATGGCAACAGGCTGCTGTAGTCTGCTCTCATTTCAGTCTCCAAGCTTCTGTCTGTTCTGGCTCTTGGCTGCTACAGTCATGTAATGTGTCCATATTCATGCTGCACATGTGCACCTTCCAAACAGGTCCATGGAATTTCTCTTCCTTTTGTAGAATTTCCCGTGTGGTTTTCTCTCTAGTTCTCCCCTGAGAGTGCACTTCCTTCTTTTAAAAAATTTATCCCTGGCCTAGTGCAGTATGTTGTTCCCTATTGTGTCATCTTGGAATCTCTGAACTTTTACATTTTTTAGAACGAACTCATAGTAAATATTTGCTTAAGGACAAAACATGAATGTTAATAAAGCTCCATAAAATGAACAGTAGGATTTAACATAGGAGATACTTGGGTTCATGGAATTATAAACCAGCATACTCTTCTGCTGTCCTTTTGAACTACCTCCTTTTGCTCTGGGCAAAATATGGTAAAGCCCTTTAGGGTCTGCGCTTCAGTTTCCTTTCTTGACCCTTTCTCACTGTGTGGTTCAACCATTGTGAATTATTTTCAGTTCTCCTAAACAAATTCAGTCTTAAAATTCTCCTCAGCCATTCAATCAGTACATGTTTTTTTTTTTTTTTGAACACTAATACATTTATAGGAATTATATATAACATCACAATCATAGAATAAGAACAATCTGTTAGAAGAAACATTAAACTTATGAGTAGTGGTATGTACAATTTAATAGAGAATTTAATTCCAATTGGAATATAAAATTCTGCAAAAGAACATTGCTCACACTCCAACAATGAGAAAAAATCAGTTTTCTAATAAAATAAAAATATATATTAGAGAATTAAGATTTCTCAGGCGGGGTTGGAATATGGCATAATGGCACTTGGGAAGACCACATCCAAAATGGAAGTACCTTGGATTGTTTCTTGGCTCTACTTCTTTTTTTTTTTTCCCCAATTTGCTGTGTTTTTTATTTCTTTATATATATATATATATATATATATATATATATATATATATATATATATATAAAGCTTTTATTTAAAGAATATAAATTTCTAAAGTACAGCTTATGGATTACAATGCCCCCCCCCCCCCCATAACTTCCCTCCCACCCACTACCCTCCCCTCTCCCACTCCCTGAAGGTTTAGCATGAGCTCTTGTGAGAAGAACAAAATGGAGCAGGTAACTGACTATATGAGGAATTTTTCTTAGAGGATCTTGTTTGTGATCGACTCTTGCTTAAGAAAAAAGTCAAAATCATGTTTAACTTATACCATATTGCTTTTAAACACATGAATGAAAAATAATTTTCCTTGGTCAGTAAAAAGTGAACACAAAAATGTTTTATTTGCTTTTTTTTAAAATTATGAATGTTAATCATGTAAATATCTCTGCTTTAAAACTTTTCAGGCATCTCTTCCTCCACTCTTTTGACCCCATGTAGCTCAAAAGTCCTAGCAGGCTTTACAAATTTAGACTAGGGATCTATGTTGCCCCAAGGGGCAGGATGGCTGTTAAGATGATGATGAGGTAAAATGCATAGAATATCAGAGTTTCACTAGTCTCAGTCTGGTCCATGCCCATGTTGGCCTTTGTAGAGCAATAATGTGAAGTCTTTGATAATAAAAGAGAAAAATGACCTATAAAAGATTCATTAGGAATACAAAGAACTAGTTGAAAAGCTGTTAGCAAATTTCCTCAAAACAGAATGAAAAAGGATCAATTATAAAAAGTTCTAATCCCCAAGTATTTTAAATGTAACTGATAATCCGATAAGGCTGTTGAGATTAAAATTTTCTCCATTTTCTCCATGGGTTTCCCTACTCCTGTAGCTGCACATAAGACAGCCAGCTCTTCCCCGGGCATGTTTCTTGGCAGGTTGCTGAGGTACTTCCTTCTGCAGGGTAAATACTGGGATTGTAGACAAATTATTTTCTACGCAGGGGCTGCAGAGATGAGAAATGGGTTGTTAGTGTATTACCCATCTAGGTTTTCTAGATCTAACAAATAGACCTTTTTTCTTTTACTGCTAATCACTAAACATTGAGAATGTACTGTGTACCAGGAAGCAGTGGTGATTAAAAGAGGTAGAGAATCTGTTCTGATTACTAATATTTATTATATGATGAGCAGTAAGTACTTTGTGTATTGCCTCAAAATTTTCACAATAATCTTAGAAGGGAAGAACCACCAATAGCCCCATTTTGGAGATATGAAGTAGAGACATTGGGGAATCAAATATTGCCTTACCAGTTCACAGCTACTAAACAGGAGGGGAGGCATGGCTGAGGTCTGAATCTAGGCTTCCTGGCTTATATTTCCTCACTTATCCTATACCATGTCATACATACATATAGTCTATGAGCATACCTAACATACATATAGTCTGTGAGCCTTCCCATATAAATTTGTTTTCTTACTATGGAGCTCTTTAAAAGGTTATTATTTATATTTTTAATGGTTAAAACCAAAATTTAAAATATATAGAGTTTATAATGTAGATAAAATATATGACAATAATAGCACAGAGGCCTGTAGGAGAGAAATGGAAGTATATTATGAATGAAGTGGCATAATGTTATATGAAGGTATACTGTGATAAGTAAAAGATGTATATCAATATTCCTAAAACAATTACTAAGAAACTCTACAGTAACAAAACAAAGTCCCCAAATTATAGATAAAAAATCAGCAATATAGATGGAATGTAATCATATAAATATCATTCCAGAAAAATACAAAGAAAGAAAAAATGTAACAGAATATATGGAATAAGTAGCAAGATCAAACCTAACCATATTAGTAATCAGTTTAAATATAAATGATCTAAATATACTTTTTAAAAATTTATTTGACAGATAGAATTAGAGAGAAAGGGGTTCCTTCCTTGGTTCACCCCCTAAATGGCCTACTAAAGCCGGAGCTGTGCCGATCTGAAGCCAGAAGCCAGGTGCTTCTTCCTGGTCTCCCATTGGGTGCAGGTGCCGAAACACTTGGGCCATCCTTCACTGCCTTCCCGGACCATAGCAGAGAGGCGGACTGGAAGATGAGCAACCAGCACTAGAACCTGGCACCCATATGGGATTCCGGCGCTGCAGGTGGAGGATTAACCAAGTGAGCCACGGTGCTGGCCCCTGAATATACTTCTTAAGAGGCAGAAGTTAGCTGGTGCCGCGGCTCAATAGGCTAATCCTCCACCTTGCAGCGCTGGCACACCTGGTTCTAGTCCTGGTCGGGGCGCTGGATTCTGTCCCAGTTGCCCCTCTTCCGGGCCAGCTCTCTGCTGTGGCCCGGGAGTGCAGTGGAGGATGGCCCAAGTGCTTGGGCCCTGCACCCAAATGGGAGACCAGGAGGAAGCACCTGGCTCCTGGCTTCGAATCGGCGTAGCGCCAGCTGTAGCAGCAATTTGGGGTGAACCAATGGAAAAAGGAAGACCTTTCTCTCTGTCTCTCTGTCTCTCTCTCACTAACTCTGCCTGTCAAAAAAAAAAAATAGAATAATGCGTCTAGAAACAGACTTATACACATATGGACAATCAAGTTTTGAAATATTTGCAAAAGCAATCCAGTGGAAAAAGAACAGTGTTTTCAACAAATAGTGGTGGAACAAATTGAACTTCATTTTGTACTTCATGCCATATAAAAAATCAACTCAAAAATATATCACAAATATAAAATCTAAAGCAATAAGGTTTCTAGAAAAAAATATCATAACTGGTTGGGTTCATATAACTTTTTTAGATGTAATACCAAACCCATGATCCATATGAGGAGAAAAAAGTTACATTGGACAGTTACATTTGAATTTATTCATTAAAATTGTTTTGCTCTTTTAAAGTTGTAGTTAAAGGAATTAAATAAGCCACAGACTGGGAAAAGATATTTGCAAATCATATATCTGTTGAAGAATTTTCATTCAGAATATATGAACTACATTCAAAATTCAGTAATGAAAATGATTAAAAGTAAAAAAGGCTGATCATACCAAGTATTGGCAAGGATATGGAGGAACTATAACTCTGATACATTATTGGTGGTAATATAAAATGTTATAACCATTTTGGAAAACAGTGTGGCAGTTCCTTAAAAGTTATAATAAACCTAACATATGACTCAGTCATTCCACTTTTAAGTATTTACCCAAGAGAATAAAAATATATATCTTGTGTGGATTTATACAAGGATTTCCACAGTAGTTTTGTTCTTATGAGCACTAAACTAGAAACAACCTCATCATTAATATGTAACTTACTGGATCATTTGTGTTGTTCACATATAGTGGAACAGTATCCCGAAGTAAAAAGGAATTAACTGTTAATATGCATGATAACAAGGATGAATTCAAAATAATCATGTTCGGTGAGGGTAGCCAGACCAAAAAAAAAAAAAAATACGTAACATTTGATTCTATTTATATAGAATTCTAGATAAGTCAGGTTGAACTAGAATGACAGAAAACTGATCAGTAGTTGCCTGCAACTGGAAATGGTAGGAAACAAGATTGCGAAGATCCATGAGGGTTTCACTGGTTATATTTTATGTGTTTATTAGTTTGATTGTGGTCATGGTTTCAAAGGTATATACATGTGATATGATAACAATCTTACAATGTAAATATGTGCCTCTTACTGTATTGATTGTGTGTCTCAATATAGCTGATTTTTTGTAACTTTTATGAAAAAATTCATTATTTGTATCTATGCTTAAGATGAGAAATATGTGGGGCCGGCACCATGGTGCAGTGGGTTAATCCTCTGCCTGCAGCACTGACATCCCATATGGGCGCCGGTTCTAGTCCTGGCTTCCCCTCTTCCAATCCAGCTCTCTGCTGTGGCCTGGGAAAACAGTAGAAGATGGCTCAAATGCTTGGATCCCTGCATCCATGTGGGACACCTGGAAGAGGCTCCTGGCTTTGGGTTGGTGCAGCTCCAACCATTGTGGCCATTGGGGAGTGAACCAATGGATGGAAGACATTTCTCTCTGTCTCTCCCTCTCATTGTCTGTAATTCTACCTCTCAAATAAATAAATATTTTTTTAAAAAGATGAGAAATATGTTAGGCAAAACAAATTTAAACATATTTAGAAATACTTTCATTGTTCAGATATCTATCAAAATAAGACTAGTCATAACAGCAGGATTCCAGAACCAAAAATGGAAGCCCCCCCCCAAAAAAAATGTAGATTCTAGGTGCTGAAAACTTGGCTCCCATTGAAACTTCGTTCATATATATAGTTGAAATCATGCATTTTCATCATGTTAATGATGAACAAAATTGTTGAGTTGAATTTTAAGTCTTGAAACTACAATAGCTGTCACCATGAGCTGTGTGGAGCCCAATTATAAAGGAATTGAATTGTAATTGTGAAGTGCTGAACACAGTAATTATTGTGGCAAATGTACAGTAATTAGTTTGTAACACTGACTTTCATGATTTTTCACAATACCTTCCAAGTAGGAGAACTAGGTATGGAAAGTAGAATTTGATTTAGACTCTGTAGTGCTTTTTCAAATTAATTTTAAATTTACAAAACAAAAGTTGTGAAGTAGTAATAGGAGTTCCCACATACCCCTTACCACATTCTCCCTATTAGTATTTCATATTAGTATCTTTGTAACAACAAATGAACAACACCCAACTTTCCTTTTTTTTTTTAATACAAATTCCTTTTTGCCTAATTCCCTACCAGCCTCTTAGTAATGAACATTCTGTGATGAGGTTGTTTTTTAATTTCTGTTCCTTTCCTGTACATATGGGAGACTATGAAGCATTTGTCTTTCTGAGTCTGGCTTATTTCACTCAACATGATGTCCTCCAGTTCCATCCATTTTCTTGCAAATGACAGGATCACAGGATTTCATTCTTCTTTATTGTTGAAGTATTCCAATGTGCATCTATACCACCATTTCTTTATCCATTCATCTGATGATGGACAACTTGGTATTGTGACCACTGCTTCTGTAAATAAGGTAGAACAGGTATCTCTGATCAAATCAGTTCATATCTTTTGGTTGTATACTCAGTAGTGGAATTGCTGGATCATATGGCATATCTATTTCTAGTTTTTAAAGACCTCTCTATTATGTTTTCCACAGTGGTTGTACTAATTTACATTCCCGCCTACAGTGTATAAGAGTTTCCCTCTTTCCACAACCTATTCAGCATTTGCTATTCTATTTTTTTGATAATAGAGGCAAGATTTTGATTTGCATTTACCTTATGGCTAGCGATATTCAGAATCTTTTTATATATTTGTTGGCCATTTGTGTTTTTTACTTTTTAGAATTGTCTACTCAGGTCCTTTAACTGGTTTGGTTGTTTTTGTTGTTGATTTTTTTGAATTTTTTATATATTCTGGATATTAATCTTTTGTTGGGTAAGTAACTTGCAGATATATTCTCACGTTCTGTTGGATGTCTCTTCATTCTATTGATTTTTTCCCTTTTCTGTGCAAAAGCTTCTGAGTTTGATATAATCCCATTAGTTGTGCCTTTGTTGCCTGAGCTTTGGGTGTCTGATCTATGGAGACACCAGCTACACCTTGAAGTGCATCCCCTGTATTTTCATTGGGCATTTTGTAGTCTCAGGTATTAAGTTTAGGTCTTTGCTCCATCTTGAGTTGATTTTTGTATATGGTAAGAGATAGAAATCTAATTTCATGGACGGTGCTGCGGCTTACTAGGCTAATCCTCTGCCTGCAGCATCAGCACCCCGGGTTCTAGTCCCAGTTGGGGTGCTGGTTCTGTCCCGGTTGCTCCTCTTCCAGTCCAGCTCTCTGCTGTGGCCTGAGAAGGCAGTGGAGGATGGCCCAAGTGCTTGGGTATGGGAGACCAGGAGGAAGCACCTGGCTCCTGGCTTAGGATTGGTGAAGTGCGCCGGCCGTAGCTGCCATTTCGGGGGTGAACCAATGGAAGGAAGACCTTTCTTTCTGTCTCTCTCTCACTGTCTAACTCTGCCTGTCAAAAAAAATAATCCAATTTCATTCTACATATACACATCCATTTTGTTGGCATCATTTTTTGAAAATAATGTTCTTTCTCCAATGTATGTTCTTGGTACTTTTATCAGAAATTAGTTCATTGTAAGTATATGGATTAATTTCTAGGCTCTCTTTTCTGTTCCATTGTTTAAGCAAGTTCCATGCTCTTTTATGCATTACAGCTTTGTAGAATTCTTTGAAGTTAGGTGTTGTGATGCCTCCAGTTTGATCCTCCTCCTCCCCTGCACAGATCACTTTGGCTATCCTGGGTCTTTTGTGATTCTTTATGAATTTTAGGATATTTTTTCTAATTCTGTAAAGAATGCCATTGGTATTTTCATGTGGGTTTCATTGCATCTGTGCACTGCTTTAGGTAGTATAGACATTTTTTCCCCTTAGAAACCTTTTATTTAAGGACTACAAACATCATGCATTTCATAAATACAACTTTAGAAACACAGTGATTCTTCTCACCGCACCCGCACTCATTTTAATGATATTAATTCTTCCAATCCATGAGTAAGGAATATCTCTTGATTTTTTTGTGTCCTTGATGATTTTTCATTATTGTTTTATAATTGCATTATGTAAATAGTTTTCTTCTTCAATTAACTTTATTACTAAGTATTTGATTATTTTTGCAGATATTGTGAATGAAATTTATTAGATTTATCTCTCTTCACCAAACTGCAGTTTTCATGTTTAGTGGCAACGCTGGTGACAGAAGATTTTGGTTGAGAAATCAGAGAAAAAAGTTCATGGCAGTGTAACATCTGAGATGATATAATTGGGCAATAATGTGATTTTTGAATAGAATGTTAACAGAAAAGGAACAATACTACTGATTTTCTGGTAATTGCCATCTCACAAGTTATCATAATGATTTTGTTAAATTGTAAAGCAAGTTCTCCTAGAGTGTTTCTGACTTAAGTAATAGAATATGGAATAGAATCAAGAATTTCGGAGTTGGGTAAATTTGAGTTGGAATCTAATGTTCAGCACATACCAGCTAGGTGATCTTTAGCAAGGTGCTTAGTTTCCTTACCTATAAATGAAAATGATAATATCTACATTTGTAAGGTAATAGAGATAACAAAGATAATATATTTGAAGTCATAGTATTCTAGGCTACTTACTCTAAAAAGGGTATTTGCTTAATGCTGTAAAAAAAAAAAGTTTCAAAGGTTGAATAACATACTTTCAGCTCCTACCTTGAAGGGGTTTTGTAAGAATTAGATATACTATCTATAATGTGTCTGACAGAATGCATAGCACTTAAAAAATCTGGATAAGTTTGAAGTAGGGGTCAGAGGACCTGGTCATAACAGTAGTTCTACCATCAAACAATTGTGTGGCTTTAAATATGTCACTTGTCACTTGTCCTTTCTGAGCTAATGATCACTAATGTTCCTTCTACCTTGGAATACTATGATTTGCTTTCTTTTGTTTTCTGTTCTTAAATTTTTACTTATGATAAAGAAAACACAGATACAGAAAAAAATTTAAACAGTGGATTGGCCATGACATGTGGGTCCCTCTCATCCAGATACTTAGTTAACTACTATGTTGTATTACTAGTAACTACTTACTTTCCTGAGTTAGGATTCCTGAGTAACTACTCTCATGTATTATTTCAAGAATCTTCCATGCTATCTGTGTGCATGTGTGTGTGTTTCATATAATAAGGTAGGTTATTATTCTAAACACACTGTCAAACATCTTAATGGATTTTCTCCGACAGACCAATTTATTTTGAGGAGCTGTCCGTATCAGGGCATATGCATCTGCCATATTTGGTTAATGTCAAAGACATAAAAATAACTGAATCCAACTAAAAGGAAGTTGTATCATTTTGTATTTAATACTCTACTAAAGGGAATATACGTTATTGTTCTTTTGCATTTAAGAGTTTATTTGTTTGATCTATTTGAAAGGCAGAGTTCTCCCATCCACTGGTTCCTACCCAAATGGGCATATCAATCATTACTGGGCCAAGGCACAAGTCAGGAGCCCATAATTCAATCTGTGTCGTCTTCATGGGTGACAAGAATCCAAGTTGTTCAGCCATCAAATACTTCCTCTCAGGGTGCACATTATCAGGAAGATGGAATGGCAAATATTGCCACGACTAAAACAGGCACTCTGACATGGGACAAAGTCGTTATAAACAGGGACCCAACTGCAGCACCCAACACCTATTCCTGCTCCAAACATTACAGCAAACATCTGTCCACATTCCTTTTAATATATGAGTACATTTACAGATATTTATAAGATGAATTTTCAAAAATTTAATTGCTGTATCAATTCTCCAAAGAGGAAGAATAAATTTATGTGGCCAATAATTGTGTATATGTAATTACCAGCACCCCTAACACTGTGAACATTTACTGTTTTTGAAGAGCACTATTTTTTTCATTGACAGTATTTAGTTCATCCTCTGTCGGTCACATTTGTTTTTAGTAATGACTTGATTCAATAAATGTTTAATCTCATAAAATTTTATTGTGTGTGACCAATGGTATTAGATGTTTGGAGAAGTAAAAATTCATTAGTCACAGTCTCTGCTCCAGCTAGATACTAACACCATGCAGGGAGGTGTAAATACTCTGGTCTCACATCACCTTTCCTACTTTATGTGTGTGTAGTATTTTTTGTGACCACCCTGAGACTGAAAATGAGCAAGTTTCAAAACTACTTTAAAGGAATTCTAAGTTTCATGAATATGTTAAGTAGGTGTGAGAATGTCCATGAATATATGAAGTAGGAGAATGAGCAATATGAACAGTACAAAAACAAATAGGCACAGTGAAGCTTCTAAAGGCTTTACTTTGGGTTTATAATATTTGCCTGCATCACTTTTGGCTTGAATATTCACATGAAGGATCTGTTTCAGAGGCAGGTTTCTTACTAAACCCCTCAGAATGAATAATAAGAATGCCACCCTCGCTTATTGGGTGACATAATGAGAACTATGTTAACTGGATTACCCAAGTAGGTAAGTAGCTGGATAACTCTTAGGCAAGGGATGAGCAAAGCTTATTTTTTCTCTGCTTCCAAAGTGGAAGCAGGCAGCTATCCGCTATCCTTCCTAAAGAGTTTCCTCCTGATTCAAGTCCAACAAAATGCAAATAAAAGTCTCTCCAGGAATCTCATAGCCCCTTGACCCTAGGCTTTTGAGACTTGGAGCTCTAGCACATTCCTCTTTGAAATGGAAATACAGTTGTTCTTCCACTTTTATCAGGTTAGGACCTGATAAACCATTGTATACTAGAAATAGCTCAAACTGAAAATTCATTTAACACACCTATGGTAGGGAACAGCAAAGCTTAATAGTACATGACACTGTAGAGTATTGGTTACTTACCCTTATGTGAACACACAGCAAACTGTGAGCTGTGGGTCACTGTCACAGTCTGGCATCTGTGAATGAGTGCCCTACAGCAAATGACTAGTGCAGGAAAAGATCAAAATTCAGAATTCCAAGTTTGGTTTCTACTGGATGTGTGTTGTAACATCATGAAGTCTAAAAATCATTAAGTCAAATCCTGGTAGGACAGGTACTTATACCCATCCTCAGTCACATTCTGGGCTAAACTAGGTATTCATCAAGGGATGAAACAATTTGATTTTTGGCTACAGATCTAATACTTATGAAATGTGGAAATGTTTCCAGGAGAAATAAAAGGAAGCTTTGTTTTGTAGCATATGTTTTTGTAGCTCAGGAGGCTATGCCCTAACACAGAAGCAATGAGAAATTTTGGTAAGTTTTATGTTATCACCCCTTGGTAAGATAGTATGCTGGCATGAAGAAGCCACTAACAATCATAGCATCCAAGTTGTCTTTCTACTGAGATGCATTATCTTGTGGGCAGGGATTAGGAATCACGAAAGCCTGCGTTAAGTTTGGTGTGAGTTTGAAATAGTTACTATATACCATGGGAGTAAAGGGAGGGAAGGAAGGGAGTTTTTCTAACTTGGAAAGATATGGAAAGCTTTGTACAGAAGAAAGTTCTGGATTTGGCTCTTAACAGGCACATATTACCAAAAATAAAAAGGTTGGAAAATTTTCACCTACAGCAGTGCTTCTTAAAAATGTCCATTAGAGGACTTCTGAAGACAAAGAGGAATGACCACAAACTGCCAGGGTACTGGTGGTGGAAAGAATATTTGGAAACACACTTATAACCTTTTTAAAAGTTTCATTGAATTTTGAATTTAAATTAAAATAAAAATTCAACTTCTGTGCTTTATAATCAGATTTAAGTTACACTCTTGTTTCTCCTCTGTTCTTATGTTTTTCAGGAAAAAAATACTTCCTAAGTTTGAGAAACTAGAGTCTCCAATTGTCAAAGCAAAGTCAGAGATAAAACACTCAGGGGATGTACAGAGGAATATGGATTGGTTAAGTGGGATATAGTATGGAGTGGGAAGTAAAGGCACATCTGTTTGGCAGTGATGCTGGAAAGATAGATTCATAGAGCAGCACATTGTATGGGTCCTTGAATGGTATGGTAAGCAACTAAAATTTAACTCTATGTGTATTGGAAATCTACTAAAAGTCTTGGAGACCAAAATGCTAATTCACTTCAATTGAAGGAGGCAGAGGATGATTTGGAGATAAAAGATTCTCTAGGAAAGCTACTAAGGGTGAGAGAAATGTGGGTCTCAATAAGGACCTTAACTGTATTGGAAGAAGAAATTAGGTGCCAATCAGAGATGAGTTGTGAGATATAGTTCATTTTGGATATGAGCGAAATAAAAGAAAGCTGAGTAGAAGATAGCACCAAGATTCATATATAGAACAAGTGAAAGTGTAGTAAGCCTTTAGCAGGAAAAGCAGTAGAGTAGGCTTAGAGAGACAGGAGTTCTCTTCTGGGCTTGGGAGGACAGAGAAGGCAATAGGATGAGCAGGTGGTTGTATGCAACATGTGTATGGGAAAGGACACATGAACTCCGAGGATAGCGTGTCAAAGAGACAAGTAAATGCAATAGAGATATTGTGCATGGATTTAGAAGTTGTTTTCCATTCTTGGTATGTGGGAATGATCACCACAAATATTTATTTCGTGTGACCGTGTAAACCTAGTGCTCATGCCAGAATCTTATTGTGGATGAAAACTAGCTGGTGAAGCTGGCCTGTAGCTAAAACAAAATGTATTTGATTTGTCAAAGTCATTGTCACTCACAGAGTTAACAAAGGAATGGATGGTAGTGTTAATGTTGCCTGTATTCCTGAGGAAGCTTCCATTCACTAATGACTCAATGTGGGAACTAACTTGTACCCACTCACATTCTGGCTTCATTCCTAGGATGCCCTCTACCCTTAGTTGCATTGTTATTATAGATTTGTAAATTTTTCCCTTGGGAGAAATGGAAAATTAGGAAACATGACACTTCATTTCTAATGACACTTGATCTTCCCTTGATGGGGGGTACACTCTAAAGCAAACATATTTTTGTCTTGACTTTTTTGTTGTTGATGCTTTTCTTTACATTCAAAGATACCAAATAATATTAATTTAAGATCAAATAAAATTCTAGTATGCCTTCCCATACCCTCTGAAATTTTTTCAAGGCTTCAAATCCATAAAATACAATTTTTTTTGGTAAATAGTAAAAAAAAACCTATCAATTCTATAGTAATGCTGTATTTACTGTCAATATGGCATCACTGCACAAATAAGATATGGTCATTGTAATGAAATCCAAGTTGAAGTTTCCATCTCAAGAAACTACTTCCCATCAACAAAAACTCTCCTGGCTTAGACTTTTCATAGTGATTCGGTGTTTATGTCCTTGGATCTTTTATATTTATAGGAATAATGAAACACACATACAAAGGAACCTCAAAAAGTTTTTAGAAAATGGAATTAAAAATAAGTTTAATTTGCAGTAAAAATTTTGAAAATCATGCATTTGAAAGATCTTCAAAGAGGTCATGGAAAAGATAAATTATGAAAAAATTATGCACGGATGTGGTTTTTGCACCAAAATAAACATTTTAATTTCATTTTCCTGAAAATTTTTTAAAGCAATCTGTACATATATTAATATATGCATATATTATATATAAAACATACATGGTTTTTAAAAAGAAGCGTGAATTGTAGTACGAATATTTTCCTACCTCTTTTTATTAAAAAACCACGGATGTTAAGCACATTAGATGAGCCTCAGTTGCTTCACTTCTGATCCAGCTCCCTGTTAATGTACCTGGAAAGAAGTAGAAGATGGCCCAAGTCTTTGGGCCCCTGCCATGTATGTAGGAGGTCTGGATGGAGTCCCTGTCTTCTGGCTTTGGCATGAGCTAGGCCCAGCTGTTATGTGGGGAGTGAACAAGTATATGGAATATTTCTTTTTGTCTTTCCCTCTTTGTATGTCACTCTGCCTTTCAAATAAATAAAATAAATCTTTGAAGGCGATGAGCCATATTTTCAATCTAGAATTCCATTTCCAGGGACTCTTCCCAAAGTAATCGATGCTCTAGGAAGATTTATGGATATGGATATTTAATAATCTTATTTATAATGGGAGAAACATGGAAATGCATTTTGAATAATGGTGATTATAGTACATTAGTGTGTTTGGATCAGTTTGCAGCCAATATAGTCCACACACTCATATTTAATTACATGAAAAATGCTTATAATGTCAAAGGAAAATAGCTGACATATATAATTGTCTCAAAATGTGCTCTTTTTTGTATTTTTAGTTTTCCATAGGAAACAAACATTTTAACATAAGAGTAAATATTACTAAGAGAATTTCTGATGGGAGGGATTATAGGTGTTTATGAGCACAACATACAGCTCTTTTCCTGCTGATATAATTTACAGAAGTTCATAGACTATCTAGGACTATCTTTCACAAGGGGTAGCAAAATTTTGTTTCAATTCTTTTTTTAAAAAAGATTAGTTATTTATTTGAAAGGCAGATGGGGGAGGGAGGGGGAGAGAGAAAAGGAGAGAGATAGGGAGAGAGGTGAGTCCTCCAACTGCTGGTTCACTTCCCAGATGGCCACAAGGGCCAGAGCTGCACCAATCCGAAACCAGGAGCCAGGAGTTTCTTCTGGGTCTCCCACGTGGGTGCAAGGCCCAAGCACTCTGGCCATCTTCTGCCTACCCAGGCCATAGCAGAGAGCTGGATTGGAAGTGGAGCAGCCAGGACTTGAACAGGTGCCTACACGGGATGCCAGCACTGTGGGCGGCAGCTTTACCTACTATGTCACAGTGCAGGCCCCCCTTTTCACTTCTTGATCCATGCCAGAGCATCATCTACTGGATATGCCACTTGGGGAAGGAAGTTCTCATTCTACATAAGATGAAATTCCTATTAGGTGATTATAATATATAAGGTTACATTTGTAGAGTTGAATTTCTTGTGTGTTTTTCAAATGAGAGCACTGAGGACATCCTTTTCTCATCTGATCACATTCTTCCCACGACTGAGACAGACAGAGAAAAAGTCCTGATCCATCACTTTGAAGAACACTTTATAGATTTACTCTAGGTGAAAGCATATTTTGAAAAATTGCTATTCAAACTCCAAGGTTTTGAGACATAAAGGTAAATATGAGAGAAGCTCTTTGAAATTATAAAGTAAAAGAAGGTGTAGGTGGGCATTTGACCTGGTGTTAAGATGCTTCTTAGGATGATAAGACAAATAGATTTTATAAAAGGAGACAGAGGTCTCAGAATACTAATAATGAAGAAGTTACATGGGAGTACCAAATTTCATGTAAGGATTGAAACTTAAGATCTATATATTATCTATATCAAAATCTTGGTATTATTATTACTTTTAGAATAGTTAAGAGAACTGTGATCTGTAGTTCAAGTTAAACCATTTGGTTGAGCTCTTTATGTAGATATGCAGTTAAGACACCTGCCATTACTGAAGGCAGCATGTTCAAATATTAGTGTTAATACTAGTGCTGTTTAGGCTGGCGCTGTGGCTCAGTAGGCTAATCCTCCACCTTGTGGCACCGGCACACTGGGTTCTAGTCCTGGTTGGGGCGCTGGATTCTGTCCTGGTTGCCCTCTTCCAGGCCAGCTCTCTGCTGTGGCCCGGGAGTGCAGTGGAGGATGGCCCAAGTGCTTGGGCCCTGCACCCCATGGGAGACCAGGAGAAGCACCTGGCTCCTGCCATTGGATCAGCGCGGTGCACCCACCGCAGCGCACCAGCCGTGGCGGCCATTGGAGGGTGAACCAATGGCAAAAGGAAGACCTTTCTCTCTGTCTCTCTCTCTCACTGTCCACTCTGCCTTTCAAAAAAAAAATACTGCTGTTGTTCAAAACCTGTAAGAAAGCAAATCTAAATACATAAGTAATGTGAGTGAGTTTTGAGAACATATGTGTTAATAAAGTATCTGGTTGATAACAGCAGTACACTAATTTCCAATTTCTGACTATTCTTATAGTGGTTCTATATTTACTAACTCTCTCCCCCTCTCATCTTCCTCTTCCTCTTCCTCTTCTGCCTTTTCATCTTCTCTTTTCTTTTTTTCTTTTTTTCTCTTTCCTCACCCAAATCATGTGATTTTAGTGGAGCCTGAAAATTTTAACACCTTAGACTCTGAGTGGGTCCTTTCTTGACATCTTTTAAAGTGAAGGTGGGAAGGAAGCATTCTTGCTTCTCTGATTATTAGCAGAAGAATATAAACCTAGAGTTTCTTATTACTATATTCATGGACTTGTGAAAAATGCCCTATAAGTAATAGGGAAGAATAGACCCAAAAACAGAAGAGAAAACACTCAGACACACAGATACTCAGACACACAGACACACACACAGGAAGGTGTTGGAAGGGTTTTGAATCCAGTCATTCCTGAGGCTGGCCACTTTCCTTTTGTAGTTTTATTATATCTCCCTTTCAGACAAGCTAGTTTGGGTTGGATTTCCATTGTTTCAAATCAAAAAGCTCAACTTCAATGACTATATTGGATTAGCAAGCAGATTCAGATAAAGTAGTGGGGATATGGAGTTACCCTTGAAATACTAATTTTACTTACTTTATGTTTAACTGCAAAGTAAATATGAGTACTTAAGCAGAGAAGCAGTAGGCATACTGCAAAAGAAATGTCAAACTTCAGTTTCTTTGAGACTGTTTAGCTTTGGGGAAGAACTGGAGCTGATTAGGACAGAAAGTTTGACTTATAAATAAGAAATGCAAAGGGAGCAGTGATATCCTTCTACAGCACAGAAGCTATGTCTTGAAAAGGAATAAAAGGAATTAATTTAGAATCCCAGGCATCCCACTTTTCGTCTGCTCTCAGAAACAGAAATGTGATTGAATACATTATATAGTGGTAATATAGAATTTGCCCTTTTCAGATTCTGAGCTAGATGAGTTTGTGGATAGATTTCTTGTCTATCAGTTGAGATAAAGAAAAAGTCTTTCTGTTTTATGTTCTTCATGTCAGGGAGGGTTTGTGGGCACTGTAGGATACCACTTTTCTTTGCTCCATAAACATCTGCCAAGTTTTAAAAAATCTTTCCTAACAGCATGAGGGTGTCACTCTCCAGACAGACACTCATCATCTTGCTATCACTTAGACTTCTATATTTTAAAAACACATTAAAATACTTGAGATTAATGTTTCCCACATCCAAATCAAAAAAGTTTTCAGTTTTAAGAGAAAATAATTTGTGGACAGCCAAGGCAAAAAGATGGTCCTATGGGTACTCAGTAGAATTTTGAATTTCTGGAATTATTAGTTTCGCAGTTTGAGAGCTTCTGGTTTTACTGTGATTAATGTGTAGGTGATATTTCAACAACTAATTTGTCATCTAGACATGCATCATCTGTTGCCTCCTATGTGTAGTTGGTATAGGATTAGGCACAGTGTTTTTTTAGTGAATGTTCCGATTTTACATAGAGGATAGATAAGGTACTGCTTTAGATCAAAGGCATATCTTACCTTTATTGACCTAAAAGACATGTCTTAATCTTGACCCCTTAATTGATATACTGTTCCTCTTCTAGCTCCGAAGTATACTTGTACAAAATTTAAAACAATGATGGGCCGGCGCCGTGGCTCAACAGGCTAATCCTCCGCCTTGCGGCGCCGGCACACCGGGTTCTAGTCCCGGTTGGGGCGCCGGATTCTGTCCCGGTTGCCCCTCTTCCAGGCCAGCCCTCTGCTGTGGCCCGGGAGTGCAGTGGAGGATGGCCCAGGTGCTTGGGCCCTGCACCCCATGGGGAGACCAGGAAAAGCACCTGGCTCCTGGCTCCTGCCATCGGACGAGCGCGGTGCGCCGGCCGCAGCGCGCCATCCGCGGCGGCCATTGGAGGGTGAACCAACGGCAAAAGGAAGACCTTTCTGTCTGTCTCTCTCTCTCTCACTGTCCACTCTGCCTGTCACAAAAAAAAACAAAAAAAAAACAAAAAAAAAACAAAAAAAAAAAACAATGATGAGCAATATTGTTGGTATTTTCTTTTAAAATTTCTTTAAAGATTATTTATTTATTTGAAAGAGTTACAGAAAAAGATGGAGTAAGAGAGAGAAAACCTTCCATCTGCTGTTTTACTTTCCAGATGCTTCAATGGCCAGGGCTGGAACAGGTCAAAGCCAGGAGCCAAGAACATCTTTCAGGTTTCCATGTAGGTAGCAGGGGCCCCAACACTTGTGACATATTTTGCTGTTTTCCCCAGATCATTAGCAGGGTATTGGATCAGAAGTAGAACAGCTGGGACTTGAACCTGTGCCCAGATGGAATGCCAGCATTGTAAGCAGTGGTTTTACTTGCTATACCACAATGCTGGCCCTAGTATTTTCTTTTTAAAAAAGAGCTCCCCCCCCAATCCATATGGATACTCTTGTAACGATTCCATGGAGAAAAAGCCTTCAACTAATCTGTGTCAACCATGGTTGGCAAATTATCAAAACTATAGATTCTTTTAACAGACCCTGCAGGGTCTGTTAATAGTTGGCATTGGCAAAGTGAGTTGCCCTGAAAATACAGTGGTGGTTGAGAAGTCCTTACCCGTACTACCACAGTTATGAGATGAGGGGAAGCAAAATTGTGTTGAGGACAGAATATTCATTAGGGCTAGGGCAGAGTTACTGCATTTAGGCCTGTGTGTGGACAAAACAGCTGTGCTTTTAGGATCTGCTCATGCTGCCTTTGGCTGACTTTGACATAGACAGTGATTCCCTCCTCACTTTATCTATCTACCCACCCACCCACCTATCCGCCCCCCCCCCCCACAGCAGCTTTTTTGAGGTATAATTGATGTGTAATAAAACTCATGTAAGCTGTACAATTTGGTAAGTTTTGACATAAGCACATTCCCAAGAAACCATCGCCATAATCAAGATGAGGAGCATAAGCATAACCCTTAGAAGTGTCGTTATACAGATCTGTTATCCCTGTTACTATCTCTTCCTTGTTTCCCTCTGCTTCCACCTCTAGACACCCACGGATCTTGTTTCAGGCCCTATAGATTAGTTTTCATTTAATAGAGTTTTTTTTTTTAACTTGTTTTATTTATTTGTAAGGAAGAGTGACAGATATCTTCTATCCTCTGGCTCACTCCTGAAATGGCCACAATGGGTGGGACAGCCAGGCAGAAGTCAGGAGCCTAGAACTCCCATCAGGTTCTACCACATGGCATTGTCTCTGTCTACAAAGGCTATTGATTTTTCTGTGTTGATTTTATATCCTGCCACCTTTCCAAACTCTTTTATGAGTTCCAATAGTCTCTCAGTGGAGTTTTTTGGATCTCCTATATGTAGGATCATGTCATCTGCAAATAAGGATAGTTTGAGTTCCCTTTTTCTAATTTGTATACCCATTTCAATTATTTTTCTTGACTAATGGCTGAAGCTAAAACTTCCAAGATTATTTGAATAAGAATGGTGAGAGTGGGCATCCTTTTCTTGTTCTGGATCTTAGGGGGAATGTTGCCAGTTTTTCTCCATTCAATAGCATGCAATGCTTGCTCTGGGTTTGTCATGTATTGGCTTGATTGTGTTGAGGAATGTTCCTTCTATATCTATTTTCCTTAAGGTTTTCATCATGAAAGGATGATGTATTTTATTAAATGCTTTCTCTGCATCTATTGATAATCATATGAATTTTTATTTCTATGGTATCTGTTGTTACATTTACTTTTTCATCTCTGATTTTACTGATTTGGGTCTTTTCCTTTTTTTGGGTAGTTGCACCAATGGTGTATCAGTTTTGTTTATATTTTTCAAAAAACCAGCTTTTTGTTTCAATGATCTTTTGTATTTTTTGTTTCAATTTTGTTTATTTCTACTCTAACTTTAATGATTGCTTTTTGGGTTTAGTTTGTTGTTGATATTCTAGGTCCCTGAGATGCACTGATAGCTCATTTATTTGGTACCTTTCCAGTTTCTTTAAGTAGGCACTGATTGCTATAAACTGCCCTCTGAACACTGCTTTTGCTGTATCCTATAGGTTTTGATATGATGTACTGTCATTTTCATTTGTTTCCAGAAATTTCTCTTTTGACTCCTCCTATGACCCACTGTTCATTCAGTAACAAGTTTTTCAGTCTCCATGTATTTATAATCTAGAGATTCTTGAGTTGTTGATTTCTAGCTTCATTCCATTGTGGTCTGAGTAGATGCATGGAATGATTTCAATTTTTTTGAATTTGCTGAGTCTTGCTTTGTGACCTAGTATATGTTTTATCCTAGAGAATGTCCCATGCACTGGTGCGAAGAATGTGTGGCACAGCTAGCTGTGCAGGTATCTGTGCAGTGTCTGTGGCTCAGGGGCTGTGGTCAATGCTCTGGGTGTGGTGAGTTTCCAAGGTAACACCCAAGTTGGGCATGGTAGAACTCCAAAGCAGCTATGCCCTACACCTTTTTGTGTAACCACAGAGGCCTCAAGGTCTTGGCACATAGGGCTTCCAATTGCCAAGACCAGAGAATGTTGTTGGTTTGGGTGTCCCTCTGTCTCTTGTGGCTCCCTGGCCACATTTCCACCAAGCTCTGAGGCAGTGGTGGCTGCTTCCCTCCACTTGTAGCTCTGAGTCACGTGCGCACACTAGAGTCATTGGCTTAACGCCTGCCTGCTACTGCTGCCAGCACTGCACTCAGGTGCCCTGTCTCAGTGTGCTGTTGTATGTGTGCCAGCAAGCTTTCAGTTGTAGTACTGGTTTAAAATGGTGCCTACTCTCTCTTGTCCTCCACTTCTCTGAGAACCACATGTGACCACCAGCAATCACCAGCCTCCCAACCTCCAGTCTGGACCCACACCAGGCTCCCTCTGGCTGTATCTCCATGGATTGGTGCACACTGACCTCCCAGTGCTGTCTCAAAAATGCTGCTGGCTCCAGCTCTCTGCAGCTGTGGTTCTCTGGGTGCACTTTAGCACTCACCATGCAGGTTCAAGCTGTTTTCCCTCCTCACATGGGGCTTCCCAGATGGTTTTCTCTTCTCTTCTCCAACGAGCGTGTAACTCCTACCATGTTTTCCACACTGTTTCTTCCTAGCCCTGTGAAGCATGCCACTCACTAATCCATCATTTTTCCATCCCCCACTCCATTGTCCATGAACTTTTTTAAAAGATTTATTTATTTGAAAGGTAGAGTTGGAGAGAGAAAGAGAATGAGAGGTCTCCGCTGGTTCACTCCTCAAATGGCTGCCATGGCTGGAGCTGTGTTGACCTGAAACAAGGAGACAGGAGCTTCTGCTGTGTCTCCTGCATGAGTGCAGGAGCCCAAGGACTTGGACCATCTTCCACTGCATTCCCAGGCAATAGCAGAGAGCAGGATTGGAAGCAGAGCAGTCTGGACTAGAACTGGTGCCCATATAGGATGCTGACACTGCAGGTGGTGGCTTAACCCACTGCACCGCAGCGCCGGCCTCTCTATGAACTTTTTGAAGTGTCATCATGTGGTTGGATCTTGCTTCTTTTTAAAAAAATTTCAATCTCATTATAATTGAAGTGTTTAGACCATTTACATTTAATGTGACTATTGATATGGTTAGATATAAATCTACCTGTTCTGTGTTGCTTCATACATCCTGTATTTGATTTTTGTGGCATATGTTTTTTTTTTTATTTTTGCAATAATTCACATCTACAATAGTATTACAGAGAAGCTATAGATAACATAAATAAATAAGCATGCCTATGTTCTGATAGTATTGTATTTTCAAATAAGCAAGAAAAATTTGATCTGCATGCTGTAGTTTGTTGACCTCTAGTTTAAATGGCCAATTATCTTTTTTTTTTTTTGACAGGCAGAGTGGACAGTGAGAGAGAGAGTGAGAAAGGTCTTCCTTTTCTGTTGGTTCACCCTCCAATGGCCGCTGCGGCTGGTGTGCTGCAGCCGGCACACTGTGCTGATCCGAAGGCAGGAGCCAGGTGCTAGGTGCTTTTCCTGGTCTCCCATGGGGTGCAGGGCTCAAGCACTTGGGCCATCCTCCACTGCATTCCTGGGCCACAGCAGAGAGCTGGCCTGAAGGAGGGGCAACGGGGACAGAATCCGGCACCCTGACCAGGACTAGAACCCGGTGTGCCAGCGCTGCAAGGTGGAGGATTAGCCTATTGTGCCGCGGCGCCGGCCTTCTTTTTTAAAGATTTATTTATTATTTGAAACTCAGAGTTACACACAGAGAGAAGGAGAGGCAGAGGCGGCGGCGGGGGTGGTGGTGGTGGTGGTGGTGGTGGTGGTGTTTCATTGGCTGGTTCACTCCTCAATTGGGCGCAATGGCTGGAGTTGTGCTGATTCAAAACCAGGAGCCAGGAGGTTCCTCCAGGTCTTCCCATGCAGGTGTAGGGGCCCAAGGACCTGAGCCATATTCTACTGCTTTCCCAGGCCACAGCAGAGAGCTGGATGGGAAGTGGAGCATCCGGGACTTGAACTGGCACCCATGTGGGATGCCGGCACTGCAGGTGGCGGCTTTACCCACTATATCACAGCACTGGCCCCAACTATCTTTTTTTTTTTAATGATTTATCTATTTACTTGAGAGGCAGAGTTAGAGAGAGAGAGAGAGAGATCCCTCATCTGCTGGTTCACTCCCTAAAAGCTTGCAATGGATGAAGAAGCTGGGCTGATCTAAAGACAGGAATTTCTTCCTGGTTTTCCACACAGGTGCAGGGGCCCAAGCACTTGGACCATCTGCTACTGCTTTCCCAGACTATCAGCAGGGTACTGGATTAGAAGCTGAGCAGTTGGGACTCAAACTGGCATCACAAGGGATGCCAGAGCTGCAGGTGGGTGCTTAGTATACTATACGACAGCACCCACCCTGGTTAATTATTTTTTAAAGAGATTTGCTATGTGTAATGCTCCTTGTTCCTTATGTAGATTCATATTTTCATTTGATATTATCATGCTGTCTGAAGAATTTCCTTCAATATTTCTTGCTGTGCATAACTGCTGGTTTTGAATGCATTCATCTTTTATATGTTTAAAAGGGTCTCAATTTCACCTGCATTTTTACAACATTTTTCTTGATTTTTACAATGTTTTTCTTGATACAGAGGCCTAGGTTGACTCTTTTTATTTTGTATGTTGATAATATTACTTTACTCTTTCTCATTTATGTTCATTCCATTAAGAATTTTTCTATTCATGTCTTTATTTTTATTTATATGTAGCTTACCTTTTTGTCATTGGCTGTCTTTAAGATTTTTCTGTCATTGATTTTGAGAAATTTTAGTGTGATAATGTTCTTTACTGTAGTTTTCTTTGCATTTGTCCTGCTTACAAATGAATTCAGCTTCTTGGCTCTACAGGCTTATAACTTTCATTAAGTGTGGAAAAAAATTGGCTACTTTTCTTCCAATATATTCTCAGCCCTTTTGGATATGCTTTTATGTCTACATTATTCAGGTTCTTTATGCTCTCCTGTCCTACTCATCTCCTTCCTTCTTTTCCTACTGAATATTTTCTTTCTGCGATTCATTTTGCAGCATTTCTATGGCTAATTCTTCCAGTTTACCACTCTATTCTTCTACAGTGTCTAATTGACTCTTTATTTTTAACTAGTGTATTTTTCATTTCATACACTTCCGTTTTTTTTAAATTTAGATACAATTCTAAGAAGATAAGCATGTTTCCCTCCCTCTCTCAAACCCCTCTCCTTCCTTCCTTTCTTATTCCTTTATTTTTGCAATAATATAATATCAATTTGCTTTATAGTCACAGGCTTAATGCTCCATTAACTATAATGTATCAGAAGTAAAAACGAGAAAGACTACTGTCCTAATGTAGCAGAGAGCTGGGGAGTCAGAGAGATAGAGATTATGAAATCAATGCCTTTTTAATTAAATAAAGTTGGAGAAAGTAGCTACGGTTTGCAGTCTGCTCAGTACATTTCATCTTGATCTTGACAGTTATCCTTTTTAGGTAAGCTGAATATTCACAGGCCAATTCTACCCATCAAACTAGATTATTGCGACTTGAAGGAGCAATTAATGTTGCCCAAGATAGATGGAGAAATGCCATAAAGGAAAAGAAGAAGGGGCTTGGAGAAGTCCTTTGCTCACACTGTCTAGCAAAGCAGTCTCTCCCCCACCTACCCCACTTTCAAGCTGAATATAGCTTTGAAAGGGGGTTGGAGTCAGACATTTGGCAAAATAGTTAAGCTACTACTTCAGCTCTCACATCCCATATTGGAGTTCTTGGGTTTGCGCTTCAGCCCCACACCTAATTCCAGTTTCCTATTAATGTGCACCCTGGATGCAGCAGGTGATAGATCAAATACCTGAATCCCTTCCACCCACATGGAAGACCTGGATTGAGTTCTGGGCTCCTGGCTACTGCCTGACTCAATTCTGACTGTTGTGGGTATTTGGGGAGTAAATCAGAGAATGAGAGATCTTTGTATCTCTGTCTCTGTCTCTCTGCCTCTCAAATAAATTTTAAAAATTTAAAGAAAAGAGTGGTTGAATGTCTTACTGGAAAAAGTCTAACTGTGGAACAGAGGGATGGAGGCAAATGATCTCACAAAGTCGGTTCAGGAGCAGGTTTTGGATTCTCCTAAATGACCTTGGAAGAATTAACTCCTCGTCTTATTTCTTCTTCTTTGAAGCTGTGCCACAATTTTCAAGATTTATGAAGTGCTTTCTTTCCCCTCTGAGTTTATCTCTCTTCCTTTCTTTCTCTCTGTATTTTTGTCATGATAATTCCAGTTTATAAGGCATAAGTGACTGGTAACCTCATTACTTCCCACCTCCACAGAACCATAATCAGCCCTGTGGTTGCATGTGTGAGAGTTGCAAGAATAAAATTGCCATTGATTTCCTCTTCTGTGTAGAAACAATCCTGTCCCATGCTAACACTGTCTTCTCAAATCTATTCAATTCAGAGGTACATAAAGGGATGTCACTACTATGAAGTCTGGGCTCAGACCCTGCTCTGACAATGCCATTTTCTGGAATTCCCCTCTCCCCACTGTATCCATGCATTAATTGGTAAGGGATTTGAGAAATACCCTGCCGGGCTGGGGTCCTGCAGCCGAGTAATGACTCCCTTGCTGTCTGTCGTATCTGTCTATTGTCAGTTCCAGTGCTAGGAGGATGAAGCACACATTCCTCTTGGCAAGTTCTTGGTAATCCAATCGAAGCAGAGGGCTTTGAAATGCTCAGTAATAATACCCCACCCAATCCATCTCATCTCAGTTAATTAGGAAGCAGCCAGCAGGCTGACAAAAGCTAAGGCTGAAATTTACCTTTGCTTTGAAAAAGCTTTCTTCCTACACAGTGAAAATTAATTGGGTAAACAGAACGCCAGGTGAATGATGGGGAAAAATACTGAAGGAGAAAGAGGAATTTAATTACTCTCATGATAAAAACAACCTTTTGCAAACAAGTGAGAGAAATCTCAGCACAGGGAGAATGGGCATGATGCTTGGAGCCTCAGTGCTTGTTCTGGCTCTTCCCTAACCACCCTGTCACCTACCTACGTACACCACGTTCACTCCATAAGCCTTAATCAGTTCCTGTATAAAATCAGACATTGCTCTTCAGCGACCTTTTATAACTCGATGCAGTGATAGTAATGGATATGCTCAATTTAAAATAAAGTTCTTCAGTAAGCCAGGAAAAGGCTTACATGCAAATGCTGTAGGGGGAAGTGTGCTCCCTGCTGGGGCATCAAGATGTAATCACCATAACCGCAGAGTTTCCTTCCTCCGGTTGGTATCTGGTCTCCTCACTATTCCTGTGATCTTTCCAAAAGTCGGTTTCTGACCTCGCTTTTCCCTTTTGGTGGCTCTCAGACCCACAGGACAAGTTCAAAATTTACCAAGGTATGATGCTTCCTCAGTATCTTCTGCTGAGGCCTGGCTCGTCCTCTCATAGACTTGAATGCCAGCAGTCCTGGAGTGGGCACTGTTCCCAGAGTGTTCTTCCCTCCTTTAGACTCAATGTGTTTGCTTCTGTCATGCCACTGTTTTGCCTGAGAACTGCTACCAATCCTTCAAATTTTAGCTCTAACAATTGCTCTTCTGGAAACCTTTCTTGAGCTCTCTAGACAGAAGTGTCAATGCCTCATACAGTGTTTGCCTTGGTGGCAGTCACAAGGTGGCATGTTTGCCTCCTTCAACTGACTGTATTTTTAACCATAAGGATTTTTTACTATTCATATTTCTGAAGTCTAGCATGGACATATAAAAGGGTTTATTGCATGGATGAACGAAAACAACACTTGAAAGCAATAAAGAGGAAATTTTATAGCTATTTCACAATTTTTAAATTTCCTTATTTGAGATTAGCTTTCCCCTGATAATTTGGATTAGTGAAGGGTACTGACATTTTTGAAAATTCTGTAAGAACCATTAGGAAGATTCTTCTTTAAAAATTGCATTTAAGATGAAGAAAATGTTTAGTTAGTGAACTGAGACTGGATGTTAAAGAAAAGTCATTTGGAAAATGCATAGGCAATTTTTAATAGCACTTCTTTCAGCTCACAACAGTAACTGGTTTATTTGATGTCTGCTTAGTGAAATCATAACGATGCTTCTATATTCCCATTATAGATTGTAATAGATGGTTCCAGAAATAGGGTCTTCCCCAAAGTAGACATTTCTAGGCCATGAACATGTTCAGGTAGAGGCTAAGGGCCATCTGATGAGATTGCTAGAAAGGGAATCATGCATTGTGTGTGAGGACTAAGAACTGAAAAACAAATAAAAAAAAAAAACTGATACTGAGTTTCTAGACTTAGAGAGGAGAAGGTGAGGTTGAGGAAGGTAGGTGCTTCACATTTAGTGAAAAAACACAAGTTTCTCAGTCATGGCATTATTGACACATTGGACCAAGGAATACTTTGTTCTCAGGGATTAGAGGATGGTTAGCATCATTCCTGGTCTCTCAATTGCTGCCAGCTTTCTCAATTGCATCTCCAGCTTTCTCCAAGGATCTCTGGACATTAACAAATATCTTCCAGGAGGCAAACTTTTCCCATTGAAAACTCCCCACTGAATTAAATGAAAGAATTAACAGACATCTTATGATGAAAGACAGAAGGCTTGGTGAAGTTTATGTTTAAGCTATAATTTTAAAAATTTTGGTGTTAAAATTAATTAGATCTAATAAACACATCTTGCCCATCTATGTATACAGGAATAAATCAGACACTATGTTAGGCACTGTGTAATTAAGGGGAGCAGAGAAGAAGTGCACTATATTTTTAAAAATGTACAAAAACTCATGCAGACATTTTTGGGGCAGTGAAATGGTGTGAATAGAGCTGAGGAAGCATAGTGTTAGAGTTAACAATGGGGCCAGCGCTATGATATAGTGGGTAAAACCACTGCCTGAGATGCCGGCATCCAATATGGGCACCTGTTCAAGTCCTGGCTGCTCCACTTCCCATCCAGCTCTCTGATATGGCCTGGGAAAGCAGTGGAAGATGGCCCAAGTCCTTGGGCCCTTACACCCATGTGGGAGACCCGGAAGAAGCTCCCGGCTCCTGGCTTTGGATCAGCCCAGCTCCGGCCGTTGTGCCCAACTGGGGAGTGAACCAGCAGATGGAAGACCGCTCTCTCTCTCTCTCTCCCCCTCTGCCTCTCCTTCTCTCTCTGTGTAACTCTGACTTTCAAAATAAATGAGTAAATCTTTAAAAAAATGAGTTAAAGAGTGCAACTTTGTAATAATTACAGAGTTTGAACTGGAATGACTGGACTTTAAGTACCAGCCTCAACACACTCTAGCTGTTTAACTGGTGGGTAGGAAGACCAATTACTCAACAACCCCATGCCTTAGTCTTTCCACCTGTAGGGAGCAAAGGGCATAATATACTACGAAACAGGGTTATTTTGTGGATTAGATGAGTTAATAGATGTGAAGTGTTTTGGATCATACCTACTGCATGAAAAATGGCATTAGTATATATTTTTTGGATTAAAGGCATCATTGATTGGGTAATATACCATATTTTATCACTCACTAAAAATGTTAATAGACTTTGATTTCAGAGATATATATGATCAAAGTGCATCTTAGATCTGAGGTCATGTGGATGTTTAGTATTATCATGGTGTTGTAGTCAGACACTGTATTTAAATTCCTGTGGTGACATTTTCTTTCTTTCTTTTTTTAATTTTAAAGTGAATCTTTATCCAAATACAATAAAAAAGCAAAAGAGGAAAAATTTCCATATTTTCATTTTTGCATCAATGCCATTTCCAAATTTACTTTGCACTCCCCTTCTATGTAACATAGAAGTAGTAAAACTCTAATCATCTATACAAAAAGGGAGACAAACAATTTACCTCAGGAACTCACTACACATTGCAATATATTCACGTGGTGAAAAGAGATAAATTCATTCAGAACTGCCATACTCTCTGGCTGTTATATAGTCTCTTGAATAATTATATTAAACATATTACTACAAAATGTACCAAGAAGTAGAGAATAATACTATATTTGTGAACTGCAAACAACAAAGGTCCACGAAGGCTACAGTCTAAGCGGTAATTTACATGTGAAGTGTATGTTGAAAGTAGTCACAATGTACAAAAATGTGACAAGTAATCCAGATGTTTAAAAAAGCAGCCTGTGTGTCTCAGTATTATCCCCAGGTTCTTGGAGCAGGTTTGTGGGAAGCCTGTTGCACAGAGTGAATTCTCCCTCCGGGTGGTAAGCAGCAGTTTGCCGACATCCGCTAAGTTTCCTATTACATTCATTCCTCTGAAAGTGGAGAACAACTCATAACTAAATATTCTTCCACTCCTTTACCAGTTTTTCAAGTTTTAAATCCAAGGAAAAGTTGGAGATTATTGCTTCTTATCATCGACAGGCATTTCAAAAAGAGGGGACTGAATAACCAAAACCAAGAGTTCTTTGGTCAAGTTAGCGACAGGCTTCCGTTTGTTCTAAATTCTTTTCATAATCCTTTGTTTTTCCAGTATGGCCTCTTTCCTGGCCTGCCAGATAGAGTCCTGGCCTCCAGTTTCAAATGAATCCAGTTCCAAAAGTTCCTTGGTTAGCATTTCCTCTAGAAGCCAGTATTCTTTGTCTTTTTTCCTACGAACTCTTCTTCTTGCTCAAGATACTGGACTTTCTCCAGCACATGTATGATTTTTTTAATACTTGGGAGTACTTTCATCTGAAGATAAAGACTCTTCAGGAAGATTATGACTTTGATCTTGATTGCTGAGATGTTCATGGGTGGCACTTCCATAGAGCTGAGGCTCAGCACTATACTGGACTTGAGAATCCAAAAGTTCTGAATTATCATTGTTCACTGTCCCGGAGGATTCGTACTGATGATGGACAAAGCAAGGAAAGTTGTGCCGGTTCATGCCTTGATCTGATTGGCTATAGGGGTAGGAGGACTCCTTGGGCTGCTGGGGCGGAGGTGAAGGAGGTGGCTGCGGAGAGCCACTGCTAGGCCATGGTGAAGCATTTTCGGTCACATAAAGATTCCCGGGTGGTGCTGTGGGCACAGCCGAAGGCCAGGGGTAACAGGCACCCTTTCCATAAGCCCCAGAAGAGGCCCAGGCATCCTCTTGCGGTCGTACACTCGGCACGGACTGTGGAACACTACGATTACCATCCCCATATGGATAATAGGGCAGAGTCATTCCAGGGTTCTGAGAAGCGGGATACCCTGGAACCTGCCCCCGCAGAGGGGGCACTTCAGTCTGCGAGTCCTGTTGGGGATACACCCAACGAGAGATCGGGGTTGGGCTGTTGCCGGGTGAATGGAAAGTGCTTGGAACCTCTGTGGAATAATTGGCCTGGGTAAATCCAGGGGTGTAATACGCCCCAGAGTATGAGGCAGTACTTGCCCCAGGGTTGTGGCGACATTTTCTTACTGGATCACTGACTGGACAGATCATTCAATTTCTTTAAGCCTGTTTTCATATGTATAAAATGTAAAATAATCATCTTACAGTGTTGTAGCAGATATAAAGGAGATTTTATGTAAATTGCATTAGCAAAAATTAAGTGCTTGATACATGATAGCTATTATTATGGATGTACAAATGTGGGAAACAGGAAACCCTGTGGTTGTCATTTGAAGGTATTTAATAGGAGGTGCTATTGGATAAGAGAGTGTTATCATGAAGAAAGAACAGAAGTATCTCTGTTAGGTCTAGATAACAGAATCAATGTATTGTTTTTCTGCTTATTTCTCAAAATCCTAATATATGTATAACTCTGAATATGTGGTATTAGAGCTGTAAGACATGTGTTAATCATAGTCTGCTAAATCAGAAGATCTACCTTTTAGATGGGAAGTCAATACATAAAAAAGTGCAGAGAAGGAGAGGGAAACCAGTATTTCTTCAGTGTCTTCTCCATGTCATAAATCATATTTTGTGCATTGTTGATTTCTCTCAGCAAACTAGGTGTAATCCCTGTTTTATTCCCATTTGGAGGTGGGTGGCTGAGGCTCTTTCACATTAAAAAAAATTATCTTGAAGGTACACTGTTAGGACGACACAGAGCTGGATTTTCCTTTAAAGAAAATCTGCTAAATCATAATCTGCTAAATCATAATCTGCTCATAGTATGAGCAAAATATTTCTGTAAGAACAGAATAGTAGCTAATTAAGTGCTGTGGCATAGGAATCAAAAGAGGGAGAGAGGGGTTGCCACTGGGATGTAGCGGATATCACATATGGGCACTGGTTCAAGTCCCAGCTGCTCCACATCCAATGCAAGATCCATCCTAATGTGCCTGGGAAAGAAGTAGAAGATGGCCCAAGTGCTTGGGCCACTGCCACCTATGTGGGAGACCCAGAAAAGCTACTGCATCCTGGCTTGGGATTGGCAAAGCTCCAGCTGTTGCAGCCATTTAGGGAGTGAACTTGTAGATAGAAGATCTCTCTCTCCCTCTCTGTAACCCTGCCTTTCAAATAAAATAAAATATTTTTTTAAAAAATAAGAGGAAGAATACTTTGAATTGAAATGTCAGAATATTTCATGGAGGAGAGCATTTTAATGGACACATAAGATTTGATTAAGTAGAAGGAAGAATTCTAATTTACTCTTAGGCATCCAGGTGGAGGGTGTTTTGAGTAAAAGTCAAGATGAACATGGTGTATGTAAAAGATATAATAGGTGGGGTGAGGGGTAGGCCAGCTGGGCCAGAGAAATCATAAGTGTAGTGAGTCTAGGGACTAGGTATATTGTATTTTCTATGCTTGCAGCACTTCATATAGCACTAGCGATGCAGTAAAAGCTCAATAATGATTAGTTAGGAAATATTATGAATTGATAGTGGGAAATAAAGCTGAAGATGTGGTTTAGGGTCTCAGAATGTCAAGCTCATGATCTTGGAACTAGCCTATTGGTACTGAAAAATTATTGAATATTTTTGCTTAAAAGAGTGACAATAATTTTATTTACATAGAGCTTGTTGTTTATCAGGTGATCTTCCAAGTCCCTTAAGTATAATGCTTCATTTACTATTTAAAGCAAACCTATGAGCTCTACTATTATATCTGCCCCCTAATTTTTAGATGGGAAACTGAAGCAAAGGCTAGATAGGAAACTGGAACCAGGGATATACAGTTACTCGGTGAAAAAGCTGGGTTTTGATACTCGGAAGTAGTCTAGCTCTGTGTGAATGCTCTTAACTATGTACTACAGTAGATCTTAATGCAAATGGTTTATTTAAAATATCTTTCTCTAGGGGTCCATTTTCAAGGTCTCCCTTGCAGCCTATGAATTTATAAATCAGCGGCATGCACACACACTTATATAAAGTCCTGGTGTTAGGGGCTTAAAAGTTCATATTTCTCCCCACCCCTGCCACTAGCTTTTCTCTTTGTGCCTAACAAAACAAAGAGGGCTTAGAAGTAACTACCATCTTCTCAAGCATGGTGGTGCCTTTGTGAGACAATTAGTATTCACAGAGATTATGTAAAACATAAGAAAGCTCCACAAATGCCACATTTATTATCTTTTATGATGGCATTTAAATATTGCTAAATTCCAGGGCTCAAATGGAAACTGAATTCTGAGAGTACTTGTTACCTTGAATGCATGGGAACTAGGCGTTGAATTTTCATCTTCATAAAGTGATTTGCTGAGAAAGCTCTGAACTCCTAGAACGTATGTAGGAGTAGAGCTGAGCCTGGCATCTAGCAGGTGCCTTATCATATGTGTTAAATGAATGAATAGTGTCACAAAGAGAGTGGGATTTATACACAGAAGATATAGGTTTAAAATAAGCTGTCTCCTGTGTCTATAGGCTGTGTGATCTTGGGCAATTTACTTCACATTGTAAGTCTTGGTTTCCTCATTCTGTCAGTGGAGATAAGAGTACCTACAGGATGGTAGGGAGGATTCAATGAATCAACATCAAGTCATTGCACACATACCAATCAGACCCAATTTTTCCTGGCTGGTTGTTAGAATAAACCTCAGTATCTTTCCTCTTTGCTTATACCAAATTTGCCAATGCTAAAACAGTAGTTGCCAATCTATTATTGTACCTTAGTAAGTTAACATATGCTTTTCTATATGCCATTGAGTAGGTGAGTAATAGTAATTGTTACTACTTATAATTGTCACCACTATTGATAATTCTTTGGGAAAACATTTTATTATATCAATACATTAAAGAGGCCATGGCAGAAATCAATTTCATTGGTGTATAATGAATTGAATATAGATTCCATTTCCAACATTTGAAAAGTTGGAAAAATCCTGTACTTAACCAAAGGGAAGAGGCAGAGTACTAAAATAGGGAATTAGCAGTATTAGGAAGTAGATTCTTTCATTTCACCTTTATCTGATAGAGTCATTCAATTATAAGCGTTATGAGTAACATCGTTCAGTGGTTCACAACTCAGCTCTGTTGCTTATTAGGAGAACTAAGTACAACCTCCCACAAAGTGGTTGTAACAATCAAGCAACTAATATATAGTGTTTGGCATATGGTAGGCACCTCTAAATGGTAACTGAAGTTTACTCTTAAATCTCAATACATTTAACAGTGTAATCATTCAGTCAACATGGAGATGCCACAGACACTTGTCAATAGGGAGGCCAGCATGCTGTAATAGGAAATAGAATAGAAATATAGGAAAAAGCCACGTTACAGTGACCCTTGAGGAGCATGCTGTTCTGCAGACAGTAGAGACAACTGAAAGTTTTTTGGGGAAGGGAACAATAGAACATGATCTTTTTTCAACTTATTTTTTAAAAATTATTTGACAGAGTTAGAGATCTTCCTTCTGCTGGCTCACCCCCCAAATGGCTGCCAATGCAGGAACTACACCAATCTGAAGCCAGGAAACAGGTGCTTCCTCCTGGTCTCCTATGCGGGTGCAGGGCCCAAGGGCTTGGGCCATCCTCCACTGCCTGCCGGGGCCACAGCAGAGAGCTGGATTGGAAGAGGAGCAGCTGAGAGATTTATTTTTGTTTGAAAGGCAAAAATACAGAAAGAGAAGGTGAGAGAGAGTGATAGAGAGAAGGAAAGGGGTGGGGAGAGAGAGAGAGAGAAAGAATCTTCCATTTTCTGGTTCACTCCCTAAATGGCCACAATGGCCAGGGCTGGGCCAGGCCAAAGTCAGGAGCCAGAGGCTTCATCCAGATCTCCCATGTGGGTGCAGGGGCCCAAGCACTTCGGCCATCTTCCACTGCTTTCACAGGAGCATTAGCTGGGAGCTAGATTGGAAGTAGTGCAGTCAGGATTTGAACTGGCACCCTTATTGTATGCTGGGACTGTATGCAGAAGCTTAATCTTCTATGCCACAGCTCCAGCCCCATTTTTTCAACTTATTTTCTCAACAATAATTACCACAGTTTCTATTCTTCCCTTACCCTCTTCTCACATTTTTAAATATTAATATTTGCTTCTTTACTTGGTAAAGAAAAATAGACACAGAGAACTCACATTTACTGGTTCACTCTCCAAATACTTGTAACAGCTGTGGTTGTTCTGGTCTGACATTGGTCCACAAGAATTCAATCTAGGTCTTTCACACGGGTGGCAGGCATCCAACTATTTGAGTCATCAACACTGACTCACTGGGTATACCGCAGCAGGAAACTGGAATAGAGTGGTGTTGGGATTTGAACTCATGTACTTTGATGTGGGATGTGGGTATGTTATGAGTGTCTTAACCAGCAGGATAAACACCTGGCCCTTGTATTCTATAATTTTTTCAAAGACTTTTTCTCATTAATATTTCTCAAAAGCAACATAATGGTATATATATTATTACTGCCTGCATTTTACCAATTAGGAAACAGAGCCTCTTCTAGTTTGTCCCTGATTGCATAGCTAATAAGAGGGATAACTTATGCTAGACCCAAAACCATAATGTTCCAACTCCTGTCAATTTTCTTCCTTACTTTACCACCATGAAAGGAAAACAAAAAAACCAATATGGAGCCTGTGTATCACCTACTCATTAGGGAAAAATACAGAACAGCTTCAGATACCTTGCTCACAACACATAAAAATAATCAATTTGATCTTATATAATCTTATTTTCAAGTTTCCCTTCAGTATTATTTCTTTAGTGATTATTTTCTATGTGTCTTCTTTTTTTCCTTATCTATTTGAGAATCAGAGTGAGAGAGAAGGAAGGAAGGAAGCAATGAATGAAGGTCTTCCAACTGCTGGTGCATTCCCCAAATGGTTGCAATGGTTGGAGCTAGACCAATCCGAAGCCTGGAGCCAGCAGCTTCTTCTGGGTCTTCCACATGGGTGCAGGGGCCCAAACACTTAGGCCATCTTCCATTGCTTTCCCAGGCACATCAGCGGGGAGTTGGATCAGAATCGGAGCAGCTGGAAATTGAACTGGTGACCATGTGGGATACAGGCACCACAGGCAGAGGCTTAACCTACTATGCCATAGTGCTGGCCCTCTGTGTGTCTTCTTGATGGCTTTCATTTGGTTTAAGACCCACTGAGAAAGGAATTTATTTTGAACTATTATTATATCACAAAATAGCACTGTAAGTTAACATTTCCAATTTTGCCTCTGATCAAATGCCTTTAAGAATTTCTGCTTGCTGGAACCATATCACCATATCTCTTGCAAGTTTGGTATCACTAATAAATCCTAGTTAAGATTATCATTACTATTAAGTAATGGTTAGTTTTTCATAGTGTTCAATCTACAGTAATGGTTTATATCTTAGTAGCTACAGTTCATAGATTTCAGCTGTCTCCATCCATGCTTTTGGAACTGGATAAAATCCCTAAGCATCATTGGGCTCACTCATCTCATGTCACAGATTGTGACATTGAAGCCCAGACAGGGCAGTGGAATAACTCAGGGTCTGACAGAGGTGGGAATCTAACTCAGGAGACCTGATTCTTCATTACCCTTGTTACTCTAAGTTCCAGGGCCAACAATATTAGCGCAATTTGGGAGTTATTCTTGAATCAGACCCTGAATTGAGGCACAATACCTAGGTGATTCCAGTGCATGTTAAGGCTTAAGAAGCAATGCTCTATATTATATTGAGCTTCTTCTTATTCAGATATTTGGAGATACCTGCACTCCAGCAGTCAAGGGTTAGGGAAGAAATGAAGGGCTTACGAAAAGGATTGATGGAAGGGAAGGTGGGAAAAAGCAAGGGAGAGAGAGAGTGATCTGTTCTGGGAAGTATGGGCTATAGGTAATGAAATGTCCATGTGATGTCTTTTAAATACTGATAAGTATAAACCTAGGGTGGGAAACTGATATAGCAGGGCATCTCTAAATAGGCGATAGTGGTTTTTTTTTTCCCTTCATACTATTGTTGAACTCTTTTACTTAGTGTAGCTTAACTATATGATCATTAAGTAAACTGAAAATAGATCTTTGTAAAAATTAAGAGTGGGAATGGGAGAGGGAGGAGGAAGAAGAGTTGGCGTGTGGTTGGGAGGGAGGGTAGGGGAGAAAGCATCATAATATTCCTAAATCTGCATATATGAAATACATGAAACTTGTATAACTTAAACTAAAAAAAAAGGAATGGAGGGGACAAGATCTTCTTTTTTTTTTTTTTTTTTTTTTTTTTATAAAGCTTTTATTTAAAGAATATAAATTTCCAAAGAACAGCTCATGGACCACAATGGCTCCCCCCCCACACAACTTCCCTCCCTCCCCCCACCCTCCCCTTTCCCGCTCCCTCTCCCCTTCTGTTCACATCAAGATTCATTTTCAATTCTCTTTATACACAGAAGATCAATTTAGTACATATTACGTAAAGATTTCAACGGTTTGCCCTCGCATAGAGACACAAAATGATAATACTGTTGGAGTACTAGTTATAGTATTAATTCACAATGTACAGCACATTAAGGACAGAGATCCTACATGATTTTTTTTTTAAAAAAATTGATTAATTGTCTATGCAATTTCCAGTTTAACACCAAGATTTTTTAATCATTTGCAATTATCTTTATATAAAGAAGATCGATTCAATATATACTATGTAAGGATTTAATCAGTTTGCACCCACTCAGAAACACAAAGTGTAAAAATACTGTTTCAGTACTAGTAATAGCATCACTTCACATTGGATAACACATTAAGGACAGATCCCTCATGAGACGTAAGTACACAGTGACTCCTGATGTTGATTTAACAATTTGACACTCTTGTTTATGGCGTCAGTAATCTCCCTAGGCTCTGGTCATGAGTTGCCGAGGCTATGGAAGCCTTTAGGGTTCGCCGACTTCGATCTTATTCCCACAGGGCCATAGTCAAAGTGGAAGTTCTCTCCTCCCTTCAGAGAAAGGTACCTCCTTCTTTGATGGCCCCGTTCTTTCCACTGGGATCTCACTCGCAGAGATCTTTCATTTAGGTCTTCTGTTTTTTCCAGAGTGTCTTAGCTTTCCATGCCTAAAATATTCTCATGGGCTCTTGAGCCAGATCCAAATGCCTTAAGGGCTGATTCTGAGGCCAGAGTGCTATTTAGGACATCTGCCATTCTATGAGTCTGCTGTGTATCCTGCTTCCCATGTTGGATCATTCTCTCCCATTTTCATTCTATCAGTTAGTATTAGCAGACACTAGTCTTGTTTGTGTGATCCCTTTGACTCTTAGACCTATCAGTGTGATCAATTGTGAGCTGAAATTGATCACTTGGACTAATGAGATGGCCTTGGTACATGCCACCTTGATGGGATTGTATTGGAAACCCCTGGCACAATTCTAACTCCATCATTTGGGGCCGTTCCGATTGAGCATGTCCCAAGTTTTACATCTGAACAGAATATTTAATGTGCTTTTGGACATTAGAACAATTCTGGACAGAAATTTATAACTTTTTTAAGCAGCTGGTAGAATTTAGACTTTTGGATACTGCTTCAAAAACAGGATTATTGAAAGTTATTGCACCAAGTCTGGTCGCTGGCTTCTTTCTCTTTTTCAGACTGAACATCCTGGAACTGAAAACACTAGTGATGTCAAAGACATTAGCAGAGCTATGAAAAGTTGGGAGGAATAGGGATGTCAAGAATAGGCACTAGCAGCCAAATAGCCAAATTCATTGATCCTGGACACAAACAATACTTTTAGTGCCAGGCACATGTCAGGTGTTTTCATTTATGGCCTCATGTAGACCTCACAACAACCGTATAAAGTAGGTGTAATTGTTTCCATATCATAGACAGGCATCTGCAAAGTTCAAAGTTTATCAGGGGCAAGAGCAATATCCAAACTCAGTGTCTTACTATATACAGCTTCAATTCTGTATGTAGCAGCATGATATTAATATTTGGGCCAGAGTCAGTAGAGAAAAGCATAAAGTAGAAGAGCATTTTATATATTTCCTTTATACAATGTTAGCAAAGGCTGATTCTATTTCAACAGAGGCAAGGTAGCCCTTATTAGTCTCAGGAAAAAAGCTTTGAGAGGGTAAATTTCAAGGTCCTGGGCTAGCTGGGTCTTCCAAGCCTTGTACTTCTTACTTGTGCTGAGATGGCTCCTCACTACTCCTAGGATGTTCATCTGTTCACTACATCCCATCACCAGGTTCAATAATTGCCCTTCTCAAATTCATCTTTGAGGTCACTGAAGTGCCACAAACAGTAGCTTCTCCACATGTAAGTTGGGAATAATAGAACTAACCATGAGTGTTCAAATGACAAATATTTGACTAAGTTGGTAATTTTGCTGACAAGTGAAAGAAAGCTGTGAATCATTGAAGACAGCCTGGCCTTGAAATCTCACCAGCAAACTAGTTCATAGTTTTTATTTTTTAGATTTTTCAAGATTTATTTATTTATTTGAAAGGCAGAGTTACAGAGAGGTAGAGGCAGAGAGGCAAAGAGAGAGGGAGAGGTCTTCCATCCTCTGGTTCACTCCCCAATTGGCCACAGAGGGATGGAGCTGCACCAGTCCGAAGCCAGGAGCCAGGAGCTTCTTCCGGGTCTCTTATATTGATGCAGGGACCTAAGAACTTTAGCCATCTCCCACTGCTTTCCCAGGCTATTGCAGAGGTCTGGATTGGAAGCGGAGCAGCCAGGACTGGAACTGGTGCCCATATGGGATGCCAGCACTACAGGGCAGTGGCTTTACCCACTATGCCACAGCATCAGCCCCCATAATTTTTAAAAAGAAACTTTGGTTTACTGATTGAAAATATAAGTGTTAGATCAATTCATTGAGCAAAAATGTAAATAAAGTGGCTGAACTTAAAAGATAAACTGGATTTCTGAAAGAAATATAAAAGAATATTTAAAATGCCTAACAAGTACAATTTTATAAATATTTTCTTTTTTTGTGTAAAAGTTGCTTTTGAAGTAAAAATTAGGCAAATAAAATGAATTAAAGAGATTTTAGGTTACCCAGCTAACTTTAGATCTTACCAGTTTTTGTCTCTATGCTATATGCCAGTTACTTATATTTCTCTTGAAGCAGTGATTATAATGAGAATATTAGCAGAATGCCCATGCCTGACCTTTTCCATAATGATAACCCGATTTATTAAGTGTCTTATAAATATGTATAGCACATGGTGTTAGGCACTTGTGTAGACTCTGATAACCCACACAAAATTTGTCTTCGTGGGCTCAGTTTCAAATGCAATTTCTGTGAAGGCAGAGACTGGATTCTTAATCAAGTTTTGCATACGTAGACAAGGCAGAAAGAGGTGATTTAAAAGGCTAGAAATAATATAAATGATTTGGGATTGTTTACAACATCCTTGTTATGTAAAATGTAAGTGATGAATTAGGCAAGGCTTGGGACATTTCAGCTTTTTTGAAATTATCCTGTGGATGGTACATGAAGATTTAAATTTTCCTTCAGGATCAAAGTAGACTTGATTGATTCTAAAGTAGGTGAAAGTTTTTGTGACATTCTCATTGTATAGATACACTCTGGATTTTCACTGAAGGCTCATCACTGACCTACAATAATCAGAAAATGGAGAAAAATCTTTGTTAAATGAAGTTGATTCAAATAGCACTTATTGGCAAGGTAGAGAAAGAAGAGTTGATATAAGGACTTCGGGGAGTAATAGGCGGGGGACTCTCTCTACAAGTGGTAGTTTGTGCCATGGCTGGGAGTGGTTCTTGTTGAGTATGCTCATGGGGAAACTGGCTTAGATGGTACTAATAGTGAAAATATGTTTGGTGGGACTGTGTCATATTTGGGATGGGATACAGTAGTTGCATCATTTCCCCAATTCTTTGTGGTGCCAGAGGTAAAGGAATCAGAGAAATGGTTGCCTTGGATTCTTTTTTTTTTTTTTTTAATTTTTGACAGGTAGAGTGGACAGTGAGAGAGAGACAGAGAAAAAGGTCTTCCTTTTGCTGTTGGTTCACCCTCCTGTGGCTGCTGCAGCCGGCACCGGCCACCTTGGATTCTTCTTGGATGATGGCAAAGTCAGGTGCTTGGCTTTTATAAAATGAATAATGGTAAATATCAGTTTGAGGGGCAATGGAAAGAGAATGCTCAGAAATTAGAAGTAAGAAGGCTGCTGGTTAGAACACTGACTCCCTCAATTATGAGCTATGTGATCTGTGGGACCACGTTGAACTTATCTTTCAAGTACTGAAATGGGCCTAAGAATCTCATACTTGCTTGATGAAGGGATCACAGGAAATAGTTTTTGTGACCATTTCATATAAGCTCCAAGTTGTCCTATCATGATAGCTGTCTCTGTGTATATGTGAGTACCACCCCAGGGCAGAATGAGATAAGGCTGCTTCACAGTTAATATCTTTTGTTTTAAAATATGAAACTGGGTCCACTGGTAAATACATACAATAGATCCTTTTAAATGTTTTTCTCTGAAAGACCTTACACTTCCCTGAAATCTTATCCAGTGTGGTGGCAGTAGCATTCCTGGTAAAAAGTTTAGAGGCTGATTTGTCTCATATATCCACTGTGGCACACTTCTCTTTTGGTGCAGCATTATTTGTCTTTCTATAATCCCACATCTTTCTTGAGTTTATTTGAGTTGTCAACTATTAAAAATGGATCTGCCTGGTATTGATCTTTCGAGATCTATCAAGAAACAGCAAGAGAACATTATAAGGCCAATATGAAACATTGAGGGAAACAGGAAAGGAATTTTTTTTCCTGGATGTCTACCTGTCTCCAACGAGTTAATTAAAAACTGATCTGGATGGGCACTGGGCCTATTGGTTAAGCTGCCAGTTAGCATGCTTGCATTCCATTTCAAAGTATTTGGGCTTGGGTCCTAGCTTTGCTCTTGACTCCAGTTTCCTCCAAATAGCACCTTGGGAGGCAGCAGGTGATGGTTCAATTACTTGGATAATTTCCAGCCACTTGGGAGACCTGAACTGAGTTCCTACCTCCTGGCTTTGACCTGACCTAGACCTCACCTAGACCTTGCTTAGTCCTGGCCTGGGAAAACTGCTGAAAGCATTTGGAGAGTGAATTGGAAGGTGGGAGTTCTCTCTCTCTCTCTCTCTCTCTCTCTGACTCTGTGCCTCTGCGGAAAAAAGTTGATCACAGTGAAGGTAAGGAAGAGAAATAGATGAAGAAGATGGAGAGAGTGTGACAATGTGTTCAGGTGGCTCTTAGATACAAGCAGAACTAGAACAATGTTCACTTTTGGGAGTTTGTTTAATAAGGCACTTAAAATGAAGAGCTTGAAAGTGTTACCTCGGAAAGATGTTTATGGCAGTAATACAGGGTGGAAAATCTGCCCCAGTTAAAGAGAAAAATTTCTGTTGCTTTGGACAAATAAATGTAAAATCTTTAAGAAGCTATAAAGAGTGATATAGTTGTGCTTCTAGCATTATGGGAAATAACTTATTGATGAAGTAGGATTTGTAACTTGAGCCAGTTCTATAAGCCGGCTCTGAAATGTTAGGAGCCAGACTACAGTGTGCAGGGTTATTAATGTGCTACACTGCTCTCTAAGGTGTTGCCTGCACCTATGCAGAGTTGTTATGGAAGTTTGGCATTGCATGAAGTTGTTGATTTACTAGTGATTAACATGCTGAAAGTTTTCATCCAAGTCTGCTTTGAGTTGCAGTGAGAAAGCCAAACCAACTGGAGTAGGTGTAACCTTGCCTATTTGGCCCCTGCTAGTTTTCTGACTGGCAGATGGATGGATGTGTGAGAATCAATACAAACCACTCTGACAGTAGCTGTAAAGGAAGAGTACCTTAAGATGATAAATTACTTGTATTAAGCAAGCTTCTCTGGTGCCTGTTTTCTCTAACATGTAGTTATAGAACACACATAATATGATTTCAGGCTTAGCCAACAAAAACTCCATGCTTATAGAGCATGGAATTCCAAACAATTGATTTTAAATATTCTGATATGAATTATTCCAGACAAGCTTCAGCTGAGGATACATATGGGAATGATCCTTAATAATTCTAAAAGTCTTGGCATCCATAGGTCCAAATATGTAGGCCCTAGAATGAAGCAGAACAAAGGGTCAGTGTGTGACCTTGTATTCTCAGTTCCCAAGGCTCATGAACTAGTCTTTATCCAGTAAAAGCTGTAGCACCAGCAGGACATGCAAGATAGGGTGAGTCTGTCATTTGGGAGCAATAATACTAGTAATAGTAATAAATTCTTTTCTCTAAACTATGTTTTACTGAGCTGCTCCTTCTTGAATTCCTCCCCTAATAGGAGATGGAGAAAAATCCAAATAGTGATGTCTCTCATTTGCCCTAAAGCCAAGCTCTGTCTCTCCCAATGCTTCTACACATGCTATTTGTCCTTGCTTTACTTTGGGTGTGCTTTTTCAGACATCTAAAGTGGACTTTCGTCATTCTTTTCGAATGCCCACAAATGTAAAATGCTCTTCCCATTCTTGAGGCATCTTCTACTTCCTACATCCCAAATTCAGAAAACAGGCTTTTCCATTCTCTCCTACACATAGCCCATGCCCCACCAGGCAAATGTACTCTCACTAGTCCTGGAATCAGATGCTAGAAGTGTGCATCTGGCTTCCAGTGGAGGCAGTCATCCAACTCCTGTGACCAAATGGCTAGGTTGGCATCCTCTGTGTGGCCTCCCCCTGAAGCAGGTCCGTGATGAGATTTGGGGTGCTAGTCTTGGCTGCATAGCTCCTAGAAAATACATGAGCCTTCCTCTGGTAAATTCATCTGCTAAAAACAGACAAATGCAGTTCCAGTTTGTAACTAAGACCCCTGTGTGATATGCCCAGAATTCAGTTCAAATACTCTACTCCTGTAAAGTTGGAGCTGGTCTTTCTAGAATGCACTTAGTCCCCTTCCACTGGGCTCCTGTGTTGTGGTCATTGCTAAACAGCTCCACCTTTCTTTCATTCATTCCCAGCACAAAGCCTGATGCATAGTGGGCTCTCTCTCTAAGTTGGGAGAGCCCTCAGTTGTCTCTAAATTAGCCTGTGCACTCTGGCTTGGAGACTCAGGGATGTGCATCATGTGACTGTGAATTGTGCCTCATGCCTTGTTCCTTGTTTAGCATTTCTTGTTAATAAGTCACATCTTGGTCTGAAAGGCATCAGAGTCTTCCTGGGCCCACATAGTCATATTTCATTTGCATTTGTGAGTTTCTTTACTTTTACTGTTTCCAATATTGCCATCTGCAATCTCCTCATATTTTTTTTTGACAGGTAGAGTGGACAGTGAGAGAGACAGAGAGAAAGGTCTTCCTTTGCCATTGGTTCACCCTCCAATGGCCGCCTCAGCCGGCGTGCTGCGGCGGGCGCCCTGCACTGATCCTGAGGCAAGAGCTAGGTGCTTCTCCTGGTCTCCCATGGGGTGCAGGGCCCAAGCACTTGGGCCATCCTCCACTGCACTCCTGGGCCACAGCAGAGAGCTGGCCTGGAAGAGGGGCAACCGGGACAGAATCCAGCACCTCGACCGGGACTAGATCCCGGTGTGCCGGCGCCGCAGGCAGAGGCATTAGCCTGGTGAGCCGCAGCGCCAGCCCGAAATACTCCTCATATTAACAGACCTCAGTGCACTTCTTGGACACTGTGTTTCTATTATAACTCCCTTATATCCATTTTTCATGGATAGCAGCAATTGATATCACAGCTGAGGTCTATGATACTGAAGCAAAAAGTTAAGTGTTTCAACCCCGTCTTCCTGATTCACTGCCCTTAAATGCAGATATAATGCATTGTTGCTTTTTCCCTTTGTAGCTGTGGAAATGTTTTCTTAGTTTCTTGATCTCTCTGCACACACAATGATTTTATTCACTATCATTTCTCGGTTTGTAATGATTTCAAGCCTTTGTTGGGTGGTACAGGGTCCTCTGTCTCCCACTATTACTCCATTTCCCAAATCTCTTTTCTATTATCCAACTAGAGTTAAACATACTTTCTCATGTCAGAAATATCTTTTTTTAAATAAAAATTTTCTCCTTCGTTAGTTTTATACCATAACCATGGCTTCATGCAATTACGAGCAAAGAAACTGAGGCATAGGACGTGCCCCTGGATGGCCAAGGGATGTTGTAACAGACAATGATCCTTTAATTACTGTTTAAGTATCTGTCTAAAATCTTGGCAATTTGGAAGCCAATTGAAAAAGGGAAGCAGGATATCATCTTGATGAAATGGTGCAATTTTTGCCCCATTGTCCTCTCAATTAATATCAAGGTGAAATTTAAAGTAACCATAGAAAGGTAGAATGAAAATCAGATACTTCATGCTTGTTCTATTTTTATTTCCTGAACTCAATACCTCTTAAAATTGGAAAGCAGAATCTAGGTGTTAGCATGGTATTAGCCTGGGGAGATGTCAGAATGGAGGTCATGCAGTAAAAGGCACTAAAATATGCATATTGCATGAGGGATTAATTGCTAGGATTGTATGAGAAGAATTACAGCAGTTAATATCCAGAGTCTGAACAAATAGCTACATGGGAAAATGGTGACAAAGCTGCAAATATGGGAGAGCTATAAACCAATGGATGAAGAAATTAATTTCTTTCTTTGTAAATGATAAAGTGCTGTGGAGTAAAATTACCATTGATGAGCTGTGTTATGTAGCTTGGGCTAAATATTTTCAAATTTAAATTCCAAGCAATGCTTAGGGTATTCAGACACTGTTAAAAATAGGGGAGGGTTATCTTGCAGTGTTTAAAGGCTTTGCAGCTCACCTTCCAATCTAGTTTGTTTATTTTTTTTTGAATCTGTGTCTATAATGCTTATATTAAAGATTTAAGTTTATCATTCAGAGCCCAAGGCACTATTATACCCTAAACACTAAATGGGAATTCAGTTATGTTCTCCTCATCCTATTGAGTAAAGCACAAAATTGGAATCATTAGTCTTAGAGTAGTGCTTGTCCCTTGTGAGTGGGTTGGGGCAGAGACATTCCCTCCACCAGGAAAATGTGTCACACTGTCCCAGGGGCTGTATGAAAATACATATTTAATGTGAAATTTTAAAGTTGAATACCACAAAAATTACATTATTTTTGGTAATGCAATCTCTATCAGAAAAGCTAACAGAAATTTGTTGGTTGATGGGAACACATGGAAAATAAACTCTTTCCTGTGTCTCAGTGACTTTATTAGGGGGTGAGAGCAAGACCTCTGGACATATGCAATATCCTGAAGTTCTTGAGAAGGGAAGAGATTTTTCTGTGCTTCAAGAGAGGGCAAAGGTAAAAACAAAAAAACAAAAACAAAACAACAACAATAAAACACCGAGAAGCAGGGTCCTAGACAGCAGTTTTTATACAAATATGTTATGTTTACCCTATACTGAACTGGCAAATTCAGTTTAGTAGACACTTCCTAGGCATTTGGATTAATAGACAAGCTGTTATCCAACTGAATTTTTTCTTTTTTCCTAATTTTTAGTAGCATATAGTTTGACCTTCATGGAATGGTCTATTTGAATTCAGAGGAATTTTTAAATAAAGATTTATCAATTGAAAGGCAGAGCAATAGTGTTTGTGTATGTGACAGGGAGAGAGGGAGAGGAAAGAGAATGAATCTTTCACTTGCTGGTTCACTCCCCAAAGGGCCACAACAGCCAGGACTAGGCCAGGCTGAAGCCAGGAGTAAGGTACTCCATTTGGGTCTTCCACATGGGTGACAGGGGCCAAGTACTTGAGCTGTGTTCCTCTACCTTCCCAGGTGCGTGCATTAGCGGGACGCTGGATCAGAAGCATGCTCAGATATGCAATGCCAGTGTCACAAGTGGCAGCCACATCTGCTGTTCCACAATACTGGCCCTATAGCAGAGGAATTCTTTATGGCACTGCGGAAGTCTTCAGGACTGGGGACAGTTTGCTGGTATAGGAGAAAGTAATTATCAAGACCAGATAGCCCCTCTGATTTGATTCTTGGCAAAACAGGGTAGAAGAGAGCTCACTAATACACGGAATCTGTTCAATATTTTCTCTTCCTTTGCTTGGAAGAAACACACACGTAAAAAATGTCTATTCATTCATCTTTTCATTTCTCATTAAGCTTGTTATGAGAAGAAATGGCATTAAGAAATTTTGTGTGTTAAATGTGTCCCTTCTTTCAAATGTAGCATTGTTTAAGGTTACAAAACCATCAGGGGAATTGGAGTACAGGAAGAAAAGGACATAAGGCATGTAGCTATCAGAGTCTGAAAAATTGTGTTTTCAAAATGTTTTCCTTAAATCCCCAACCTCTCTTGCCCATGTTGAAATTCAGAATCCTTAATATATAGGTATCATTCAATAATGTTTATTAGCCAAGTTCATGAGCAAAATGCTGAACTAGCACTAAACATCATGTTTTCCTTTTGCTTTACCTTATAACGTGATGAATATATTCTTAATAAAAATACTATCTAAATAGCCTTTTAATGGTTATGTTTGCTGTGATGGGCAGCAATATGTGCTCTGACATTTATACAAACCATAGGGCAATCCTAGAACATAGCCAGGAGGGTTTCTAACTTAGGAAAGATTTGGAGAAATGCTCCTGCCCAAGAGTCCAGAAATATTAATAAGGCAGTTAAGGGATCTTAGTTTAAATGCTGAGGCCCCAAATAATACTGACTCTATACTCAGGATGAAAGAAGAGGCTCAGGTTGCCATAGGAGAGATCTAGACCAGTATTTGTCATCAATGTTATAAAGGATGCTTTTCATACTCCTTTATGAAAACAGCTACTTCTGTGAATAGTGAAATCATTGTTAGCTATCCTGGTAGAGGAATTGCTTCCAGAATATTCCCAATGCTTATTATGCCAGGTATTGTGTCATGAAGATGCAGGACTAGATGTTACATCACAGGAAGTTTGTATCTGCTGTGTCTGGCCCTGGAATTGCATGGGCAAAGCTTACTAAAAGTTTGAGTCTTCTGGAAGCTAGTCTGCTCTCCATAATCATTGGATGAGAAACATTTTAAGCACAGGAGTCTTTTCACTGATACCTATTTACAAACAAAATAATGGAAAATAATATTTGATTAACCAACCTGGAAAAAGTTCTCTTTCTTTTTTTATTTCTGCAAAAAATGACATTACAAAAGTGCTACATGATGAGACAATCAAAGAGTAAACATAAAAAAGTGTATTATAGAAGTGAAGGAGATAGTTATTTAAACTTAGCATACTATTTCTCTATATTTGATGTTTGTGGTGTTTGTCAAATTTTGAAAATTTTCATTTTTTTGATATTTCTTTTTTTATTTCATTTTGCATTTTTTAAACTTTTATTTAGTAAATATAAATTTCCAAAGTACAGTTTATGGATTATAATGGCTTTCCCCCCATAACTTCCCTCCCACTTGCACCCCTCCCATCTCTCGCTCTCTCTCCCCTTCCATTCACATCAAGATTCATTTTCAATTATCTTTATATACAGAAGATCGATTTAGTATATATTAAGTAAAGAGTTCATCAGTTTGCACCCACACAGAAATACAAAGTGTAAAATACTGTTTCAGTACTAATTATAGCATTACTTCACATTGGACAACACATTAAGGACAGATCCCACATGAGGAGTAAGTACACAGTGATTCCTGTTGTTGACTTAACAATTTGACACTCTTGTTTATGGTGTCAGCAATCTCCCTCGGCTCTAGTCATGAGTTGCTAAGGCTATGGAAGCCTTTTGAGTTTGCTGACTTCTATCTAATTCCGACAGTGTCATAGTCAAAGTGGAAGCTCTCTCCTCTCTTCAGAGAAAGGTACCTCCTTCTTTGATGGCCCCATTCTTTCCACTGGGATCTTACTCGCAGAGATCTTTCATTTAGGTCGTCTTTTTTTTTTTTTTTCAGAGTGTCTTGGTTTTCCCTGCCTAAAATACTCTCATGGGCTCTTCAGCCAGATCTGAATGCCTTAAGGGCTGATTCTGAGGCCAGAGTGCTATTTAGAACATCTGCCATTCTATGAGTCTGCTGTGTATCTCGCTTCCCATATTGGATCATTCTCTCCCTTTTTGGTTCTATCAGTTAGTATTAGCAAACACTAGTCTTGTTTGTGTGATCCCTTTGACTCTTAGACCTATCAGTGTGATCAATTGTGAACTGAAATTGATCACTTGGATTAGTGAGATGGCATTGGTACATGCCACCTTGATGGGCTTTGTATTGGAATCCCCTGGCACATTTCTAACTCCATCATTTGGGGCGAGTCCGACTGAGCATGCCCCAAATTGTACATATCCTCCCTCTGTTATTCCCACTCCTATTTAACAGGGATCACTTTTCAGTTAACTTTAAACACCTAAGAATAATTGTGTGTTAATTACAGAGTTCAACCAATAGTACTAGAACAAAAAAAATACTAAAATGGATAAAGTATTAAATTGTACATCAATAGTCAGGACAAGGGCTGATCAAGTCATTGTTTCTCATAGTGTCCATTTCACTTCAACAGGTTTCCCTTTTGATGCTCAGTTAGTTGTCGCCGATCAGGGAGAACATATGATATTTGTCTCTTTGGGACTGGCTTAATTCACTCAGCATGATGTTTTCCAGGTTCCTCCATCTTGTTGCAAATGACTGGATTTCATTGTTTTTGACTGGCTGTATAGTATTCTATAGAGTACATGTCCCATAATTTCTTTATCCAGTCTACTCTTGATAGGCATTTGGGTCGGTTCCAGGTCTTAGTTATTGTGAATTCAGCTGCAATAAACATTAAGGTGCAGATAGCTTTTTTGTTTGTTTATTGAATTTCCTTTGGGTAAATCCCTAGGAGTGGTGTGGCTGGGTCTTATGGTAGGGAACTTGCAGTATCTCCACTTTTATTAAACTGTCTCTTCCCAGACTATTAGTGTGCTCCCTTCCTATTCCAGCATCTTGCCCGATCCCCTTGAATTTTGTACTTAATTTTCTTTTTATGTTTAAAAATTTGTTTTCTTTAAAATGGCGTTCCAAACTGCATAAGCTTCAGTTTTCTCCAAACCTAAATTTGGAATTGTGAATATGCTTTGCTAACTTACAAGGACAAATCTCAGGCTTCTTGTCTTTCTAGATGTGTGTTAGAAGGTCTCCAGCATACCCGAGGAAGGCATTGCTCCAGCATCTCTGGGGCTGTTCATCTGGTCGCTCAGCAGCATCATGCTCCTCACACTCTCCCATTAGTTAAGTTTGGGATGGGTCTGGCTCTCACAGGGCTCATGAAATATTTGGTTCTCAATGCTGACCAAAAGGATTAATTCAACATAATTTATCAAGGAAAAAATAAATCTTATTAATTCAAATGAACCTAAATGAGTAAATCTTTCTTATTCTTAGAGACAATAACCGTGAATAAAATGGAAAAGGATGGCAGGGCTTCTAGCCATTAGTGGAAGGAGTGGCCTTGTTTGTTACTGATGTTTTCTGCTGAGTCTCTTCTTAAATATCTTGTGAAATAAATTTAATGACAACAACAACAAAACAGAGTACACAATTCATCATTCAGCTGCTGTTTGCCCTCAGAACATAATAGAGCCATCGAGCTTCAGTTCCCATTGAGTGATTTCTCTTTGGGGCTTGGTAAGAACTCAGATTCTCTTAGTATAGATATCAATCTTAATTGAATGTACAGGGTGACAAAACACAGACAACAGAACAGAGAGGAAGGGCAGCTAAATAGCCATGCTTAAGTGAGTTATAACTCAACACCTTCTGGAGGGGAGAAGCCAGGAAAGCAACAATGGAGTCATTGTCTTGGATCTCAAAGTTATGGGAGAGTCTTCTCTTCTACAAATGACAAGCTTTGGGAGTCACAACCTCAAATTAGAATCCTGATTTCTCTCATGTTGCATACTGCATTGTGTTCCAGAGGACCTGGAATGCCACTGAGTGACCTGTGCTGAGAACACAGCATTAGGATGCTGGCTCCTCTTCATCTGTATGTTCAAATCCTATGCAATCCCTCCCATGGAGCCTTCTTCATGTCTGTCTCTGCTAAACAACCTAACTGCATTTAAAAAAAAATTATTTTCTTGCTTATGCTGCATCAGTTCTCATGGCGCCTGACAGTGGACAGGTACTCAAACATTTATTGAATTAATAATCACAATCATTTTACATTAATGATAGCAAAGGACATTTGTTATTAGTTATAGCAGTGAAAATTATACAATGCAGAGCAACAACAGTAGCTCCCACTTGTTAAATGTCAAACACTTTTCACATACCAACTTTTGGGAATCTTCACAGCAAGTTTGTAAAGTGATTATAATTATTTCTGTTTAATAGAAAACTCAAAGAAAGTAAGCAGTGTTTCCAAAATAATTCAGATTAGGTTATTGAGATAAAATACTTTTAATTGAGAGGTGAGTGGATCTAAGTTCTGTATTATCTCGACATTAATTTTCTATAGAATAAAATAATATTTTACATATCATATAAGTAACAGTTTTAAATATATGTACATATATATGAATCTATTATTTGTATCTAATCATACTATGAGTTCAGTAAGCACATATGCAGCTCCAATCTCATATTTATGCTCTTAAATCCTTATGGAATCAGTTAGACTAGGAAATTCATCAATAGGTCTTTCTTTCTCCTTGAAAAGCCTTTCTGGGCATTTTGATGCTTCAGACTAGCAGAACAAGAAAGTGATTTGGTTTAAGGCAGATTGGTTCAAGTCTATTTAGAAGAGTTAATGTCATGCATTTAATGCCCATAATACATTGCAAAAAGATACCAGGTTAGTAATAGTGAGACTTGTATTTCCAGTTTATAAGTGGTCATAACTTAATTCTATAATTGTGAAGAAATGCTCTCATTAAAGTATTATAGCTGTCCATCCAGGAATTCAATATTTGGGTTCTTGAAAAGTATTTTTTCTTTTATTTATTTATTTTTTTGACAGGCAGAGTGGACAGTGAGAGAGAGAAAGAGAGAGAAAGGTCTTCCTTTTCTGTTGGTTCACCCCCCAGTGGCTGCTGCGGCCAGCACACCACACTGATCCGAAGGCAGGAGCCAGGTGCTTCTCCTGGTCCCCCATGTGGGTGCAGGACCCAAGGACTTGGGCCATCCTCCACTGCAATCCCACACCATAGCAGAGAGCTGGACTGGAAGAGGAGCAACTGGGACTAGTACCCAGTGCTCCAACTGGGACTAGAACCCAGGGTGCCAGCGCCGCAGGCAGAGGATTAGTCAAGTGAGCCATGGCGCCGGCCTACCTCTCTTCTGCTTCCTAGCCAACATTTCTGAATTTGAGGAAGTTTCACAGATCAGTTGTTCTAGGTCTTTGCTATTGAGAGCATGAAAAGCTCTGATGCATTTCTTCATCCATCATAAGGATCACGCCAACACTCCTGTAACAAAAAGGTTAGCAATAGAAAACCATAACAAAGCTATTAAATCATACTTATAGGTGACACTGGAGCTTTCAGAAATGAAGAGCCAATGACCCAGACAGAGCCATCCATTTTTATGCTTAGGTTCATGTAGAAACATAATTGGACAAAACAAGCATTATTTAATGGGGTTAGACTTATGGGTGACTCAGAAAGGCCTATCTGCTCATATTCATCTTGGCCTCTTGAGCTCCCTTGGTATCATTCCTTCCTCCCACTTGTAGTGCAGTACTCCTTTCAGAATGAGAGTCTTGTGACCTCTACTATCCAACACTGTAGGTCAGAGAATTTTTTTTTTTAATGGTCAACTCGTATCAAAGAAAGGAAGGAAAGTTGGAGTGGTAATTCTAGGTTTATGGCTGGCTTTGAGGAAGAGGAGTTCTACTTTGTATGGCTTGCCTTGGGAGTAAAGGAGAGCAAGAGACAAGAGGGCGGGACGAAGTAAGAGAAGGACTTTGCTTCTGGTGAATTTCTGGTGTCCTTCAATCTCAAATACTCAGCATGCCAAAGCAGCATACTTTGGGATTCTGATTTCTAAGTCACAAGATCCTAATGGAAAAAAATGTTACTTTGTTCTTTTTTTTAAGCTGAGTAAATTAGGGTCAGGTGACATTCAAGCTTATGTGAAAAAGAAAATAGGATTATAATAATGGTTTCTCATTTCCTATTGTCATAATGGTTTTCAAACATTTCATAGGCAACAGCCTTATCTACACAAATGAAATAGGTCCTGTTTTGATTAACATATATTGATAATGACCTTGGAGCTCTTGAGTCCTTCGCTTTCTCATTATCCCCACGTGGGTCTCTTAATTCAAACACCAATAACAAAGAGGATTCTAATTGGTCACTGACAAGCAATAAATTTACTGCTTTGAGTCAGTTCTCCATTTATGATGCAGTTAACTTTGGTCAGGTTGAGGATAGAGTCAAAGTCAGGGAGGGAGTATAATTACATAGCCTAATCTCCACTAGGAAGTTGATACAGCTATGACCATCTTCCTAAATAAGATTTAGACTTATTTTCTTTGTTTTTGAATCTTGAGGCTGGTAAATATGGTACAAATTCAACTTGGAGTACATTCTTAAGCTACTGCCCTGTTGAACATAGGAATTTAGAATAACCTTTTATCTGGTTGATAGTGATTGCTCATTTTGAACTGTCAAATATAAAATCTAAGCACCTTAGTTGACAAAAAGGATTTGTAATTGTGTAATAGCTACTCAAGTAATATTTCTCCTGTTCTGCATGAATCAAGTAATGATAAAATTCATCTTTCTAGGTAACGATTTTGAGCCCCATGGTTTCCATAAACTCTCCTCCCATTGCTACATAAACTGGGCTATCATTTTATTTTCTCTTGTCTTTCTTAAGTTTACCAAGTTCCTATGGTTTAGAAAGAGGAGAAACATTTCTCTGCATGAATGAAATAAGGACAAAATTCACTTTTATCTTTCATCATGTGATCCTTCCAGAATTTAGTTTGGCAAATCTGCCGAAGTTCTTAAAACCTGTGAAGCTCAATGAAGCACAAATCTGTGGCAGATAATGACTATGTTTCTCAGTTCAGTTACAGGTGTTATTATTCCACATTTCTGCTGAATATCTACCAACAAATGAATAATGCTTCTTGCTGTTTCTTTTTTTATTTGTCTCTAAGTTCCAATGAGTAGTTACTACCTGGGAGATGAAGCAAACCCCACAAAAACTGACAAACCAGTAAATGGCAATTTATCATTAAGGAGACAGCACATGGATTATAACATAAAACAAAAGCAGTATGGCTTTTTAATGCCTTATGTCCACATACTATGGAAAAACCTTGCTTTTTATCATACTTTTTTGAATATTTTTCTCACAAACATTCATTCTCATGGCCTATGTGAGAGGGATTCCTTTTCCTTGTTATGAAAAGAAATCATCAACCCTCAGTTTCTTGGCTTTCAAAATGTTCATGAGGAAATGGTGACATATTCAGCAGTTACAATCATTTCCTCATCGTAGGTCTCCATGTCTCATTATTGAATGATCTCTGACAAAGAGAGCTATTTGGTTGAAGCAAAGGGCCTGCAAGCACCACATTCAGACCTCTCTCATTGTTTCACACTGAAAAAGAGAAACAAGGGGCACTCTTGGAAACCACTGAGTCAAAGTGAGAAAGCCTAAGGAATAAAACCCAAACATCTAATCCTGAGTGCTGTCAACCCAACAGGCCAGAGTAAGTAGAGGGAAATTTATGCAGTGGAATTCTGGGGAAGTGAGAGGAAGACAGACTGAATGTCTAGACTCCCTACTGAGAAGGAGGTGGTAGGAAAAGTCAGACTGAAATCCACATTGCAGAGACCACAGAGTGAGTGTCAAGAGCATGGATTTCAAGAGAGAGAGAGCTACTGAGGTTACAGGATTCTGTACCGTTATGATTCCTCTCCTGGACAAGCTCACATTTTCTATGATGCTACTACTTTCATAGTATGACGCCTTAATGCAAGGGGGGCCAGGGAGGGTAGACAAAGGTAGTAGGAAAGGAAATAAAAGTATAGGCAGGAACCACATGGGGAAGAAAGGCTGAACATTTTTTAGAGAATCCATTAAGTGTTTTCCACAGATCAGCCATGCCTTAGAGGAATAGGAGAACTCAATGCAGGATCTTTGAATGATAGTGTAAGTATAGAACAGTGTCTTAAATAGCTTGTTTCTCTAGGACAGAGACAAAATATGAGCTCTCACTATGTCTGTTACATGCTGGACACGTGGCTCTGAGGAAAAGAGGCTGACTGAGGGCAGAGCAAATAATCCCATTCTGAAGTTAGAAGAAAGTTGTGGAAACCAGTCTGGCCAGCAGAAAAAAGTCACTATTGATTGATTGATTTATTTATTAGAAAAGGATTTTTTAATAAAACTTACCTATAAAAAGGCTAACAAATTTCAAAGAGCAAGAAATTCTGTAATACATTTATAAAAGAACATTTGGTCCTTTTACAGAAAGCTCCCTTTTAATTTAAATACACGGCTTATTTACAGAATAAACACCAAGCTTCATCTACACCTGCAAAGCATAGTGCACATTATGGAGAGAAGCCTTTAGTATTTCAGCAAGTTCTCCCAGACTTCCCGGCTCGCTACTGTTTCTGTGAAAAGATTTGGCTTTCTTTTGCACAATAAATAAAAACGTAGCTTGTGTATGCTAATTAAAACTAAAAGCAAATACCTCTGGTAGTATCATTCCCCTGTCTCTGAGAGAGGAAGACTGCAAGGCACCAGAGACAAACCACGTCCCTGCTGGACCCCAGCCTGGGACACCCGCGACACCCATGACCCTCCCACACGCAAGCTCCCCGCCCTGCAGGAAGAGGCACTAGGATAGGAGCTGTCCTTAGCAACCCACCCTACATCGACCAGCCTGCAGCAAGGTGCGGAGACGCGTGTGTGGCGCTTCTGCCAAGCCAATGGAAGTGTGTAAAGCAGGTGATCAGAGTTTTCTACCCAGGAGACCAAACACTGCTGGAACCAGGGCGGTGCTTTGGAAACGAAGCAAAAAGGTAAAAGCAATCGCTCGGTTCCCTCTCCCAGGGCCACGTGCACAGCAAAAACCCAGAAGTCAACAGATCTCCTGCGGGATCTCAAAGGACCACACGACTGACATTTGGATTTTCAAAACAGAAACTCCTCAGTGTTCAAGACTCCGCAGTCAGCACAGCACGAGGCCTCCCCTCTGTCCCCAAACACGAGGGCCTGGGTGCTCCCACCGCCAGCCCTGGGATGAAGTGGGCTGCAGCCTCAAGCAGCACACAGGTGGGGCTGGTAGGACGCAAGCCTGCGTGAAGCCGCGCAGGGGCAGGGCCAGCGCCAGCCTGCTCTAGTTGACACCTCATCTAGGTGCAGACACACAGCTAAGAGACAGCTGCAGTTCCAGCTGGGAGGACAGAAACCAAAGATGCAAGGCTCCAATTTGAGCACAACTTCCTCCTCCACCTCCTCTTCCTCAGTATCCAGCCTATGGTACCTGGCTACAAAGCATAGACTGACCAAGCCATTTCCAGATGTTCCTAACCCACACTCATCTCAGACTCCTCTCACTGAGGGCCCAACACCGACAAGCCAGCTACAGCGCACTGGAGCTGCAGCCACCAGGGCCCAAACCCACCCACCACCCTGGTGGAGGCCTGGATGCCATGGAGACAGCTCACGGCGCCCAGGGGGCGCTCACGTCACCGCTTCCTCCTTATGCACCCATCTGGCACAACCCACAGGCTAGAAACCCAACCCGGAACCGGAGCCCACACCCGGTTGGAGCAGACTCTGTGGTCTGCACAGCACAAGGCCGAGGCTCGCTCTTGGGCCTTGGGCCTTGCGCATGCTCTGAAAGGCATGGGGAAGCGCAGCCCACCACCCAGCCCCGCTCCACGCGCTCTGCCACTGCGGCCCAGCCCGGGGGGTGGGGGAGTGGGGGGTGGGGTGGGGACTGGAAACTCATCTGAGACAGGAGCCTGCAGCACCGTGGAGCTGCGGTACAAAAGAGTGACACTGTGACTTTCCCCCTGGGTGACCCAAAATCAAGGCGGGACGCCTGAGAGCAAGCCCAGCAGGGAAGGAGGAAGCCAGTGCTGGCCGGGAGGTGAGCAGGATCCCAGGTGACCACAGGCCGGGCTGGACCTTATCTTCGGAGCACAGGCCTGCCTTGAGAGCTTGGAGATGCAGGCGCAGCAGGCCCCAGCTACTGCGCCACCGGTATGAGCACACAGAGGAAGCTGGTGCCTTGTACCACTTCACCCCGAATTACACCCTTGTGGAAAACAGGGCATTTGATTCTCCTTCGAAGAGAGACATTGAACTGTGCCAGAATCAGGCGCAGCTGAGGAGCTGAACAGCGCGTCCCCTGCCACCACAGACGCTAGGCTTGTGCTCATCGTCCAGGGGCCCAGATGCTGGCGGGTCACAGGAGGCCGCCCATCTTGATGATCTGCCACATTTACAGCCTCTTCAAGGGCAGCGCCTACCTGTGCTCCTCCCGCATGCGGTTGCAGTCAGAGCTGGAGCTGATGACTCTGAGCTCCTGGGAATTAGGCCTGGGCCCTGATTTCCCCTCTGGGGCGAGGCCTCCCTCTTCAGAGGGAGCCAATAGAATCCAACAACACATCAGAAAGATCATCCCCCCAGACCAAGTGGGATTTATCCCTGGTATGCAGATTCAAAAATCTATCAACGTGATACACCACATTAACAAACTGCAGAAGAAAAACCATATGATTATCTCAATAGAGGCACAGAATACATTTGAAAAAATGCAACACCCTTTTATGGTGAAAACTCTAAGCAAATTGGATATAGAAGGAACATTCCCCAACACGATTAAAGCAATTTATGAAAAGCCCATGGCCAGCATCATACTGAATGGGGAAAAGTTGGAGATCTGGTACCAGACAGGGATGCCCACTCTCACCACTGCTATTCAACATAGTTCTGGAAGTCTTAGCCAGAGATATTAGGCAAGAAAAAGAAATCAAAGGGATACAAATTGGGAAGGAAGAACTCAAACTATCCCTCTTTGCAGATGATATGATTCTTAATTTAGGGAATCCAAAGAACTTTACTAAGAGGCTATTGGAACTCATGGAAGAGTTTGGCAAAGTAGCAGGATATAAAATCAATGCACAAAAATCAACAGCCTTTGGGTACACAGACAATGCCATGGCTGAGAAAGAACTTCTAAGATCAATCCCAATTCATAATAGCTACAAAAACAATCAAATACCTTGGAATCAACTTAACCAAGGATGTCAACGATCTCTATAATGAGAATTACAAAATCTTAAAGAAATAGAATATTATGCAAAAAATGGAAAAATATTCCATGTTCATGGAATGGAAAAATCAATATCATCAAAATGCCCATACTACCAAAAGCAATTTACAGATTCAATGCGATACCAATAAAAATACCAAAGACATTCTTCTCAGATCTAGAAAAAATGATGCTGAAATTCATATAGAGGCACAGGAGACCTCAAATAGCTAAAGCAATCTTATAAAACAATAACAAAGCCAGAGGCATCACAATACCAAATTTTAAGACATACTACAGGGAAGTTATAATTAAAACAGCCTGGTACTGGTACAAAAACAGATGGAGCCAAGTGGACGAGAATAGAAACTCCAGAAATCAATCCCACATCTACAACCAAGTTATATTTGATCAAGGATCTAAATCAGTTCCTGGAGCAAAAACATTCTCTTCAATAAATGGCGCTGGGAAAACTGGATTTCCACATGCAGAAGCATGAAGCAAGACCCCTACCTTAAACCTTACACAAAAATCTACTCAACATGGATTAAAGATCTAAATCTATGACCCAACACCATCAAATTATTAGAGAACATAGGAGGAACCATTAAAGATACTGGCACAGGCAATGACTTTTTGGAAAAGACCCCAGAGGATAGGCAGCCAAAGCCAAAATTAACAACTGGGGTTACATCATCCAGTTGAGAAGTTTCTGTATGGCAAAAGAAACAGTAACTATTTACAACTTGATATTTTAAGGTGAACTGATTGAATGTACCATCATGTGAGCATACTCAGCTATGTTTAAAAACCTCCTCTTAGATATCAAACTAGAAGCTGGCTTTCAAACCAGCCTCTGTAAATGAATGATTTCTGAGATCTTGTGCCCAGAGAAGATGAGTCATGACCAGCTATTCTACAGAAAGGCACAGAGCAAGAGAGAGCAATGCCAGAAAACAACAGTGCAGATGATCAGGACTTGGGGAAGTGTTCCAACCATGATCCTGAGGTCTCTGTGTCAGGTGAGAGGATGGAAGGGGTATTGATTAACTTTAGACTTTGTTAAGGCAACTGCTAAAAACAAGGGATGTAGAATGTTTAATTTCCAAAGCTGGAGAGGGAAGACAGTAAACACAAAAATGCTAATTCATTTAACAGAAAGCAAAAAAGAGAAGAAAGTCTAAAAGACAATTTGCCTTGAATCATTTGGAAAATCATGACAGAAGGGATTAATTTGCCATCAGTCAACACATAGTCAGACTCATAGTCAGAGGTGTTCTGACTTCACATACAGTGAGGGAAGCAGCTGCATTTTCATGACAATCTAGTAGACCATGTGAGAAAGTGGAACAGGAACCATCAGCAGGACTGGAGATAGAGATAGTCATGCAGTCATGGGGGACCGAGAGATGCAGATGTGACTCAGTTTTTGAATTTAGACATCTCTTAGACATCTTGAGCTCTGGTAAGAGGCTAAGTCAGTTATTTGAGAGGGAATAGCTCACTTGTATTGAACAAAATTTCTTCCATTTATTCCATAAGGTCAAGGTAAAATAGTTAAGGACTTGGAAATATGGATTTTATCTCAGCCTTTAAAATTCAAATGATAAAGGTGTGACTACCTATACATCAAAAGTAGGCTTTAGAAAAAATAATTTGCTGCTTGGAATGCTATGAAGTAAAAATGTCCACCATTTTGTTTTGGTTGCTTTAAGGATAGGCAGGCATCTCATATCAGACTGATTCTTCAGAAATTTGTATCTGAAATGAAGAAGAGCGATGAGTTGTCCTGTACTCTGAACAAAAATAAAATAAAGAAGAAGGAGATGTATGGAAGTATCGTTTCCTCTTCTTTGCAAACAGCAGAGATGCTGGACAGAGGGATGAAGAGAGCCAGTGGCTGGGAACTGGAGACTCAGGTCAGAAAAGTTAATCTAGGAAAGCTAGAAGGCTAGAAAGTTAATCTAGGAAGGCTAGAAAGTTAATCTAGGAAAGCATGCCGTGGCTCCCTTCTGGAGATCCAGCCATCTCATTGTGATCTTTCAGTTCCAGTGCTGCTGCATTGGTCAAATAACAGCTGGAGAACCCCCAGCCTCACAGAATCTTCTAGGAGCTCCTCCAGCTCCAGATGAAGGTGAGGGCAAGCAATCTCCTTTTCTCTAACCTGGAAGCAGCACCTCAAAAGGTGAACTCTCAATTATTGAGTGCTTCTTCTATTTCTTACATGCTTGTACTCAGTACTTTAGATATGCTATCTTATTTCATTCTAATGATGACCCTTTGAGTTAGTAATGTTACATCCATTGTGGAGACAATGAATTCAGGAGGCTCAGGGATGTTATATACCTTGTTTATGGTCTACTGGTAGAGATGGGCTGAGAGGGGTTTGGTCTTCCTGGCTCTATTATACTGGTCAGCACTACTATTTTCTGCTATTATCTGTTGTTCAACCATGTGTCAGCTAACAGGACCCTTGTATATTTAAGCCTTAGGTCTTGGTCCTTTCTACTCATCTCTGCCCATTCACACTCTAAATTATCTTATTCTGTCTCATGGTTTGGACCTGACATCTGGCTATTTTCTAAGTTCAGATGCCTGTGTTAACAGGAAGCTGAAGTCATGAGCTAAAGCTGGGAGTTGAACCCAGCTACTCTTATATGAGACAAGCCGGTCTTAACCACTAGCTACATGCTCACCCCAAGAGCAGTTCTATATTTGAGTTGTATTTCAAAGAAGAGTAGAAGATCCACAGATCATTGCTCTTTGGTCTCCTCTATAGAGACAGCTTTTAGAGAGAGGAAGCTTGAGTAGGTGGCTTCTGGGCTCCTATCCCTGTTTCAAGAGAGCAGCTTCACTTTGCCAACTGGAATTCTATATGGGATTTTGTTTAAACTAACAGCTTCATGCATTTATAAAGTTTTAAAGCCATGATTCTTTCATAAAACCCACGTCCTCTGCTAAGTCCAGTCCTTGCTCTGACTCTTGTGATTTCTGTGCATTGTATTCATGTTTCCCAGTACAACTTCAACTGTGGTGATGGGATGGGGGCTGAAGACTTTATCTATGGGGAGAAAGCCATCAAAGAAAGGCAGGAATTCTGTGCACATGGGAGATTCACCTAAAGATGGACAGGGAAAGGTCTGAACATAGAGCCTGGAAGGACATTCACAGCAGGCCATTGCCATAGGTCCTTCATTTGCCTTTTAGCTTGTTTTTCCCAAATTTCCTCATGCAAATACACTTTACTAAAAAGCCTCTTTCTCCCCCACCTCCATGTCCTTTCATCTCTCTTTTGCATGTTTACTATGCCTGGAATGCTTAGCCTTTCCTCTCCACTTAGCCAAAGTATACACATTCTTCCTGACTCAGCTTACCTTCCACCCCCACTGCAAGCCTTCTAAAGCCACAACTGAATCTCTCCTCCTCTGCCCCATCTTTGTATTCCTCCTTCTGTTAGCATTTCCCTCCTAGAGTTACCCACCTAGTTATTTGTGTTTAAAGTACATCCTCCCCACAACAGTGTGACCTGACCTTTGGGAAACATGATCTGATTTTGAGTTTGTATAGCGTGTGCCAGTTGTTATGGTCATCTTCCAACTGGCTTATTTAAATAGCCAAATTTTATGATATTTTTCCACTTACAGCTGAAAATTGTTGGACTGCTTGTATCAATCACGACATATGGGCACAATAGCAACTTACAACCTTCTCAGAACTCTTGGAACAACTCATTGAAATCCCTTTGGTTGTGGGAGCAATCTTTTGCATTGAGCCACACAGTCATCCAGAGGCAGTAAAACTTGCTCTCCCACCAGCTGTATTTATAGCATGTGCAGTAGGAAAGATGTGAGCATTATTAATAAGCTTCTTCAAGGTTTATGCCAGCTCTCCTTTGGAGACAATGATTTGCACTATATTCTATAAATGCATTTCTTGGTTTCTGTATTTTTGGGTGATTTATATATGATTCTGTCTACTAAATTATCTTTGCCAGGCATAGATTTTTTTCTCACACTGCAAAGGTTTAGAAAAATTGTAACATAACTCTTAGTTTCCATTTGAAGAAAGAAACATGATGGTTGTGTTGGTGTTCCTGAGACAGAGACTACATTAGAACCTGCTTGACAAAGAACAATGAACACAAGGTTTATTGCTGACAAAAATTGAACAAAAATATTGCCAGTGGGACATGGATGACACAAATGCTGAGAAAAAATGATAAAAATTTAACTCCCTAGATGAAGAGAAAAGTTAAATAGCCAGGAGAATGAATTTTCTGCTTTGGAAATCTGATCATTTAAGGAGAGATATTAAAGAGTCACTAGTCCAGTGATTGCTTTACTTTCCCAGGGAGGTGATATAAAAAGCCTTTTATTTCTGTTGTGTTTTTACATCTGCCATGACTTAGAAATTAGCAAGTATCATTTGAACGTCTACTGAATGTGAGTTACTGGGAAAACTTAGATAATGGACCTTCATCTGAACATCAGAATCAATAGATTGCGAGTTCCTTAAAATCAGAGTATATGAACAGATTTCAAAAAGTTCGTGGAAAATGGAATTAAAAGGCAAGTTTATTTTGGTGTAACATCTTTTTGAAGCCCATCCATGTCAGGAGGTCTTCAACAATTAAATGAAAAATGCATAATAGGTAAAACCTATGCATGGATTTCAAATTTTTTGGCACTAAAATAAACTTATCTTTTAATTCAATTTCCATGAACTTTTTGAAATCCTCTTATATATTCATTCATATATAAACATTTGTTGTATCACCAACATACCAAGCACTGTCCAGGCTTTAGTTAGTAGGCCTTTATAACAGAAGACATTACTAAGACTGAGTGTGCCTTTGGGTAAAAAGCATTTTAATATTCATTCATAAGCCTGTGTCAAGTTTTACTGTGAAGGGGCTGGGGTAGAGGACAGATCACTGGTTTTGCAATAATACTGTGATGCTAAAAGCTCTGATGAGTTTTTGTAACTCCTTAGGTGTGAATCTCTGAACAGAGCTGACCACAGAGTAGCTCCTCAACAAATTCTTTGTGGGATATATAATGAATGAATAGGCTATTGAAGGATACATTCCAAAAAATTAAAGTCATTATTCTCATACAGACATAAAAATGAGAAGTTCTCATGCTCTGTTGTGTAGTGGGGTGACTATGGATAATGATAATATACTGTGTATTTAAAAAAAAGTTACAAGAAAGAACTTTGAGTGTTTTTACCACAAATAAATGATACATATTTGAGGAGATAGGTATGTTTACCTTGAGTTTAACAGCACACAAAGTATGAGTACACATGTATGGGAATATCACATGGTACCCTATCCATGTGCATAACTTTTATGTGCCAATTGAAACAAAGAAAGAAAAATGAGCACATGTTAAAGATTTTTGTTTCACTCATGAGGAAACCAGGCAGATGTGATAATTGATTCAGAAGTGAGTCCAAAAGGTATTTGTAGAAGGAATATTTAAATATAAATATAAATGGGGGCAAAACAAGTTTTTCCTCAGGATGAAAAGAAGGGCAGTAGAATATCTTCCAGACAGAACAAAATCAGCGTGTCTGTCGACACAAGTTATCCTGTATTGCTATCAATTTCCTACAGTTTACACAGTTGCAAAATAGTTACAGATGAGGAAGGAGTAGAATCAGAAGACATGGGAGGTGTCCTGGGGACAATGCCCGGTTTTCCTGGCTACGGAATGGGTTGATAGGAGGTAAGTGGCTTGCGCAGCATCACAAGTAGCAGGAACCCCTGGTCCACTTGTAATGATGGTTGAATACCCAGCTGCTTTTTTTGTGTAGAGTCCACCAGCTGGATTTTATTTTGCTTTCTTTATAAAGAATGAACTTTCCTTTCCTGTGAGATGGTAATGTGCTCAGGTAATATTTTGACATTTTTGTCAATGTTTTGACATTATTATAAGCATCTCAATACACAGTTTTAAAACCCTTAGGGCAACTTTCTTGAGTAGTGAGAGAAAAGAAAATTATTTATTTTTGATGAACTTGATGAAGGCACAGAGGGCTTTGTCTGCACTAAGGAGGAAGTGGGGGCCCTGAGACTCAAACCTTCATTTTCTGATTAGGAATTTCTTGCTGCTTTCATCACACAGAGCCAAGATTACCTCAGCAATAAAGTGTCATCAAAGTGGCTGTCTCCAGAAAAGGAGGGTTTACATTATGTCTTTAGGCAGGAAGGCAGCGGAGAAAATGGAAGGACCTTTTGTGTTTGTAATTCTGCGTCCTGCTTTAGACACAGGGAAAGAAGAGCATCCAGAGGCCCCTGTTGTGGTGCAGCATGCTAAGCCTGCTGCCTGGGATGCTGGCATCCTGTATGAGTGCTGGCTGTCCACTTAGGATCCTGCTGCCTGCTAATGCACCTGGGAAAGCAGCAGAAGATGGCTTAAGTGTTTGGGCCCCAGACACCTGTGTGGGAGATCTGGATGGGCTTCCTAGCTCCTGACTTAGTCTTGGCCCAACCCCAGCCATTGTGGCCATTTGGGGAGTGAGCCAACAGGTAAATGATTTCTCTCTCTCTCTCTCTCTTCCTCCTTTATCCTCTCTGTGACATACTGCCTTTCAAATAAATATATCTTTTAAAGAAAGAGAGTTCCCCCTAAACAATCCTTTATATTTTATGGAGAAACATATTGATTTTCTTTAGTAGTCAAGATAATACATGAGAAGCACAAAGTCTGTTTTGACTCTAGAACTGGTTCTCCTAAACCATTGAAATATACCAAGCAAGCCATTGTAAGTATTTCTGGCTATGTCCAGGTGTTTGTCATTACCATGTGAATGACTGTAATTCAGAAAAGCAATGAACATACAGGACATACTGACACCTTGTTAAATGTCCACCACAAAATGCTGAGAGGCTGATGCTTTTTTTTTTTTTAACTTTTATTTAATGAATATAAATTTCCAAAGTACAGCTTATGGATTACATTGGCTTTTTCCCCCCATAACTTCCCTCCCACCCATAACCCTCCCCTCTCCTGCTCCCTCTCCCCTTCCATTTATATCCAGATTCATTTTCAATTATCTTTATATACAGAAGATCAATTTAGTATATACTAAGTAAAGATTTCAACAGTTTGCACCCACACAGACACACAAAATGTAAAGTACTGTTTGAGTACTAGTTATAGCATTAAATCACAATGTACAGCACATTAAGGACAGAGATCCTACATGAGGAGTAAGTGCACAGTGACTCCTGTTGTTGACTTAACAAATTGACACTCTTGTTTATGATGTCAGTAATCACCCTAGGCTCTTGTCATGAGTTGCCAAGGCTATGGAAGCCTGTTGAGTTCGCTGACTCCAATCTTATTTAGACAAAGTCATAGTGAAAGTGGAAGTTCTCTCCTCCCTTCAGAGAAAGGTACCTCCTTCTTTGATGGCCCATTCTTTCCACTGGGATCTCACTCGCAGAGATCTTTCATATAGATTTTTTTTTTTGACAGAGTGTCTTGGCTTTCCATGAGGCTGATGCTTAAGTCATATGAAGGAGACTTTGGACTACATCTTAAACTCAGGAACTCATCAGTGGTAAAGCTGGGTTACTTTTTACTGATATTAAAACTGTGCCCAGGCAGGACTTTTTCCAACACGATTTTCCACAAGAATGCTCAGGAGCCTCACAGGACCCTTCTGGTCTTCCTCCACCACCTCAGGTGTGGTCCCTGTAGCAAAATGGCTGTGGTTTAATTACCCACACAGTGGGGCTCCTCTGATTTCCCTTGGAAGACAGTTTCCCAATCTAATTGTCTTTTATGTTTTACTATTTCCCTTGGTGGTCAGTCTACATTCTCTGAAGCTTAATTTTGTTTCCTTACTATGGCTCCTTTCCTTTGTTATAATTATCCCCGCTTGGGCAATAGCGTTTCTTGCTTAAATGTTTTTTACTCTGAAAACCGCGGGGAAAGGTAATCAAATCACACTCTGGTCTTTGTCTTTCAGCTGAGCAGGCATCTTCCCCTTCAGCACAGGCTCCTACTTTGAAGTCAGTTCTGGCTGCATCTCCCTGAGCCCTCCCTTGCTTTTCCTTCACTCACACCGGGAAGCAAAGAGAGCAATTACATATAAGCCCCTTAGACATATTCAGGCAGAAAACCTCAAAGTCATCATATATTTTAGGCTTGACCAAGTTATAAAATAAAATTTTAACTTCTGTCTGCCTCTCGTTTCCTCTGGGCCCCATCCAGACAGCAGAAGGATCTGAATTAAAGAATGAGATATGCTTATCTTTTTTCAATTCTTTTTTCATTTAAAATTTTTATTTTTCAAAAAACATTTTAATAGACATATATAAAACTATAAACGTTTATGGGGTCTTATGCAATGTTTTGGTAAATGAATACATTGTGTAATGTTCATAAGGGTTAATATATCTATTTAACATTTGTTTATGTTGAAATCATCCCAAATACTCTCTTCTAGTTTGCTTTTCTATAGAGAAATATGTATATAGTTATCCATCTGTGTAATAGAACCTCAGAACTTTTCACTCCTATCTAACTATAATTTAGACAGCTGGGGTAAAGATGCAGGAGAATTGAGTTCTATGTCCTGTTGTGTCCCTTTCTACTTAACCAGAGATAATTCATTAACTGTCACTATACCTTGGTTTCCTCTAATGTCCTTTAACTTAACATGGAAAAATCCTCTTTCCCTTGGTTCCCTGTCCTGAACTCTGGGTAATTTCCTTTGTCCACTCATGCCTTTAGCCACATGTCCACCATTTGGTCAGATCTTTGGTTTTCTAGTTGTTCCACACCTGAATCTGCTGCTCTACTGATTTGAGAACCAATTCCTGAACACATGTCAAGACTCACACTGCCCCAGCACAGGTTCTGTTAACTCCACTGGTTATGATTGACTTACCTCTTCTGCTCTGGATCAATAGTAACTACACACAAATCATCATGACATATACAGTGCAGAATAAAATCTTTGACTAAAGTGGATTGTTCCTGAGGACATGGGAGAGTTGTCGCCACTGGAGATGGGAGGAAAGCATCAAAGCACTGACAGTGCTATTTGTGTCTTCTGTTATAAAAGTAACTTTCTAATTTATAGGTAGCTTGATTTCTGCTTAAGCAAGATGAGATTTATAGCAATGCCTGCTTCATATATTTAATTGGAACATAATCCAAGCCAAAATACTTTCTGTTAAATTTTTATACATTTATTTGAAAGTTTATTTCCCAAGGGAAAAGTCATTAACCTATTTAAAATGGCATTTAAATAATCTCTTATTGTCTGGAATAACCTTGTGATTCATAATGCTGGTAGTTCCCTTGGATTTTACCAATTTTATTTCATTTTTTTCAGGTATTTTGATTTTTCCTTTTTTTTTTTTTGTATGTCTGTGCATTCTGAAATGAGATAGGTCTTCGACATGAAAATTCCTGTTCTGTTTCTCTTGCCTCCATAAAGCTGTGCATTCACAACCACTAGCTTTTTCATTTCTTTATCAATTTCCAAATTTACCCCATTACTTTCTTGGTAAAGGATTGGCATTTGATAATTTATTTAGTTGATCTTTCTCAACAAACTTACTGTAAAATGTGCAAATATTGGCATGTGATATTCCAGTGTTATTCGTTATTATCATTGACTGTCCCATTTTTTCAGCTATCGATGTTTATCTTTGATACCTCCTTATCTTTCATATGATGGATATTTTATGTAACAATCCAATACAATCAATCTTTCAAAAGTATATCCCTTCTCAGATTTATTTTTTATTAGACATACAGTTCTTTACCATAGAAATGTTGGTATATTTGCTTTTAATTGCTTATGTTCTATTTTGTTGCAGTCATAGATAGAAGGAACTGTTAAAAGCCATCTAATCAGTTACTCTGCCTTTAGGCAAGAAAGAGCCTAATAAAACCATTTACAGAATCTATGCAGAGAGATGTACAAAAAAGACAATTTCACTCTCATTTGGGGCAATCACTTTTTAAAGATAAAATTTGCAACTCTGTGACAGTTTTCCTTCTCTTTTTGGATAAAGTATGCTTTTCCTTTAATTAGATCTGCTCATTGAATTGCATTTTTGTCATAACTGAGGCTTGGCTGTCACCTAGTTTTATGCTTATGGTGTTTCTTATAGTTTCCTTTGAATTTTATGTCTTCGCTTTTATCCTATAGTGATTTGCAAAATACCAGCCCAATTTCTAATTATACCCATGGCTGGTTTTGTCTGCTGGAACTACCTAGATTTTGTCTCATTTTTATTTTTATTGCCCCTCCCCTGAATGCATTCTGCTTGGCCTTTGTTAATTAATCTGGGGGCTACAAGCTAGTTTATTCTCACACTGTCACAGCTGCCTTCTTAGTGTCCTGTGGATTCAGTCTGCTCCCTCTTTCTTCCCAGTGGTCTTTCTCTCTACTGCCTATCCAATTCCTACTTACGAAAGTCAGGAGGTATGTGTTAGTAGCCAAAACTGTAGAATTCTCTGACTATAACTTACTTGACTTTTCTGTGGCAGTGTCATTGTTGAGCACACAGCATTCCCTCTTCCCAGGAGAGACAAATCTGGATGAGCGTATATATTAATTTTCATTTACCTTTCATTGACTTAACAATTTTCCTTTTATTAAGGCGATACTCTTCCGAGGACTCTGATGCATCAGGCGATTGGAATAATGGCTAGAGGGAGGAGGAATTGTTCCCACTGGCCAGATGGGATCTCCAGAGATTCTTCTACCTGATACTGTTGGTGGTTTCACCCTCTGGTCTGGAGTATTATCCACAAATGCATGTGATTTATTAGTGCTCAGTTGAATTTTTCAGGGGACAATTCTTGGCAAATCTTCAGAGGTCTGTATGTAACTTTCTGCCTTCTCCTCAGAAATGCAAATTCTTCCCACTTTGGTCTCCTTGAATTCTGAATTCTCTGAATGTCTTCTAAACTCAGGGAGACTATTGAACTTTATTGCGTACACGCTCCCTCCACTGCACTGAAGACACTGGACACTGGATTATCAAAGGGTTTATCTAGCTGATTTCCCCTTTCTCAGGAACTAATGCCCTGCTCAACCTGTGGTACAATGTCTGGGATTGTTGTTTCAAAAATGTTGCATTTTTTGAGGTTAAATTTCATCCTCATTATATCACATTCAGATGTTGTGACAGTCAGTACTACTAACATTGTAGTAAATGCTGGGGGAAGAATGCTAGAGAAGATAGCTACCATGTTTATCTGTCTGTGCTCCTCTTAAAGGTACTTTCTCCAGGCTTCTTCCCTCTTTTGGACACTTGGAATTTTCTACTTCATTGCATCAACTAGGTCATTCCTGTCCCTTTTTCCTGATTTCCTACTGTGAACTAGTCATCCTTCTTTGAATAATTGAAAGAAACTTCAAGTAAAAACCATGCTCCAAATTTAATTTTTCATCTTCTAGGCTTAAGGTAATTCCACATTCTCCATTCAGCAAAAGTTCCACTTTTTAAAAAGATTTATTTGAGAGGCAAAGTTACAGAAAGAGAGAGGGAGTGACAGAGAGAGAATTCTTCCAACTGCTAGTTCACTCCTCAGATGGCTGCAAAATCCAGAACTAGACTGATCTGAAGAGCCAAGAGCTTCTTCTGGGTCTCCCACAAGGGTGCGGGGGCCCAAGCACTTAGACCATCTTCTACTGATTTCCCAGGCCATAAGCAGAGAACTGGATCTGAAGAGGAGCAACTGGGATACAAACTGGTACCCATTTGGGATGCTGTCTCCACTGGTGAAGGCTTAGCTTACTACACCACAATGCAAGCTCCATTGCAATACTTCTTAATATTGGAATCATATTTATGTCTAATCCTCCACTCTCCACATTCAATTAATAATCAACTTATTTTTTCAATCAGCAACTACTTATTGAGCACCTATTATATACTAAACACTCCTTTAGTCATGGGAGATGTCTAATGTATAAAACAGATAAAAATTCCTTGTTTCTTCTAGTGTATCTGTTTTGGGTATTCAAGGTGACATACACTATGGAAAAAAATAAGAGAAGGGGGGTGAGGAGAAGAATGGTTGGAAGGATTGGAGGATGTAATGATGGATGTTCTCAAGGAACAGATGAAATCTGGACAAGTGTTTGATGACGTGAAGGAGGAACATTCAGGTAGAGAGACCAGGTGGAGCAATATCCCTCAGGTGAGAGTGCATGGAGTATGTCTAGAACAGTAAGAATAACAAGACTGAAGTGGAGGAAGCTAGAAGAATGGACCAGAAATTAATAGAGAATTATGTCGGTTAAGGACTTACAGATATTATAAGTTCTTTGCTTTTGAATCTGAGTGAGCCAGGAAGCTTCATGACTCTTTTGAGATGAAGAGTGATAATGTCTGACTTTATTTTCAAGTGATTCTTCTGACTGTTGTGTTGAGACCAGACAGAAGTTGGCCAAGAATGAAAATAGGTAAACCATTTATGAGAAATTTGTAAACATTCAGGTGAAAAATAATGGTGACTTGGATACTAACCATGACATTGGTTAAAAGTTTGGTTATGAGTATGAGAGAAAGATAGCAGTCAAGAATCACTCTGAAGTTTATATTTAGAACAATGAAAAGAATTGATTGATTAACTGAGATTAGAAATGCAAAGGATCTTCACAAAGTTCTTGGAAATATGTACTATGAAGAAAGCCATACATAGGCATCAAAACTTTTTTGTGCCCAAGTAGGCTTATCTTTCAGGTCCATTTTCTACAAGCTTTGTGATGCCTCCTTATATTAAATTGTAAAAGTTAAAATTTATTTGTCATCATTTGTCATGTTCTAAGCACTACTTTATACATCTTTTTAAAGAAGATTTATTTATTTATTTGAAAGTCAGAGTTACAGAGGATAGAGGAAAGTGAGAGAGTGAGCGAGCGAGAGAGAATGAATAGGAATCTTCCATTCTCTGGTTCACTCCTCAGGGGCCACAATGGCCAGTGCTGTGCCAGGCTGAAACCAAGAACCAAGAGCTTGATCTGGGTCCCTCATGTGGGTGGCAGAGACCCAGGCCCTTGGGCCATCTTCCTGTGCTTTTTCCACACCATCAGCAGACTGGATCAGGAATGGAGCAGTCAGAACTGGACTGATGATGTTGCAGGCTGTAGCTTTACCTGCTATGCCATAATACTAGCCTCTACCTTATATTCATCTTTATCCTTAATTTTTTCTCAGTGTCATTTTACCCTCACAATGATCCTATGATACAATGTTATTTATTGCTTCCTTTTCTTCATGTGAGGAATTGAAGGCTCAAAGAAGTAAGTTGTGCAAGATTACACAGGGCTATTAGGTGGTAGAACCATAATTTGCATTCAAGCATTCTGTCAAATTATATTTGAAAGCATTATGTATCACACCCTCCCTGAAGCTACTGTCCATGTCCTATATTTTTTTTTCTATATCCCTCTGGCCTATTCTCCATCCCTAGCATAATGAGCACAGAACAAGGCACATGGTAGGATTTCTAGCAGTCTAGAAGTCTAAGGATTATTTTGTAGGTAGCCAAGGCTGCCCTCAAGAGGGCCAGATTTCTAGGTGACTAGCTTCTCCTACCTAGTCACTGCCCAGCAGATGGCAAAGTTGGCAATAAGCCCAGCATAAGCAGAATTATTCTCTAGAAAATCTGTCATACAGGAAAGGTACATGCTGTGTATGAGAAAAATGGAAGTGCCAATCAATCTGAAAAGAGCTTTGTTAGGGAAAGAAAACTTTGCACTAAAAAATAGTTTCCTGAAAGTTTTTTCAAATGAGCTTTTGATTATACCATGGATTTCTTAAATAAAGGAGATACATTTTAACAATGTAAAATGTCAAGCACTGTGCAGACTCTTATTTTCATCCAATCTGTATTTATTGAGTAGCTACGTAAGCTAGAATGTTTTGCACGCACTTGGGATATATCAGTTAAAAAAAGAATTGACAAAATCCCTTCTGCCTGCCTGGAAACAGAATGTAGATAATGAATGTATGAACAATAAACTTTCTGCATTGCTAAATTATATGAAAGGTTCAAAGGTTATAAATGCTAGATAGAAAAGAAATAGGATTACAGGAAGTGTTTCCAGGAATGCCAAAGTGAGAGAGAGGGCAGGTGGAATTTTCTGATTATTGCTGACTTCCTTCAAAGGTGTTATTTGCATAAAACTTGAAGGTGCTGAATGAATTTTCTGTATACATAATGGGAGTCTGATGTCACCTAGTGGCCAAGCCACATGAAGAAGAGACTGGTGGAAGTGAGATCACTTAGAGACATATCAGCAATTGTACTAATTTGATCTCTTGTTTTCAATTACTCCTTTGATCAACTCTATTTGGTAGTATTATCCCTGATAAAAAAAATGAAAAACTGCAATCCACAGAGGGATTAAGTGACTTGTGCACAGTTACATGATATAAAAGTCAGGAAACTGAAATCCTAATTTCAAAATCAGATTGGGGTTATCTCAACAAGCTTTAGAGGTGGGCATTTGGCACAATGGTGATGCCCCTTGGGATGCCTACATCCCATATAACTGTGTGTGAGTTCAAGTCTCTGCTCTGCTTCCAATCCATCTTCTGGCTAATGTGTACTCTGGGAGGTAGCAAATGATCAAGTACTTGGGTATCTGCCACTCTGTGGGAGATCTAGATGATTTCATGCTCCTGGATTTGGCCTGGCCCAACCTTGGTTGTTGTGGGCATGTAGCTAATGAACCAATATAAGGACAATCTCTCTGTGTCTGTCTCTCCCTCTGTTGCCCTGCCTTTCAAATAAAAATAAATGAAATTTATTTTAAAATAGGCTTTGTTTTTTACAGTCTCCATCTATATAATGACTAACAAAGAGTAGAAACTCAATTGAATGAAAAGTAAATCTTTTAAACCCTCTTTCCAGGTGGCAAATCTGGAAAAAATGGCATATCCATTTCTCTTTCTCATATTTACTCTGTAAGATTGTTTCTTTGAAATCTGAGATTGCTCCAGGGACATAAAAATTTGGGTATGTTAGTAAGAAATGTGCATTTGTATTGTATTCTAGTTAGATTATATATAAGCTATGTGATTTTGGGTGTTTTTAATCTGAAAAATGCAAGTAAAATTATATGTGCATCTACCTCTGCATATATATATATATATATATATATATATATACACATATTACAGAGTTGTTAATTAGTAACAAAAGAACTATAATAGTGCTGACATAGAGTAAACACTTAAATGATGATGATAATGATGATATTTAGTTGGATGAAAGACAGGAAAGTCTTTCACTATCAAATCTCAAATCAATCTATAAAAATCTTATGAAGGTCTGCCATATGTTTTGGCAAAAGATTCAGCAAGAACATGCTACCATTTAGGTGACTGTTCCTATTCAGAACCTACTATTAATGGATAGAGTTGGCCTAGGTCTTGGAGCTGAGGTCACAGTGCTGGAAGACTGTGGAATTGTCTTTATCCTGTCTCTGGGGTTGCCAATCTTTTGCCATATATGGTTTAAGAATCCCTATAAAGTAGAAGAAAGGAACAAAAGAATAAGACGAGTTGCAGAGCTAGTGTCAAAAACACCGAAGTGACAAGAGTTTTATCTGAGATTTCACTGAAGCATGAAGAGGATAGAAAATAAATGTAGTTATATCCAGAAAATATTTATGGGCAGTGAGCCTATGTGAATCCCTGTGTCAGGCTGTAGTTTTAGAGACTAATAAAATGACATTCCCCTTCTCAGGAAACGCATAACCTCTTGGGGGAGACTTGCATATAAACACAAGCAACATAGAGGGCTGAGTTGAATTCTGAGAAGATTGGTACTGGGCACTGAGTAAGGCTTGGTTTACGCAGCTTCATTGAGACAGCAACTGAGGGGTATCCAGAGCACTTCACAACTGCAACTCTCAGGCACCTCCTTTCTCACTAATAGCTTGAGTTTCAAGGGAAGAAATTCAGAAATTTAAGCAGTAAAATGGGTCCAGTGCTCTCGGGGATTTTAGAGTTTGATGTTTCAAGCTATTTCTGGATTCAAAGTCTAAATTTGTGCAAGCCTCTTTTGGTTTACAATTTGAATCTGTAGATTTGGAAAACGGGACAATAGCAAAAGCCAATATATGTGGTTATAAAAGGATTGGCCTCTTAGAACTGTGATTCTATTGGAGGAAACCACTTAGCTTTCCTACCTTTGTGTACTAATCTTATACACAAAGAAAGCACAATTTCTCAGGGAAACAGGAAATGGCCAGTTCAGCTTTGAGAATCTTATTTCAAAAATAAGTGGTTTCCTCTACAAATACACACTGAATTTTTATTATGGTCCAGGTGCAATATTAGGTGGTGGGGACACAATTCTTGAAGAGTTTTCTTGGGATATTTATAGATAAACAGTTTAATTCTTTTGGTCTACTGTATACACCAACTTCCAACCACCCAGCTCAACACTCTTGGTTCAAGAGATGGAGATATTATGACATAGTTTTAATCCCATTGGAAGTGTGGCTGATGGCAGACATTGTCTTAGTTCCCTGTCTAGGGTGTACTGCTCTTTTGGCAGAGCTGAGTCTCAGATACTATGCACAAATTGAGAGCTTTTTTTTCCTTATAAGAAAACCAAGTCACTTTTCCTGTTTAATTAGGATTCCTGGCCACCCCAAGTTGTGAATTAACAAATAAGAGAAGATATTCTCTTTTTAATTTAGAAACGTGAACGAGTTGGCTGACATGTTTTTGCAGGTGTCCTACTTGTTTAACTTTCTGTTGAGGAGGACGTTATTTATAGTCATTTCTCTCAGGAAAAATCTATGGATTTATACTATGGTCGAAATTAAGTTTCTCTCCAGGTTGTGCCTGTGAGAGTCACAGTCACTGCAACTAAATTCTTGGTGGACTGAAAAACCTGCACTGGGCATGATCAGTGTTCTGAGGGCACCTGCACTACCAGAAGGGACTTTGATTGGAAGCTATCCTTATACTAGCTTTACATTGTGTTCAATTGAGTCACAAGCACTGTGGTATCTGTGGTTGTCCATAATTTCAAGAATAAGGGCCTCTCTTTCATGTAAAAAATACCACACTACTATAACTAATGGCAGGAATCCATCTGAACATATCACTTAGACAATGTTGTATCTCTCATATGTGCATCGGGCATGTAGATGAGACATTTAAGCAGGCTATGTATGACAATGGCTGGTGCACAAAGAGGGGAATGACTCAGCTCTGTGGACCCACGGTGCAGTTCCCTGTAACATTTAGCCCTCAGGCTGGGAGCCGCCCTACCACTGCAGAGCTGTTTTCCAGCTTTGTTTGTCACTTTTCCTTTTCTTTTTTGAGCCTTTTTAAAAAACAAACTGGGTCTATAGTTTCATAGTTACCGATTATATGCCAAGGAAAGCATATCTGGCATTAGAAGAAGTAACAACATCTAATAAATGAAGAAATGCAACTCAACCATTTTCTTTTCTTTTTTCTTTCTTTTGTTTAAGGTTATATTTCCTTTTTTTTTTTTTTTGGACAGGCAGAGTGGACAGTGAGAGAGAGAGAAAGGTCTTCCCTTTTCCGTTGGTTCACCCCCCACAATGGCCGCTGCGGCCGGCACGCTGCGGCCAGCGCACAGCGCTGATCCGATGGCAGGAGCCAGGTGCTTCTCCTGGTCTCCTATGCGGGTGCAGGGCCCAAGGACTTGGGCCATCCTCCACTGCACTCCTGGGCCACAGCAGAGAGCTGGACTGGAAGAGGGACAACCGGGACGGAATCTGGCGCCCTGACTGGGACTAGAACCCAGTGTGCCGGCGCCGCAGGTAGAGGATTAGCCTAGTGAGCCTTATTTATTTGAGAAGTTGAGTTACAGACAGTGAAAGGGAGGAAGAGAAAGAAAAGCCTTCCATCTGCTGGTTCACTCCCCAAATGGCTGCAATGGCTCAGCTAGGCTGATTTGAAGCCAGGAGCTTCCTCCACTTCTCCTGGGGCCATCTTCCACTGCTTTCCCAGGCCACAGCAGAGAGCTTGATCAGAAGAGGAGCCCCTGGTACTCAAACCAGTGCTCATTTGGAATGCTGGAGCCACAGGCAGAGGATTAACCTGTGCCACAGTGCTGGCCACTCAACCACATTCATACAAGTAAAGCGATGAGTATTTCATGACTAGTAAATTTAATCACACAGATGCCATTTGTTTAGTGAGTAGTCACTGTGATTCCGTTTTGACTGTAGGTTTCTGTGGCCAGTTGTGCAAAGCCATTTATCACCTGCTTGGTTAGTTTGGCTGCCTGCTCTGCTCTTGCTGTCTAAGGCACTGCTAACTAAGCCAGAATCAAGCATACTCAATAGACTCCAGTGAAGTTCTCATAGGCCGCTGTCTCCACAGTTGTTTGTGCGAAGAAAAGCATACGAAACTCATTTCAACTTTAGGTATTTAGGTTTATTGACTTTAGAAAAAATAGGTGAATTCAGTTTCAAATAATATGAAGTATTCACTGTAAAGTTTCTTTTTAGTTGAGACAAGGGAAGCCTCAAGAGAGCTGAGTTAGCTAAGTATCAGTCCCTACTCTCCATGCTCAAAATCTTGGAGTAAGAATTTTCTGTGAGAAAGCCTGGCGATTTGGCTATCTCAAAGTGAGATATTCTCACTCAGGTTGTGTGTTCAAGGTACTGTTTACTTATGTTTTTGTCTAAGGAGTTGCTGGGATCTTTGCCAAGAGCTGTGTTTCATTGCGGGAAAGGAGCTTAATTGCCATGAGGGTGGAGAGGTATAGAGATGGAGGGGATGGCAAAGACAGAGAGGTGGATTGATATGTGGAAGATGTGCCAGCGACAGCTGGACATGTGAAATTTCCATGGTACTAGTTTACCTATACTGAAGCACTTGGGTGTATCTCTAGATATTAGGAATCTTTTTGGAGGAAGCAGTCGAAAGGTGATAATTGGACCTAAGTTTGCATACTGCATGCACCCCTTTATACATCTTTGAGATTCCACATATGTAAAAGGAAGGCAATGCTAATACATGAGGCATGATGCATACAAATAACCATAGGTTTCTAATGCTACTTACATATGTATGGTGATTGCTGATGTAGAATTTTCTGTTGTGCTCATCTGTTTGTTCCTTCTCCTCCTTAGCAGGTAGAGAGGTTTTTGTTTGTTTGTTTGTTGTTAACAGAATAAACCAGGGGAATTATGATATCAGAGATATTCGATATAAGACAAAAAAGGTCTACAAAGTATATTTGTAGATGTTCCATTCTGAATACTTTGAAAGAGCTGAGCCTTCCTGAACATGGGGTAGGGTAAATAAGGGACTGGATGTTTGTGTCAGTTTACCTGGGTTCGAATTCTGGTTTTATAAATTATTATCCAGGTGGCTATAAGATGAGATTTTGTACAACAACAGTCAGCACAAGAGCTGATCGAGTCACTGTTTCTCATAGTGTCCATTTCACTTCATTGTACTGTTGTTGTACAATGTAATACTTTATCCATGGTAGTATTTTTTTTTTCTTTATCCTAGTACTAGTGGTTGAACTCTGTAATTAACACACAATTATTCTTAGGTGTTTAAATTTTAACTGAAAAGTGATCTCTGTGAAATATAAGAGTGGGAATAAGAGAGGGAGGAGATGTAAAACTTGGGACATGCTCAATCGGAACGGCCCCAAATGATGGAGTTAGAATTGTGCCAGGGGTTTCCAATACAATCCCATCAAGGTGGCATGTACCAAGGCCATCTCATTAGTCCAAGTGATCAATTTCAGCTCACAATTGATCACACTGATAGGTCTAAGAGTCAAAGGGATCACACAAACAAGACTAGTGTCTGCTAATATTAACTGATAGAATGAAAAAGGGAGAGAATGATCCAACGTGGGAAGCAGGATACACAGCAGACTCATAGAATGGCAGATGTCCTAAATAGCACTCTGGCCTCAGAATCAGCCCTTAAGGCATTCGGATCTGGCTCAAGAGCCCATGAGAATATTTTAGGCATGGAAAGCTAAGACACTCTGGAAAAAACAGAAGACCTAAATGAAAGATCTCTGTGAGTGAGATCCCAGTGGAAAGAACGGGGCCATCAAAGAAGGAGGTACCTTTCTCTGAAGGGAGGAGAGAACTTCCACTTTGACTATGGCCCTGTGGGAATAAGATTGAAGTCGGCTAACCCTAAAGGCTTCCATAGCCTCGGCAACTCATGACCAGAGCCTAGGGAGATTACTGACGCCATAAACAAGAGTGTCAAATTGTTAAATCAACATCAGGAGTCACTGTGTACTTACGTCTCATGAGGGATCTGTCCTTAATGTGTTATCCAATGTGAAGTGATGCTATTACTAGTACTGAAACAGTATTTTTACACTTTGTGTTTCTGAGTGGGTGCAAACTGATGAAATCGTTACATAGTATATATTGAATTGATCTTCTTTATATAAAGATAATTGCAAATGATTAAAAAATCTTGGTGTTAAACTGGAAAAAAAAAAAGATGAGATTTTAAGTGATAATGTGCTCTCACAGGTGGCAGTCCAGGCCTGTGGGATGTTTCTTCTCCCTGGAGTCAGGCAGGAGCCTGACCTTCTTTCATCTTGCTTCTTCGGCCTCTGTAATTCCCGATTCTCACCTACAGTCAAGACTGTACAACAGTTTAAGCAATTGGGGCAGAAGTTGCACACATCACTCCTGCTCATGTCTCATTGACAAGAACAGAATCACATGTCCACTGCTACCCTCAAAGGAGGCTGGGGAATTCAATATCCACTTGAGCAGCAATTATTTTCATTTCAGTGTTATCACTTGAGCCTCACAGGGCTGTGTGCCAAACCAGAGGACATTCCTATACTGTCATAAGCATGAACTCCATCTGGAACCTTGTTTTTGTTGCCTAACCTTATTTGGCTTCTATATTATCTGGATGGATTTTCTAATTATGATTTATACTGGCAGCAATGTTTCTGAATCCATCTTCCTGGAATGCCTATTGACACACAAAACTTCCAATTTAAATTACCTACATATCATAAAATTGAAAATCTGGTCATGTCTTCTGAAGTCGAGGGGCACTCACACGTTTCTATTTCTCTAGTTAATCATATGTGTAATCCAAGATTGCAATTTTATTCTCATGTGATATGATTCTGCCTCCCCTTCTATACTCAAACACAGATTATACCAGTCTTTCTTGATTTGCTACTTCCAGCAGTTTTTACAAACATACCTCAGTAGGCTATTTGCTATTTTCTATATAGTTTAGACCACTAAGCTTTTAGTGACTTTTCACCAAGAATATGTTCTTTTTTAATTTATATTTTATTTTATTTTTGACAGGCAGAGTGGACAGTGAGAGAGAAAGAGAGAAAGGTCTTCCTTTGCCATTGGTTCACTCTCCAATGGCCGCCGCGGCCAGTGCACCATGCTGATATGAAGGCAGGAGCCAGGTACTTCTCCTGGTCTCCCATGCAGGTGCAGGGCCCAAGCTTTTGGACCATCCTCCACTGCACTCTTGGGCTATAGCAGAGAGCTGGCCTGGAAGAGGGGAAACCTGGACAGAATCTGGCACCCTAACTGGGACTAGCACCCGGTGTGCCGGCGCCACAAGGTGGAGGATTAGCCTATTGAGCCGTGGTGCCGGCCACCAAGAATATGTTCTTTTGGATGAGAAGATGCCATGCTCATTCAGAAAGACTCCACTGTAAAGGGTTATAACCTCTCCTAGTTCTAGAAGGTTTGAGGCTGGCTTTAGTTATTTTAGATAACTTTTCCTCAAACTTACCACATATAATTACATAAATGTTGACCCAGCAGCTCATATATTTCCTGGCATGCAGTAGGAGCTCAATAAATATTTATTGGATAAATTAATACATTAATAAACTGCATAGACACATTTCTTCCAGCAATCTTTATGATAATGTTATCTGTTTTACAATTGCCTTGGCCACAATGACAAAATAGCTGTGTAGCACTCATGTTGGCTCTGCCTTCTGAACAGCAGGGTAAATCATTCTCTTTACAAAAGGAAGCTATAATCTCTGTGTTTTTTCTGAAGAGATTGAAGTGAAATTTAAAAAACATGAGTGTCTTCTAGGGGCATTCTCATGGTTCTTAGTATTTTCTGCAATGTTGTTTTCCAAAGGACAGATTATTTCATGCTATGATTGAATTACATGCTTTTATAAATATAGCAAGATCATCTTGGTATATTTGTAGTGTATTTTAATATTTTATCTAGTTTTATATAGCAATTGGGCTCCTTATATCTTGTTTTGAAATAAATGTGGAACTGATGTGTGTAAAAATAGAGCCTATCTAAATCCATGATTAAAATTCAGAACAATATTCTTGAGCACTTATGTGGGATCACACACAAGTAACACAGTACCATATAGTCTCATTGTAGTATCTAGTTTATGTTGTTGATGATCTCTGTGTCTTCCCTCTTCCTATAAATTTTCCAACTTTGATAAATTTTGCAAAATTAACCTTCTGTTTTAGGAATATGGGACACTATTTAAGGTGACTCTTGTAATTTCAATAATTGCTTATAGAATTGGTTGGTTACCTTCTATGAAGGCTTTATTGAAAATAGGGCTATTTTATCCATATCATTTATTGTCTAGGGCCTGATAAAGGGCACTGAGTCAAAGTGTGTGGATTAAAAGAAGGCCGGCGTCGTGGCTCACTTGGTTAATCCTCCACCTGTGGAGCCGGCATCCCATATGGGCCAGATTCTAGTCCTGGTTGCTCCTCTTCCAGACCAGCTCTCTGCTGTGGCCCGGGAAGGCAGTGGAGGATGGCCCAAGTGCTTGGGCTCCTGCAGCCGCGTGGGAGACCTAGAGGAAACACCTGGCTTCGGATTGGCGCAGTGCTGGCCGTGGTGGCCATTTGGGGGTGAACCAATGGAAGGAAGACCTTTCCCTCTGTGTTTCTCTCTCTCAGTCAAATAATAACAATAAAAAAGAATGAATGAGTGAATAATACAAGAAAACAGTCACATCCTGTACTTTTTGGTTTTTCTTTATTCTACTAAATTTAGTGAGAACCATGTGCTCCCTTGTGATGCCATCTGTTTGAATTTTATCCAATTTAAATAAGTTTGACAGTAGAAAAGAGAGCTAGAAGCAAGAGAACTGAATAAACTAACAAGCTAATATTGAATATTCAGGTGCTAATGGAAGATTCAAGACCCCTCCCCTGTGTCAGAGACAGTTTCAGTATTCACTACACAGTCAGTAGCAAGAGTATCACAATATTTGCACAAGCCCTAAATTTCACAGGCAACAAAGTATACCAGGTAGAATCCTCATGCTCAGTGTGGTACACCACAAAAGAGGAACCCTGAGGTATGAAAGTCTACTGCTCTTATAGGAAACAGCAAAAAAATTGGTGTTTTTGGTTTATTTTTGTCTGTGAAATGAAGACCGACAGGATAGAAAGAGATGAGGGAGATATGAGGGGGATTTGAGAGAGGGAGGGAAGGAGGGAGAGAGAGAGAAAGAGAGAGAGAGAGAAATTTTTCCATTCACAGGTTCATTTCCTGAATGCCCACAGCAGCTAGAACTGGGCCAGACCAAAGCTAGGAGGCTGGAGCCCCATCTGGGTCTCCCATATTGTTGGCAAGAACTCAAGCATTTAGAGCCATCATCTGTTACCCCTCAGAATGCATTAGCAGGAAGCTAGAAAATAATAGTATTGGAGTAGCCAGGATTTGAACTGGCTATAGGATGGGGGCTTAACCACTCCGCCACAATGCCTATTCTGCAGGCTTGTTTTCTGATTAAAGAGAGAGAGCAAACACATCACATCATGGTCCACATAGTACATTCTTTAGTGTTCAGAATTTCCAATTGCAAAGAAATCCCTGAGATGTGTCATAATGACACTTCCACAGAAGTAAAATAATGCCCTTGACTTTAGTTTGGCCTGTACAGTAAGACCTGTAGGAAGTGAAGATGCCTATGGCAGATCAATGCCACCATGTCACATGGCTACTTTTCAAAGACTGAGGTTCTGAGAGGTGAAATGCCTTGTCTATGGTTATGTTGATGGCTTGTGATGTTTTCAGGAGAGAAACCTATTCCTACACTCTAAATCTAAAGTCTCCCATAACAACAGCCTTGCCTCTTTATAATAATTTTTGTTACTCTTGTCCTTACTGTTATAGCACAGTTTTCAATTGCTAACCAACATTACATCTTTTGTTTCTTTGCTTTATTTCCAGAAAAATTAGTGTAATAATCCAATAGTACTGCACTTCACAAAGCACTTGTTGAACACTGCCACAGTAAAAAGGCTCTATGGATAATCACTTAACCCCGAAATTCAGGAACAAGTGTATATGTTGACCCATGGCTGAAGATTCACAATATAGGGAGAATATAGTATACAGTATAAGAGCATAGTCTTTGGGGTCAGACAGGATTGTGGTCAAGATATACTTATTGGGTTTATAGTTCTGAATAAGGTCTCTAAATTTTTTGGTCATGAAACTTATACATCCCATCCTCAGAAATATGTAGCTGATTGGAACATCTATTTCACAAGTTAAAAGAAAAAAATAAGTTGGTTAACATTTTATAAGTGCCTAGCACATTGTTTGACACATTGGCTTTCTGCGACTCAATGAGGTAGCCATAAATGATGTCAAGTCTGAGAAATCCAGCATGAAGGGAGGCTCTAACTTGGAGTTTCTAATATGTTTTAACTATGGAACAATGAATTTATTTTTCTTCATTACTCATCTAATATCCTGTGCAACTCTTACTCTGAAAGACGACATACTTAGGGAAAATTTACTACAGAAATGAAAGGGTCCTGTCTCGCTCAGAGATTGTCAGACCAAGATGTTAAACTCTACCCAGAGGACCTGAATTTCATGAATAACTTCCCTAATGTCCTTGAATTGCCATATAAACTAGGAAAGTTTGGCTTTTTTGATGTTCTTAAATTGGGGTCAGGTTTCTTGGCAGCTTCTGAGATGTGTTAAAACATCAGTGGTTATTGATTTAACTGTATTCCACCAAAGAAGTTGATTTCATTCTGCCACCCACAGGGGAAATTCTTCTGACAGCAGGTTCAGTAAATCTTTTTTCTGAGGGCATATAGATGATAATGTGACCAGGCACAACACTCCAGATTGCTAAATACTTTGGCTAGACACAGGTAAACACAGGTGGAACCCAACAGTCGGGCATATCTGCACTCAGTGATGGGAAAGTGCTCTGACTTTAGGTTGGTCCAGTCTCCCTGTCTGGAACTTAATAATTATTGCTGGTTCTGTGCTCTTCAACTTTTTAGGAGCATTGTTCTGTTTAGAAAACTCCTAGCTGAAGGTCCAATATACAAGGAGCTGTACTTTAGGGCCACTGAGTACTCTTGCAAGTAAAAATTTTGCATACCTCTTCCTGACTCTGTGTTCAAGGGTGTGTTGAAGGTAGCTTGACACTAGCCTTGGTGGGAGTTTTTATACCATGGAAATCAGCAAATTCTGTATATTGTGTTTCTTCCATTTCTGTCTTTCAGGCATGTTTGGATACTTTCATGGCCCTTCCTGTTTCTTAATCACACTAGGTAACTCCTCAGTTGTCTGTATTAACAACCAGATTTGAGAGCAAAGACTTTTTTTTCATTTCTGGCATGTTTTTTGCATCCATCGTCTTACTATGCATTCATTAAAGTGCTTGTACCCATAAATGAGTTAATGAGTATGAGTTAATTACTTACATGTGATGATTTTTATGGAAAATGGAAAAATGTGTATGAATATGCTCTACTTTATTAAACAATGTTTTCAGCCCGCTAATGTATTTATTTTTGGATTGTATTATGGAGTCTGGAGCTCCTCCAAGGACAATTAGTGTGTATCTTATTGCCCAGAGCAGGAATCACCTGATTGCTGTGGTGTCACTCTGTGTGGCCATTTGGTAGAAGGAAATCAGAGCTCAATATAAGTGCTCTCCCATTCTAATAACTCCTCCCCTTCCCTCAGGACCTGGAACTATTTCCTCCTTAGAAGGAAATTGAAGTTATAGCTTTTGATAGAACCACAAAGTGTTCATTTGGGCAAAATATCCTATGTCAATGCAGTTCCAACCATGCAGTCAAGATCAATGGTAAGACTTTGAGATCAAGAATCATTGTTCTTAATGTTTAAAGTAAATGCCATTGACATTCACCAAGAATAGAAAATAACACTTTACAGTAGAAATTGAACATAGAACCCATTGGTTTAATCTGTAACCACTTTCTATTATAGATTAAAAAACAAAGGTCCAACAAAAGAAATGACTTATTTAATTAAGGAAATCATTTATGCAATCACTTATCATTAAGATGGATGGATGACCATCTAACGGTAGGCTCATGTACTTGATATGCTGCAGGCCAATGATCATGGCCATTGTTTTCTGTGATTGGCATCCCTGAGAGAAGCTTAACAAACTCTTATGACAATGTAAGAGTTTCAGACAATAATTTATAAGCAGTAAAAGTAATCTTTTATTCTGTACTCACTGTGGTTCCAGGCATGTGCTAAGTGGCTTACATATATTTTTTAATCAGTATAACAATCCTAAATTGAATTTTATATAGATGACAAAGATTGAAGCCAAAAGTGGTTATTAGATGTCCATGCACATAATCACTGAGAAGCAGACTGGCCCTTGTATAGAAGTGTGTCTCTCTTCAAAGTCAAAACTGTTAACCAAAGTAGTACATGATCTTCAATTTCTTTAAAGTCAAAGATACACATGCACACATGTATGCATGTATGTTACTACATATAAGCACAGACACACATATATACACTTATTGTATATGTATATTTTTGAATAAGGTGAGATTCATGTTCAAATATCAGTAAAATTCTAGAGAAGTTCTTTTAGAAGTTACTATTTTCTTCCAATCCAGAATTTTCTTTCTTTCTGTCAAATGGTTCGAAAATGTATGTGTATGGATTTTGAAAAAGATGTAGGTAACAAGGACAACCACAAGGTCACCAGAGGTAAAGTGGAGAGGCAGATGTTCTAGATTGTTCTTTATTTCTGTGTCACAGAAAGTGTAAACCGATTTGTAGGGTCTCAGCATGCACAGTCAGAGGTCTTGACTTGCTGTGTGACTTCAGGCAAAGTGTTCCACTCCTCTGATTAGTTACTTCATCTACAATTTGGGAAGTAGTATCTGCCTCATAGTTGCTTTATATGGACAAATTGGGATAAATACATTCAAACTTTTCCAAACCTCTCAAAAATAACCTCTAAGTATTTGGTCAATGGAGAAATATAACCTTAGAACATGGGAAAATACATTAAATATTCTTTTTTTATAGCTTTTATTTAAAGAATATAAATTTTCAAAGTACAGCTTATGGATTACAATGGTCCCCCCACCCAGAACTTCCCTCCCTCCCGCTACCCTCCCCTTTCCCGCTCCCTCTCCCCTTCCATTCACGTCAAGATTCATTTTCAATTCTCTTTATACACAGAAGAAAGTTTAGTACATATTATGTAAAGATTTCAACAGTTTGCCCTCACATAGAGACACAAAGTGAAAATACTGTTGGAGTACTAGTTATAGTATTAATTCACAATGTATAGCACATTAAGGACAGAGATCCTACATGATTTTTTTTAAAGAATTGATTAATTATCTATGCAATTTCCAATTTAACACCAAGATTTTTTAATCATTTCCAATTATCTTTATATACAGAAGATCGATTCAGTATATACTATGTAAAGATTTCATCAGTTTGCACCCACACAGAAACACAAAGTGTAAAAATACTTACAAAAAATTACTCTAATTAACACACAATTATTCTTAGGTGTTTAAATTTTAACTGAAAAGTGATCCCTGTGAAATATAAGAGTGGGAATAAGAGAGGGAGGAGATGTACAATTTGGGACATGCTCAATCGGAACAACCCCAAATGATAGAGTTAGAATTGAGCCAGGGGATTCCAATACAATCCCATCAAGGTGGCATGTACCAAGGCCATCTCACTAGTTCAAGTGATCAATTTCAGTTCACAGTTGATCACACTGATAGGTCTAAGAGTCAAAGGGATCACACAAACAAGACTAGTGTCTGCTAATACTAACTGATAGAATGAAAAAGGGAGAGAATGATCCAACATGGGAAGCAAGATACACAGCAGACTCATAGAATGGCAGATGTCCTAAATAGCACTCTGGCCTCAGAATCAGCCCTTGGGGCATTCAGATCTGGCTCAAGAGCCTATGAGAGTATTTTAGGCATGGAAAGCTAAGACACCCTGAAAAACAAAAAAAAGAAGACCTAAATGAAAGATCTCTGCGAGTGAGATCCCAGTGGAAAGAACGGGGCCATCAAAGACGGAGGTACTTTTCTCTGAAGGGAGGAGAGAACTTCCACTTTGACTATGACCCTGTCGGAATAAGATCGAAGTCGGCGAACCCTAAAGGCTTCCATAGCCTCAGCAACTCATGACTAGAGCCTAGGGAGATTACTGACACCATAAACAAGAGTGTCAAATTGTTAAATCAACATCAGGAGTCACTGTGTACTTACGTCTCATGAGGGATCTGTCCTTAATGTGTTATCCAATGTGAAATAATGCTATTACTAGTACTAAATATTCTTTTTTTTTTTTAACATCAACTAGCTCAAAATATTCCATCTAAGAAGTAGTGGTCTCCTAAAATCCTCACTCTCTTGATAGCAAAAAATTCTCTCTAAACTTAACCCACATGGCTGGTAACTCCTGTCCTCCCACAATTATTATTTTTATCTCTTGAGAGTTTCTTCTTTTTAGTGTAACTCCCCTTCCTCCTCCTTCCTGTCATTTACATTATTTTTGTCTGATCCCTTCTCATTACAAATTCTCCCAATATCTAGTTCAGTGTAACAAGACAGCACAACCCATTAGTCAAGAGCATGTAGTCCAGGACTATCAAGTTAATAATTGCTGGGCTTAATCCCAAACTCTTTAAATTACTGTCTCTGCATACTTCCTTTTCTATAAAATGGATAATATAGATAGATAATCTGAAACCCTTTTTGTCATGGCAGGATAATGTGTAACAGACATGTTCTTTTCCTTGCACATAAATTGCTAAGGAGATGGAAGTTTGTCTTTTGTCATGATTCTATTCCAGCAAGCATAGTATTTCAATAGTCCGCCTAACACTTTGGTGCCATCTCAGACTCCTTTCCCCATTCACTTTAATAAATTGTTTCACTTCTTGAGTGCATCCTGGAGCAATTAGTAGTCACTAATCTGTCTTATGACAGAAATTCCAGGAAATCAGATAATTTCAGACATTGCCCTAGCTCTGTTATTAAAATGTAAGAATAGTTTCTGACAGGTTATTCAACTTATTCACTTGTTAACACATTTATTCAGAATGAATGTATTGAGTACCTAGCATGCACTAGGTACCAAAGATTCATAAAAGAGAAAAATCAATACTTTCCTACCTTCATGGAGCCGATGGAGTTCAGGAATGCTTCTCCCCAAATATAGCTCCTTGGTATATTGAATATTTTAAGCTGGAGGGATTTAAGAAAATAAAAGAAACAGAAAGGTCACTTTGTGCTTTTCCCTGTCCTTCTTCCGTGAAGCAGGCCATAAGAACTGGAAAAGGTTTTTTGAACTTCCCCTGAAGCAGGTCACAAGACCTGCATTGTGAGATGTGCCTTCAAGAGGCAATAGCAACCTTATCTCTGAAAACACAGGGCATAGAGACGAATCTGGACAAGTGTTCTTGCTGTTTCCCCAGTTTATTACCATTGATAATGCTTTTTGCCCTGTCATATTTACCTGCAACTATATACTTTTTATCAAACTTTCTATAAAAAATACCCTGATTTAACTGTTTGTCCAGGTCTTCATTCCTTATGAAGGCTCCTGTGTCACATGAAATGTATATTGAATGAATTTCTACGCTTTTACAGTTTTAATCTGTCTTTTGTTATTGAGGCTTCAGCCATGAACCCAGGAGAGGCAAAGAGAAAGACATTTTCCCTCACCTACAAAGCTCGTAGTGTAGAGAGGCAGATAAAACATTAATTAAATCTCTCAGATAAATGCATAATTACCATTTGTCATAAGACCTGAAAGCAGGAGTTATTTGATGAATGAATAATATTAAATAATATTAGGAAGACATAAAGCCGCAGCCATGTTAGTAGAATCCAACCTTTAACTTCAGCTCTGAAGAAAGAATGATCCTGGGGTCTAAGGTGAGGATGTAGTACTCCATCACCTGCTACTATGAGGCTTTTTGCGGAAAGAGCTATGCTTACAAGGAACAGTAAGCAAATGAGAAATGGGGTGCCAATGTTGCTGGGCACTGACCATATGCCCAGTATTGCTCAGTGTAGGATTCCTCTGGTGTACCTTTGAGTGCACAGTTTACGAGGTGATAGCTGAGCAGGACTTCCTTCTTCTTCCCTCAATACAATGAGTAAATTTATGTCAACAAGTGTCTCTGCACATATGAACTGTTGGAACTGGAAGCATAAAAGAGGCATTACAGCCTCTAGAAAGAACTCTGCCCACAAGTGCTCATTTCATGTGGCTTGGTGGCCCAAATAGAAGGAGCGATTAGCTAAATGTGGGTAAATAAGCAGAAGAGGAAAAGGCAGCTTCTGTTACCATTAAATGCAGACAGTGGATTGGAAGATAGTGTGCTAACATCATCAGCATTCCAATTGCCTGAAGAAACACAGCCACGTGCACTTCTGGGCCTGACCAGCCAGGTCAGCTGTTTCTGAGGGAAGAGGACCTGGAGGCAGTGGGTAGAAACAGAAATTGTGCAGAGGTTCTCATTGTCCTAAGGGATGTATTTGAGGTAAGGGGATATTTACCCCCACCTCTAGTAGATAGATGTTAACAAGGTAGAGTTGCCAGGCAAATAAAAGAACACACACAGGAACCATGTGTTCATTCAGGGAAGAGCCAGTGCATCCTGAGGGCAGATAAAGATCAGAGTGACTGGAGTGGTCATGGACTGGAAAGTAGACACAGCTATATCATATTGTGTCCAGAAGGTTGTGTTAAGGAGTCTGCCACTCTATCAACAGTAGGAAGCTCTGCATGGATTTGCCTCAGTTTCCTCATCTTCTACAGGTGGAAAATAATTTCTAAGATCCATTTATGCTCTTAAAGATTATTATAAAGACAGCAGAACTTAGATGAGCATATGAAACAATCAAATTTTCTGCATCTTTTTCTAGTTCAAAACTATCCTTGTTTAAATAAGTGATGTGTCCACTTTAGTGCATCTATAAAAACTGTAGGTTTTGGGATCACACAGTTCCAGATCTGACACATCCTAGGAATGTGATTCTACTCCTTAGTTGCATCACCTTGAAAATGAGTTAATACCAAATCCACATTTAGTGCTGTGTAAGGTTTAAATTAAGAATATGCCTAAAACACATAAAAGAGTGTGTGGAACATCATACACACGTAATAAACCTTAACTGTCATATTATTGTTGTACATTTCTCTATGTTCTTTACTTAATTGTGTTTGGAATGAGCACCTGGAAATGATTGTTGCTTTCCACTGAGTTTATGGCTTACAGTGGGCATGATAGAGTTGTTGTAAATGCCTCTGTGTTGTAAGGTGGGAGGACCTCATCACTTTAGTGCATATTAAGTGTCAGGCCCTGTGCTCAGTGATTCACAGATGATTTTTCACTTATGCTTCTCCAGCAACCTCTGAGGGCTGTGCATAATTGCTAAGGTGTATGGATGAGAAGCTAGTCCCAGGGAGGTCAACGATGCCTCAAATGTGTCAGAGGTAGGGTGGAGACTTGATCTCATCTGTTAGATCCATAATCCATGCTCTAAACTGCCACACCCTACTCCCATGATGCTAACCTTAGAGGTAAGGTAGTGCTTAGCTCCTCTTAGGGGCTGGCCAACACTGTTGCTCCATTTTCCAAACTTTCCCTTATTCAGATCTATTTGTATTTTCAGTCTTTATCATTCTATGGGACAAAAAGGGAAAAACACACAATCTAAGTCTGCTGCCCACTGCTTTACAGTAGGAAGGGCCTGATTTAGTTGGCTCTAAATTACTCTCATTGGGGATCTTGTTGTCTTTGCTTTTCAAAACTGGGCAAACTAGTTGGGGGTCTGTTTGTGCAGGACAGTAACATTATGGGTTTTGAGTATTTCCTCAGTCAGCCCCTGTTTCCTTAATGAACAGCCATACCTTTTCCTCTTGTCCTCACCTGTCAGTCCCAGTTTCTTAATTCCATCCATGTCCATGTTGAGAGTTTAAGTTGTAGTTTATAATGTACAAGGCTGAACATGTACACTTCATATTTTGTGCTTGAAAGGTTATGTTCTGGAGAGCATTAAAAGGTTTATGTACTCGAGAATCACAACACAAGATTTCTTTTGCAGTGGCCCCTTGATAGTGTCCACTGAAAAAAGGTGATTTTGTCCGTAGAGCCAAGCAGACCTGAGGTGAAATCCTGGTTCTGTAATTTCCATAACGTGTACTTCAGCAAGCCAAGCCACTTCCTAAACCCTGGTTTCTCTGTTTGCATTTAAATGTGTCATTTAAAAGCACATTAAAACCACTTCTGTGCCATCATCACCTCTCAGTAACCCAGATTGATTGATCTTTCTTTTCTTTTCTTTTCTTTTCTTTTCTTTTCTTTTCTTTTCTTTTCTTTTCTTTTCTTTTCTTTTCTTTTCTTTTCTTTTCTTTTCTTTTCTTTTCTCTTTTCTTTTCTTTTCTTTTCTTTTCTTTTCTTTTCTTTTCTCTCTCTCTCTCTCTCTCTCTCTCTCTCTCTCTCTTTTTCTTTTCTTTTCTTTTCTTTTTCTTTTCTTTTCTTTCTTTCCCCTTCCATAAAGTCCCGGTTCCTTAGTAGAATCAAAGTCCCCATACAAGTATATTTCTTTTCAGAATAATGGTCACCAGCATTAATTGTTTCTTTGATTTCTGAATGAGAACCCTTCTAACTGGAGTAAGGTGAAATTTTGTTGTGGTTTTGATTTGTATTTCCCCAATGGCTGGTGATCCTGAGCAGTTTTTCACATGTCTGTTGGCCATTTGAATTTCTTCTTTTGAAAATTACCTGCTCAAGCCCCTTGCCTATTTCTTAATTGGATTGTTTGGTTTCTTTTTGTTGAGTATATTAAGTTCTTTATAGATTCTGCATATATTTTCTCCCATTCTGTAGGTTTCCACTTTACTTTGTTTAGTATTTCTTTTGCAGTGTGGAAGCTTCTCAGCTTGATCTAATCACATTTGTCTATTTTTGCTTTTATTGCCTGTGTTCTGGGATTTTTTTCCAAGGAGTCTTTCCCTATGCCAATGTCTTGAGATGGGTATATTGTTCTGGTTTGATCTACTGGGCCTAATATAATCACCTTGATTCTTGTGATAAGAATGGGCTAGGTCCAGTGCTGTGGCTCACTTGGTTAATCCTCTGCCTGTGGTGCCTGCATCCCATATGGGTGCCGGGTTCTAATCCTGGTTGCTCCTCTTCCAGTCCAGCTCTCTGCTGTGGCCCAAGAGGGCAGTGGAAGATGACCCAAGTGTTGGGCTCCTGCACCTGCATGGGAGACCTGGAAGAAGTACCTGGCTCCTGGCTTCGGATCAGCGCATTGCCGGCTGTATCGGCCATTTGGTCAGTGAACCAACAGAAGGAAGAACTTTCTCTCTGTCTCTCTCTCTCACTGTCTGTATCTTGACCTGTCCAAAAAAAAAAAAAAAAAAAAAAAAGGGCTGGTGAGGTCAGAGTTAAAGAAGGAGATGTGCTGTTAGGGATAGATATTGTAATGATACAAGGAGAGGCCATGAGCCAACAAATGTAGGCGATTGATTTCTGGAAACTGGAAAGGATGGGGAAACAAATTCTCCTCTGGGGTTTCCTAAATAAGCCCAGCTCGGCTGACCCCTCAACTTAAGGATTGTGACTAGCAGAACTGTGCGGTAACTAGTCTTTTGTTTTAAACCACCAGCACCAGTTCACCATTGGTTCATATGGGTTGTGTCCATCAGGGATGCAACTGTGGGAGTGTGTAAGGGGTATGTGTGCAGTGGGGGCATGTTCAAATACATGCACACGTATACCTAACACATACACACCCATGCACAGGCATGTGTGATATGTGTAGAATGTGTATTCTATGCATGACCCATGCAAACCTGTGAACATGAAACTCAATAAGAGCAATAAGAAATTAATACAGTAGATTTATAATTATAATGATGATAATTATAATTAGTTCAGTGGCTTTCAAAATGTTTTTATAATTAAAACAAACTTATTTTGGTGAAAAAATTTTAATTCATATGAAATTTTTTCATAATGTGTATTTCCATGTGCTTTTTGAAGTCTCCCAGTATGTATAGATTACAAATTTTTCTTACAGTAAAATAAAGTCATCTTTTAATGCCAGTTTTCATGGATGTTTTGAAGTACCCTCATGCTAATACTTTATAGGTATGCATATACAAGGTATTTTTTAACTTTTATAGGTTTGCATAGTTTCACATATAGTATATATTTTACATGTTTCTTTATATTTTATATATTTATACTTTACATTGTTATGCATTTTATATGCTGTAATACTCACAAAAGCAATGTTTTATAGATGGGAAGTTGAGGCATAGAGAGGTTCAGTAATTTCCTCAAGACCATGCAGCTACAAGTGGGCACAGCTGGCACTTGAACCTAAGCAATTTGCAGAGTATCTACCTAAAGCATGGTACCTAGTGCTTTCCTGGTTAATCCAGAGCATTGTTATTTTTATTCATGATCACATTGCTTCTAAATCTCTATTTATAAAAATCCCATATTTAAACAGTGTGTGGCCCTGCTAAAGTTTTCTTTTTCTTGTGTATGGAATCTGGGCAGGTTCCAGGGCTACCGGCCAACCTGATTTAATGATGAGATAAAACCAGTCACGCCCTTCCTCTGTGAGGGCCCACCCAAGATAGAGGGGAGGTGGGAGGAGGCTGTCTTCAGCCTGTGCCAGCTACTCACACTTCTCACCCAGCATCCTCCCTCGTTTGGAAACCACAAATTACCCAGTACAGTCTCGGTGACAGCATGATGGAGCTGGGCCCGTGCCTGCAGCTGGGCTAAGTCAATAAAGGTGATAATGAACACTAAGCAGAATTTGAAGAATGACTGGAAAAATTGCTTCTATTGATATTTCTGGCAGCCATCTGCTACAAAACCAGACTGAAGTGAGTTGTTTCGCATGGCAAATCCCCTTGAGACAAATGACGGCAGCAATGATGGGAGCTTGTATTTGTGCAGCTTCTAAAACATTTTAATATATATTACTTCATTTTGTTTCTACAAAAACCCTGTGAAGTAGGTTTCATTGTATGGATGAGAAAAAATAAGCTCATAGGGATTAATTTCACTGAACTTGACCTCCTGGTTTCTTCAGAATAAGTTTTAAATTTCTAAGTAAGGACAGTGTTGGGTCATCTTTGGCAATGTTCTAAGTTCAGGACTGTGTGAGCAGAGTGTGTTGCACTGAGCCCCTCCCCAGCTGAAGCTGTGCTCATGGGGAATTGCTACTCTGACGGAAACCAACACTCAACTCTAGATCTTTGACTCCTCTCCATGCTTAACTTTCTCTCTCTTTCTCTTTAATATATTTTATTTATTTGTAAGGTAAAGTGACCGAGAGAAGGAGAGACAGAAAGATCTTCTTTTTGGGTTTACCCCCAATTGACTTAAATGGGCCTGGGCAAAAGCCAAATCTCCCACATAGCTGTCAGTGCCCAAGTACTCGAGCCATATTTTGCTGCTTTCCCAGGGGCATTAATGGGGAGCTGGATTGGAAGTGGAGAATGATGCCAGCATTGTCAGGAGGCTTAACCTGCTGCACCATAGTGCTGGCCCATTGAGCTTACTGTCAATGGCTCTGTCTTTAAGTCTTCTAAGTTCTAAGCACTTTGTAGTTCTGCTATTCTGAGTAGTCTTTGTGTGTCTTCACTAGTGGCTTTGCTGTGGCCACAGCTGCAGCTTTTACGCCTGTGCTCTGCACATAATAGGTGCTTGATAAACACTTTTCAAATGTCCAAGTGGTCTAGAGGGAACATACAAGAGACAAATTTCCCATTTATGATCCTGTATAACATTTTTATGGAGAACTATTTTCAAACAGATTCACATTTTTTCCAGTCCTGGTTTGTAACTTTTATTTCACAGTTATGTAAGACACTTGAATTATTTATGAGCCTTGTAACAGAGCCACAATACTAATTATTTTAAAATGTTAAAAGAAAAGGGAGTTCTAGCATCCAGATGAGAAACAGAGACTGAGAAAGGGGAAATTCAGGATCACACCATGAGTTATTGGTAAAGCTGGAACAAGAAATGATGTGCATATTTCTTATATACAGAAAAGCACTGTCACAATCATGCAAATATGAATTATTTCACTCAGTCCTCTAAGAGAAAGATGAAATGTGAATCAGACTAGGTGCTCTGGGCCCCAGAACCCTGATCTTTTGAGGAGCAGCCCTCCTAACTTTTCCCCAGGCCTTGAGTAATTTATAATTTCTCCTAATTGACCTCTACAGATTCAGGGATCACTCTTCAGTTTATACCTCCTGTTCTCACAGACCTACTCTCTTACTGTTTTGTTTTCTAAATAAATACAAGGGTACTTTAAGGGTATTCTGCCCCCTCACTCCCCTTTTTTAAAAATTTATTTTGGTACAAAATTTTTTGAAAACCCTGCATGTTTTTTCTCCCCACTTATTTTCAATAAACCTTTTATTTATTTACTATTAATATAAATAGAACAGATTCCATGTATTTCATTAATAAAATTCCAAGAATATAATGATACTTTCCTCCCTCCCTCTATCCCTCCTTCCTTTCTTTTTATTTAATTTTTTAAATTTCTCTGATATGCGTGGGTTACAAAACTGTTTTGCATAGAAATAAGCTTCTGCTAATCCAAATTTTCCATGAGATTTTTGAATTTTTTGGAATATTCTCATTTATATTTTTAATTTTTTTATAAAGATTTATTTATTTATTTGAAAGAGTTGCACAGAGAGAGAGGAGAGGCAAAGAGAGAGCGGTCTTCCATCCATTGGTTCACTCCCCAATTGGCCGCAATGGCTGGAGCTGCGCTGATCCCAAGCCGGGAGCCAGGAGCTTCTTCTGCATCTCCCACATGGGCACAGGGGCCCAAGGACTTGGGCCGTCTTCCACTGCTTTCCCAGGCCATAGCAGAGAGCTGGATCGGAAGTGGGGCAGCCCTTATGGGATGCCGGCGCTTCAGGCCAGGGCGTTAACCTGCTTTGGCACAACACCAGCCCCAGTACTCTGTATTTTTTAACAGATTTATTTGAAAGTCAGAGTTACAGAGAAGGAGTGGCAGAGAGAGAGAGAGAGAGAGAGAGAGAGAGAGAGAGAGAGAGAGAGAGAGAGAGAGAGATCCATCGATCTTTCATCCACTGGTTCATTCTCCAGATGGCTCTAACAGCTGGGGCTGGACTAGGCTGAAGCCAGGAGCCAGGAGCTTCTTCCAGGTCTTCCACAAGGGTAGCAGGGGCCCAAGCACTTGGGCCATCCCTGCTGCTTTCTCAGGCACGTTATCGGGGAGCTGGATCAGAAGTGGAGCAGTCAGGACACAAACTGGTGCCCATGTGGGTTGTTAGCACTACAGACAGCAGTTTTACCCACTATGCCACAATGTTGGCCCCAGTACTCTCTATAATTTATAGCTAGTAAAAAAGCTGTTTTTCCCCCCTGTGGATATTCAGCAATTTAAAATGAATTGCTGGACTACTTGGCTGAGGCGATAGTGAGTTTTATAGCACTCCACTATTGGAGCTCTTTGCTATACTTACAAGTTGCTAGTGTACTTGTATTTAATATTATAGAGAACACTTTCTCATATATTATTCCATTGGCTCCTTATAACAACCCTCAGAAGTAAATGATTATGTCCATTGTCCAGATAATAATACTGAGGTTTAAAGAGCATCACTGTACAGGGTCAAAGTGTCCAAGGTCACGATGCCTGGGTATTGCAGGGGCAGGACTCTATGTCAGAGTTGAATTTCCATCTTTCCCTGTAAGTCCTGCTTTTCCACACTGGCTCCTGATGCAGGTGCATGCAGGGAGGCAAGTACACATTCTAGAAGTGGAGAAATGGGATATGCCAGCCTGGAAAATGCATCTTGGTGTTTGAATCACATTGCTGCTGATAGGAGAGACACAGTGTTCTTCTGAAGCCCTTTAGAAAACACATAGTGCAGTATTCCTCAAAGAGGACTAGGTGTGGCTGCTTGGGTTACAACCAAAAAATAGCACCGACTGGGTGGCTTAGACAACAGACATCTTTTTCTCAAGGATCTGGAGTTTAAACATAGAAGTCAAGGTGGTGGCAGGAGTGGCTTCTCTCCATGGCTCGCAGTTGCTGCCTTGCCGCCATGTCTTCTTGGCACACATACGCCCTGGTCCCTCTTCCAGTTTTTTTAGAGAGAAGCTATTCATGTTGGATTAGGATCCTATCCTGATGGTCTCGTTTGATGTCAGTTATCTCCTCAAACGCCCTAGATTCAGACACAGTGAGTTGGAGTTTAGGACTCAATACATGATTTTGAGGACAGACACAATTCAGGGCATACGGGTGGCCATGTTTGGATAAAATGCATTGTGTTTTTTCTTTCTCAGTGCCTGTTTCACATCTTCTATAGCTGCCAAATTTGTGGGCTTTGATATACTTTTTAAGTGACCAAGTCACATTGCCTTTACTCTCTAAATATTAAACTAAACACATAATATTTACAAATTGAAATGAGAGTGCGAGAAAGGAAAAATACTGCTATAAACCTTCAAGCAAAACAGTCTGTGGAGAAATGGAAATAAGGAAACTGAGAATTCTCTGAAAACTGGAAAAATCAATTGTTACCACATCGTCCCTGACAGTGATCTAGTTGAGATCAATTCGGTTAAAGTTAATAACACCTGCATGAGTTCCACCATAACAGATTGTCAATTTTATTGCCAGTCCTGTGAGTTATGGGTGCCAGCTTCCAAAATGAATAAAAATGAATGCTGGGATTTCAGCCATTACAGAATATTTGTTAAAAAAATAATTCTCAAGTTCTTTAAACTACCTGGAACAATAGTCAGCTTTGTGAATCAAATGACTCCTAGGAGGTAGCTTATTACAGTCCACATGGGTTGTACTTCTTGCCCCTAAGGTGTGACACCCGGCACAGAGAGAGGAGGCTGTGCCAGCGCTATCTGATGCTGATGAACGACTCCAGCATTGCTTCACTGTCTGGTTGTTATTTTATTTTTGTAGTCTTCCACGGACTTGTTCCAAGTGGCAGAGCTTTCGCTGAGCCTGTTCTGGCAGGTGTGTGAGTTATGGTCTTAGACTAAAGATGTCATTTTTTAAAACTGGCATAAAATTGTACATATTTATGGGGTACCAAGTGATGTTTTGATACATGCACACACATAGTGTGTAATGTATAAATAAGGGTAAACATATCTGTCTCTTCAAATATTTGTCATTTCTTTGTGAAAGCAGTCAGGTTTCTTTCCTTTAGCTTTGATGAGATGCATAGTATGTATAGTCACCTTGCTGTACAATAGAATTCCAGAATTTCTTTGTCCTATCTGACTGTAGCTTAGTCCTCATTGGTCATTCTTTCTTTCCCTAACTCTCTCTCCCCTAACTCTCTGCAGTTTCTGGTAAACACTATTCTAATCTCAACTTCTGTGAGGTCGATTATTTTTGGACGGAACATATTAGTAACATCACATAGTACTTGCTTTCCTGAGTCTGGCTTATTTAACTTGTAATAATAACCACTGGTTCTTTCCACACTGTCATAAATGACAGGATTCCATCAATTTATGGCTAAATAGTATTCTATGCTATGTATGTTCAACATTTTTCTCTGGTTTCCTTTTCTTGAGCATTGTGAATAGTACTGCAATAAGCATGGGTGTGCACATGACTCTTCAGCATATTAATTTTATTTCCTTTGGATATATACCCAGAGGTGGGATTACTGGATAATAAATTAGCTCTACTTTCAGTTCTTTGAGGAAATTCTATAGTGTTTTCCTGAGTGGTTGTACTAATTTATAAACCATCAACAATGTGTAAGGTTTCCCTTTCCTCCACAGACTCACTCGTGCACATGTTATCCTTTTCTTTTGGCTAATAGACATTCCATCTAGGGTGAGAGGTTCCTCCCCATGGTTTTGATTTGCATTTCTCTGATAATTAGTAATACTGAGTGCTTTCTTATTTAAGTACCTTTTGGACATTTGTGTCCTCTTGTGGAAAATGTCTATTAAGGTCAATGGCTCAGTTTTAGTATGGTTACTTGGTTTCTTGCTATTGCGTTCTTTGCGCTTCTTAAGTGTTTTGAATATTATTGCTATATTACGTGTCTGGCTTGCAAATACTTCCTTTCATTTCATAGGTTGTCTAATAAGGTGATTAATTATTTTCTTTGGTAGGAGGTTTTTACTTTGATGTAGTATTACTCATCAGGTTTTGCTTTGTTTCCTATGATTTTGGAGAGATCAAAAAAAAAAAAAATCCCATTCCAATTCCCTGAAGTGTTTACCCTATGTTTCTTCCACTAAAATATGAGGACTTCCACATTTATAAGGAGTATTTATATATTATTCAAATTCACAAATGGTTAAAAATAGTCTCTAAAACTGATTTTATAATCATTATATTTAGAATAAATCAGTGATAAAGTATTGGTTTCATAATTTCAGGACTTATTTTTTTTCATGATTCTTTTTGACAGGCAGAGTGGACAGTGAGAGAGAGAGACAGAGAGAAAGGTCTTCCTTTTTCTGTTGGTTCACCCCGTAATGGCCGCTGCGGCCGGTGCAACGTGCTGATCTGAAGCCAGGAGCCAGGTGCTTCTCTGGTCTCCCCTGGGGTGCAGGGCCCAAGCACCTGGGCCATCCTCCACTGCACTCCCGGGCCACAGCAGAGAGCTGGACTGGAAGAGGGGCAACCGGGAGAGAATCCGGTGCCCCGACCACTAGAACCCCTTGTGCCAGTGCTGCAGGCAGAGGATTAGCCTATTGAGCCATGGCGCCTGACAGGTCTTTTTTCATGATTTTGGATTAATTTTTATACATGGTGAGAGACTGAGGGAGGGAAAGAGACCTTGTTTCATACTTAGGCATGTGAATATTCAATTTCTCCAGGACCATTTATTTAACAGACTGTCTTTTTCCAATATGTTTCTTAGCATCTTGTCAAAGAGCAATTGGCTGTGAATGTGTGCATTTATTTTTAGACTATTCTGCTTAGGCCTATGTGACTGTTTTCATGCCAACACCATGCTGCTTTGATTATTATTGCTTTGCAGTATATTTTGAAGTTAGGTACTATAATGCCTCTGCTTTTTCTTTTTGTTCAAGATTATTTTGGCTATTTGGACATTTTGTGGTTTTATACAAATTTTTGTAGTGTTTTTCTAGTTCTATGAATAATGCCATAAGCATTTTGATATGAATTGAATTGAATGTGTATATCACTTTGGGTAGTATGGGAATTTTAACAATGTTGATTCTTCCAATCATGAATATTATCCAAAGATTGATGCAGGTGTTATACATCAGCCTTCTGTACAGAGCTGGAGATTGTGCCCCTTTCTAATGTGATACAAAACCTAGAACTTGTAAGTAGATGGTTGCTTCCTTTCAAAAGATGTTATTGTTTCTAATAGTTTTATACACAAAAAATGATTCCAAGAACAAGTTGTTCAATATATGATCCTCCTAACACTTTTAATAGAGTCATATGGATACTGGTTAGAAAGGAAGATTCTGGCTCCAAAATAAATGGATTTAGAATTGCTGAGGCTGATATAAGAGGTAGAATTTTTGACTACCATTCCAGAAGATTCTAATGCAAGCCAAAGCATGAGAAGCACTGCATTCTGCTAATTATCTAGGAACTGTAACACCTCTAGTGTTTGAGAATGGAAAGAGTCATATATTTTTGTGCATTTGTTACTACAGTAAAGATTGCTAGTTACTTAACAAAATTAAGAGATTTTTCTTCTTGGAAAATGCCTAGATTACAGTTCCCAGCTTCTTTATAATTATAAATGAATCTGTGATTCAGTTTTGCCCACTGGAATGTGGCCCCAGATTACAAGGTAAAATACAGGATATGGAGTTAAATTTGAATTTAAATGAATTACATTTTTAAGTATAAATACATCTCAGATGTACAGGGGACATATTTATATACAAAATACATTGTATTATTTATATAAAATTCAAATTTAACAGGATGAAATACAGGATGTTTGTCTTGAGTTTTATCTGCTAAATCTGGCAATCCTAAATATAAGATAGAGTGGCAGGCTCCTCTCCCAGGTATGGCCCTTCAATTCTTTCATATTTGCTCCCTGTCACGTCCTTTCCCATTTGAGCTAGCTGGCTAGACAACATACAGGGAAACTTCAGAAGCCACATATTTGAAGACAGCAGGAATGCTATCATTTTGGGTTCCTTCATTGTGTTTTGTTCATGACTGTGTTCAAGAGAGATAGGATAGCTACTAACTCATTCTCCCTCTCTGAGCAAGAAAATAAAACCTGTATCTGACCACTTATAAATATTGAGTTCTATTTTCTCTAGTAATTAGTGTATCCTATAAATTCACTTAAGAAAAAAACATGATGAGAACCACATATTTGAATTAGCAATTAATCCTCATCACACTTCTTTTCCTATCTTAAGATGTGTGCTCTTAAAAAACTCACCAATACTTTATCACTAATTTATTCTAAATATAATGATGATAAAATCAGTTTAATTTTAGAGATTATTTTTAACCATTTGTGAATTTGAATAATATATAAATACTCCTTATAATGTGGAAGTCTTCATATTTTAGTGAACTTGTATTTATATTCTTAAACTAATGCATTGATCTTGGGTAGGGGCCACTCAAATTGTTCACAGGAAATACACTGAAAACTGAACTTCTTTCTTACTCCTGTTTCCCAGCCAACCATATGATATATCAATGCTTGGTCATAAAACTAGTATTTTTTAAAATATTTATTTATTTATCTGAAAGGCAGAGTTACAGAGAGCAGAGGCAGAGAAGAAAGAGAGAGGTCTTCCATCCTCTGGTTCACTCCTCAAATGACTGCAATGGCTGGAGCTGCACCAATCTGAAGCCAGGAACCTGGAGTTTCTTCCTGGTCTCCCACACAGGTACAGCAGCCCAAAGAGTTGGACCATCTTCCACTGCTTTCCCAGGCCACAGCAGAGAGCTGTATTTGAAGTGGAATACCCAGGACTTGAACTGGCATTCATATGGAATGCCAGCACTGCAAGGTGGTGGCTTTACCCACTATGCCATAGCACCAGCCACAAAACAAGTCTTAACAAATATAGGAAGACTGAAATCATATCAAATATTTTTTCTGACCACAATGATATGAAAGTAGAAATAAGTAACAAGAGAATTATGGAAAATTCACAAATGTGTTAAATTGCTGAATGATTACTTAGTGGGTCAAAAAAGAAATCAAAAGGGAAAAAGGCCGCTTGAGACAAATTAAAATGGAACCACAACATACCAAGCTTATGGAACTGAGAAAAAGCAGTTCACATTGCCCACATATAAAAAATAAGTATCTTAAATAGCTTAATTTTACACACCTAGGGACTTGGAAAAGAAGAACCAACTGAATCCAAAGTTGGCAGAAGGAAGGAAATAACAAAGATTATAGTATAAACAAGTGTCCAGGAGGAACTAAGCATTCATTTTAGAAAAGATAAATAATAGTGACAAAGCTTTAGCTAGGCTAATCAAGAGAAAAAGAAAGGGCTCCAATAAATGAAATTATAAGTCAAAAAGGAGACACTGGAATTGATACCATAAAAATACAAAGGATCATCTGAGAATAGTATATCTAACTCTCTGACAACAAACTGAATAATCTAGAAGGGATGAATAAATTTCTAGATATATGCACCCTACTAAGATTCATAAACAAATAGAAAATTTGATCATATCAATAAAAATATCAAATTTATTAACAGAAACTTCCCCAAAATGAAAGAATTATTGCCAATCCTTCTAAAGCTTTTTGAAAAATTTGGTGATGAGAAGAAAGCACTTCCAAATTCATTTAAATAGGTCAGCATTTCCCCATAACACAGCCAGATACATGTTACAGGAAAAGCAAATTACAATCCAATACTAACGATAACCATTGAGGTGAAAGTCCTCAGTAAAATATACCAAGTTGAACCCAGCAACGTGTTAAAAGGATCATACGCCATGATCAAGTTGGAGTTGTCTCTGATGTGTGAAGATGTTTTAACATACCTAAAGCAATACAGGTGATATATCATAAATAGAGTGAGAGCTAAACAGCATGTGAGGTGCTTGAAAAAGCAGCAGAAAATGGCCCAGATACTTGAGTGCTTGCCACCCATGTAGATCAGGATGGAGTTCCTGGCTCCTGGCTTCAGCCTGGCGCAGATCTGGCTGCTGAAGCCATTTGGGGGAATGGGGGAATGAACTAGTGAATAGAAGATCTGTCTTTCTCCCTCTATCTCCCTGTTGCTTTGTCTTTCTTTCTTTCTTTCTTTCTTTTTTTTTTCTTTTGACAGGCAGAGTGGACAGTGAGAGAGAGAGCAAGGTCTTCCTTTGCCATTGGTTCACCCTCCAATGGCTGCTGCGGCCGGCGTGCTGTGGCCGGCGCACCGTCCTGATCCAAAGGCAGGAGCCAGGTGCTTATCCTGGTCTTCCATGAGGTGCAGGGCCCAAGCACTTGGGCCATCCTCCACTGCACTCCCGGGCCACAGCAGAGAGCTGGCCTGGAAGAGGGGCAACCGGGAGAGAATCCGGTGCCCCGACTGGGAGTAGAACCTGGTGTGGCGGCGCTGCAAGGCGGAGGATTAGCCAAGTGAGCTGCGGTGCCGGCCTACTAAATCTTCTAGAAACGTCTTCCACAGCAATATATTATGGAATTGTGATTGTGTATAATCAGAAGGCAGAAGAGGTATCAGAACTAAAGTCAAACAGATAAGGACTCCACTGCACATTCCCATTTTTATTAGTCTTTTTCTCCTTGGTCAAACTACTTACCTTCTCTGAATGTTAAATTCTAATTTGCAGAACTGGTTCATTGCCAGATCATAAAGTCTGAAGACTAAATGATGTAATTGATTCCAAATGTTTGATACATAGTAGGGCTTCTATGAATAGCAGCTATTGTAGTTTGCAGTCTCATCTCCCCAGTTTACTGAATTTCTGTAGGGCTAGTGCAGTATCTGCATATTTGCACACCATGTCTATCAAGCATCAGTCACTAGGATGTGCTCAGTAAATATTTGTGAAATGACTGCATAAATCAGATTCAGAGTTTAAAAAGATCGATTTTGGCTTTAGAGAATAAATCGGTGGCTACAACTTTGGAGGTCAGTTTACCTAGCAGAAACATCACACTTCACCAAGCAGGCCAAAGTACGAAGGAAGCAGTTTTACTTATCACAAATAGCAATTTTCAGGAAATAAGAAGTCCATTTTCCTTGGCACTTTAAATTAAGATAGCCACTGATTATAGATTATATTTAAACTACTAATAATATAGCAATGATGAACAAAATGATTATTTGGAAATTTATAAATTTTCAAATTTCCTTTGTCTCATTTAATTATCACCATGTCCCCAAGAGGTAGGTATTTTTATGCGCATTTTGCAGATAAAGAAACAGACTTAGATTCACAAAATAATCTGTCCAAGTTAACATAATTAATGCAGTAATAAGTGTGATTCAAATGTCCTTGTGTGTTGCTAATAAGGGATAGTGTGATGATTAATTTTATCTGTGACCTTAACCAAGTCATGGTGACCAGATGTTAGGTCAAACACCAGTCAAGATATTGCTGTGACAGTGCTTTCCAGACCTCATTAACATTAAAATCAGTAGACTTTAACTAAACAGATTATCCTTCACAGTGTGGGTAGGCCTCCTGCAATCAGTTGAAGGCCTTAAGAGAAAGACTGAGGTTCTTATGGAAGATATTCTGCCTTCAGACTAGTTTCGGATTTGACCTGCAGCATTAGCACTTCCTGCATCTCCAGCCTCCTTGCCTGCCTTGCGGGCTTTAGACTTGCTAGCTTCTAAACCACGTGTGCCAATTGCTCAGAAAGAAAACAGTCTATCTCTACTGTAGACTCATCTTCTATACACATCCCACTGGTTCTGTTTCTCTGAAGAACTCTGACTATAACAGATCTTGTCACCCCATTTTACAGATGAGGAAACTGAGGCTTTGGGTCCCCTAGATTATGAAGGGTAAAGCTTATATTTCAAATCTATTCTTTCTGATTTTAAATCTGGATCATTCCTTTGATTTCTACATGATTTTCCTTTTCCTCCTTCATTTATTGTTTGAAGAGAAGGAAGAAGTTAATAAAGGAATGTTAGTAGGAAGAGGGAGAGACTGATGAGGACAGAAAAAGAGATTAAGAGAGAGAGTCAGTTTTTATGACTCTGCTTAGTTTCCCATGGCTGTCAAAGCCACGTGCCTGGCTTTCTAGTGTGGCTGTAATTTGGTATCTCTGTTGCCATAGCATGGTAACCACGTTGCATGGTAACCACATTGCATCTCATTGTGACCTCTTCATCTCTGTCCCTGCAGCCCCCAACCTGCTTTCCCCCATCATTTCCTTTATGGCATATATAATGATCTCTCATAATTTTATCTATTTGTTTGGGTTGGTTGTTTTACTGCCTTTTGCCTCAACTGTGATGTATATTTCCATGAGAGCAGGGGATTTTTTTGGGTTTTCAGTCACTATCTTCAGAAACTAGCATGCTGTAGAAGCTGACTGATGAATGAATGAATGCCACATTCAGGCTCATCCTCCTGTCCTCATCTCCTTTTTTTTTTTTTTTTTTTGTCTTCTTACCTTGTCCACCCCTCAAAACCCAGCCTAACTGCATATATCTTAATGCCATCTTTGGTTATGCTCTTTCAGTGCCTATGGCATACATTGTTCTTCTACGCTTTTGAGTCCTTATGAATTCCCCTGCCTTTGCTTAGACTATACCCCAAACCTATGTCCTCCCCCTGCCAAGCTAAATCTTCTTAAATATCCATTGGCCTCCAGGAATTCTTTTTGGACTTTTAGTAATGAGCTAATTGCCTCTGTTGTACATTGTCGTAACTGTCGATCCGAGTCACTGCACCACTTGTCAGCTCCTTCAGCCACAAAAGGAACAATGCTGCTCGCAGCTTATCAGTCTTCAGTAGACTTTTACTTAGAAGGAGTAGGAAAGAGAGTGGGGGACCGGGAGAAGGGGGAGAGATGGCGTGCACGTTCCTTATATACAGAATTCCGCTTATATACAGAATTCAACCAATCACAATCAATCAATCAATCACAGTCCATGCACAGAGCTCTCCAATCCGGCATTTGATCATGATCAGCTGTGGAGTCACACAGCAGGCAGGGCATCAGCGCCATCTTGTTGTTTTCCACGATCCTCAGCTAGATGGAAAGTTCAATCAGCTGCTACATCTGCATTACTGCTATAAGCCAAGCCCAGCATAGGGGGGGTCCCATGGCAGGCCTATCCATGGGTTCCCACATGTAACTACCTTCCTACCTCTTTCCTTGTCTTTGTGATCTTTTCTCCTTTGCAATAATTGATACATGTAAAATAGCTTTCTGCTGCTCATCACTTTTGAAATAACTTGTTCAATGTATATCTCACCCACTATGTTAAAAACTCTGTAAAAGCATTTCTCTCCTTTTGCCACTAAAAGTACAGTAAAAATTCTCTATGCCTGAGATAAAGATGAAATTTACTATCAGTTGGTGAAATAACTGGAGAGTGCGTACTGTTCTTACCATTAGAGAACTCTAAGGACCACTGTGTAGTCAGTGATTCAATGTAAAATATCTATCAATTATTATATGGTACTGTTTTCACTTTTGTACATGCTCACTGTACGTTATCACTGAGTTATCACAAATCTCTAACATGTAGGTAACTTTTTTTTGTCTCTGTTTCATAGAGAAATAAATTAAGGGACTGAGAAGTTGCAAGGCTTGCTCAACTAATGTGTGGCTGATGAGCAGCAGAACCAGAATTCCAACTCAGATGTCGACTCCAGAACTTAAGCTTCACCCTATATTCTAGTGCTTACAGTCTCGTGGGGGTGGAGGCAAGACATTAGGGAGTTTCACTAAGTTGATTTCTTCATTCAAACATTTGTTGATGACAGATTATATGTTAGGTACCAGTGCTAAACCAACACAAATGGACAAGTGTATTTCAACATAATTTGTGGTTTTTAGATGGGGCTTATGTGAGAACCACTTGGGGAGCTCTTATTGAATCCACCTAATTAGCTGGCCTGGAGCACATATGCTGTTGTACCAAACCAATACAGTGTCACAATCATTTGGGAAACATTTTAAAATCCTGAATCTTGCTCTACCCCTTACCTCCTGTTACCTTCCTGACCAAATGCATCCAGAGTCTCTGAGATTAGAAACCAGTAATCTGTATTTTTGAAAGTTCCCTTTATGATTCCAGTTCAAACTTGCTGGCTAGAAGATACTCTTTTTAGGATCATCAGAAAATTTGCCAATTATAAAACTTAAATATATATAGAAGAAAGGGCTAACAAGTGGCCTGCTGTAGTTTGAGCTGAATTTACAGATCATGTCATTAGAACTGGTCTTGAAGGGAGGGTAGGATTTAGGCATGTGGAGAATAATGGGAGTTTTCAATCATGGTATCACAAAAATGAATTTATTGTGTAGTGTCTTATTGTAAACACTTGCCTTACTCCATAGTGTTTCTACTCCAAATGTGGTCCAGGGTCTTGAACCATGTGCCTGGGGGTATGTTAGAAATACAGCATCTGGAATTCTACACCAGACCCTGCATTTTTGACAAGATTTTCAAATGATTTGTATGTATATATTAAACTTTGAGAAACATGGTCCTCCAAGTTAACCTTGAACCTTCCAACTCATCTAACATAATATAAGATCCTTCAGAACATGCAGCATTAAATATTAGAAGACTACAAATATGGTAAAGCGTTTAGACACACATTACATCACTTAAGCCATTCAGCAGCTCCATGAAGTACATTATATTTTTATTGTATTCATTTTTCAGAAATGAAGGTTGAGACTTAAGAAAATTAAATGTTACTTCTGAATCTAGTGCTCTTTCTGCTATATGACTGGGATTTCTTTTGTTCTCTTTTACCTTCCCTAATATCCAATACCATTAGTATCAGGGTTTCAGGTTCAGAAGGTTCCTAAAAATAGCAGATTCTTCTAATACATTGGAAGCAAATCTGGAAGTGATAATGCTGAACCCTGCCACCACAAAGTCACAGAGGTACCAGAGCTAGCCTGTGAATGACACAATGAAGTTAGTATTCCGGTCTCCTAACTATACACCTAAATGCCCCCATCTCATCATTTTGACCCCTATCAATACCTTGTATTGCTCCTTACAAAGGCAGCTTCTTAGATTAGCCTGATTTTCAACCCATTCCAGGATAGAGCCAAATAAGTACTTTGGATAAAAAACAGTTTAAAAATATACCTGGGTGGAAAATTAGCTTCAATGAGCTCTAGTTAGAGTCACTGTATGGTTTCTAATTATTTCAGAAATGCAAGAGGACAAGGGCTTCCCTTGTAAGTATGTCCTGTTCTGTGCCCCCCACTCAGCCCAGCTGTTTGATGAGCTCAGACACCTGGATTCTTGCTGGCCTTTTCATTTCTCATCTGAATGCCTTCCAGCCCTGAATGTGTCTTTGGTTTCTTCCTGGCATGTAGAAAATTGTGGTAATGAATTTTGGGGGGAGGGTAATACAGTGCTGTCATTTTCATTCACCTTTGAATCTGACCTGTCATTAACACCACTTTAAGCATCCAAGGGGGTAAATTACCAGATATAACAAAGGCTGCATCAACTGGCTGTACAAAGTCAAATGTTAGACAAAGTTTTTAAAATTTTGTGAGGAGTTCTCTCTAGATCAGAGATTGATTCTCAATTTGTAAGAAATACTTCATTTTAAATTTTGTTTTCTATATCTTCCTTGCTTTTCCTTAATGCACTCTGAAAGCATGCAATCAGCTTGGAAGAGCCAAGTTCTCAAATAGAAATGAGAGATTTTATTTCCTTACTCTGTACTTAGGAAATTCTTCAGGTAAGTCTCCTATTTGCCTTGATGCTCCTATACAGCTTGCAAAACCCTTCCCAGGCTTACAATTAAGAGTTTAATTCTCTACTACTTCCCTTTAACTCAAGGCAGAAGTAATTAATATTACTGCAGTTGTAAAAACAAAACAGAACAAAACAAAACAAGGAAGATCTTTTTAAGCAAGCGGGGACGAAGTCATTATCCTGGTACCCAAGTTTGATGGGCCTGCTAAAGGTGCCCATACTCCAAACAACTAAGTGATATCTTTGGTATCAATGGCTTTAAAGTAAAACCCTATTTATACAATGAAAACTCTGATTCTTCTGCTTTTCTGTATAAAACTGGGAGGTAAGTAGATTCAGAAATACATTACTGAATACCTAAAATCAGCAAGGACCAATAATGTTGCTGAAACCCTTGAACATTAGGTCTACCATTTTGGTGGCTTTGCTATTAAAGAGGGAAAGGAAAATTCCTATTAGCTGGAAAGTCTATAGAAGAACAATTTTAACCAAAAAAGTTGTAAAGTTGGTCTTGGGCATGCAGGGAGTAGCAGAGGTCATTTGCTGCAGCTTAGAAGAACTGTCTGAGGCTCACTTGGAACGTGTCAAGCTGACTTCACACTCAATCCAACCAGGTTGGTTATATAGTTTCCCAGTCTGCAGGAGACCAAAGCAACAAATTAGAAAGCATGAAAGAGGCTGTTAGAGGCAGGAACACACTGACAGTATCCAGAAAGGACACTGCCAGCTCTGAAGGCAGGGAGTCCAAATCTGTGACATGCAGAGTGAGGCATTTAAAAGCACAGAAGTTGAAAGCCAGACAGCTTTAGAAGAAAGTATGATAACTACATTTCCTCATAATGCCCCAGGGTATTCAATAAATGTTGAGCTATTTCTGGTAAACTTTAAGAAGACAGAGAAAATGTAATATTAAAAAAAAATGTTTTAAAGTGAAGTATTTTGATACTTAGTGAAAGATTTTTTTTAGTTGATTAGGAATAATTACTTTGATTTTTCTCTTTCTTGCATTTTGCTTCCATCTTCAACAAATATTTTTGAGCTCATGTTCCGCTCCAGGTACTTTGGTATAAGCTGAGAATACATTTATGAACAGAAGCAGACAATATCTCTGCCCTTATGTCTCTAACAATTTAAAGTGGAAATCACAAAATTAATGTGTAATACATAGTGAAAGTTTAATGAATAATAATTGTTGTGTTAGAATGCAGACAGAGATAACTTGCACTACAATAGAGAGAGACTCCATACTATGTAAGTGCAAGGGTGTGATCTAATCAGCTATCAGGCAAGTTTCCCCCCAAAATTGACACAATGTTACAAATAATTGATGAGTAGGGGAGGAAGTGAGAAGCTCTCAGGAACAGAAAACAAACTGTGTGGAGGGTGGGAGAGGGCATGGCTGGTAACTGGGAGTCCGACAGGAGGTGGGTTGTGGGGAGAACAGGGATGAAGTTGAACGTAGGGAGCATGGGCTAGCTCATCCTGCGATGACATTAGAAAGGCAGGAGCCAAATCACATCAGATTTAACTTTAAATAAAAGTAAAGCCATTGGGAGGCAAGCTAATTAGATTTTTGCCCTACAAAGATAACTTTGACTTCCCTGCAGGTCAAATTGACAGGGAAAAGGTAGTGGGCCAGTGGATGTGTAGAGAGAAAATGTAATTTCAGGGAGTAATGGTATCATTTGTACTAGATCATAGGTTAGACTGAAAGAGAAAGATTCTAAGGATATTGTAAAGGGCAATCATGAAATTTAGTGACTTATTTTAAGCAAGGAGTGAGGGAGAGAGCCAAAGAATTACGCCTATGTTTCTGGCCTGCATAAGTTGAAGCTCTCAGAGGAATACTCTTTGAAGACGTGGGCATGTTGAGTTTGAGAGGACTTTGAGATGGCTTTCTCAGCCCTCAGGTCTCATATACACTATCAACACCTCTTGAATCCTTTCCTTAAATATTTCCCTTCCCTATTCTCCCTATTCTGGGCCAGAGACTGCAGATTCCCTTAGATACCATAGCACATCTCTATTATTTACATGTCTTTAACTCTGTCAATCAACCCCAGCAATCTTTGTTGAAGTTCACAAGTGGAGCTGTATCAATGAGCACCCAAACAGAAGAAGTGCACTTTCAAATTAGTGTTTAAATATGGACCACACAAATGTAGAAAAGCACAAGAGCCAGTGTTGCAGAGGAGTAGGTAGCAGTCGAGTTGTTCCCTGCCTCCAGTCTGAAACATGATAGAGTCTAATTGAGATGGTTAACCTTGGTGATCACCTTTGTTGGTAGGAATAACTGGCTTGGGGTTACCTAATAAGGAAGGAGTCAGGGAACACTGTCCCTACTTTGCCCTCCCTCTATGCTTTTCTATTGGGTCTCTTCATATAGTTGAATCCAACAGGAAGTGAAAGGGATCCCTTGAAGTAGTGTGTACCAACATGCCCTTCAGATGTAGTACAGAGTACAGAGTGGTTCAGGAAGGCCACAGGAGGATGAATAGTTCAACACGGAAGGTCACATTTAAGCTTGGTTTTAAGGATGAAATGTAATACAGCCAATAAATCCAGATAAGAAATAAAATTTGATAAACTAACTTAAAATGTTAGGGAGTAAGTATGAGGAAATTCGAGATGAGAAATAGAAAATTGTTAAGAATAGAACACTGTAGTCAGAAAATATTTTTTGGCAATTTTCTCACTGTAGACCTTAGTCTCCTTTTGTGGCAAATACTAATCCCATTTGCCTGCTTCACAGGGCTGAAAATAGGATAAAAGAGGAAAATATGCATGAAAATCCCTCCTAATTTGTAAGGCATTATGTATATAAGTTTAGGTAAAGCAACAAAAACACTAGAAATGCTAGTTACTGGCCCATCCTGCAAGTTAATCTTCTTTGCCTGTTCACTCATTAGCAAAATAATATGTCATAATATGTTGTGAGGATTAAATGAGATAAAATATGTATAACAGATTCTACCATCCAGTTGTTGTACTCGTGCAATAGGGATTATTACCGTTATTTTATACCCATGTGTCTTCCTACACTGTTAGTCACTTAGCTCACTGAAGGTATTATAATTTACATTGCTGTAAAACAGATTCCTGTATTCCCCCTAAAACCTATTGCAAGTACCTCTGCAACACCATGGCCTTTAGGAAGAAACTTAACTTTTTTAGAATTTAGCAAAAGACTTTGAGAATACTTGAATTGTAAGTATTGTAGACATTGTGGAGAATCTTGTAGGAAACTTCTAGAACCTTCTGCAATTCAAGCCAACTAGTGAGTCCTATAAATGAGGCCATGTGTATAATCCATGAATTCTGTACCCAGGAGTAAGACTTCTCAATAAGCAGAGGTCAGGTGGGAGAGGAGTTGACAGGGTTGGGGAGAGAAGAGGAGAGGGTACATGGATTTTCTCATTGAGATTGAAAATAGAAAGTCATAAATTACTAAGAAATCAAGAAGTGGAACCAGAGCCTACATGAGGGTAGACTGGGTAAAGAATTCATCTGATGGCCTCCCCACCCTCCCTCCCAAATAAAGCCCCAATAATCAATATAAATAATGAATTAATGTAAAAAATAAAATCATGGACACTGGCCGGTACCTGTTTTTGTACATAATTCCATTAGGAATCAGGATTAGGATATGGCAAGATAGGACTGTACACTGCAGGGTCAGATTCTGACTTCATTACATTTTTTTATATTTTGTTCCTCATAGTATTTTTGCATTAGCTTTGATTTTTGAAATATTGAATTAAAATTTATTTATTTCAATTGTTGACTTTTTTTAGTGCCTCTTACATTATACTTCTGGTGATGGTGTTAATGGCTTCACCCTAGTCCTGACCCTGTGTGGAAAAACATTTTCTGAGTATCTTTTGTGGGCCAGAAATTGAACAAATTTTATGTTATTTAATTCTGTCTACATCCCTCTAAGAAAGCTATTATTACCTTCATCCTCCATGTGAGGAAAAAAAAGTCATGAGAGAAGAGTCACATGACAAATACCTCATGTGTGATTCCAAAATTCATTCTTTTCCAGTTCCTGAGGCAAGATCGCTTCCAAGTACTTCCATTTCCTCTAAACCACACCTACCCAAGATTTATTCTATTCATGTACTATTTGTAACTGCTAATTTTCAAGTCTTTCCCTTGCATTCCTCTGCCAGACAATACCACATAGCTGTAGAATAATTTATATGACTTGTACTGCTTCCCACTTTGTAACAGTTAGAAGGAAAATACCAGATCCTTTTATCTAGAATATTCTGGGTGGTGAAGGTGGCAAAGGGAGGCAGCATTTCCTGCAAGCGCATGCTATGCCTTTTTTCAAGTAAGCATTTGTATGCTTGAGGGTGAAGCTCAACAGAAAAAGTTGATTTTATAATTTGAAAAACTGAATTCTGTTCTGAGGAGGCTGATCTTATAGTTGACCAATTTAACTATTTCAGAGTATACATGGTGTCCTCTTTAGGACCTCAGCAGTTGGAATATGGCTGGATGATCTAACTTTGTCCATGGATATGCCTAGCTCCATGTATGAGATATTCAGCAAACCATGAATGTCCTCTGCTTGAAAATTTACTTGATAATATTTCCTTAAGAAATCATAACTGGATAAACAAAGCCTGTGAGAGATACCTTATGGTAGGCATCTAGGAGCCATTTTAATTCCTACTACTGTAGGGCTAATGAGGATGCACTGATAATACAGGTGCAACCATGTGTAGCTTAATGATGGGTGTAGGATCTGAGACATGTGTGGTTAGGCAGTTTCATTATTGTGTGAATATCGTAGAGTGTACCAATGCAACCTAGATGTTAGAGCCTATTTCACAGCTCAACTACATGATAACCCTATGGGGCTGCCATAAAATATAGCAGGTGGTCTGTCATTGTTCAGAATATTGTGATGTGATATATGATCATAATAATTGTTGTCACCATCTTGTGTCACTTAATGAAACACAGCACTGCTGCTGGTCTGTGAGCATGGGGACCTCCTTAATCTTCTGTTTCTCTGAGTCAGATATCCACATCTTTATCAATCAGAAACTTATAACCCACCCATCATTCTTCCATATGAGTGCTTTTCTGTGGTAATACGAATGCTGTTCCCTTCTGTTTACATCTTTGACCACACTTTCTGTGCTAACAAGACTGAGAAAATTCCTTCTCAGAAAATAAGGAAGACTGGTGCAGGTCTAGTGCTTTATACACATTAGGTGTTCAGTAAATATTTGTTGAAGACTAAGTAAATGACTCCAAGAGATAATGACTTTGCAGTGAAAAGCTATATATGGGAGCTGAGATTGCCAGATTACTTGAGAATGTGCATTGTGTGCATTTATAGAAAGAGTGCAGATAGGATCCCAAGTCAGTCCAGCAGGAAAGTGGTAGCATGAAGAAGGCCAGAAACAATAAACCATGTTATTGTTAATCATTATCCAAGAAAGTTCCATTAGGACTTCAGCGAATGTGCATGAAGCTGAGCGCCAGCCATGGATCTGAGCATCAGCCACGTATGCTGTTCAAAGGCAAACTTGAGACTATGCAGTAAAACAACAACAGCAGCAATAAGGCACAGACAAGCAAAAGGCCCCCAGGACATAAAAAGCAGTAAAAGAGGCAATTGACCCAAAGAAGCAAAGGTAACATACACTTCTGTAAACAATTTATTATGGGTATTCTCCAAAGGTTTGGAAAAGTTTTTCAAAAATTGTGAGATGTCCTAAAACAAGATCACTGAAATAGAAGCAGAGAACTAGAAGGGCAAATCTGTTAAGATACCCTATAAGATGAAGATGATTTGTTCTGACAACAGAGAGGAAGGAAGACAATCAGACAAATAAAAAGAGGTAGCACTGTATTCTGGACAAATACATATTAGAGACATATGAATGAAATAATGATACAAAACATTAAGGAATTGAATAAGAGAATTGAGATATTTTATAAACAATATTTAAGGTCAAACTTTCCAAAATCTGATAAAAAAGGAAAAAGCCAAATGGGCAAAAGTTGTCACTGTGAAGGGTTTATAATTTCAAAGATGGAAGAGGTTATATTTTGGAAAACACACTATATAAAACCCCATGATAATAAATTGGAAATGACTGGTGAAATGGATAGATTTTGACTTGGAAAAATGCCATATCAAATTGACTTAAAACAAGTAAGAAGCTTAATAGATTATAAATCAAGAACTAGATGGATAAGAGTCATCAAACAATCAGATCAAAAAAGGTTTAGACAGGCTAAAACTTTGAGGAAGCAAATTATCCTTTTTCAATACAGTTGCATTACGTAAGTGTTCAAAAAAGCTTAGAAACATATGAAAAAATACCCATATCATTTTTATAAAGATGATATATGCTTATTCACAAGCCTTACAAACACAGCACATGCAAAAATGATGAAAAGTGATTTTGTAAAGGCCTTAAATAAAAATTAGTAGATTGAATTTGAAAGGACACTTATTGAATGATATTGTCAATATCATTTATCTCAAGAATGAAAGATGATTTAACTGAAGAGCACTTGTAAGTAAATGCTTCATATTAATAATTGATAGAACAAAGTGTGAAAATCTCAACAAATGCAGTGATGAAAGTTAACAGAGACCTTTAAGAAAACAGAAGATGTTAGGAAACTGTCATAAGTAAATATAAATATCTACCTTAGGGACAGGCATTTGGCCAGTAGTTAAGAAGCCACTCGGTAGCCTGGGTTTGAGCCCCACCTCTGTTTCCAAATCAGCTTCCTGCTAATGTGCATCCTGGGAAGCAGCAGGTCATGACTGAAGCACTAGGATGCCTGCCACATGGGGGAGACCTAGATTGAATTCAAGCTCCTGGCTTCAGTCTGGCCCAGTCCAGGTTTTTGTGGACATCTGGGGAGTGAACCAGCAGATAGGGGATCTATCTCTCTCTCTTTCTCTCTCTCTTTCAATTTCAAATAAAAATAAGTGAATGCAAATAAAAATATGTTTAATTGATGTATTAAACAAGTTGAATGTCTATGATGTTCCAGGTACGTTTTAGTCAGTGAGGGGTATATCTGTGCTAGCAACAGACAAAACTGCCATCTTAAATTGAACCTTAAATCAGAAGGTGGTGACATTTAATGAAAAAAAATAAGTGAAATGTATAGCATGTTGATATTTGTAAGTGCTAAGTTGAAAAATGGAGTATGAAAGGGGAATAGAGAATGTCTGGAATGGAGACACTATGCCTCTGGATTTGGTGGCCAGGGGAGGCCCCACGGAAAGGTAACACTGGAGTGAAAATCTGAATGAAGTCAGGGAGTGAGCCTTGTGGACATCTAGGGGAAATGCAATTAAGGCCAAAGAAATATGTGATAGCAGGAGCTGAACCAGCTGGGGTGGAAGCAGAATGGAATGAGGTCATAGAGGGGATGGAGCTGTAGGGAGAAGGTCGTGGAGGGCAGATCATGTGTGTAACTTGCACACCATTGCAGTGCTTTTTGACTCCTACTTTCAGTTAAATGAATCACTGTAGGAGGCTGAAATACAATCACCTGGAGAGCTGTTCTGGGCTGAGACTAACAGGGGCATGGGAGAAAGAAACTAGAATGGTTCTTTTGCAGAGTGCTGGGCAGTCTCTGATATGGGCTTGGCCCAGGTTGGTAGCAATGGGGATAGCAATAAGCCATTCAATTTTGGGAGCATTTTGAAGGTAGAGCCACTGAACTCTGCTAATTGATGGGGAAGGTAAGCAAAGAGAGGTTAGGATAATTATTAAACTTTGTACAGACCAGAAGAATGACATTAATTGCTATTTCCTAAAAAGGGGAAGGCTATGGGTACAACTTGTTTAGAAGAGAATGTGAGAAACTCCATTTTGGAATAAAAATTTGCTGTGATTATTAGAATTCAAGTAGGGATGTTGGGTTCTTAAGTCTAGAGGTGAGAAGAGAGATCTAGGCAAGAGGTACAAAAATTGTATATTTTCAGCATATTGGTGTCACTTAAATTATGACGTGATACAGTCAAGGGAGAATGAAACTCTAGAGAAAATCCCATTTGAATTTTGATTTTTACAGAGACAAAATAAATGTCCTCTCTCCACTGTTTTAGTTAATATAATTCTGGATATAGTCTTGAAAGTTATTAAAGATGTAATTATTAGTTGGTGATTAAGAATTCTGAACATTATTATTTGTTTCTGGGACCTTTCACAGATATTTTGAAGATTAAATAAGACAGTGTATGTGATGTAAATAGGTAAGCTCTTGGTAATAGATAAGTGATTGTTGAGTGTTTATTAACTAAATGTATAAATGATAAACTCCCCTAGGACTTGACAAAGATAATTCTATTGATGTAAACTGATGTGCACTCAGGATGACCACGTATATTATTTGAAAATCTCCAGGATATATTCTCTACCTAATAAAGGGTTTCTTGTTCTTTCTTGAAGAGTAGCTGCCTGCCTTCTTTGAAGTTGAAGGCTGATACCCTTAGCCAGGGCATTTTAGACATTCTCCACTGCTGGGATAGATGGGCAAAGCCCTGGGAACAAAAGAAGAAAATTTGGAGAGAAAAAGGACCTATCAATCGTACTGCATGAGAGAAGCCTTCCCTTTTCTTGGCACATCATGGCTAACAATGCCTGTGAGTGTCATTTCATATTGTGAGTCTCCTGAGTAGACACAATGTTTCCCTTTCAGGTTTTAAATTTGACTGTCTGTACCACCTAGTTTTTAAACAAGTCCTTGGTTTGTAACACAAAGAGATACTTGGAACTAGTATAATGTAAAACTTATTGTGGGCTATTTGCCCAGGCTTTTGCAGTGTCGAAGATGAAATTAAGTAAGAGTAGCTTAGCTGCTAATGAAAATTGCATATTCATTTATTTGCGTAACAAAAAAATCTGGACAAGGACAGGTAGCAACACACTGTACAGCTTCAAGGGTTTTAGAAGACAGACTTTCCCTTGACACATCCAACCCAAGCCTCATGGCTGGGCAAAGTTGAAACATTGCTGCCCTATTTTGTTATTCAGCCCAATTTGCAAACTACATTCTGGTTTGTCTGAATTTTAGTATTAATTTCTTGTTTTTTTAATAAAGCTTTTATTTAAAGAATATGAATTTCCAAAATACAGCTTATGGATTACAATGGCTTTCCCCCACCATAACTTCCCTCCCACCCGCAACCCTCCCCTTTCCTGCTCCCTCTCCCCTTGCATTCACATCAAGATTCATTTTCAATTCTCTTTATATACAGAAGATCAGTTTAGTATATATTACGTAAAGATTTCAACAGTTTGCCCTCACATAGCAACACAAAGTGAAAAATACTGTTGGAGTACTAGTTATAGTATTAATTAGCAATGTATAGCACATTAAGGACAGAGATCCTACATGATATATATTTTTAAATTGATTATTTTTCTATGCAATTTCCAATTTAACACCAAGTTTTTTTTTTCATTTTTAATTATCTATATACAGAAGATTGATTCAGAATATACTAAGTAAAGATTTCATCAGTTTGCACCCACACAGAAACACAAGGTGTAAAATGCTGTTTCAGTACTAGTTATAGCATTACTTCACATTGGACAACACATTAAGGACAGATCCCACATGAGACATAAGTACACAGTGACTCCTGAAGTTGATTTAACAATTTGACACTCTTGTTTATGGCCTCAGTAATCTCCCTAGGCTTTAGTCATGAGTTGCCGAGGCTATGGAAGCCTTTAGGGTTCGCTGACTTCAATCTTATTCCGACAGGGTCATAGTCAAAGTGGAGGTTCTCTCCTCCCTTCAGAGAAAGGTACCTCCTTCTTTGATGGCCCATTCTTTCCACTGGGATCTCACTCGTAGAGATCTTTCATTTAGGTCTTCTTTTTTTTTCCAGAGTATCTTGGCTTTCCATGCCTAAAATATTCTCATGGGCTCTTGAGCCAGATCTGAATGCCTTAAGGGCTGATTCTGAGGCCAGAGTGCTATTTAGAACATCTGCCATTCTATGAGTCTGCTGTGTATCTTGCTTCCCATGTTGGATCATTCTCTCCCTTTTTGATTCTATCAGTTAGTATTAGCAGACACTAGTCTTGTTTGTGTGATCCCTTTGACTCTTAGACCTATCAGTGTGATCAATTGTGAACTGAAATTGATCACTTGGACTAGTGAGATGGCCTTGGTACATGCCACCTTGATGGGATTGTATTGGAATCCCCTGGCATGATTCTATCTCCATCATTTGGAGCAGGTCCGATTGAGCATGTCCCAAATTGTACATCTCCTCCCTCTCTTATTCCCACTCTTATATTTCACAGGGATCACTTTTCAGTTAAAATTTAAACACCTAAGAATAATTGTTTGTTACAGAGTTCAACCACTAGTACTAGAATAAAAAATACTAAAATGGATAAAGTATTACATTGTACAACAGCACAAGAGCTGATCAAGTTACTGTTTCTCCTTGTTTTTTTTAAAGATTTATTTATTTTATTTGAAAGGCAGCGTTACAGGGAGGCTGAGACAGAGACAGAGAGAAAGAGAGAGAGAGAGAGAAGGAGAGCGAGAGAGAGAGCAAGAGCGAGAGAGATATGTCTTCTATCCTCTCTTTCATTCCTCAGATGGCTGCAATGGCTAGAGCTGTGCCTATCTGAAGAGGCCAGGAGCCTCTTCTGGATCTCCCACGTGGGTGCAGGGACTCAAGGACCCAGACTCTCCTCCACAGCTTTCCCAGTCCATAGTAGAGAGCTGGATTGGAAGTGGAGCAGCTAGGACTTGAACAGGCACCCATATGGGATGCTGGCACCACAAGCAGCGGCTTTACCCACTATGCCACAGTGCAGGCCCCAGTATTAATTTCTTGTACTACTATTACTGACAGGTTTGGGGCAGTTATTAGATTGCTAAAGAAAAACATTTGTTAAGAGGCTATATTATATAATTTTAATATGTAACTTTCAAAAGGACACTGACACTGTTAATGTGGCAAGGGCTATAAGCCAATGACACACAATTGCTATTCAATCAGTCCTTTTGGATGGAGGATTAGGGATTATTGAAGGGATACTTATGGACATGAAGTTGCTCAAAAAGCCACTTTCAGTGTTACTTTGAACCAGTTGATTTGGGCAAGTATCAGTATTAACAATAGTTTACCACTACAAAGCACCCACCACTATGTACCAAACAGTATGTATGATACAAGTATCCAAAAAAATGAAGAAAATGAATTTCACTAAAGTTAACCTGGTATGGTCACAGAAAGTTTAAAGCTGAGAAGGCTCTTTTCTCCATACCATGTTGCCTCTTATATTTTACTTAGCCTGAGAATCACATTTAACTACCTCTGTGTTTGTTAATTAATCAGAATGGTTTACAGGTCAGGGGCAGATTTGAAGAGACTTCCACGCACACTTGAAAGGTCATTCTGTTGTGTTAAACTACCTATTATTGATACCTCAACTGGTGTACTAATTACTTACTATGATTATTGGATTGCTGCTTTTGTTTTTGAAAAAAGTTGAAATTTTATTGTATTTTCCACTGACTTTTTGAGGTATCTTCATATTTCCTCTTAATAACTCCAGAATTAACAGCATTCCCACTCATAGACACGGCAAACTTCAGCCTCTCTTTCCAGCACTGGTACAGAAGAGAAGATTCTTGGCGGCTGGGCTCCTGATCTGTGGGAGCCCATGTCCTCCATGTAGATCCACCCTCTAATTCCGGAAGAGTTTCCTCTGCAGTTTTTTCCCTAACTCTTCCCCGAGGCTTCACTATTTCCAGTTTTATTAAACTATCTTTTCCTGGACTATCAGTGAGTTCCCTCCCTATTCCACCATCTTGGAGCCCCTCTCATTGCATTGCTTCCTTGTGAGATACGAAATATCATTACCTGCAGGTTAATGGGGAAAACTCAACAATTTTATGCTCAGAGAGAAATAAACTTTGATTTTTAACCATGGCCAGTAAGTGATAGAACTTGCGGGGAGACAGTTCTCCATGAGTCTTATGATTTATCCTCACATTGTGAGCAGAGGCACATTTACCCTTGTTCTAAATAATCTTCAAGGATGTTTCTATAGTGAACAGCTTTAGAAGAGAGGGATAGGCAGCGATGCCTAATGTCTAGTGCAATAGTTTGTAATGTGCAGCCTCCCTTTGGAGCACAGGGCAGGCATGTTTCCTACCTACGGAATAATTTGGATTCCTCAAACTCCGAGTTCCTCTCCTTTAACACAACACATTGTGTGTGCAAGAGTTAACTGACATTGCCCCAGGGGAATTGGATTCTGTATAACTTACAGAAATGTTGATACCATGTCTACTACTATTGCTGTGAGTAATGAACTATCCTTTATCTTGGATCCAGGAGCCATCTTATATCAGTACCCATGAAATCATGACAGGTTAATTTATTAGCTTGAAAATAGGGTGAAAATCTGAGACCCTTCACAGATCTTCACAGATCTTAAATTCAAATTCAGTCAGACTGACTCCAAAACACATATTCTGTACTATCATTCTCTTGAGCGTGTATGTTTGGTGGTGAAGCTATGTAAGTAGAATAAAATCAATTTGCCTTCTCCTCTTCATGGGAAAGTCATTCACAGTGTTTCTGATGGGAAAATGACAATATGTACTTTTTGGAAGCTACCCCTATTTCTGTTTTTTTGCCCGTATTTATGCCATTTTTATAAAGTGTCTTGAGTTCTGACAGCGAACCTCCCCTTCAATAACTAGATGAAGTATGGGTGGAGTCTGTAGATCTATGGGGATAAGATGAGGATTTGGCTAAGACTAGATACAGAACAGGTAGCTTATCATTTAGTTGTCTGTATTGCCTGACCTCACAACATAGAGAGAGGGATTTGTCTAAATTATAATCATTGGCTTCTTGTGGCCTGTAGTTTACAATTGTTACAGTAATTTGCAAGACTACTTACTAGTAGTTACAAGTCTGAATATGTCCTGTTGGCTAAATTTACCAGTGATACCTTGCATTTGCAAAGTTATTTACAATTTAAAATCACAAAAAATAAGCAGGTATTATCTGATCACAGTAATCATTTTGTTCTTTATTTACTTATATAAAAGAAATAGATTTCATATATACATTTTCCATCCTCCCTACTTCCCTCTTTCTTGTTTTTCTTTTAATTTTTGCAATGATATATTTTCAACTTACAGTATACATTTTGAAAGACAGAAAAGTAAGGAACTATGGTTAATGACTTGCCCTGAGTTACACAGTCCAGATATGCTTATTTTCTGCTCAGCATCTTCTGTGGAGCAATCTCTCATTGAGTGCTTTGGAACCAGCCCTCTCATTCTTTATAAGGATGTCTTTTTTTTTTTTTGTTAAAGATTTACTTATTTGAAAGGGAGAGTTACAGAGAGGTAGAGGCAGAGGGAGAAAGAGAGAGAGAGAAAGTAAGAGAGAGTCTTCAATCTGCTGGTTCACTCCCCAAATGGCCGCAATGGTAAGAGCTGGGCTGATCCAAAGCCAGGAGCCAGGAGTTTCTTCTGGGTCTCCCACTCTGGTACAGGGGCCCACACACTTGGGCCATCCTTTACTACTTTCCCAGGCCATAGCAGAGAGCTGGATTGGAAGTGGGGCATCCAGGACTTGATCTGGCACCCATATGGGATGCCGGCACTAGGGGCAGCTGCTTTACTGGCTACACCACAACGCTGACACTAGGATGTCTCTGTTTTAACAATAAATCAGCTTTCAACTAAACTCAAGGAAAGCAAGAAAGGCACTTTTATTCTAGACAGAATCACTATTTCTTATTGCAATTTTGCCTTTCCAAAGGCTCAAACTAAATAAGGGCATGAAGGTACACTTGAAATTAGGGACCACATGGTAAGCACTGGATATATATTGATAGACCCTCATGTTAGTGAATTTATCTCTATAGAATGGTGCAGTCATCTCTGGCTCTCAACTTCATATTATTCGATAGGCACATAGTACATTGTCAGGTAATTTTCAGAGCAAAATTATCTTCAGATGTCTCAGTAACGTGTGAAGTTTTCCTTTTCCCCTTTCTAACTTCCTCAGACCTTTCCTATAGACTAAGTGAAAAGTATTATGCTAGCAGTTGAGACCATATGATAATTAATAAGTCATCCTCCTTGAGTATTTTACATTTCAATGGTCATCAGATATATACTAATAACAACTCAATAAAGAATAAACCAGAGTTTTGTTGCAGGGAAGGGGACAAAGTGCTTCATTTGAGTACATGAATATTAAACGATGTCCAATTAGTGTTACTGGTAACAGTTTTCTGAAACAGATATTTTTGAACTGAGTCTGCTTGGATGAGTAGGATTTGGGTAGGTAGAAAAGAGCCTGTTTGTTGAAGGAGAAGCATGGATGTTGGGGTGGAAATTGAAGGTGGATGTTATGTCTGAGAGAAAGGCAGAAGTGTAGGATTCATGAAAAAATATAGTGCCAATCAAGATGGAAGAGTAGAATAAGGACTTGAGTGAAGAGCTTTGAATACCATTGAAGGACACTGGAAAATGACATGTAGGTTATGAGGAGCCACTGGAGTTTTCTAGGAAGAGGTATAGCATCATTCACAGTCTTATTTTATGTCTCCCTCTCAACACTACTATTAACTTTATTTTGCAGAAACATAACCTGAAATGTAGAAAAAAATTAGTAATTTCCCTCCTTATCATAATGTTAGTGACAAAGCAAAACTTCCAGCCTAAGTCTTCTTGCTTCACCACAGCAACCCAATATGGAAAATGGGATTTTTCAATACTATTAAGGAAGTAGAAACAGAATTGTGTGGGTAAATGGCCTGGATAATTGCAATAGAATAACTAGCTATCTCTTCTTATTTTCTAATTCAGGGATTCTCAAGCTTTAGGGTGTACGTTAATGACTTGGGATACTGATTCAGTAGGTCTGGGAAGGCACCTGAAATTCTGGTTTCTCACAAGTTTCCTGGTGTTCATGATGTCTTTGATTCTTGAGTTAAATTTTTGTGATGCAAGGTTATATTTTCTGTTTTAAATATTATAGAATTTTCATATTTGTTTGAGGGCAGAGTTATAGACATGGATGGAGAGACAGAGAGAGTGGACTTCCATCTGCTGGTTTGCACTCCAAATGGCCTCAATAGCCAGAGCTGGCCCAATCTGAAGTGAGGAGTCAGGGCCTTCTATTGGGTCTGTCAAGCCAGTGCAGGGGCACAAGCATTTGAGCCAATCTTCACTGCTTTTCCAGGATATCATCAGGGAGCTGGACTGGAAGTGGGGCATCCAGGACTCAAACCAAGGCCCAGATGGGATGCCAGTTCCTCAGGTGGAGGCTTAACCTACTGTGCCACAGTGCCAGCTCTAGAATTTTGATCATTAGCTAGAGTAAATTGACACCTGATAACATCAACAATTATTAAATTATTTCCTTCTTAACCTAAAACTTTTTATTAAATGTATAAAAACATCATACATTTCATATATATAAATTTAGGAACATAGTGATTATTCTCACCCTATTCTCCCTCCCACCCATACTCCTATACTTCTTCTTTCCTCCTCCCTCTCCTATTTCTATTCTTATTTTTTTACAATGATCTATTTTCAGTTAATTTTACATTCAGAAGGTTACCATACACTTAGTAAACAGTTCAACAGATAGTGTGGAAAAAAAAAAGTTACTGAACAGTGGAGACAAGGGCTGTTCAAAATCACTGCATCTCAAAGTGTCAATTTCACTTCTATAGGTTACCTTTTAGATACTCTGTTAGTTACCACAGATCAGGAAGAACATATGGTATTTGTCTTTGTAGGACTGGCTTATTTCCCTAAGTATAATGTGTTCCAGTTGCATACATTTTGTTGCAACTGACATGATTTCATTTTATCAATGTGTAGTATTATATAGTGCATATATAACATAATTTCTTTATCTAGTCTTCAGTTGATGGATATCTGGATGGGTTCTATATCTTAGCTATTGTGAATTGAGCTGCAATAAACATAAGTATACAGATGGCTATTACATTTGCTGATTTATTTTCTTTTGGGTAAAATCCCAGGAGTGGGATGGCTGGTTCATATGGTAGGTTTCAGATTTCTGAGTACTCTCCACACTGTCTTCCACAGTGACTGTACCACTTTACAGTCCCGCCAACAGTGGATTGGAGTACCATTTTCCCCACATCCTTGGCAGCACTTTTTGTTTTTTGATTTCTTTATTAATAAAGCCATTCTAAAAGGGTGAGGTGAAACCCCATTGTTGTTTTAATCTGTATTTTCCTGATGGCTAGTGATCCTGAGCAGTTTTTCATGTGTCTATTGGCCATTTGAACTTTTTCTTTTGAAAAAAAATGCCTGTTCAAGCCCTTTGCCCATTTCTTAGTTGCGTTGTTTGTTTTGTTGTTATTGAGTTTCTTGAGCTCTCTATAGATTCTGGATGTTAATCCTTTATCAGTTGCATAGTTTGCAAATATTTTCTTCCATTCTGTCAGTTGCCTCTTCACTTTGCTGAGTGTTTCTTTTGCAGTGCAGAATTGTACTGCATCTTGATGGCAGCTTTAACTGCTACACCACAGTGCTGGCCCCTCATCTCTGATTTTATTGATTTAGGTCTTCTCTCTCTTCTTCTCACTTCTCTCTCTCTCTCTCTTTTTGGTTAGTTGTGACTAGGTGCATAAATTTTTGTTTATTTTTTCAAGAAACTAGCTCTTCATTTCACTGATCTTCTGTATTTTTTGTTTTCAATTTTGCTTATTCTCTAATTTTAATTATTTCTTTTATTAGTTTTGGGTTTGGTTTGCTGTTGTTGTTCTAGTTCCTTGAGTTGCATTGGTAGCTCATTTATTTGATGCCTTTCCAATTTCTTGATGTAGGCACCAATTGCTATAAACTTCTCCAATAAATTTTGATATGTTTATTCTCATCTTCATTTCTAGAAATTTTTTAATTTCACTTTTGATTTCTTCTGTGACACTGTTCATTCAGGAACATGTTGTTTAGTCTCCATTTGTTTGCATATGATCAGGAGGTTTTTGAGTTATTGATTTCTATCTTCATTCTATTGTGTTCAGAGAAGATCATGGTATACTACTTTTTTTTTTTTTTTAATTTGCTGAGATTTGCTTTATGGCCAAGCATGTGTTCTACCCTAGGGAAAGCTCCATGTACTAGTGAGAAGAATTTGTATTCTGAAACTGTGGAATGAAAGGTTCTGTACATATCAATTGGATCCATTTGGTCCATAGTGTTGATTAGCTCAGTTGTTCTTTGTTGATGTTCTGTTTGGTTGATCTATCTGTTGCTGAAACTGGGGTGTTGAATTACCCCATTACTATTGTATTGGAGTCTATATCTCCTTTTAGATCCATTAATATTTCTTTTAAATAGACAGACGCCCTGTAATTGTCTGCATTTCCATTCATTATAGTCACATCTTCCTGTTGAATTGATCCCTTAGTCATTACATAGTGGCCTTCTTGTCTCTTTTAACAGCTTTTGTGTTAAAGTCTGTTTTGTGTGATATTAGGATAGATACACCTGGTCTTTTTGCTTTCCATTAACATGGGATATTTTTCTTCATAATATTACTTTCAGTTTGCATGTATCTTTGTTGGTGAAGCGTGTTCTTATAGGCAGAAAATAGATGGGTCTTGTTTTTTACTCTATTCAGCCACTCTATGTTTTTTAACTGGAGAGCTTAGGCCATTTACAATCAAGATTACTCTTGATAAGTAATGACTTGGCCTGTCATTTTCCCCATAAATATTTCTAATGTTGAATTTGGATATCCTTTTTACTGTTACTGAGAGATTTTCTGCCTTCACATTCTTTAATAACAATGACAATCTTTCTGTGTTTCTGTGTATAGCACATCCTTAAGTATCTTACATAAGGCTGGATAAGTGGTGATAAATTCTTTCAATTTCTGTTTGTTATGGAAGGCCTTTTTCCCCCTTCATTCATAAATGAGAGCTTTGCAGGGTATAGTATTCTATAACATCCATTTTATTTCTATACTATATAGCTTTTTCTCTTAAGATTTAGCCGAAGTCTCACCATTCTCTCCTAGACTCTAGGATTTCTGTTGAGAATTCACTAAGAGTAATTTGAGATCCTCTTAATGTAATCTGGCACTTCTCTCATGCACATTTTAGAATTTTTTTTTTAATGTTTTACTATTGGAAATTTGACTACAATGTGTCCTGATGATGATCTTTTCTGGTCATGTCTATTAGGACTTCTATGTGCTTTCTTTATGTGGCCATCTCCTTTCTCCAAGTTGGGAAAGTTCTCTGTAATATTTCACTAAATATATCTTGTAATCCATTCTCTCTTTCTATACCATCAGGAACTCCTAAGACATGTATGTTGGGTCATTTGATGGTATCCCATAAGTCTCCAACACTTTTTTTTTCTAAATTCTTCTCTTCCTTTTTTCTTTTTTGATCTGGCTGAAAAATTTCCAAAGATTTGTTTTCTAGCTTGGATATTTTTCTTCTGCTTCACTGAGTCTGTCATTAAGGCTTTCCACTACATTTTTTATTTGATCTTTTGAATTCCTCATTTCTTATATTTTATATTGATTTCTCTGAGATAGTAATTTCATGAGAAAAATTTTCATTCATGTCATATATGAATTTCTCTGATTTGTAGATTTGATTCTCGTTGCTTCTAAGCAATCCTATGATTAGTCTTGTGAATTCTGTTTCAGGTATTTCATCAATCTCTTCATCTTCACATTCTAACATTTAAGAGTTGTTGTGTTCCTTTGGGGTTTCACGTTGTCTTCCTTATTCTTGTTTCTAGATTTTCTGAATTTATTTTTAAGCATTTGTCAAGATATTTGTTGTTATTGTTCCTCTCATTCCTTTTATCTTTGGACTATTTCTCTGTGGTTTAGTGGAGTGTATGTTCTTTCAGTGAATACACAGAGGCATGTACTTGGTGTAGCCAGGGATCTCTGGTCAGTGCTTCATGGAGGGGTGAGTATCCAGGGTGAAAGCCAGGTTAAGTGTGGTAGAGCTCCCCTTTTTCTTTCTTTCTTTCTTTCTTTCTTTCTTTCTTTCTTTCTTTCTTTCTTTCTTTCTTTCTTTCTTTCTTTCTTTCTTTCTCTCCTTCCTTCCTTCCTTCCTTCCTTCCTTCCTTCCTTCCTTCCTTCCTTCCTTCTCTTTCCTTTTCTTTCCTTCTCTTCTCTTCTCTTCTCTTCTCTTCTCTTCTCTTCTCTTTTCTTTTCTTTTCTTTTCTTTTCTTTCTTTTTCAGAAGACAGGATTTGATCAACTCCTTTGGTGTAGTCCCATCCTCACTGCCTCCCTTCCAAGGCGATCAGTGCTTAAGTCTTAGCCCACAGTGGTTGCAATAATCATCCACGCTGCCATCAGAACTTTACAAAAGATATGTGCAGTCTTCAGTATGGGCACAGATCCCATTTCAATGACCCACCACAGGAAATCAGGGAGCTTTGAGCATGTGGATCTGCTCACAGACATTTTCCAGAGGCCGAGCTAAGCCCTGGAGCCTCTCTTGTAGTCACAGTATTCCCACAGTCTCAGCACACAAGGGTCCCATAGTCATGGGGTTCAGAGGATCTGCTCTACCCAACTGGTTTGTCCTGTCTACAGAGAGGCAGAGGTGCTCCCAGAGCCACTGGCTGTGGGTGCTCTGTGTAGGCAGTGTGAGCTCCAGGGTCTGTGATACGTTGAGAGTCTAGGAGTACCTCACAATTCAATGTGGGTGCCCAGCCCTCTATTAATCCTTACAGCCAGACTCAGGCATCTCCTCTTGCTGGGCAAAGACATGAGCTGGTGGAGCTGTTAAATATGTCTAAAATGCCACCAGCTCTCTCTCAGTTGGTTGCTGGATGCCATTGTGGGGGGAACCAGGAGAGAGAAACATGCCCCCTTTGTTCCCCTAGGTTAGCATGTACCCACACAGGGATCCTGGCCAGACTCTGGCCAGGCTCTCCGCAGCTATGTCACCAATATCATGGGCTGCTGCAGTCTGATCTCACCTCACTCTCCAAAGCTGGCCCTCTCTCAGGCTCTCAGCTGCTAGTGTCCTGTGTTGTGTCCATGCTCATGCTGCATGTCCACACCTTCCATGTAGATTCACTGTAATGCAAGGTTTTATAACATGCCTCTTGTCCTCTAGCTCTACATTGAAAATCCACAAGAACTTCAAATTTCACATACAAATGACTTCAAATGAATTTAACAGCATTTTCTTGAGTATGTATTACTCCAGATGGATTGTGTTTCTTGATTGTGAAGGGGAATTAAAATTTAATATGCAAAAGCAACTAACAGTGTCTGACCCATTCAGGGCACAAAGAAGTGACTAGTGCTGTTATTACTGATGATCATTTTTCTCTAAAACCGACTCTCTTTTCTCACCAACTCCTTCTAGTGAAAATAGGAGCTACGTAATTTAAAAGCAAAACCAGTAACAACTTGGTTTTCTTTTTCTTTGAAGAAAGTTAAAACTTAAAAAAATGTTATGAATTAGCATCTTCAAGCTAAGCCTACTTGGTGATGTTGGCAATTCTGAAATTAAGCTATGATGCTTTAGGCAATTGCTACCTTGTAAAACCTAAGCCTTGCTCAGAAAAGTCCTTGGCCCCAGCGGATTTTGGCTCTTTGAATTCTGTATCATCTCTTTGAATTCTGATAAGCAGGGCTGTCACTGACAGTGCCAACAGCATCATAACTTTCAGTTTTATGTGCTCTTTTCCATTACTTTCCAATTCTTTACCATTCCCCTGTCTTTCTTCTCATTCTTCCCTCTGTGCTTTGAAGTCTGAGTCATTATTTTTTGTTGATATATTGTTTCATTAACTTCTTTCTATTGCTTTTCTGTTAGTTGTCATTGGAATAATATTAGCTGGGAGGGCTGAGACCATGAGGTGGTAGGCAGAATGAATTATTATGGACGGATTCACACAATGTTTCTTGCACCTGGGGAATCCTGAATGTTCTGATCATCCCCAGAAGACAAAGAATAAAACACCCTGGGATTCATAGAAGAGGTGGTGACTTTCCCAGAGAATCCAAGCATCCTGACAGAATTAGAAACATGAGTTTTTTCCCCATCCATGCTTCTTACTTGCTGATATGGAAAGAGAAGGAGTCAATAACCACTGAACCCTTACAATGTTCCAGACACTGGGTAATTTATATTTAAAACTCTTCAAAACTTCACAAAAACATATAATGGGGAATTACTGCTTCCATTTTGCTGAAGAAGAAACTGAGTTTCAGAGAGGCTAAGTAAATTTCTTAAGCTCATCTAACTAATCAGTGGCAGACCCAAAGTTAAAACCCAAGGTTATCTAATGGGAAACCCTTTCCACCTCACAAGACTATAAAGTAAATTGTAGGATTATTTGTAATAAACTTTTAAGTTTTATTAAAATATTATCTTTGGTTTTATTTCCTCTTGGAAAATTGGGCCAAGGAGTCTGCTGTGTTCCATTCTTGGTATATTTTAGAAAGTACAGATATTTAAATCCATGGGACTTCTTACTTTCACTCTTCTGCCACATTCCAACATAAGACAAGGCATGCTGGGGCCAACATAGCAGATAAAGCTGAGCCTACAATGCCAGCATCCCGTATGGACACCAGCTGTCTATTATGGCTTGGGAAAGCAGTGGAAGATGGCCCATGTGCTTTGGCCCCTGCACCTGTGTGGGAGACCTGGAAGGAGCTCCAGGATCCTGGTTTAAGATCTGTCCAGCTTCAGCCAAATGGTTATAACCATTTGGGGAGTGAAGCAGCAGATAGGAAACTTCTCTCTCTTTCACTCTATCTCTGCCTCTTTGAAACTCTGCCTTTCAAATAAATAAATAAATCTTTAAAAGAAAGACAAGGCATGTTGGCTACTTACTGTGAGGTCAGCAGGTGATGTGCTATACAAGTACTTGGTATTTGATGAAGCAGGCCTCTGCCCTCACACACTAGATGCTTTAGTTAAGGAAATTAAAATACAAGAGTATATGTGTGTACTATTCTATGATCTTTATATTGTTTGATGAGGAAACTTTGTACCTGAGAGGCAAGGAGTTCTATCTGGTCTATAAGGATCTTCCCTTAGAAGAGAAAGAACTTTTCTTTGTTCTGGTCAGAATAAAGGTGATCAGGTGAGGCCTGGCAGAGAAAAGACACTAGACATGTTAGGAGCTAAATGGGGATTGTGTAGGTCATACAGTGCTGAGAGAGTTCCTTCTAGGTAATCAACTGAGACTCCAGAGAAGCCACACAATAAGAGCAGACTATTCTAGCTCTGCCCTTATGGAACCTGAAAACAAGACTTTCCAGGACAAAACTGATCCAACAGTGAAAAGACTGCTTATGTAAAAAAGCTCAATACTTTAAAGGAAGTCAAAAAATAAAAGTAGTCTCTTAACCATGTAGCATCTACAATGTCCATTAAACCCAAGTTACTGTGTGTGTGAAGAATAAGAAAATGTGCCCTAAAACTTAGAAAAAAAGTAGAAATAGATTCAGATATGACACAGTCATTCAAAGAGTAAGCACAACATCAAAATAGCTATTATAAATATGTCTCAGGACTTAAAGAAAAATGTATACAAGGTAAGTGAATTATGGGAATCTGCATTAAAATGAAAATTATGTGTAAAAAACCAAATGAAAACTGTAGACCTGAAAACATACAATATCTAGAATTAAAAAAGATAGAGTCATCGAATGAGTAATATAGATTGAATATTGCCAAAGGGGAATAAAAACAGTCATTGAATTTAAAGAGTAAATTAAACACAAAGTGTGTGAAGGAAAGCAATTGTAAAGATAAGTATGGAGATTATTGAAGAAGAAAATGAACACACAGTAGAAAATAAGCAAAAGTGGAAGTTGGCCTATTGGAAAGATAAATAAAGTTGATAAGGTTCTAGTGAGCTAAATCATAGAAAAGTGATAGCAAACACAAACTGTCAGCATCTGAAATGGAAGTGTAGGCAGTACTAGAAATTTTACACAGGTATTGAATGGGTAGTGAGGGGCTAGCATATATAGAATGAACAACTGTATGACAACAAACTATATACATTATATAAATGGATACTTTCAGACAGAATTGAATAAAACTGACACAAAAAGAGATTTTAAATTTTCCCTGTAGTCATTAAATCAGTTGATTTCATGGTTAATAAACTTCCCCCCATGAGAACTCTGGAATGAGATGGGTTTACTCATGAATCCCTCTAAAGGTATAAGGAAGAAATAATGTCCCTCTTTTAGAAACTCTTAGAAAATGTATCCAAACCAGACAATAATATCCAAACCAGACAATGCTCAGAACAGAAAACTACGGACTGATATCCTTACAGAGATGCAAAAATACGTAGCAAATAAAATCTAGCATACTTGTATATCAAAAGGAAAATATAACAGTGACAAATAGCATTTACTGTGAGAATTCAAGCTCTGTTTAACCTTCAAAAATACATAATTGTAGATGAGCATTTGGCCTGGTGGTTAAGATGCCAGTTAGGACACTGGCATCTTGTGTCAGAGTGTCTGGGTCTGAGTTCCAACTCTGTTAGATTACAATTTCCTGCTAGCATGCACCATCTGAGGTACCTCTAGTGGTTGGGTCCCTGTATCATATGAGAGGCTTGACTTGATTTCTTGACCAGTTTCAGCCTAGTCCTGGCTGAGAGTGGGCAGTTAGGGAATGATCCATCAGACATGAACTCTGTGTCTCTGTCTTTCTATATGTGTCTCTCTGCCTCTCAAATGCATAAATAAATACAAATGTAATTCAATGTATTAACAGAACAAGAGATATTTATGTTGATTTCAGATGAAAAAATTATTTAAATATTCTACAGCCTGTCTTTTTTTTTAAGATTTATTTATTTTATTTGAAAGGCAGAGTTACACAGAGGGAGGGAAAGAGAGAGACAGAGACAGAGAGAGAGAGAGAGAGAGAGAGAGAAAGAGAGAGAGAGAGAGAGAGAGAAAAGAAGAAGAAGGAAGAAGAAGAAAGAAGAAAGAAGAAAGCTTTCATCCACTGGTTTACTCTCCAAATGGTTGCAATGGCCAGGGCTAGGCTATATGGAAGCCAGGATCCAGGAGCTTCTTCCAGGTCTCCCACGAGGGTGCAAGGACCCAACCACTTGGGCTGCCTTCTGCTGCTTTCTCAGGTACATTAGCAGGGATCTGGATTCAAAGTGGAGCAGCCAGGACTCAAACCAGTGCCCCATGGGATGTAGTTGCTGCAGTCAGTGGCTTAACCCACTAGCCAGAGCACCAGACTCTTGCAGTTAGTCTTATACAAACTGTTAACAGACTAGGAACTGAAGGACTCTTTCTCGACCAGATAAAAGTCATATATGTAAAACCTACAGCTGAAATAACATATAATTATAAAATGTACATAAGATTGTGAAATGTTTGCTTGTATAATGAAAAAAATGAAAAAAATTCAGTACTTTCCGGTAGGTCCTAGCTATTGCAATAGGTTACAAAAAGGAGGAAAAGGGGAGAAAAATTAGAAAGTTTAGTTAAAAAGACCCCTGCTTCTCTAGTGAGACAGTGAGGTGGCTCAGGGGAGGCAGGACTTGTGCCTGCAGTGGGTATCTGAAGTACTCATATGTCTGCCCGTATGATATGTCAGAATCTAATGAGTGTCAGGAGTCATTTAGTCTCAAATACTTTTCATCCACAGCAATCCTTTCTCATGGATTAAAGCCTTGCAAGAGCACTGTCCATTGCAGGTGGAATCCCGAGTACTATGATCAGTTACTCTAGGTCCACAGTATCATGGCCACACAGAGCACAAGGATGATTCAGGAGCTTGGGGAGGTAGCCAGACTTCAGGGCATAGGCTTTTCCTGGGCTATTCTTCCTCTCAGATTAGGATTTCTGCTTGTGTCTTGATGATACAAAGTTCAAATATGTTATTTTCTCCAAAGTAAATTAGATGAGCTTGTTATGATGTCTCAGCTTTATTTCCCTTTTGAAGGAGGATGATTTCCCTTGAAGGAGAGAGAGCTAAAAAGATCAGAAAAGATCCATTGCTCCTCTGGCATATAATAGATGATCAGCTCCTGAGGAAGCATTTGGGGTTGGACTATAATAGGAATGTTAAATAGTCTGAACTGGGTTGCATACAGAGAATGCCTTTAGTTTTGTACACATTGCTGTCTAAATGTACTCTTTCTTCTCAAACTTCTTGATAACATCTTGAAAGGTTATGAAGTATCTTGATCACATTTAACCCTAAGCATAGGTCCACTTTGATCATTAAGCCTTGCCTTCAGTTCCAAACAAATCTTCAATTCCATGCTTACTTCAAATCTTTCCTCTATGCCCCCCATGATCACTGCCCAGCCTTCTGATTGCCAAGTCCAATTTCAGCCCAGTCTGTGATCAGCTGCAGCCGTGTGCTGGAGATGGATCAAAGTCACAGCAAGAGCCTCTTGTCAACATCACTTGTAACTATGAGTTTAGTGTGGTTAGGATGGTACATTGCTCTTGACTTGTTGAATATTGTGGTTAGTGATATATTACACCTGTGATTATAATGTAAATTAAAATTATATTTTTGCAAAAATCAAAAAAGAAAGGAAAGAAGGAGAGGGCTGGAGAGAGGGAGGGAGGGAAAGTATGGAAGTCTGAAATCTGTTCTCTTTATATTAATAAAAAAAAAAATCAGCCATGGAAAGTGGCAGCTGCCACAAATGAGCACTACATTTTTAAACCAAAAGATAAATAAACTAAAACAAAAATTACTGCAAACAAGCAAGATTAACAGTTGTCTTAACTTCTGTGACAGAGATAAGCCTGCCTGACCCCAGGAGCATGCTCACTCCGTATAGCAGCCTACATCTCAGAAGACCCTGTAGTAGCTGCACTGGAGCACAGCACACCAACCTGTGAGAAGTGAAATAACTGCAGGAGGGTCAACTGGGACAGCCTGGGACTTCAGTGACCCAGGCTGTGGGGAGGAGGAGAAAGGCTGAACAAGGGGTAGGAACATACTGTCCCTGGAGTTATCCCTGGGTAGACCGAATAGTCCCCACTGTGCTGCCCCAATGGGCAGAGTGATTTCAGGGGATTAATGAGAAATTGGCTGTTGAAATGCATCCATCCTGTGGTGAGTTGGGCTGTGGGAATTTTTCAGGAACAGCAGTTTTGAAGTAGAACGCAGAGATCTGTGTTCAGAGCCTACTGCGGTAACAGCAGCAAATTTATCTATGACCAACAGATTTAGGGAGCACTTGTCATTCTGCCAACAGTAGGTTAAGCTCTTTTTTGTGTTATTTCATTTAGCCTTCTCATCCTTTCAATGAATCAAGTATTATTATTTTCTCTGTTTTACACACAAGGAGATTGAGGCACAGGAAGGTTAAGTGGCTTGCACAAGTTCACACAGCTATTGAGTGGCATGACTAAGATTTGGCCCAATGTGGGCTGCCTCCACTGGTAGCACTTACCCACTAACAGCTCCTGCTCCCCTGGGTTAGTGGTTAGAATTACATGTCTTGAGTTCGAATGAGATTTTCAGTTTCTGTGTGATCACAGACAAGTTGCTTAAAGTGTCAATGTTAGTAATAATTATGTTCATAGGGATGAAAAGAGGATGATTACTTACTTCAGGTCCTACACTGTATTATTCATTTACCTGTTCATTCATCTATTCATCTTGGGATTTATTTACATGTCAAATTATTATTCATAAGAATTTATTGGGCACTTACTATGTAGCAGGCTCCGAACTGAGCACTTTGTATACAGTTTCATCACTAATCAAAAGTCTACCACGTTACAACCACGGCTAAGGAAAATGAAGTGGTTATATGTTTAATCTATACATGATTTCAAAGCCAATGTGCTTTTTCATGATAATATGATATTGAAATACAAAGCTTTGAAGTGTTTATTCACTTTTTTGTTGTTCTTAATATTCTAGAGATTGTGTTAAGGGAGGGCAGAAAGTAGAAGGGATCACTCATGGGTAAGGGCTCCATTAACATGGACAAGATAAGGAAAACATCCAGAATGTCCAGAATATGAAATGTGAGCATGATAGATGACAAGCTCCAGAGCCTTCTCCAAGCACTGTTGAGAGGTTGATGTGGAAGTCAGAGGAAGGTGAGTTCTCCAAGCCATCTGTGTCTCTGCTAAATCAGTATCTGTCAGAGTCCAGCAAGCAAGAGAGAAATGCTTCAAGGAGGACTGACCTCTCAAGGTTCCCTGTAGTCTGCAGGTGAAGCCCTCAACCAGCAGGAACGCATTTTGCAAGGACCCACGAAAGGTAGCAGATGGGCAGCAGGCAGAATTATGGCTCCCTTTCTACTTCCACAGTAGGATTTACATGTCAAGAAAGGGGAAAAGTGTCCAGGAAAATTGCTTCTCAAGACAGACATTGAGTGTCTGGTCTGAAACTTGATTGGAGATTAGAGAGTCAAGTCTGCTGGCAGGATATTTTGAGTTACAGAGATTCTCAGACAAGGTGAGGAGGCTTTGTTATGGCACAGGAAAATCTTTCACCATTTGAGGTGAAGGGTCCCTCCAAGGTGTTCCATGGGAACATGCTTCCTCTGCTGCCTTTATCCTCCTTTCAGTTCCTCTTGTCCTCTTTGCTTGCTTGTCCCAGGCAAGGTTTCTCAATGCAGTGTTTCTCTATGTTCTGCACAGCCTGGGGAATTCCCCAAAGTTGTGTGCATGGCTAAAGTTAGAACAAGTGAAGAGAGCAAAGAACAAAGAAGGCCTGACCATCATCCACAATGATCAACAAAGAAGTTCTACATTTTGTTTGTTTGATACAGGTATATTATGGGTTGCAGTGTAAAGTTTTGTCTGTAGAAAGCCTTGTATCTGTCAATGTTCTTGTCCCAGAAACCTAGAAGGATTATGTGCCAGATTTGTGTGTGTGTATGTGTGTGTGCATGTCTTAGGTAGGTCATAGTTCCTAGAGGTACTTGACAAATAGTAGCCATTATTTATACTGACACTTCACACCTGCTCAAGGAGCTTCATTTGCCCAAGGAAATAAATATATTCCCTTTGCTGTTTCATAAGAAGCTGTGATAGGATGAGTTCATGCCGCCCATTCCTTGCTCTCATTCCAGAAGTTGTACATTCCTGCCTGCCCTTTGGAATCTGGAATCCAAGTGGAGCCTCCCTCATTTCTAAAGCAGGCAGCCTATGATGACTATGGATGCCCAACTGCCTTGTGAATTGTAAAAGGCTGTAAAATATTTGATGTTGTTATCGTTGTTGTATTTTAAGAGGAAATGGAGTCACAATGAGTATTACTAGTGGGGATTCGGAATAATTCTTGGAGCTGGCAGGCTAGTTCTAAAAAGCAGCATGTGTTCCCCAAACATTGGTCTGGGACACTGAGGGAGATGCAAAGAAGCTGTGTGATGTGATCATTGCCTAAAGGGAGCTCACCATAAAGCCCTAATTAACCAAACTCTATTTGTTTATGGCTGCAATTAAAATAGAATAGCATCTTTATTTCCATTACATTTTTATGAGGAAAGTAAATGGCAAGGAGACAAGATTATATCAAATATTTATTATTTTCATTTTTGTAGGCATTTATTTTGCAGGAATGGGTTTAGGATATGTCCTGTGGTTGTTGAGTACACATTTATGAGCCTGTACCAGCTACTGTACAGGCAATGTGAGGAGGGCTAAAGGGAGAGGGGAAGGGAAGGAGTTAATTCCCATCTATGCACTGTTGCAGGAGCAATTGCAAACATGCAGGAAGACACATACAGTGCAGAGTAATAACAAGTGACATATGGGGAGGCACAGTGCTCCCAGGGAAGCTAAACGGAGCACTTTCCTCCTGGTTGCAGCATGTAAGAACATGGCAGTCCTGCATTTATACATTCCTGACTGAAAACTGATATTTCCACTGGTACAAGCTACAGACCTGAGCACAATGGTGAGATGAGCTTCTTATATTTTTAAATTTTTCCCCCTTTCCTCCTTTTTCATTGCTCACAAGCGCATGTGCCATTGTGCTCTCCGTCCTTTCTCCTCTAACTCAAAAATAACCTCAGCTCCTTTGGAGATAGTCACCAATTAATTAATTGAACGAATAACCATCAAATATTTGCTCTGTGCCAAGTATTGGGTTCTATTTTCAATCATCAACATCAGGAAACACCAGTGAATTGGATGGACAAGTTTCTCCCAACAAACCTTTTTTCTTCCAACTCTGGGCTTAAAAAAATGTCCAAAAACCTTCCTTAAAGAAGTGAGTCTAATTTCCTGACTACGCACAGCAATCGAATCAATGCTATTAAGTTTGCTAACAAAACAACATTCCAGGAGTGTTTTATTTCATTAAACTGTTATTCCAGTTTGGAAGCATTGGGGTAAGGTGAAGGGAGCAGATAAAAGAACTGCAGGAGAGAATTTGAGTCAGTTCTTTTTTCAGTTTCCAGGATTTCCCCTGATGAGATAGTTATAAACCACTAGCTTTCAGGAGTGATGGGGAGGAAGGCTTAGCAAGGTAATTCTGACATTGCAGTGGCCCAAGAGAAGCACATTTCCACCATGGGATTTACTATGTCAAAGCTGGGTGACTGATCATTCTGCTCTTGTAGCAACTGTTTGTTAGCTTCCTTCTGAGCTACAGGTCAGGGTGCACTCTAAACAGTAGGAGGAATATGAATTCTGGCAGAGACTGTGGGTTCCACAGGGTATCCAAATCTTTAAAGGAACAGATGAATATTTGCATAACCTTCCACATGGAAGACAGCAGGCAGTGTTAATTTTTAAATTTATTTCCCCCCAGAGTAAATAGCTCTTGGTCCTGCAGACAATGAGGGTTCAGTAAAATGATTTAGGAGTCTGGAGATAATAAAAACCTATCCACATGTTCTGAAGGTGAAATGAAAACAAACATCCAGGAAAGGACTTTTTTGGCCACTATAATTAAGTGAATGAATGATACAGAAATAAAGATTTGCATTGTAAATGCAAATATCAGAGTTCTCAGCAAATTATGCAGTTTTTTTCTGCCCCATTAGATCTTACATCCCTCCTCAACTTTTTAGCTTTTATTCTGAAGAAATTTCTATTATTTTGTATAATCTGTGCTGAATGTCAGATTTGTGTCAGTGGATATTGTAAAAATGATACATGTGAGAAAACTGACTAATTTGTGGAGTAAAGGAAAAAAAAAACATGAATTCTCTGTTTTTGGTGCATGGTCAGTTTGAACCCATAACAATAACCTTCTTTTCTGAGCCAAGTGAATCAATAAGTTAGTCAAGGTGGCCACATCGATTTATTGGAGTGGACGTGTTTCAATGTCAGTTTGAATTTAGAAAGGGTTGCTGGCCTGTGCTGTTGAAATATACATTGTGTAAATTGTTACGCTTGGTCTTGCAGAGGTTTTAAAGAGATCTAGGATGAAGCTATGATTTCTATCATAGGCTGTGGTTCCTTGGGGTACTGAGAAGCGCTGCACCTCCTGATTATTCCAACTGAATAAAAAACTAGTAGCCACACACCTGTTGGATGGGTTCGCCATATATGCCTGCAGATTTTCCTAAGCCAGCTTTGCCAGGGAAGAATTCGTGAATTTCTGGCAGTTGCTAACCTTGGGCCTTAGTGGTACTGCTCAGAAAAATGAGTGGAGCTATGCTCTGAACAGTACCATTTAGAGAATGAGCCCAGGATAAAGAGAAAGAGATATGGAATTGGGGAGATCAATGAAAAAGGAGAGAGACAGACATAGTTTGGAGAAAGTGCAGAGGAATTTAGACAAAACTGGAAAGTAAGATAGTAGCAGGATATGAGGGTAGGAGAAAAAGAACTGAGGAAAAGAAGATTTTAAGATTTGCTGTGTATTGCAAATGACTCTCTGACATCTTTCATGGAGACTCCAAATATGATTTAAATTGTTTTTAACAGGTAATTTTTTACATTTCAAATATAGCATTGTTATTGGATGGACCACTAAGTGCACAATTTACAAAAAATCACAGCCAATTTATTTATCTATCTATCTATCTATATATATATAGAGAGAGAGAGAGATACTTTTGTGATTAATAAAATAAATTCCATTAAAATAATAGTTTTACATCATTATGCATTTGCTGAATCAGTGCATATTGTACTTCTATCATGAGTGGAGTGCAATGATTTTTTCTTTATCTTTGAAAAAAGTCCTCATACTCAAACAAGTGAAAATGAACTATAATAATGATGAAAAGATCTATAAATCTACTAAATCTTATGTGAATGCAAAGACTTCTATTGTAGTCTTGATAATATGAGTAAATTAGAGTAAATTCAAATGACAGGACCTGTATATAAGAAAATTGTTTCTTTAATGCTAGATAGCAAATAAAAACTATGAATTGGGCATAAAATAGTGAGGAAGGAAGGAGACTTTCTTTTAGGGGTGGTTGGGACTGGCTTCAGATTGATGAGAGCTGAGGTTGTCTTTCAAGTATACAGTTGATGCAGAGGGATAGTCCAGGAAGAAAGGCATTAACATAGGTGGAGAAACTTATGTATAAGGATCATCATAGTCCCCATTTGGACTAGTTGGATCTCAATAAAGTTGCAATAGCTTCAGCAGAAATGACTGTCATAATCAGACAATGCAGCTCTCCACTGCTGAAAGGTTGCAGCTGTCAAAAGTACAGCCTGAATTTTGGTGAGTATTGGTGCAACTAGAGCTCATATGCTTCTCAGAGAAGGGGGCAGAAAGAGGTATCAGTAAGTTGGAATCACTGTGAAATACTCATATGCTCAAATGTAGTGAAGTTTAAAATACTCGTGTCTCATATGTAATTCCACTCCACATTTCCAGAAAACGCATACAAGACTGTCTGTTGCTATATTGATGGTGATACTGAAAAGGTGGAAATAATTCAAAAATACATCAATAGGAGGAAAGATATGTGAATTTTCTTTTTTTCTCCAACAGAATACATATGGCAGTGTAAATGAACTAAAACTACTCATCAGTATGATTAATTAAACCTCTATAATATAGCATATATTATGAAAAAAGTGAATGCAAATTGATGTATACAATGTGGCATTTTATCTGTAAAATCGGAATGCATGGAAACAGTACAACATATTGTTTGTACAGGTAAACCTATAAATAAATGATCTGTAGATCCTGAAGTGCTTGAAACAGAGCAACTTTTTTGAAGAGGTCTAAAGTGAGCTGGGATCAGGAAGGAGTACCTGAAATACCTCAACTCAATTTAAAAAGAAATCTCCCCAAGTATGTGAATTTGATATATGGGTTGTCTATTCTTTGGCATATGATTGAAATAATTAATAATATAAAATGAGAAGGAAATAAAATAATGCAAAATTATTATTAAAAATAAAATATCCTTTTCCTGTTTCTCTTCCTCAGAGGCCACCTGCTGAAATTCTTTTCATGTTAATGCCCATATGTTACAGTAATACGCTTTCACCTCTATTAATTTCTTTATGAAATTCAGACAACTATTGTCCTCCTAACTGGATGATGTTTAGCCTTCTCAACTCCAGGTCTACTGTGTCCATCCTTGAAAAATAGTTCTTGCAATATGGTATTAAATAATTATGCAGTGTTACTTTATTATGAGCATTTAAATTTTTTATGGTAAGCCTTGTAATAGCATTCGTTTGTGGGAGTACCATCCTTCCTTTTCTATTATCTCAGTAGTTACTCATTGAATAGTTTTTAATTTACTGATTTTCTATGTATCTATTGATAATTTTCCCCAATTTTCTCAACAGATTCATAAATTTCCCAAATGCTCTGATGGGCAATAACCAGTTTCTGTATTTCCCTGGAGACCCCTTTGCCTCTGCAACTTGTATCTTCCTCTTCCAATGCAAACTCCTCTTTTAGCCTATTTTGTACTTCTTTTACGGAGTCCTTTCTTTGTCTAAGTTTTGCATTAGAATTTTTGTTTCCTGAACCCACTATTTATCTTCTAGATTTGTACTCCTGATTTTGTGGGGGAAGAATCTTTAAGAACTTTCTGGGAAAGGTTACTGAAGAGTTAATGTTGTTGAGGTCCTACTTGTTGTTTTTTTTTTTTTTTTCCAATTTAACACCAAGATTTTTTAATCATTTGCAATTATCTTTATACACAGAAGATCAATTTAATATTATAGTATGTAAGGATTTCATCAGTTTGCACCCACACAGAAACACAAAGTGAAAAAAATACTGTTTCATTACTAGTAATAGCGTTATTTCACATTGGATAACATATTAAGGACGGATCCCTCATGAGACATAAGTACACAGTGACTCCTGAAATTGATTTAACAATTTGACACTCTTGTTTATGGCATCAGTAATTGTTTGATGGATGGGATGGCTGGATAGAGTTTTGAACATAGTCCTCAACAATCTTAGAATTTTCCATATTTGTTGTTGACTATCCACTGCAGTTTTGATTTCCAGTTTCTGTCTGTGGGAATCATTTTTCCTTCCAGGAAATTTTAGGATACTGTCATTGCTTTTATTGCTTTTAGCTTTTCAAGAGTTGTTACTTGATATGGACACCTTTAATTTATGTGAATACTTTGAAATCCTTTTTGCTTCAGACAAAGAAAATTTTCATGTGTTAATATTATTTTAAAAATAATTCCTTCTCTATTTCCTCTTACTTTATGACTTTTCTTAATTGGATATTGAATATCATAGATTAATATTCTGATTTATTAAATTTGTTTTCTATTGTCCATTACTCTTTCATTTTGTTCCCTTTTCTGGCATTGTCTTAACTTTTGTGTTCCAGTAAATTTGTTGAACTTTTATTTCTGACATGAATTTTTTAATTTCTCAAGTTACCTTTAGTTTTGTGGCATTTTTTGGGTATCTTTTATTTGTTTCAGGCATGTAATGTCTTATTTTATGTCTCAGAGGAAAGCAATTTTTCTCATTCTTCCTAATTGTGTTATTTTTCTATGACTTCAGTGTATATTTCTTTTCCTTTTCTTCATGTTAATAACTAATGATATAATTGCTAATGCTCCCATGTAAGAGTGAGGCACTTAAGGGATGACTGAAGGTTTGCCAGTGTGGGAAATACTTGCAAACTAGTAGGCTTCACAGATACAGTGGATGGCTGGACAGTGAGCTGGCTTTAGTCTGGAGCCCCCAACAACAAGTATCAGATCTTTTCCTTGGGATTGTTTCAGCCAGGATCTGGCTTCAGATCACTAGAGGGAGTCAGTGAGCTGACGAGCATTTGACTCTGGTTCAATTCCAATGCTCCGTGTTGCTTGTTGCTGATGTCTGTAAATTGATTTACTATGGCCCAGTTTGTCCAAACTGTGCAACTCATCTTCCTTCTTGTGTGGGAACTTACTTGCCAACTGAGTAGGGTAAATGAGTGTACTGTGTGTCTTGTTTTCAAGGTGTGTGCCTTACCAGAAGCTTTCCCTAAAACTTACTGTCTCTAATTCTTGAGCCTCCTCTAGTCTGGTTTTAGCTGCACTACACTTAGAATTCCATATCCTCTGGTTGTCAGTCACCATTCCTCTGTCAGCATTAGTTTGTCATAAAAAGTTAACAAGGATTTGATATCTCTCACTAGCCATTCTCTTCTCACCTTTTATTTGTCCTTGCAGCGATTATACCATTTTCTTCTTTTGTTTTCATTTTAGGGGGCTCCTAAAGGGAATGGAGATGAGTTTGTGTGTTTAAAAATAGATATGAATAAGAGTAGGACAATTTACCTAACCTCTGTCGTGATTTCTTCATGTATATGGTGGAAATAATACAGTACCTGATATGGTGAGAATTTAGTTAGTTATATGTGTGTAAAGTATTTAGCATAGCCTTACCACAAGGGAAGGTCTCAGTAAGTGCTTGTCATTGTTATTTATTAGTATTATTCAATAGGACAGAGGTTTTCTACTTGTTTCTTTGTATCTCTCTTGGATAAACAAACAACAAACAATAAGCAAAACAAAAAGAAACAATATGCCTTGATTTAGAGCACTGGGCAGAAAGCCAGAACAGTAGAGGACACAGAGTAGATTCTCCATTAATGTTTGCTCTTTATATATCTGTGCCCTTATTTCTGTCCTCAGTTAGATTCCGAGTAGCTTGGTTTATTTAGACTGTAGAATTGAATTCAGTACTTATCATACTAGCTATTCCTATGAGTAGAACTAAACTGAATTTGTACTGGAACCTCTTTTGGGAAACAAATGCACTACAAACCTTGATTTAGACATCAATGAATTGAGTTTTAACATAGAATTATCTAACCAAAATTTTATTATGTTGCTTCAAAAATCAAAATACTTTGTGGGAGCATTTGTTTTAGTTTGTTTCTACTCTGTGAATGTCATAAAATAATTTAGTCAGCAAAGCATTGCATTGTGCATGCTGTGGTTCTTTACGTTTCATGCATCTCTTTGTGTGGATTTGTTTCATTGCTGCTTGCCTATCATGTTGGAAGTTTCTTTCACATTTAATCTCTTTAGCAAATGTGATTATGTGACATTGCTGAAATGTGTACTTTTAAGCTTTTCTGTTTTTTAGTAAGAAGTCAGGATTCCATCTTCCCTACTCTTAGGGGTAGCACTGTTTTTAGTCCCAGACTGGCACCCCCCAAATATTACTTTGTTCTGAGTATTTTCCAGAGCAATCTTTGAATGTAGAGTCTAGGAAGGGAGATGGATGCAGCCAGGGTCAAGGTGGATCCTACTTTGAAGTCTTCGATTAGAATCTTTATTATGAGAACAGACAACCCAAGGATGTGAGCTCTGTATTTTCAGGCGGGGATCAATGAATGAAAGGAACTTGGTGCTGTGTGCCAATACAAGAGTGGTGTCAGGGGATGATTGTGGACTGGTCCGTATTTCCTGGACCAAACATGAATGCATGCCTTTTGCGTCCCATTTACAATTCAGGTTGACACCCCCAGTCTCAAAATCTCAAATCTGAAATGATCCAATGTCCAAAACTCTTTGTGCACTAACATGATGCCATGATTAAACAGTTCCACACTTGACCTCATGTGATGTGCAGCAGTTAAAATGCAGGTCCATAGCACATAATTCCTTCTGTGTCCCCAAAGGAAGAAGACTTTTTTCCAGCTTCTTTATTTGAAAACACAACTTTCTTTCATATGATAAATTATTAAACATATTATGTGAAAGGACCTTTGATTTGGTAGCCAATAAAGGTTAAATTGATTAGGTTTGTGAGCTGGAAGGCCACGCCTTCACCACGCACCTGTGTGACCTCATGCCCCTACCTGCCATACCTGTGCACCCACCGACCAATCACATTAATTAACCACTCCCCTTTGAAAGCAGATTTAAAGCCTGGGACATGGTGTGCCCTTCCCCCTTCCTTTTCTTGGCCTTTGAAAGTATTGGGCTTGCTGTGGCTCTGCACCTCCAGGGTGCATGGCCTTCGGGCCACCCTGCCCTGTGCTTCTTGGCCTAGATGTTCCTCCTCGTGGATGGTTCCTGGTACTCAGTATGAACCCAGATTTACCTCTCTCCTTTACACAGGTCCCTCATTCTCCTATGCATCTGCTGCCTCATTCAATTTTGCCGATATTCAGAATTCTTCTCTGAATTTTAGGCAAGAACCCACATGGGCTTATTAATATTAGGAATTTATTAATTAGCACACGGTAATATCATATGCCACCCCAGATGGGACTTTTGGGAAACTTTCAGGGAGCCACATTGTGATATCATATTTTGGGGGAGGCAATCCCAATATCACCTGAGGCTCTGTTTATAAACTGCATATCAAACATAAATAAATTTTGTGTTTAGATTTGGCACCCATACCCAGGATACCTCATTATGCATAAGTGATTATTCCAAATTTTGAAAACTTCTGAAATTCAAAATGCTTCCATTCCAAAGCATTTCAAGTATGGGATACTCAATTTGTATCCATATAAAACATAAACCAAGAAATAAAGTTATCATTCCATAGTCAATTTCAAAATGTTTGGAAACTCGTCTGGGCATTTTTTTTCAGTTCTTATGTAACTGTATTTGAAAGCTGTTTTAAATTGGTTTGGTCCATAGTCCTCTTGTCTTGACTCCTTGTCATGTCAAATAATCAAGTGGTGGTGAAGAAGCTCGTATTTGAAAGCAAGTAAAAAAATTCTAGTGGTTAGATCATTACAGTGTCCCAATCCCACCATTTCACCCACCTTTTGAGATAAGGGTGCTCTTCTGCATAGGGGATATTTTTATTTCTGGGCTCAAATCTCTCTGAGCAAATCATTCCCATGAAATGGGGACCAATCTGTCCTAGACAGTCTGGAAACACATATATCCTAATTGAAGGCCTTTTTCTTTTACTAAAGGAGTTCCTTTTGGCCTGCAAGAAATAAGCTCTCAATCAGACTAAAAGTACATTAGAGGAACACCATGCTTCTCACGAGTCTGTAATTCTTACCTACCATAAACAGTAGAACACTAGAAGTACTGCTTCGGCCTTATAGAAAACTGGTAAAAGTCAATGTCCACTGGACTTGCTTAGCTACTTTGAAAGAATAAGCTGAAATTCAGAGCAGCAAGGCTATAATGATGTGCTCACAAAACTATAAAAATGTATTTATATGTCTAAGAAGTTATGCATATATTTGGCACTTACAGTTTTTCTATAGATGACATCAAACATAAGTCATGGCACTTTGCATAACAGTGCTTCCATCAACCATTAGCAGTGGTGTGAGGATAGCATACAAGAAGAAATCTCTGCTCATCACAAAATCAGCTAGCCATAAGTTGTAGCATTCTTGAGCTCAAAGGGGAGACTGGCCTACTGTTATAGCTGAGAGTAAAAGAATTGCTAGCTTTTGAAGATTCTAAAGGGACCTGAAGTGAGTTACAAACCTAATCACAGAAGCAGAGAAAGTAATATTCCATGACTTCAATCAAAGATGAAGCCAAATGTGCTCTCATTTATTTTTGTATTGTTTTTCCAAATACTGAATGTCCTTAAATTTCCTTAATATTTTTGAACAAAGCTAAAAATGATTGGTGTGTGGGATTTATTCATACTTTCTTCTGATCTAAGGGAGTTGAACACTACATGCTAAGTATAAACTACTAAGAAATATGGGTAGAGAGGGAGGTATCACAATGCTCCTAAATCTGTATATATGACATACATGAAATACATGAAATTTTTTCACCTTAAAAAAAGAAAAAGTATCAAAAATACATCTAATGAAGATTCTCCATGGTATTGCAGATTAAAACTGATACCTGTACAGCCCTTTCATAGGTCTGTAATATTTTAGAATCTCTCAATGCTAAGCAATTCCTCAGTTTCTAGAATGACTAGAGTTTATTTTTACTTACTATATTTTCAATAAGAAATATTTTATTCTTCAAGTTTAAAAAATCATTGGTGGTAATAAAAAAGTAAGATACTTTCTAGATTCCTTTGGGTGAAGAGTTTACTCTGTAACATAAGGACAGTCAAGCAGCAGCATCTTTCTTCTTTGAATGAGGCTTATTTATACCAATATTAAAGGTTATTCCATGATTCCATGGAATCTGCATACACTAGGAACATTTGTACATAACATCAATATTCCTAATCAATGTGACACTTGAATTAAACCAATTTATTCAGTGCAAACATGACCTTGAGTTAGAGTAATATTTTAATGTTATGCTAAGGAATTTTACCTACTTGGAAGAATTCTGATTAGTTTATAGTGAGACATTTAGTTTGGTTCATTGACTTGTCATTGTTCAGAAAATAATTGATGCTATTTGATGTCATATCAAGGGTCTCGCTTTGAAGAATCATTTTGATGAACAGACAACTAAGTATACTTCACAGTGGAAGTAAGAAAGGATGAAGTTCTCAGTTCTTGCTCATCAGTGAATGAAATCTAAACATACTCAAGATTTGACACTTCCATTATTCAAAAGTACATCTTTGATAGAGATCTCAGCACTTTCTAGCTCTTTCCTCATTATCTTCTGGATATTTACAATAAACAGCTATTTAAAAAGGAATCTGGTAGTCTTATTGTAACATTTAGCCTCTTCTTTCATTCAAAAATGTTGATTTAATGCCTATCAGGGAGATTTTAATACTTGCAGCAAAGTAGCTAATAGAGTTTACCGTGTTCTCCATAGGCTTTGAGCTTATAGGGATATGGATATATATATATATATATATATATATATATATACAGGCAATTAAAATGTATGGTCATAACACTGGGATAACAAGTAAGTGAGATTATACATCCTCAATGGGGTAAAGTAGTGTATACAAGATTATTACAAATATCTCATTTTATTATAGTTAAAAACTGTTTATTGTAGAAAATAATGTAAATATGAAAAATACATGGGGACTATGTCATGAATATAGATAATCAATGCAGATCTAACCACTACATTCCATTTAACTACCTTTCTAGTCCTCACAGCTATTACCCTTGACCTCTAGTCTACAGGAAGGAAAATAAATTCTCTTCAAAGGGCCTCAGTTAAATTACAGTACCTTTCCTTAGAGTTCTTGACATAAAGACAATTTAATATCAGTCTGTAAGATTATTTGATGATGTCTATTTGCTACACGAAATATATTTTAAGTACTTTTAAAAAATTTAAATTAGTTTTTAACAGATTCAATGTGATTTGGAGATACAGTTCTAAGGATGTAATGATATTCCCTTCCTCTCTCCTTCTCTCCCCCCACCCTCTTTCCTTCTTTTCTTTGTCATTTTTGTTAGTTTTTGGAGTAACATATTTTTATTTTATTGTATTGTATTGTATTTTACTTATATTTAATAAATATAAATTTCCAAAGTATAACTTTTGAATTATAGTGGATATATATATATAAAACCTCTCTCCCACCTGCAACCATCCCATCTCCCACTACCTCTCCAATCCCATTCTTCATCACAATTCATTTTTAATTATCCTTATATACAGAAGATCAACTTAGTATATACTAAGTAAAGATTTCAGCAGACTTCACACACAAAGACACACAAAATGTAAAGTATTGTTTGAGTAGTAGTTTTACCATTAATCCACATAGTACAACACATTAAGGACATGGGGAGCAGGTGCACAGTGACTCCCATCGTTGATTTAACAATTGACACTTATTTATGACATCAGTAATCACCCAAGACTCTTGTAATGAGCTGCCAAGACTAATGGAGGCCTCTTGAGTTCACCAACTCCGATGTTATTCAGAAAAGGCCATATTCAATGTGGAAGTTCTCTCCTCCCTTCAGAGAAAGGTACTGCCTTCTTTGATGGTCCATTCTTTCCACTGGGATCTCACACACAGAGATCTTTCATTTAGGTCATTTTTTTAACACAGTGTCTTGGCTTTCCATGCCTGCGAAACTCTCATGGGCTTTTTAGTCATATCTGAATGCCTTAAGGGCTGATTTGGAGGCCAGAGTGCTGTTTAAGGCATTTGCCATTCTATGAGTGCTGTGTATCCTGCTTCCCATGTAGGATAATTCTCTCCTTTTTAATTCTATCAATTATTATTTGTAGACACTGGTCTAATTTATGTAATCCCTTTGATGCTTAATCCTATCTTTTTGCTCAATTATCAACTTAAACTGATCACTTAACAAGTAAGATAGCATTGGTACATGCCACCTTGATGAGATTGAATTGGAATCCCCTGGCACATTTCTAGCTCTACCATTAGGGGTAAGTCCAAGTCAGCATGTGCCAAACTGTACATCTCCTCCCTCTCTTATTCCCACTCTTATATTTAACAGAGATCACTTTTCAGTTAAATTAAACACCTAAGAATATTTGTGTGTTAAAGAGTTCAACCAATGGTATTAATTAGAACAAAAAAAATACCAAAAGGAATAAAATAATAAGTTGTTCCTCAACAGTCAGGGCAAGTGCTTATCAAGAAATAGTGTCCATTTCACAACAGATTTCCTTTTAGGTGCTCAGTTAGTTGTCACTGGTCAAGGAGAACATATGATATTTTCTCTTTGGGTCTGGCTTAATTCACTCAAAATGATGTTTTCCAGCTTCCTCCATTTTGTTGCAAATGACTGAATTTCATTGTTTTTTTTTTTTTTTTACTGCTGTGTAGTATTCTATAGAGTACATATCCCATAATTCCTTTATCCAGTCTTCTGTTGATGGACATTTAGGTTGATTCCAGGTCTTAGCTATTGTGAATTGAGCTGCAATAAACATTATGGTGCAGACAGCTTTTCTGTTTGCCAATTTAATTTCCTTTGGGTAAATTCCAAGGAGTGGGATGGCTGGGTTGAATGTTAGGGTTATATTCAGGTTTCTGAGGAATCTCCAGACTGACTTCTATAGTGGATTAATCAGTTTGCATTCCCACCAACAGTGGGTTAGTGTCCATTTTTCCCCACATCCTCACTTGCATCTGTTGTTAGTTGATTTCTTTATGTAAGCCATTCTGAGGTGAGGTGAAACCTCATTGTAGTTTTGATTTGTATTTCCCTGATGGCTAATGATCCTGAACATTTTTTCATGTGTCTGTTGGCCATTTGACTTTCCTCTTTTGAAAAATGTCTATTGAGGTCTTTGACCCATCTCTTAAGTGGGTTGTTTGTTTTGTTGTTGTGGAGTTTCTTGATCTCTTTGTAGATTCTGGTTATTAATCCTTTATTGCATAATTTGCAAATATTTTTTCCCATTTTGTTGATTGCCTCTTCACTTTCCTGACTGTATCTTTTGCAGTACAGAAACTTCTCAATTTTGATGTAATCCCAATTGCTAATTTTGGCTCTGACTGCCTGTGCTTCCGGGGTCTTTTCCAAGAAATCTTTGCTGGTTCCTATATCTTGCATTGTTTCTCTGATGTTCTCTAGTAATTTGATGGTGTTTGGGGTAACATATTTTAAAATTGCATTATTATTGTGGCCGGCACTATGGCGTAGTAAATTAATCCTCCACCTGTGGCACCGGCATCCCATATGGACGCCGGTTCTAGTCCCAGCTGCTCCTCTTCCAATCCAGCTCTCTGCTGTGTCCTGAGAAAACAGTGGAAAATGGCCCAAGTACTTGGGCCCCTGCACTCGCATGGGAGACTGGGAAGAAGCACCTGGCTCCTGGCTTTGAATTGGCACAGCTCTGACCATTGCGGCCACTGGGGAGTGAACTAATGGACAGAAGACCTTTCTCTCTGTTTCTCCCTCTCACTGTCTGTAACTCTTTCTCTCAAATAAATTTTAAAAGATGCATTACTGTCAAAAGGCTTAATACTTTAACAAATAAGTTTAACCAGTAAAATCACAAAGCCCCTAGTTTAGTGGGAATATAGACAATGGCTATGATTAATGATTGGAAAAATTATCATTTCAAACATATACAGTGAATTTTAAAGTAATCAGATCATTAAAACTACAGTAGCATAACGTTGTTAATCATTGGTTTGATAAAGGTATAAAACAAAGTTTTACAAAACTATATTTGCAGCAATACTGATGCACACAGACATTTCTTTCTTTTTTCTTTATTCTCCATACTACATTAAAAACTATCAGAACAGGGGCCTGATTTTTTTAAAATTCATCTTTGCATCCAAAGTGCTTTACGTAGTCTCGTCCCATGGTACCTATTAAATAAATATTTGTTGGATGGATCATTGGTTGAATGGATGACAACTTGTTGCAGAAATGATGATGGTATAGACTATGGAAGTACCCTTTTTGATATAGAGAAATGGATTCATTTAAGAGATAAGAAAGTAATGCATTACTTCATTTTGACTAAATGTGTGAGATGAAGGAGAGTAACATGAGGAATGGTAATGCTCTTCCCTGAGATAGACGGATGAATTATATCCCAGTACATTAAAGAAACTTACAGATATAATCAAAGAGCAATGGTCAGTAACCAGTGAAGAAAATAAGAGAATGAGAGATGCTCTAAAATGTGGGGTATGAATATGTTCTGAAGATTCTTCAGGAATATTTGTGAAAAACATCACATCCTGATTTAGTGAAATGTTTAAGAAATCCATTTGTATTTATTTTCTAGTAATCTTACAACAAATTACTACAAGCATAATGGCTTAAGATAATGAATATATTCTCACGCAATTCTAAGGATTGTTAGTCTGAAATAAAGGGGTGACCAAAGCCATGTTCACTCTGAAGTCTTTGGAAACAAATCCCTTCTTCCTTTTTCCAATTCCTTTCACTTCTGGTATTTCCTAATGGTGACAGAATAATCCCCACCTCTGACTCCATTTTCACATAGCTCTCCTTTGTCTTTCTGTATCTTCTTGTTAGGACACCAATCACTGTATTTGAAGCCCAACAAATCCAGTTTGACTTCTACTTAACATAATCACATCTGTAAAGAACTTATTTCCCAATTAATTCACATTCTGAAGTTCCAGATAGACATGAAACTTGGAGAGGATAGTGTTGGAACTACACCATTCACCTTATTATGACAAACATGGAAAAATATGAGCTGAATTCAAAGCTTTACATAAAGTGTTAACTAATAGATTTGTGTCAATTTTATTTTCATGATATTTAAAAAAACATTTGTCCCATGGTATATATTTTCATCTATGTCTTATATATGGGAAAATGAATATAATAGAATATAAGGGATCCCCTTTAAGTCCCAACTCAGTCACTTAATATTGGCTGTGTGGCTTGGGCAAGACACATCTGCATTCAAACTAGGAATCTATAAATCTCTAGGTTCAAATGTTTGATGATTCTGAATTAAACATAACACATTTCCTTTTGACTATACAACTGTGTTCATCAACAGGAGAAATTGTGAGGGGCCAAATCTGAGGAGTAAACTGTGAAGAGATAAAGCATATGAACCAAGGAGCCCAGGATACAGCTGTCTGGGACTGAGTGAAACAGGTGTCAGGCTTGGTAACTGAAGGGCATGCAGACAGAAGATGGGGCCTTAGGCATGTAAGAGACAGCACTGGACCTCACCCTCTACATTCATTCAAGGTCATCAGAAATAATAAAAGGGTGGATCAAAAAAATCAACAAAGAAGCTTGTCTCTGGGTAGAAAAATCATACACTGAGAATTCAGAATAGTAATTTTGAATCATTGATTGGTTTGATGTAGCTTGAGAAATTGGCACAAAGTCAGTGATAGCCCTGAGTCCCTTAGAAGAAATGATGTATAAAAACTGTTCTGAGAAGACACTATCAACACATGCTACAAAGAAGACCCTGAAATAAGCAATGAATCCATGATGAAATTATAAAATCTCACAAGAACAGTCTACCATGAAAAAGAATTAACAAACACATCAACATACATATATACATACATACATGCACACATCACAGCATTAGATTCCTAAATGTCTTGAGTAATTACATAATGTATTAGCAACAATAAATAAGTAAATAAGTAAATTTATTTAGTCATTTTAGATTTATAGAAAATTTTAAATGTAGTCTAGAAAGTTTCCATATACCCCACCCTACTTCCCCTGTTACTATCATTTTTCCTTAATGTAGTATATCCATTAAAATTAATGACCCTATATATATACACACACATATATATATATTATAAACTAAAGTCCACACTTTACTCAAATTTCCTTAGTTTTTACCTAATGTCATTTTTTTCTGTTTCATGGTCACACCCAGAATACCACATTAAATTTAGTTGTCATTTCTCATTAGTCCTTTTGCTTGTGACAGTTTCTCAGACTTCCCTTGTTTTTGATGACCTTGACAGTTTGTCAGGTATCCTGGCCAGCTGTGAGTCCTCTCAACTAGGATTTCTGTGATTGATGTTTGTCCTCTGATTACTCTGGGTTCCTGTGACTTTGGAGGAAGAACACCAATGCAAAGTGAATTTGTATCACATCCTCTCAAGGATATGTACTATAAATATCTCTTGTCATGACTGTGTTGACTTTGACCATGTGGTTGACATTGTGTTTGAGTTTCTCTTCTACAACTTTTCCCTTTGCCCCTTTTCATACTGAGCTCTTTGGAAAGATGTCTCTACATACAGGTTATAGTATTGAGTGGAAACTTATCTTCTCCCTGCTTAAAAGCAGAGTATTAGTTAAAATTATTTGATTTTCCTGCATGGGAAAATGTCCATTCTTCAATTTATTTCTTTATATTAAGTAATTTATGTTGTATTAACTTATGGATATTTAATTCTACTTCAGAGTATCAGATTTGTATAACTCATACCTTTTTGTCAGAGATAATTTGTTTTTTTAAAAATAATATATCACTGAAATATTTCAAAATAGAACTTTTAAGTGAAAAATACTCCTTGTGGTTATTAAGTGAGTATCACAGTGAATTGCAAGATGTGGATTGAAGTCTAGTGGGCTGAGAGTAGAAGGAATTCCAGGTTAGAATGTGAGCAAGGGCATAGGTACAGAGACAGGAGAAAGCCACATGGACTCAGTATGCAGCCAAGAAGAGGGAGTCAGAGGAAGCCTTGATTTCTAAGCCCAGTTCTACTCTTTCCTAATGTAATTAGCCTCAGGACTCCATTTCCTCCCCTTTAAACTGATGAGAATCAGATTGCTTAACCCACAGTACTTGAAGTGTAATCATAAGTGCAGGGAAAGTCTAAGCACTAAGCTCATCCCCTAGCAACTCCTTCCTAAGTGGCTGCCCTTGTGCTTCTGCACAGGCCATTGGGAGATAGAGAGAGGATGGAGCCAGATTCTCACAGACCTAGTGAATCATCACACTCTGTCCTGACGACAGTGAAAGGCAATAATGATGTTTTAGTAAGAAAATGACTTGAGGAGGCCACTGTAGAATTGCAGGGGTAGATGTGAGAAATCTTCCTAAAGGAGCCCACTCAATGTTTGGTGACAAATTACATGAAGAGAGGAAGGGGAGGATAGCAGAATACGTGGAGGTTTTAAGCCTGAGTAAATTAGAGGGGAAGGTGCTACAGCATAAATAGAAAAGGGAGTGTGCAGTTACTTTGGAAATAAAATTGGTTTTACAAGAAGCTTATAAATAGCATCGTTGGCAGGCAGCACTGTGGGAGTCCTCAGAAGAGTCTTGTGAACATTCTTTCCCTTGAGGCAGTTTCATGATTTGAGTGCAAAATGCTCGGGATTCAGTCCTGACTGTTAACCTGTAGCCAGTCTTGGTCTGCTCATCTGTCAAATGGGGATAACATAGGGTTCTTATGAAGATCAGGTGGCTTTTTCTCCAGGCCTCTGATCCCACTTAGAATGTGCACTAGGCTTTAACCATCAAGGAGGATGAATGGTTGCCAAGAACTCTAAAGTGAATGGACTCCCAGAAGATTGCAAGTTTACAGAAAAATGATGAAATTATCTGGTTTAGACAGTAATGAAGAGGTTCAAAATAGCAGTTCTTTCACACAGTAGTAATTTAGCCTGAACAAGTTAAAGTACCAGTGAGTAATTTATTACAAAATATGCATTATGATGTGCATAACTTAGTCAAATAAAAGCTCATAAAACTCAACTTCAGAAAGAGACATCTTTTAAAAGATTTATTTTAGGGGATTGATGCTGTTGTATAGTGGGTAAAGCTGCTGCCTGTAGTGCTGGCATTACTTACAGGTGCCAATTTGAGTCCCGGCTGCCTCATTTCCAATCCAGCTCTCTGCTAATGTGCCAGGGAAAGCAGCAGAAGATGGCCCAAGTGCTTGGGGCCAAGCATCCAAGTGCGAGATCAAGAGGAAGCTCTTGGCTCCTCCTGTCTTTGGACTGGCCCAGCTCTGGCCTTTGTGGCCCTTTGGGGAGTGAACAGATAGATGGAGGCTCTCTCTCTCTCTCTCTTTCTCTCTCTCTAGCTCTACCTTCCAAATTAATAAAATATTTTTAAAGACTTATTTTATTTATTTGAAATAGAGTTACAGAGTGAGAGAGAGGGAGAGACAGAGGTCTTCCACCTGCCAGTTTACTCCCCAAACTGCCACAATGGCCAGGGCGGGGCCAATCCAAAGCCAGGAGCCAGAAGGTTTCTGGGTGCAGGGGCTCAATGACTTGGGCAATCCTCTGCTGCTTTTCCAGGCTCATTAACAGGGAGCTAGATTGGAAGTAGAGTAGCTGGAACTTGAATGGGCACCCATATGGGATGCTGGTGCTGCAGGTGGCAGCTTTAACCACTATGCAACAATGCTGGCCCAGAAAGAGACATTATTAATTCAGGTTGTAAACATAGCACTTCTGTTTATAACATTGAAATTTTGAAACAAAGTAGGATTCAGGGAAACATACAATCACTTATCTAAAATAAATAACTAGTTTTATGTTCTTACGAAATATTGAAACCTACATAGTTAAATGTTGTTATATATTCTGTTAGCATGGACACAATATGTCCAAAACATTATATACACAAGAAGTACCTTACAGTTTATCTGTCATATTCTTGGATATATAAATATCTATAAAAATGTGTCTCCATCCTTAAGATATCAGTGTATATACATTAGATAACAATATGGGGAATATGTCTTAAATAGTATGTGAATATGAAACATGACATGCACTATGAATTGTAAATGTTTACTTTTAGAAGCCAATAAGAAAGTATATATTTGTGGGGCCAGTGCTGTGGCTCACCAGGTTAATCCTCAGCCTGTGTCACCAGCATCCCATTTGGGCGCCGGGTTTTAGTCCCGATTGTTCCTCTTCCAGTCCAGCTCTCTGCTGTGGCCCAGGAGGGCAGTGGACGATGGCCCAAGTGCTTGGGGCCCTGCACCCGCATGGGAGACCAGGAAGAAGCACCTGGCTCCTGGCTTCGGATCGGTGCAGCCTGCCGGCCGTAGCGGACATTTGGGGGGTGAACCAGCAGAAGGAAGACCTTTCTCTCTCTCTCTCTCACTGTCTATAACTCTACCTGTAAAATAAATTAAAAAAATAAAAAAGAAAGTATATATTTGTAAAAGCATTTAGAACATTGAATCTTCCTTACCATATATACTGAAGGTACATAAACCATATTCATAAGAAAAATAACAACAAAAAGAAGGGGGGAAAGCAGGAATTTTAAAATCCTTTTTTTAAAGATTTATTTATTTATTTGAAAGTCAGAGTTACACAGAGAGAGGAGAGGTGGGGGGGGGGGGTCTTCCATCCGATGGTTCACAATCCAATTGGCTGCAATGGCTGGAGCTGAGCCGATCTGAAGCCAGGAGCAAGGAGCTTCTTCTGGTTCTCCCATGAGGCTAGAGGGACCCAAGGACTTGGGCCATTTTCTACTGCTTTCCCAGGCCATAGCAGAGAGCAGAATAGGAAGCGGAGCAGTGGGTCTCAAATTGGTGCCTTTATTGGATGCCAGCACTCCAGGCCAGGGTGTTAACCTGCTGTGCCACAGCGCCGGCCCCAGTAATGTTAAAATCTTATATAAAAGAAATACTTTGTTCCTCACTTATTAAGTATTAATTTGTCAGGGTTAAAAATCTCCAGTAAATCCTATATATGGGTCACACATATTCTGACCAAGACCAAATGAAAAATTGTAAAAATGAGAACCAGTTCATATTAAAAGCAAGTCTTTATTTAAAATATCTCATCCCCCAAAGCCTTCTTAGATCATTCACACGTGAATGAGTTAGGCATGCAATACATGTCCATGGGTCATCATAAAATACTGAGTATCCCAGGAGAGGCTTCATATTCCCTTTGACTGAGTTACGCTGCCAGGCCCTGGATCTGCTATCGGCACTGAGCCTGGCTTTCTGATGGTTCAGGTGTTCATTGTAGTGTGGACATTTCATGTTCACAGTCCTGCTTTATGGATGAATGGGCAGGCTACACAATCCAGCTGTGGAAGAGTAAAACCCTTCTGCCTGGCATTCAGACAGAAAATTTCCACAAATGGCAGTATGTGATCTTTTTGTCTAGACCTTGGATTGGCATAGAAATTCAAATGATCTTGAGATTTCTGAGTTGGTACACATCAAGGGTCTGTGATGATCAGCAGTGCTTCCCTGTTTATTGGAATTGTCTTAATAATCCTGCTATTGCTTGAATTTGGTGTGTTCCCCTAAACTAATGAGGAAGTTTAAATCCTAAAGTTCTAAGTTAATGGCATCAACAAGATGGAAAGTTAATAATTAAATAGTGGTGTTTGGAGGTGGAGCCTTTGGGAAAGGATTAGATTCTGACATGAAAACAGGGGTCCATGATTGAATTCTGGTTACTCGAAAGAGAGACCACACGGTGACATATATGTGTGCACCTAAGGTGATTTGATACAGCCCCGTGGGAGCTTTGCAAGGCCATATACAATGCTGTTTGGAATGTCTATCTACAGAACCACAGCCTTTTCTTTATAAATTAGCCTGCCTCTGGTGTTTCATTGTATGTTGATTAATACAAGCATACTGTGAACACTGTCCATTTCAAACTTTCTCAGTATCACCTGGGCACCTGGAAGTCTGAATTTTCAGCACTCCAGTACGTATAATTACATGTATACATGTACACATGTATATATACATTTGTGTGTGTGACCAACAATTAGTGAACATTTGGTTTGCGCTATGCATGGTGTTAGACACTGAGAACACAAGGATTAACACAATGTAGAGACTTAGCTCAAAAGCAAATAAACTTATACAAAGGGAGAGAAAGCTAAAAAAGAGCTATTGATACTATAAATGTGACAGACAATACTGATGTTGGAAGTCAGAGCAATAGGAGTGCTAAAGACCGCAATCAAGTCCATGTGGAAGATTCCTCAATGGCCCTGAAGTTTGGTTAGGATGCTGCTGAGTGAAGAAGTTTATTATTCAAAGCAACATAAATGAATTATTTAGCAGGCTAATAGGGCTGGATTGCACCATGTTAGGAGAAATGGGAAAGGCTGAAGCAGAAAGATGTGTAGCAGATAAAGAACCTAGTGTGAATTGTTGCTATGCACAGTAGGGAGACACGGATGGCTTTTGGGATGGAGGATGTTGGAAACTGGAATCTGTTCCCCTGGTGCTTTAGGGTGGAGATCCAACATGATCAAACATGATTTAGCAATACTAAATATGCTAAATATGCACGTCAGTCCTTTCCAATTCCACTATTTGGATCAGTAACTCCAAATCGTTGAAGCTATAGAAAAGGACCACCTACAATCCTGACATTCTGTAGCTGTGGGCTCCTGTGAGGGCTTGGAATCACTCTAATGCTAATTAATGGGAATCCAAGAACATTTATAGTGATTTGAAAGATCAAAAGAAAAGACTTTAAAAGCAATTTTAATATCGTTCTAAAGGGCACTTGTACGCAGGAGAAGAAACAAGTACCAATCATTCTCAATCATAACTGCAGGGATCTGCTGGTCACCACAGTTTCTCTGAAAAGGAGACAGCCAGCCAGCAAACACAGCTCAAATGCCATCTGAGGGCACAGGAAATGCCAACACCTGAAGCCTGTCACCGGGAGTCAGACTCAGAGAAGGCTAGTGCTGAAGAGCTCTGAGAACCCCTCCCACTTCTGCTCCTGCTTCTGGAAGCTGGGGGGTCATAGCTTCAGACTGCAAAGCGGAGAGTTTTATTCTTGGAACTCTGGAGACAATGATGACAGCTGTGGGCTGTAAGAGACAAAGAATTATAGCCAAGGACTCTATGCTCTGTCACCGTATTTTCCAAATGAAAAAGCCAGGGCATGCACTCTGACAAAGTATGTATTCCAACTTGTGATTCATTTTCATGAAAAGACAAAGGAGAAAATATTTTCAGTGTGAACTGTCTTGGAAAAATCACACGGAAAACAGATGCAGTCTTAGGAGCAACCTGGAGGAGGACAGGGAACTGGCTGTGGTGATTTGAGAGGAGGGTCTTCCAAACTGCTGTCCAATGTCTCTGGTGCAGAAGTGCCAGCCACAGAAGGATGACAGAGAGAGTAACATTCTGAACAAACGCCTGTTGTAGGGTGTGCATTTAAATAATATGTATTATTGAATAAATGAATAAACTAATAACAGACTGCACAAAGAAAATTGGCCATACAATAGGCAGATATACAATGCTGTTCTCATGCTGTAGGAAAAAATTGCAGTCATGTTTGTTCCCTTGCCTTCCTCCTCAAAATATGGTCATGGAGCAGTAGTTAGAGCTTTATCTGAGAATATGTAAGAAATGCAGAAATGTAGTGCCTGCTCCTGACCTATTCAGCTGGAGTCTACATTGTAATCCTCTCCCCAGCTGTTCATGTGTGCTTTCAAGTTTGAGAAGCACTGTGCCTGAAGGGCATGCCCAGTGATCAGAATTTAAAAATACAGATGTACAGGAACCCAGGGTGTTGGGCAGAGTATTGGATTATCTGAGAGAGAAACAATCATTGGCTAAAGGCTATGAGGATAGGTGGTTGAAAACCAGTTTTCATGAGGCACAAGACAAGGCCCAGAAACAAGTGAGAGCTGGCGGATTAAGGTTATACATAAAGGGCCAGTGCTATGGCTTAGCTAGTAAAGCAACTGCCTGTAGTGCTGGCATCCCATATAGGCGCTGGTTGGAGACCCGGCTGCTCCATTTCTGATCCAGCTCTCTGCAATGGCCTGGGAAGGCAGTAGAAGATGGCCCAAGTGCTTGGGCCCCTGCACCCATGTGGGAGACCCAGAAGAAGCTCCAGGCTCCTAGCTTCAGATCAGCCCAGCTCTGGCCATTGCGGCCATTTGGGGAGTGAACCAGCAGTTGGAAGACCTCTCTGCCTCTGCCTCTGCCTGTCTGTAACTCTGCCTTTCAAACAAATAAATAAATCATTTTAAAAAAAGGGTATACATAAATTGTTAAAAAGTAATGAAAATTCTAAATTTTTTTTCAGATGCTAAAAATAATAACTTTCCGCTTTTCATTTATTTATCTAGCATTCCTTGGAGATTTAGAAATTATAAATACTCTGTTTGAGATATATATTTAAGTCTCTTTAAAGGTTAAATGTTGCCTCCAAGGAAAGTCTTTCTTGGGGTGGGGGTGGGGGCTCTAGAGCTACATCTTTGAAATGTGAGCACCAGGGAGGATGGGTCCCCATCTCCCTGTCATTGCGGGAGGGTTGCTTAGATTCAGACTCCAAGTTGTATTTCCCAATTTGTCACAAGGTTAAATTTTTAGTTTTCCTTTGTATACAATTAACATATATAATCTGTTACATGCATGTCTATACCTAGATAGAGCAATTGTGAAGTTTTTGCTTCACAGTCTTTTCAGTGCATTACCTGTGACTCACGTTGCAGACTAGATGGATGCTAACTAATATTAATTTATTAATGCAGATAATATGATTCAATATTTCTGCATTCTGTGCAGAGCATTTTGGTTTGATAGGAAGTTTGTTTTTAATTATTTCCTGAATACCAGTCAGGAATGAATAGTTTTTCTCACCAGTTGTTCATAGGAGTAATGATCCTCAAAATGACTATATGTAAAAAGCAGCAGAGTCAAAGATGTGTTGTCATTTGATTTGTATTTGAAAGCTCATGCTATATAGCAACAGGTGTTATGAATATATCTTAAAAATGAAATTTAAACTATATGACAGTGGAGAAGTAGGAACTGTCTTTTATATAGAAGAGACAAAAATCTGAATGTCTAGATCTCTTAAGACTTTTTCTCTCCAACTGCCAGAAACAGTGTTCCATCAAGTTCTGAAAGTCACAGGTGGATTGCTTCTCTGCCATTTGGCTAAGAGTATGTGTGAAAGTCACAGATGATGACCTTTATTCTCTAGGTGTCAGTTTATGTAATCACCAGCAAAAAGCCTCCTGTGGCCCTGCAAGGCTGGGGTAGGTGGTGCTCCTTTGTGCTTTCACTGGGCCTGGCTGTCAGGCCCCAAATACATTGTGATTTCTCTTAGGGTCAGGGCTTTGTCTAATTCACCTCTGTATTTCTAGCACCTAGCATGAGGTCTGGCACACAGTAGTACTTAATAAATACCCATGAAATGGCTGTATGTTAGGTGAAAAACAGTTATTGAGACATGTGAGAGAGAGGTTGGGAGGGAGACAGAGCTACTGACATTCTCAGCAGAGAGAGCAGCATGAACATATGAAGGCACAAATAGTGAGTATAAGGAATGACAAATGTTTTTAGAATTACTGAAGCATAGAGTGCAAGGGAGAGAACAGTAGGAGATGCAATTGGAAAAGAGCAGAGAATCAGCTTCATCTCATGGTAAATGTAACACGGACTTCTGTTTCCCTCGGCAGATTCTTGGGGTTGTCTATTGAAGTCAGCATCAGTTTAATGTGAGCATGGTATAGGTGATTTTCCCTGCCACATGACCTTCAGAGATAGCGTATTTCTATTACATTCCAAAATATCTGTGATGGTCTAAAATACAGCCCATTGAAAATTTCAGGGGAACCTTCCCCAGAAGGAAAGTTATCTAACTCAGAGGGGATCTTCATGTAAACTGGACTCCACAAAATACAACCACTTAACACTGGTATGTTAATTAATGCTGATATGTTGCAGCAAGTCTGACAAGACATTTTGATGAGTTATATCCATGGTGGTGGAAGATATATAGATAATAAGCCACAAATATTTCCTAATCTGACCCATTTTGGAGATTTTGTATAATATAATGGACAAATGCTAACATGAGATGGTCTTGGAAATCAAAAAACTTGGTGAATTGGAGAAAATCTTTACAAAATGTTAGAAGATCTCAATTTTCTGCTCTGTCCATAGTGAGTTCTCTGTTTACTGGCAAGTCACATAGCTCTATGACCACATACCCCCCCAAACATGTTTTATCATGAATAAGCTTTAGAGTTGTATTGAGAATAGTATGAGACCTTGGATATAGAACTCCAAAATAGTAATTGTGGATTTTATAATTAATAAAAGTCAAGGCTGAAATCAACTGAGCAGTCATTATGAGCATAGCTCAATTTCAGACCTTCATGGAAGATATAGAGAACTAAAAGTTTGCATTTGCTGCTCTCAATGTCCTCTTTACTTTAACAATAAAGACAATAAACACACAGAGACAATGGAAGATAATTAAATACTTATATTAAAGCAATATGAGTTCAGATAAAAGAGGAGTAATTAAAAAATGAGTTGAGAAGCCTGCAGGTTGAATGACACAGAATGAAATTACTTTTTATTTTTTCTTCTTTCATATCCTTTCTTAGTACTATTTTCAGGGGAAAAATAATAGAAGTCTCTATACCTATTCATCATAAAAACTCTCAACTAGGGCTAGAACTAAAACCAGAACTAGAAGAGGACTATCTTAATTTGACATGCCATTTATTAAAAGCATACAGCCAATATTATATTAAATGGTTAAATTCGAGATTATTTTCTTTCACATCTTAATTTGATACTATACTGGAGGTTCAGTTAATGTAATGAGGCATGACATTTCAGAAACATAATTACATTTAAGGAAAAACTTTAAATCCTTCAGGAAATAGGATTGTCTGAGGAGACTGCAAAGCAACTATTCTAAATGAGTTTGTCAAGGTTGTACAATATAAACTAAATATACAAACTAATTGCAGTTTTATATACTAGCAGAAAACATTCATAAAATGAAATAAGATATTTATAATATAGCCACAAGATGAACATAGAGTGATTAGGGAGGAAGTTAAGAAAATATGTTCAATATCCATACACTGAAAACTACTATACATTACCATGAAAAATTAAAAAGAATATTCTCAAGGGCTCTTGAGCCAGATCTGAATGCTTTAAGGGCTGATTCTGAGGCCAGAGTGCTGTTTAGGACATCTGCCATTCTATGAGTCTGCTGTGCATCCCGCTTCCCATATTGGATCATTCTCTCCGTTTTTGATTCTATCAGTTAGTATTAGCAGACACTAGTCTTGTTTGTGTGATCCCTTTGACTCTTAGACCTATCAGTGTGATCAACTGTGAACTGAAATTGATCACTTGAACTAGTGAGATGGCCTTGGTACATGTCACCTTGATGGGATTGTATTGGAATCCCCTGGCTCAATTCTAACTCCATCATTTGGGGTTGTTCCGATTGAGCATGTCCCAAATTGTACATCTCCTCCCTCTCTTATTCCCACTCTTATATTTCACAGGGATCACTTTTCAGTTAAAATTTAAACACCTAAGAATAATTGTGTGTTAATTACAGAGTAATTTTTTGTAAGTATTTTTACACTTTGTGTTTCTGTGTGGGTGCAAACTGATGAAATCTTTACATAGTATATACTGAATCGATCTTCTGTATATAAAGATAATTGGAAATGATTAAAAAATCTTGGTGTTAAATTGGAAATTGCATAGACACTCTGGAAAAAAAAGGAAGACCTAAATGAAAGATCTCTGAGATCCCAGTGGAACGAATGGGGCCATCAAAGAAGGAGGTACCTTTCTCTGAAGGGAGGAGAGAACCTCCACTTTGACTATGACCCTGTCGGAATAAGATTGAAGTTGGCGAACCCTAACAGCTTCCATAGCCTCGGCAACTCATGACTAGACCCTAGGGAGATTACTGATGCCATAAACAAGAGTGTCAAATAATTAAATCAACTTCACGAGTTACTGTGTACTTACGTCTCATGTGGGATCTGTCCTTAATGTGCTGTCCACTGTGAAGTAATGCTATAACTAGCACTGAAACAGTATTTTACACTTTGTGTTTCTGTGTGGGTGCAAACTGATGAAATCTTTACTTAGTATATACTGAATCAATCTTCTGTATATAGATAATTAAAAATGAAAAAAAAATCTTGGTGTTAAATTGGAAATTGCCTAGAAAAGTAATCAATTTTTTAAAAAAATATATATCATGTAGGATCTCTGTCCTTAATGTGCTATACATTGTGAATTAATACTATAACTAGTACTCCAACAGTATTTTTCACTTTGTGTTGCTATGTGAGGGCAAACTGTTGAAATCTTTACTTAATATATAGTAAACTGATCTTCTGTATATAAAGAGAATTGAAAATGAAAAAAAAAATCATTCATTTATTTACTTATTTAGTAGTTCTTTTAACAAAATAAGAATTATATGATCCAGAAATTCCTCTTCTGGGTATTTGTTCCCAAAGAATTCAAAGTAGGATCTCAACCAGATATCTGTACACCCATCAAGTAGAAACAACCCAATCCATAGAGGTATGGATAAACAAACGTGGTTTATCTACATGACGCAATACAATTTAGCTTTGAAAGGGAGGGAGATTCTTTTTTTTTTTTGGCAGGCAGAGTGGACAGTGAGAGAGAGAGACAGAGAGGGGGGTCTTCCTTTGCCGTTGGTTCACCCTCCAGTGGCCGCCGTGGCCAGCGTGCTGTGGCCGGCGCACCGTGCTGATCCGGTGGCAGGATCCGGGTGCTTCTCCTGGTCTCCCATGGGGTGTAGGGCCCGGGCACTTGGGCCATCCTCCGCTGCGCTCCTGGGCCACAGCGGAGAGCTGGCTGGAGGAGGGGCAACCGGGACGGACTTCGGCGCCCCAACCGGGACTAGAGCCCACTGTGCCGGCGCCGCAAGGTGGAGGATTAGCCTAGTGAGCTGCGGCGCTGGCTGAGGGAGATTCTAACACATGCTACAGCAGGGATATTATGCTAAATGAAATATGCGAATCACAAAAGGAAAATGACTGTATGGTTCCACATATAAGAGGCATCTCAAGCAGGCAGATTCATAGAAAGTAGAACAAAGCCTCACAGAGGCTGGGAGCAAGGAATTGAGAGCTGGTATTGAGTAGGTTAAAGTTCCTCTTTAGAGATGAGAAGGTTCTGGAAGGTGGGGGTGGTGGTGACTACACAACCACATGAGTGCATTTGATGCCATTAAACTGTATGTTTGATGGTGATTCAAAGGCAGATTTTGCGTTATGTATATTTTCCAATGGCTTAAGAAGCAGCAAGTTGGCCGGAGCCATGGCTCGCTGGGATGATCCTCCGCCTGCGGCGCCAGCGCACCGGGTTCTGGTCCCGGTTGGGGCACCGGATTCTGTCCTGGTTGCCCCTCTTCCAGTCCAGCTCTCTGCTGTGGCCCGGGAGTGCGGTGGGGGGTGGCCCGGGTGCTTGGGCCCTGCGCCCGTGTGGGGGACCAGGGGAAGCACCTGGCTCCTGGCTTCGGATCGGTGCGGTGCGCCGGCCGCAGCGCGCTGACCATAGTGGCCATTTGGGGGGGGGTGGACCAATGGAGGGAGGAGCTTTCTCTCTGTCTGTCTGTGTCTCTCTCTCTCACTGTCTAACTCTGCCTGTCAAAAAAAGGAGCAGCAGCAAGTAGCAGCAATAATAATAAAACAACTTCCTTACCTGTCTGGGGAGCTAACTCTGAGGTACATGCTCTGTACCACGTCCAATAGTTTCCCCCAAAGGATCAAACTCCAGGTGGCCACATGTGACCTGCTTGATAATGGGTCCTACACTATCTCCTCCACTCCTGTCATTTCCCATTCCCAGTTCCCTGGGGTCACCTCCCGGACAAATGACTTGCTCTCAAGCCCTTATCTCACAGTCTGCTTCTTAGGGAACCCAAGTCATGTGCCCCAGGCAAAGTATTTTCCAGAATGACCTAGAACACTGTATTTGGTGGGGGCTGGGGGGTGGATCATCAGGGTTCAGCAGCAGCTGTGTAACCTTGAGCCAGCTACTTCTCCAGAGGGCCACAGTCAAGTGGGATCCTGCTAGAACCTTGAGTAATGTCATGGGTGTTGAATGAGACAGCCTGTATAGTTAGCTCCACTACGTAAACAGAGATTACAGTGGTGGTGATGGAGAAGGGGCGTTAGCTCTTGGCATCTCCAAGGAGGAGAGAGAAGGTTCCAGGAATCAGTGCTCATTTATGTGAAAAGCGGTCCTTCCCCTCCCTAAAAGAAGATTCCAAGTCTTAGTTTTCTTTCCCTTGGCTTTGCAATGAGTAGACTCACCTCCAGAGTTCTTCACCTCTGATGTTGACAGAGCCAGCAAGACACTGAGAGCTGGAACAGAAAGAAGAGGTGGTTGGGTCAGGTGGGGTCCTCAGAGGCTCCAGGCAAGCTATGTCCTTGGTCTCCCATTGCCCAGTCATCCGTGTTTGCTTCTGTGTCTTCTTCTGGGTAGCTGTATCCAGGAGGTCACGGGGAGCAGCATGCACTACTAGAGCATGTGAGGTGCAGTTGATTGCAGCTGTATGTCCCAACTTGTGACAACCCAGCTGCTAAGGCAGCAGTTTCTACAAGTCCAGCACTGGAATCACATGTTGCATCTCCTGTCTGCATTCAATAGTCTCTATGAGTTCAGACCTCAAACCCTGCACTGTGCAATAGAAATATAATCTGAACCACATAGAGCCTTTTGACTCTTCGAGCAGCCATATTTTTAAAAAGCAAAGAGAGAGACCAGGAATGTGGCATACTAAGTTAAGCCTCCGCCAACAGTGCCAGCATCCACTATGGGCACCAATTAGAGTCCTGGCTGCTCCACTTCTGATCCAGCTTCCTGCTGATGGCCTGGGAAAGCAGTGGAAGATGGTCCAAGTGCTTGGGCTCCGCAACCGTGTGGGAGACCCAGAAGAAGCTCCTGGCTTCAGATTGGCCCAGCTCCAGCCATTGTGGCCACTTGGGAAGTGAACCAGTTGTTAGAAGACCTCTCTCTCTCTCTCTCTCTCTCTCTCTCTCTCCCTCTCCCTCTCCCTCTCCCTCTCCCTCTCCCTCTCCCTCTCCCTCTCCCTCTCCCTCTCCCTCTCTGCCTCTCTGCCTCTCTGCCTCTCTGCCTCTCAAATAAATCATATGTTAAAAAGCAAAAAAAAAAAAAAAAGAAAAATTAAAAAGACACAAATAAAAGCAAGATAAACCATGTTCCTGGGCTGGAAGATTTAATTATCTTAAAGTTATATAAACTTTATGATAGACAAAATATATGTAGAGTTGAAAAGCTTCAGAATACTCTGGAGAGGAGTTGGAGATTGACCAGGAAAGGACATGAGAAAATTCTGAAGTTGCGGAAATATTATGTATATTAATAGGAATGTGAATCACAAAGATAGAAAACATGGGGAGATCCAGTATGATTGAATAGAAAGGCTCTGCACTCAACCCTGGCACAGAGAGGCATCAGAAAAACAAGGGAAGTATCATGTTTTCAGAGTGAGCAAAAACTTAAATAAAGAAGTGACAGTAAACACTAAAAGCCAGGAAAGAGAGAGAGAGGGAGAGGGAGAGAGAGGGAGGGAGGGAGAATGAATGGAACACAGCACTCTGCAGCTTCTAACTCTGCATTTCACTCCTCCATGTCCACCCTTGCCAGTGCACAAATCTCAGAATAACCTATATTTTCTCTGTGGAACCAGGCAAGATATACTTTGTATTTTCCAGTGCTGAGACTGGAGCCTTTGGTACTTCACTCACACCCATCCAGGAGGATCTGGAGCATATCATACAGTTCTAGCACCACAGATATCAGTGCTATAAGCCTCAGCATCATTCAGGCTTGTAAGGCAGAACAAGAAGACAGCCTCTTCTATGTACCACAGCACCAGGAATGTGGCTACAGCCATCACAAGTCTAGTGTGATTGACAGCCAACTTTCTGGTCACTGAAGACACGCACCCTTGGGAGCCCATGTCCACCTCAAAATCAAACTACTACTTTCACTAAGTTCTGAATACTAGACCACTGTAGCACACATAACACTGCTGACATTTATTACAGCTTAATTAACTACTCAGAGGTTACAGTTCTGGGCTCACTTAGAACAAAATACAAAGCAGCTACCCAAGTGACGCCTCACATACTATTTAAACATAAAATGGCTTTTTTTGTTCCGCCAATGAAATACTACTCCATAAACAAGAAGGAACTTATGTAGGGACACAGGAAACCTAGATAAGCAAGGAATCATGACTTCTCCTAAAGAATACCTTCAAACTAGTTCTCTAGAAGCAGATCCCAATGTGAGGGAATCCTATGAAAATAATTAAAAATGATGAATTAAGAAAATTCAATGAGATGCAAGAAAATATAAGGAAACAATTCAAAGAAGCAAGGAACAAATAAGCGAGGAATTCAACAAAAAGAAGTCATTAAAGGTAATCAATCAAAAATTTCACAACTGAAAACCTCAATTGATGAAATAAAAAATACAGTTGAGAGCTTCAATAACAGAATAGTCTAAATAGAAGAAAGAATTTCTGATTTTTTGGACAAGACTTTTGAAACAAACCAGTCAAAAATAAAATGTATTATTTTTTTAAAAAATTGCATTTAAATTATACAAGTTTCATTTATTTCATTTACAAAGATTTAGTAGCAAAATAATACTTCCCTACCCCCCGCCTCAGCTCCAATCCTCCTTCCTATGCTCATTCACATTTCTACTATTAATCTTTTTTAAAAGATTTATTTTATTTATTTGAAAGACAGAGTTACAGAGAGAGGTCGAGACAGAGAGAGAGGTCCTCCATCTGCTGGTTCACTCCCAAGATGGCCCCAACAGCCGGAGTTGAGCTGATCCGAAGCCAGGAGCCAGGAGCTTCCTCCGGGTCTCCCACATGGGAGGACGTGGGCCATCTTCCACTGCTCTCCCAGGCCACAGCAGAGAGCTGGATCCGAAGAGGAGCAGCTAGGACTAGAACCGGCACCCATATGAGATGCTGGCACTGCAGGCAGTGGCTTTAACCCACTATGCCACAGTGCCGCCGCTGCCTCTTAATTTTTACAAAGATCTATTTTCAGTTTTCTTAATGATCATATGGCCACCTTGATGGGATTGTATTGGAATTCCCTGGCCTGTTTCTAACTCCATCATTTGGGGCAGTTCCGATTGAGCATGTCCCAAATTGTACATCTCCTCCCTCTCTTATTCCCACTCTTATATTTCACAGGGATCACTTTTCAGTTAAAATTTAAACACCTAAGAATAATTGTTTGTTAATTACAGAGTTCAACCAATATTACTAGAATAAAAAAAAACTAAAATGGATAAAGTATTACATTGTACAACAACAGTCAGCACAAGAGCTGATCAAGTTACTGTTTCTCATAGTGTCCATTTCACTTCAGCAGGCATACATTTGGATAAGGAAATTATGGGACATGTACTCTATAGAATACTATACAGCAGTCAAAAACAATGAAATCCGGTCATTTGCAATAAGATGGAGGAATCCGGAAACATCATTCTGCGTGAATTAAGCCAGTTCCAAAGGGACAAATATCATATGTTCTCCCTGATTGGTGACAACTAATTGAGCACCAAAGGGGAAACCTGTTGAACATTTTTTCAAGTGTTTGTTGGCTGTTTGAATTTCCTCTCTTGAAAAGTACCTATTCAAGTCCTTTGCCCATTTCTTACCTGGATTATTTGCTTGTGGTTGTTTGAGTTATTTATAGATTCTGGATGGTATCCCTTTATCAGTTGTGTAGTTTGAAAATATTTTCTCCTATCCTGTCAGGTCCCTCTTCACTTCTCTGAGTGTTTCTTTTGAAGTGCATAACTGTTCTACAGCTTGATATAATATGATTTGTCAATTTTGGCTTTTATTGACTGTGTTTCTTTGGTCTTTTCCAAGAAGTCTTTGCCTATGCCAATGTCTTGCATAGTCTCCTTAAAGTTCTGTAGAAATTTGATGGTACTGGGTCATAGATTTAGGTCTTTGATCCATTTTCAGTGAATTTTTGTATAAGGTGTAAAGTATGGGTCTAGTTTCATACTTTTGAATCTGGAGATCAGGTTTCCCCAGGACCATTTGTTGAAGAAACTGACCTTACTCCAGGGATTGTTTTTAGCTCCTTTGCCAAAGATCAGTTGGTTGAAGATGTGTGACTTGATTTCTAGAGTTTCTATTATGTTCCAATGGTCTATGTGTCTGTTTGTGAGCCAGTACCAAGCTGTTTTGATTATAACTGCTCTGTAGTTTATCTTGAAATCAGGTATTGTGATGCCTCCTTTGTTTTGGTTGTATATGATTGTTTTAGCTATTTGGGATCTCTTGTATTTCCATGTGAATTTTAGCATCATTTTTTATAGATCTGAGAAGAATGTTACTGGTATTTTGATTTGGATCACTAAATTGCTTTCAGTAGTATGAGCATTTTAATGATGTTGATTCTTCCAATCCATGAACATGGAAGAATTTCCATTTCTCTCTTTAATGTTTTGTAATTTTCATTGTATAGATCTTCAACATATTTGGTTAAATTTATTCCAAGGTATTTGATTTTTTTTTGTAGAAATTGTGAATAGGAATGATCTTATAAGTTCTTTCTCACCCATGGAATTGTTTGTGTATACAGAGACTACTGATTTTTCTATGTTGATTTTTTATCTTGCCACTTTACCAAACTCTTTTATGAGTTCCTGTAGTCTCTCAGTGAAGTATTTTGGATCGCCTATACATAGAATCATTCCATCTGCAAATAGGGATAGTTTCATTTCCTCCTTTCCAATTTGTAGACCTTTGATTTCTTTTTCTTGCCTACTGGTTGTGCCTAAAACTTCCAGGACTACATAAAATAGTAATGGTGAGAGTAGACACCCTTGCCTGGTTCTAGATATTATTGGAAAATGTTTCCAGCTTTTCCCCATTCAATAGGATGCTTGCCGTGGGTTTGTCATAACTTGCCTTAATTGTGATGAGGAATGTTCCTTCTATACCCAATTTTCTTAACGTTTTCTTAATGAAAAGATGCTATATTTTATCAAATGCTTTCTTGGATCCTTTAAGGCAATCATATAATTTTAGTTTTTTGGTTTGTTAATTCAATGTGTCAAATTTATTGATTTGTGAATGTTGAACCATCCCTGCATACCAGGAATAAATCCCACTTGGTCTGTGTAAATGATCTTTCAGAGGTGTTGTTGAATTCTATTAGCTAGTATTTTCTTGAAGATTTTTGCATCTATGTTCATCAAGGATATTGGTCTATAGTTCTTTTTCTCTTTTGTATCTTTTTTCTGGCTTAGGAATTAATGTGATTCAGGTTTCATAGAAGGAATTTGGGAGAATTCCCTGCATTTCAGTTTGGAATAACTTGAGAAGAATCAAAATTAGTTCTTTAAATGTCTGGTAGAATTCAGCAGTGAAGCTGTCAAGTCCTGGGCTTTTCTTTCTTGTAAGGGTCTTTATAATGATTCAGTTTCATATTGGTCGTTGGTCTATTTACATTTTCTATGTCTTAATGTCTCAATTTTGGTATATTGTATGTGTCTAGGAATCTGTCCTTTCCTTGTAGGTTTCCCAATTAATGACATACAGCTATTTGTAGTAATTTCAATTATTATTTTTATTTCTGTGATATGTGTTGTTAAATTACTTTCTTTCAACTCTGATTTTATTGATTGGGTTTTCTCTCTCTCTCTTTTTTTTTTTTTTGTTGTTGTTATTTCAACCAGTAGTCTATCAATCTTGTATATTTTCTTAAAAAAACAGCTCTTTATTTCATTGATCTTTTGTATTTTTTGATTTGATTTTGTTTACTTTTCTCTTAATTTTAGTTATTTCTTTCTCCCTACTAATTTTGGATTTGGTTTGTTGTTACTTTTCTAGATCCTTGAGATACATTGATAGCTCATTTATAGTCACCAATTGCTAAAAAACTTCCCTACTAACATTGCATTGTTGTATCACATAAATTTTCATATGATTTATTGCCATCTTCATTTCCAGAAATATTTTGATTCCTTTTATGACACACTATTCCTTTAGGAACATGTTGTTCAGTCACTATGTGTTTGCATATGATCTGGAGATTCTTGTATTGTTGATTTCCAGCTTCATTCCATTGTGGTCAGAAAAAATGGATAGTGTGAGTAAGTTTTCTGAATTTTCTGAGACCTGCTTTAGGCCTAGAATATGGTCTACCCTAGAGAAAATTCCATGTACTGAGAAGAATGTGTATTATGCAACTTTAGGATGAAAATTTCTGTAAATATCAGTTAGGTCCATTTTATCCATAGTGTCAATTAGCTCTGTTATTTCTTTATTGATTTTAGGTCTAGTTGATCTGTTCATTGATGAAAGCATTGTGTTGAGGTCCTCTGTTACTATTGTATTGGAGCCTATATCTACCTTTAGATCCAGAGAATTTCTTTTAAAACCAGTGCCATGTAATCGGGTGTATATACATTTTTTAGAGTCATGTCTTCCTGTAGAGTAGACCCCTTAATCATTACATATTGCCATTCTTCATCTCTTTTAACATTTTGTTACATTCTACTTTGATATTAGGCTGGCAACACCTGCCCTTTTTTGCTTTCTATTGGCATGGAATATCTTTTTCCATGCTTTCACTTTCTGTCTGTGTATATCTTAGTTTGTGAGATATGTTTTTGTAGGCAGCCAACAGGTGGATTTTTTAAAAAATCCATTAGGCCAATCTGTATCTTTTAACTTGAGAATTGAGGCTGTTTACATTTAAGGTGACTATTGATAAATGACAACTTGGTCCTGCCATATTTCCATAATATTCCTATTGTTTACTTTAGATTTCCTTGGTACTTTTACTGGGCGATTTTCACCTTCTTTCATAATGATGGCTATTTTTCTGTGTTTCTGTGTGTAGCACATCCTTAAGCATTTTTGTAAGGCTGGATGAGTGGCAACAAATTCTTTCAATTTCTCTTCGTTATGGGAGGTCTTTATTTCACCGTCATTCATAAATGAGATCTTTGCAGGGTACGATATTCTGGTTGACAATTTTTTTTTCTGTTAAGACTTGGACTATGTCTCAGCATTCTCTCCTGTCCTGTAGAGTTTCTGATGAGAAGTCAGCTGTGAGTCTATTTGGTGATCCTCTGAAAATAATCTAGTATTTCATGCACATTTTAGAATCTTTATGTTTTACTGTGAAAAGTTTAACTACAATGTGTCATGGTGAAAATCTTTTCTGGTCATGTCTGTTAAGTGTTCTCTGTGCTTCCTCTACTTGAATGTCCCTTTCTTTTTCCAAATTGGGGAAGATTTTTGTAATTATTTCACTAAATAGGCCTTCTAGTTCATTCTCTATGTTCATGCCTTCAGGAATCCAAAGACGTGTAAACCTGTATGTTGGGTTCTTTGATAGTATCCCTTAAAACACCAACACTGTTTTTAATTTTTAAATTTTTTTTCTTTTTTTTTTTTGATATGACTGAAAGATTTCCATTGATTTGTCTTCTAGCTCAGTATTCTTTCTTCTGCCTCACCAAGTCTGCTGTTAAGGCTTTCCACCACATTTTTTATTTGATCTATTGAATTCCTCATTTCTAATACTTCATTTTGATTTGTTTAAAATTTCAATTTAATGGGAAAATTTTTCATTCATGCCATTTATGGTTTTCTGTAATTGAGTTGATTCCATATCTTATTTATTGTGAATTGAGCGCATCCCATATGGGCACCAGGTTCTAGTCCCAGTTGTTCCTCTTCCACTCCAGCTCTCTACTGTGGCCCGGGAGGGCAGTAGAGGATAGTCTAAGTGCTTGGGCCTCTGCACCAGCATGTGAGATAAGGAAGAGGCACCTGGTTCCTGGCTTCGGATTGGCGCAGCGCCAGCCATAGTGGCCATTTGGGGAGTGAACCAATGGAAGGAAGACCTTTCTCTCTGTCTCTCTCTCTCACTCTCTGCAACTATACCTGTCAAATAAAAAAATATTGTGAATTGAGATGCAGTGAACATGGGGTACAGATCATTTTTTCAGATGCTGATTTCTTTTTATTTGGGTACATTCCCAGGAGTGGAATGGCTGGGTCATATGGTAAGTCTATATTTAGATTTCTGAGGTATTTCCATGCCGTCTTCTACAGTGGCTGTATCAGTTTCTATTCCCATCAAAAGTGGATTATGATACAATTTTCTCCACATCTTTGCCAGCATTTGTTCTTTTTGATTTCTGTGTGAGAGCCATTCTAACTGTGGTGAGGTGAAAATTCCTTGTGGTTTTGATTTGCATTTCCCTGAAGGCTAGTGATCCTGAGCATTTTTTCAAGTGTCTGTTGGACATTGGAATTTCCTCTCTTGCAAAATACTGTTCAAGTCCTTTGCCAATTACTTGAATAGATTGTTTGTTGTGTTGTTATTGAATTTTTAAAAAACCTGTTGAACACATTTATTATTTTGTATAATATTCAGAGAAGAAACATCTATAATAAATCTAAAGCATTAGAAAAACTATAAAAGGAGACAAAGGGCATTACTTATTGATGGGTGTCATTTCAGCAAGAAGATATATCAAATATATTTGCACCCCACACGAGATCACACAAATACATAAAACAAACATTATTAGACTTAAAGGGAGAGAGACTCCAATACAATAATAGTGAAGGAATTTAACACCTTACCATCATCAATGGACAAATCATCCAAGCAGAAAATCAACAAAAATGTGTCAGAGTTCATCCATACCATAGAGCAAATGGACCTAACAGACTTTTGCAGAACAGTTCATTCAATGGTTATAGAATACAGATTATTTTCATTAGTACATGGAACATATTCTAAGACAGATCATATATTAGGACTCAAGTCAAGTCTCAGTAAATTAAAATAATCTCAAAATCATACCATGTATCTTCTCAGGCCTCAAAGAAATAAAACTAGCAATCAATAATAAGAACAATAGGAAGTTTATAGCCACAGGGAAATCAAACAACATACTCCTGAATAATCAATGGCTTTTTGAAGAAATTCAAAAGGAATTTATAATTTCCTTGAAACAAACAAAAATTAAAATATAACATTTCAGAATCTGTGGGGTGCAGTGAAAGCAGTATTAAGAGGCAAGTTTTTAATGAAAAGTGGCAAGTTTACAGCAATAAATGCACAATAAGTATACTAGAACAGATGGGCTTATTAGAAAAATATGTTTGCTCTGATTTGTGGGAGCAAATATAAATAGTACAAAAATGTAAGTATATGAGTAAAATTGACATCTTGAAATTTGATTATTGTTTTTAGCCCTTATGTATACTCCTGAGGAACACTGGTCTTTATATACTCTAAAAAAGCAAGAAAAATAGAATTATTTCAAATAAACAGTCTAATGATGTATCTCAAGTAATTAGAAAAGAACAAACCAATCCCTAAATTATTAGCAAATAAGAAATAATAACAATAATAGCAGACATAAACTCATCGAAATTACAAAACAGAATGTAAAAGACTAACAAAATCAAAAGCAGTTTATTTAAAAAAGATAAAATAGGTAGACCTTTAGCCACACTAACAAAAGAAAAAAATCCACAAAAATAAAATTAGAGATAAAATGGTGACATTTCATCTGATAAAACAGAAATGCAAAGAATCCTAAGAAATTATTATGGGCAACCATATGCTAACAAGATGGAAAATCATGAAGATTTTGGTAAATTCCTGGATATATGCAAATTACTGAGATTAAATCAAAAAGATATTCAAAATCCAAACAGGCCAATAACAAGTAATGAGATTGGATCAATAAGTTTACTATCAAAAGTCCAGGACCTGATAGCATTACAAGTGAATTCTACAAAATATTTAAAGAGGGACAAACTGTAAAGCTCTTCAATGTATTCTAAAATATCGGAAAAGGATAGAACTTTGCCAAACTCTATATGAGGTCAGAGCACTCTGATAGCACAACCAAAGACCCAGCACGAACGATCTGTCATTTAAATCTACCCATGAGTAAATATCAGATTAAATCAAATTGAGAGATAGTGTGACAATGAATTGTTCTGTCCTCTTTAAAACCTCTAGGCTCAAAGAAAAAAAAAAAAAAAACAATGTGACAAAGGACTAGGGAATGTTTCTAAATTAAAGGAGACTAGCAGACATGTGACAAACAAATGAAATATGTGATCCTGAATTGGATCCTGGAATGTAGAAAAAATTTGAGACTATTATCGGGGCATATAATGCAATTTAAAAATAGGTCTTAATAAATTTTTTGATTTTGAATAACTGTATCTTACTATGAGAGATAGTATCTTTATTGTTAGGAAATTTTATACATGCTATATCTCTTTTTGGAAAACAGTTGTAAATGCAAAAATCTCCAATTTACTGTCAAATTGTGCATAAAGTAGAATAGATAGACCCAATAAACAAAATGTAAACAAATGTTAAGTCTGGAAAATGGGCACACAGGGTTTCCTTGAATGAATTGTCAGTTTGAAGTTATGCTTAAAAATTAAAGAAGCTGGCCGGCATTGCAGCTCACTTGGCTAATCCTCCGCCTGCAGCGCCAGCACTCCGGGTTCTAGTCTCTGTTGGGGCACCAGATTCTGTCCCGGTTGCTCCTCTTCCAGTCCAGCTCTCTGCTGTGGCCTGGGAAGGCAGTGGAGGATGGCCCAAGTATTTGGGCCCTGCACCCGCATGGGAGACCAGGAAGAAGCACCTGGCTCCTGGCTTGGATTGGCGCAGCCAGGCCGTAGCGGCCATTGAGGGGTGAACCAACGGAAAAAAGGAAGACCTTTCTCTCTCTCTCTCTCTCTTTGGACAGGCAGAGTGGACAGTCCAAAAAAAAAAAAATTAAAGAAGTTTCAGGATGATCAAAGTAAAAGTTATGAAAATGATTACATATTGAGGGAAAGAGATGGCAGAGAAATGCCACTGGAAAAGAGCATATGGGGGCATATGGTGGCTTCTTGCATGCTTGGAATTTCTGTTTATTAATTTGAGTTTGAATATATTGTTTATTTATTATTCTTGACATTCAGAATTTATGTCTCTGTAAGTATGAGTCATTCTGTAGAAAACGAGACACCAAGGTTAAACAGTATCCAAGATAATAGTACTTATTCATGGGGAAGCCAGGGCTTCAGCTCAGATCTTCAGGTCCCATCAAGTTCCTTTCTCCACCAGTGACAGAGCTAGGATGGTAATGAAGGTTGTAAGTGTTTGGCCAGTGAATTCCAAATACTGACTTCACCATTCATCTGTCTCTGCAGAGCCTGAAGAGAAATATATGCACAGAAAAGTCCTGTTTATAGGCAAGTAAAACTTCAACGTGGACTAAGTTCTTGATTCCCAAATCCAGTGCAATCTCTGGTGAGTACACTGGGCCAGTTATAGAACTTATTTTTTTACAGACCAGAGACAACCAGGTCAGAGAATCAACAGCAAGCTGAATGGCCATGTCATCCTCATTCTCTCTAACTATGCGCAAGTCTTGGATTATGTGTGAGCCTAACGGTGCAGTTTTCACCAGAGCACTCAAGCTAGCAAGAATAAGGCATTTCTGTCTGTTTAGGCATATATATATCCTGCTAAGATTTGCCCATATTTAGCAAAAGTTAAATGGGGTCCTTCCCCTCAGTCAAATAAAATGGATACTCTTGGGAATGGAGTATGAAGTGAGTTGTAAATTTGTTCTGGCAAATAGAGAACATTGCACTTTTTGGGTAGACTTTCTTAGGGTCCAAGAACAAGACTACAGAAGCAGGGACATAACTGAGACCTATTGGTCTTGAGAGTTGGAAAGTCTGAGGAATTAGAGTGTGTGGTATCTTGTGAACAAGAGCAACCATAGCATTTCTTTGTTTTCTTATTATGTGACTATAAAAAGATGTCAACAGTACATTTAATTTTTTCATAGAGAAGAAATATGCAGGTCATAATGAAGGTGAGAGTATGCTTATAATCATATGTTTGTTCTCATAAAAATCATGTCAATATAAGAAATGTTGCATTTTAAAGTTTTGTGCCCCATGTGGTGGTAGTGGGTTGAAACGTCCACAATGGGATCTTTTGATTTTCCCTACCTCTCATATTATATCTTTACATATTTTAATCTAGAGGGTTCTATACTGCCACCTCCTCCCTGCCCTCCTGCCTGCTCCCCTGCTTTGCTCCTTTGTATTAAGGTGAGGCCTGAAAACATGTTCCAAACAATGTCATATCCCTTATACTTAGAGAAAAAGGAAATAGTTGCTTAGCAACAAGGCCTTGGTAAAAATTTTGAGCATTCTTTTACTTTAGCTTTCAGTTTTAGGGCAATACTTAGGAAATTGTTTTTACAAAGATCTAGGATTAGGATAACAAATGTCTGCTTAAAATGAGGAGGAGGAAGAGGAGGATGGATGGGAGGAAGGTATGGGAAGGAGGAGATTAATTAAGGATCTGGTATCACAGCACAGATGACATTTAGTAGCAATGGGAGTGGAGAGAAGGGATTGGAGAGACTTGGCCATGGGTGAGACAGGGAGTTTCTTTCACTTTTCCATTTTCCTTCTGGTTTCCATGACTTCTCCAGAACCTAACAGGATGCCGATCAACTAGTGGAGAATGAACCACCCACACTGTGTTAGTAATTTAAAGCCGTCCTGGGGCTTTAGGCACAAAACAGGAAAGATCACAGTTGAAACTTCATTTGCTATTAGACCTCCTTACAACATCTTTCTGGCCTCTATAGGATGACTTTTGTTACATTTCAAATGACTTTCTATCAGGGAGATTTACTCACATTATTAAATATTTCATGGAAATATGGTTTTCAGAAGCTCATGCAATAGAGGGCATATGATTTACTTGCCCATCCATAATTTTACATTTAGATTATTTTGAGAAATTTGTTTTCATCAATGTTACTTCTATGAATTTACTCTTATACAACTGTGTGTCTCAGAAAATCTCCAAAGGACAGTTAATTAATATAATGATTTGAAGTATTGAACCTTGAAAATATTCTTATCTATGGAATAATTGCTTCCAGAAAATTTGAGCACAAAAGTAAATATTTTCTATTCTGGTGAGACATAACATATTGATGGTTTATTTGAATATTTGGTTATTAATAAGATTTCGTTTCTTGTTTATGCTATGTATCTAAGTCTTTATATCTGAGGTCATGTAATTGCCTACTGAGTTTTAATTTGAGTATTGTCTTTGTGTAATCGATTTATCAAAGGACTTTTACCCAAACACACATGCACCAGTATAGTTTCCTTTATTCAGTGACAATGAAGGAAGAGGGTAGAGGGCAGAAGAAAAGGGACAGGCAGAGAGGACACATATTTGCGGTAATATTTATTGAACACACTTCACAATTTGTGACCTGATTTTTAATTTATGAGTTTTAGTCTATCTTAGTTTGTTTTTAAAGATTTGATTTATTTATTTAAGAGGTAGAGTTACAGAAAGAGGGAGAGATAGAGAGGAAGGTCTTCCAACCGCTGGTTCACTCCCCAAATGGCCACAATGGCCAAAGCTCAGCGGATCTGAAGCCAGGAGTAAACAAGAATTCCTATGTGGATGCAGGGGCTCAGAACTTGGGCCATCCTCTAGTACCTTCCCAGATGACAGCAGACAACTGTAATAGAAGAGGAGCAGCTGGGACTAGAATGGGCACCTATATTGGATCTAGCACTGTAGGCCACTGCACCACAGACTGGTCCCCTATTTTAGTTTTGTTATATAGATATCTTACCTATTTTTGCAGCAGTCCTAAGAGTACAATGATGAAAAAAATCTCTGCTATCTGACTGCCTGGGTTTGAATTCTGGCTCCAACACTTCTGGGCTGTGTGATTATGGTCAAATTAATTTTACACTATGCCTTTATTTTCTGCTCTATCTAATGGACATCATAATTATATCACATGCATGTGGAATGATGACATTTCAACAAATTGATACATGTAGAAAGTACGTAGAATGATACCTCATACATACTAAGCATTCAGAAATTAAAGCAACATGCTACAATGTAGTAAAGATATTAATCTAGTTCTTTGTGATTTCTTCGTGGCTTTTATAGTTAGAAGGTACACGTCTATTGACAAACTGTAAAGTATTCCTTCACCTCTTGATTTATTTTTGTTGTTTTTGCTCATTATTTATTTATGCTTGACTGTTTTATGGACCAAAATTTATGTTGATATACAGTAAGTAGTGAGGTGACTTGATTTTTCCTCCCAATTGTGAAATGTTTCTTTTGTTAATAAACCCATATCTTATTCATTTGTAGAATTCATTTATTTACAAGTTTTTAGATACACTTGGATCTTTTCAAGGGTTACTTGTTTTATCTTTTGCTTTCTATCCCAGAACTATAATAAAAAAAAAAACAAAGCAGTGTAAGTTTTAATATTTCTGATGTCATCATTTTCAAAATTTCCTTCACTTATATTGTCCCTGTGTTTTCTGTGTGCAAGATGTTTAGGTTATGAATCAGAGAATACTTGCCAAACATCATTTGAACTAGAAATGGGGATATTCTGTTTCTTTTTAAAAATGTTTTATTTATATATATATTTGTTGACTTAGTTATATATATATGCAAGGAGATATATACACAGACACACACACATATATGCCTAGTATATATATATATATACATATATGAATATATAAATGAATGTGAATGCTTAGTATATATATATATATATACATACATATATATATATATATAAAACTTGTAAATATATATATGAAAGAGAGAGAGAGGGAGAGAGAGAATGCTTTAGCAGGAAGCTAGATCAAAAGCTAAGTTGAGACTCAAAGCCAGGCCATCTGACATGCATTGTGGGCATTCTAAATAATGGTTTAACCACAGTGCCAGAATACCTTGCCCAATGATACTAGTTCTTTTCTTCTTCTTCTTCTTTTTTTTTTTTTTTTTGACAGGCAGAGTTAGACAGTGAAAGAGAGAGACAGAGAGAAAGGTCTTCCTTCCATTGGTTCATCCCGCAAGTGGTCACTACGGCCAGCGTGCTGCGCTGATCTGAAGCCAGGAGTCAGGTGCTTCTCCTGGTCTCCCATTGGGTGCAGGGCCCAAGCACTTTGCGCCATCCTCCACTGCACTCATGGGCCACAGCAGAGTGCTGGCCTGGAAGAGGAGCAACCAGAACAGAATCCGGCGCCCCAACCAGACTAGAACCCGGGGTGCCGGCACCGCAGGCAATGATACTATTTCTTAAAAGTTATTTTTACTAGTGAAGCATTTTTATTATGTCCTATCTACATGCAATTTTTACTTGCAGGGAAAGAAATGGTGTGTGCCACACATAGCTGACATTAGACAAGTTATTTAACGACAGTTGTGATACGTATTAGGGAGAATGGCTGGTGTTCAAGATGTATGTTCAGCCTTATACAGGGCCAAGGCATGTATTCTTTCAGGAAATAAGTTTGAGGGATCGATGGGAATTCACTAGGTAACCTGTGGATGTTCCTGACAGAGGAATGAGCTAGAATGCAAAGTTTCAAGTAATTCATTCAGGGTTGTGTGCCTGAGAAGTGCGGAGGAATGTGACATTAGGTAAAGTAAGCGTCGGGACTAGGATCATGGGAAGATTTTTATCTTTAAAGAGAAAACAAAAGAGACCTTTTAAAAAGTTAAAATTGGGAGCTGCAATGCTCTGTGCCCCGACCTGTAGCAAAGGCTATATTGTGGCAGTGAATGAAATATTCATTTTCTGTGTGGTGCAGCGGCTATGGCCACCAGATCTTCCTTCTCCTCTTGCCCTGGGGCCAGATCCCTCGACGGTATCCAGCTGTGTTTAAGTCTGGCCAGTGCCACCTGTCTCCATAATTCCCCCCCAAGAAATAGGCTCAGGCTGGGGGCAGAAAAAAGACGGAGTAGAAAAAGAAGGAAAAGATTATCTAAGACAAAACTTTTGGTCTAAAGAACAAGAAAGGAGCAAAGCACCAGACGTTTATCAAAGCTGTCACTCATCAGGTTAAATTTGGTCAACAAAATCCACGTCAGGTAGCACAAAGTGAAGCTGAGAAGAAACTGAAGAAAGATGACAAGAAGAAAGAATTATAGGAACTAAATGAGTTCTGCAAGCCTGTAGTCCATGCTCAAAAAATTAGTAAAAGTGCAAATCCCAAGTCTGTGGAATGTGCATTCTTCAAGCAATGTATTAAAGGAGATAAGTGTGAGTTCTCTCATGACTTGACTCTGGAGAGAGAATGTGAAAAGCGAAGTGTTTACATTGATGCAAGAGATGAAGCACTTGAAATATACTATGGATAACTGGATGATTAAAAGCTGCAAGAAATAGTGAACAAGAAACACTGTGAAGCGGAAAAGAAAAAAAAAAACTCAAATAGTGTGCAAGCATTTCCATGAAGCCATTGAAAACAAGTATGGCTGGTTTGGGGTTTGCCCTGGAGGAGATGATAGTTGCGTGTATTACCATGCACTTCCTCCTGGATTTATGTTGAAAAAAGACAAAAACAAAGAAAAGAAAGAAGTTGAAATTTCATTAGGAGATCTTATTGAAAGAGAGTGTACTGCCCTAGGCCCAAATGTTACCAAACAGAATCTAGAATCTTTTCTTGCATGGAAAAAAAAATTAAAAGGCAAGAAAAGATTGATGGACTTGAACAAGATGTGGAAAGAAGAAAAGCTGCCTTTAAGGTAGGCAAAGCACTACTGATCAGTGATTGTGGGGAAACCAAATATTCCTTGAGAAGCAAAATCACTCCTGGTTGAGAAATACTGAGTCACAGAAATTTCAGTTATTTTTCTTCTGAATTAAAACTGTTATAATGATTTTGGTTTTAGTATAAATTAACTCATACACAGTAACATCTCACAAATGAGATCCAAAATTATTAATAACCATGAACTCTATTTTAGTGTAGAAAGCACAGTCATCTATATCTTTTACTCATTTATTGCAGCAAAAATTTTCCAAACACCTGCATTATTCCAGCATTATGTCAGCTGCCAGAGCTACAAACACATGAGACAACACTGAACAGAGACGGGACTGCAGAAGATTTTTTTTTTAAGTGAACAAAAATTAGACGTCTATTGAGAAGCGAGAAGAAAGATAATGATTAGAATCCTTGTATTTTTCCCGCACTCACAGACCCTTGCTCTGTACCTGCAGTCCCGGGCACTTTCCGAGCACAGCCCCACAACTCCTGGGCCAGCCCCCTGCTGCTTCCGCTTCCGCCGCCCTGCATGCCAAGGGCTTTACTTGCGGCACACTCCACCTTTTCCCCTGCATCCTGAAGAGCGTGGCGGTGCTCCCCAGGAATTTCCATGGTGATATGATGCTGCTCAGCAATCACTGGCTCAGTGCTGTTTCTTTATATCTAAGGGCCTAAGCAGCTGTCTTCCTGAGAAATTGGTTATGATTCATTACAAATATTCCTAAAAGCTGACTGCTGTGTGGGATACAGTGTACATAGTTTTTGAAGAGTTTGTTAAATTGGTGCTGGTTTGCTAGGCCTGGTGTAGGACCTGCATTTGCAACCAGTACAGCAAGAAATTCTGGAAAATTGGAGCTGAGAAAGTCCTGGCACTTTTACTCCCTTAGCATTGGGGTAGAAAAGAAGACTGGGGTTGTCTTTCAAGGAATTCCCATATCTTCAAAATTGGTTTCCTGCAATTAGATAGTGGAATGGTGATGATATCAATTGCATTGCTGAATTGCAGCTGCTGAAAGTACTCCTTACATAGATATTTGCTAGAAGTAACTTGTAGCTGGGGCAGAGCCAAGATGGCGGAATAGTGAGGGTGCACACCAACAATCCAGGAAAAGATAGTTTAAAGTAACTTGTAGCTGGGGCGGAGCCAAGATGCCGAAATAGTGAGGGCGTGCACCAACAATCCAGGAAAAGATAGTTTAATAAAAGTGGAATTACTGTAGCCCCAGGTGAAGACTTAGAAAACAACTACAGAGGAAACTCTTGCGGATCTAGTGGATGTGACACAGAGGAGAGCAAGTTCGCCAACCTGGAGGAAACCGTGCCACGGGAGGGAACAGAGACACGAAAGGGAGTGCAGCCGCAGAATCTATGCACCAGCGCTGGAAGGGGAGGTGAGGCAAAAAATCCCTCAGTAACCCGAGACATTGGCAGGAAGAGGCAGACCCCACTGGGGAAAGTGCACCAGGCTGACTGAAGGAGAGAAAAAAAACCGAATAAATAAGGGGAACCAGCATGGTCACTAGCCTCTCTCTTCACTCACCTTACAAAGCAGAGGAAGACAAAGAGCAGTAAAATGGCGCCTGCCTGCCACTAAAGTGGGCGGAACTAACAAACTGAGACTGTGTAAATCTGAGGGGGAGCCAGGGAACTCACTGTGTACACAAACTCCGTAACCTTGACAACCCGGTGAGAGAGTGTGGAGAAATGCCAAACAAAAGTAGAAACCGAGGTAACAAGAGCAAGGAAGACACTATGATGCCCCCAAATGAAAAAGACACCCCAACTCAAGATTATGAAGATGATGAGATAGAAGAAATGCAAGAAGCAGATCTCAAAATATTGATAAGAACATTAATAAGTTCTCAAAAACAAATTCTTGAACTACAGAAACCTTTAATGGATAAGATAGCAAATCTCTCTCACGAATATTGAAATATTAAGGAGGAACCAGAATTAAATGAAACAACAAATAGAACAGGAAACAGTGATAGTGAAGAGAAATCATAATGAAATGAAGAATTCAATAGATCAAATGACAAACACATTAGAGAGCCTTAAAAACAGAATGGGTGAAGCAGAAGAGAGAATATCGGACTTAGAAGACAGAGAACAGGAAAGGAAACAGTCAAACCAAAGACAAGAAGAGGAAATTAGAAATCTAAAAAATATTGTCTGGAATCTACAGGATACTATTGAAAAACCCAACATTCGAGTTCTAGGAGTTCCTGAAAGCATGGAGAGGGACAAAGGATTAGAAGGCCTTTTTGGTGAGATACTAGCAGAAAATTTCCCAGGTTTGGAGTAGGACAGAGAAATCCTAGTACAGGAAGCTCATAGAACCCCTAGTAAACATGACCAAAAGAGATCCTCACCATGACACATTGTAATTAAACTCACCACAGTGAAACATAAAGAAAAGATCCTAAAATGTGCAAGAGAGAAACATCAGATTACTCCCAGAGGATCTCCAATTAGACTCAGGGCTGACTTCTCATCAGAAACCCTATAGTCTAGGAGGGAATGGCAAGATATAGCACAGGTACTAAGAGAGAAAAACTGCCAGCCCAGAATATTATATCCTGCAAAGCTCTCATTTGTGAATGAAGGTGAAATAAAGACCTTTCACAGCAAACAGAAACTGAAAGAATTTGTTGCCACTCATCCAGCCCTACAAAAGATGCTTAAAGATGTGCTACACGCAGAAACACAGAAACACGGTCATCAATTTGAAAGAAGCTAAAGGAAGGAAATCTCACAGCAAAAGATCATAGGAAACTCAAAGCATATATTAGAAAATATCTTTGGCAAATTATAGGGCAAAGTTACTACTTACCGATAGTCACATTGAACGTGAATGGTTTGAACTATGCTGTTAAAAGACACCTATTTACTGACTGGATTAAGGAGCAAAACCCATCTATTTGCTGCTTACAAGAAACACATCTTTCTTTCTTTTTTTTTTTTGACAGGCAGAGTGGACAGTGAGAGAGAGAGAGAGAGAGAAAGGTCTTCCTTTGCCGTTGGTTCACCCTCCAGTGGCTGCCGCGGCCGGCGCGCTGCGGCCGGCGCACCACGCTCATCCAATGGCAGGAGCCAGGTGCTAGGTGCTTCTCCTGGTCTCCCATGGGGTGCAGGGCCCAAGCACTTGGGCCATCCTCCACTGCACTCCTGGGCCACAGCAGAGGGCTGGTCTGGAAGAGGGGCAACCGGGACAGAATCCGGCGCCCCGACCGGGACTAGAACCCGGTGTGCCGGCGCCGCAAGGAAAACACATCTTTCTAACAAAGATCCATACACTCTCAAAGTGAAAGGCTGGAAAAAAATATACCATGCCAACAGAAATGAAAAATGAGCGGGGGGGTAGCCATCTTCATATCAGATAACATAAATTTTACCACAAAAACTATTAGGAGAGACAAAGAGGGGCACTATATAACGATTAAGGGATCCATTCAACAGGAAGATATAACAATTATCAATGTATATGCACATAGCTATATACAGGGCACTGGTTTATTTAAAATACCTGTTAAGGAACTTAAAGTGAGATTTAGACCCCGATACAATAGCACTGGGGGATTTCAATACTCCACTCTCAGAGATAGACAGATCACCAAGACAGAGGATCAACAAGGAGACAGTAGATTTAAACGACACTATAGCCCAAATGGACCTAACAGATATCTACGGAACTTTTCATCCTATAGATAAAGCATTTACATTCTTCTCAGCAGTACATGGAACCTTCTCTAGGACTGACCATATACTAGGCCATAAAGCAAGTCTCAGCAAATTCAAAAGAATTAGAAACATACCATGCAGCTTCTCAGACCATGAGGGAATGAAGTTGGAAATTAGAAACTCAGCAACCTCTAGAGCATATGCAAACACATGGAGACTGAACAACATGATCCTGAATGAACAATGGGTCATAGAAGAAATTAAGAGAAATCAAAAATTTCCTGGAAGTAAATGAGGATAACAACACATCATGCCAAAATCTATGGGATACAGCAAAAGCAGTATTAAGAGGAAAGTTTATATCAATAAGTGCCTACATCAAGAAATTGGAAAGGCACCAAATAGATGAGCTTTCAGTTCATCTCAAGGATTTAGAAAATCAGCAGCAAACCAGACCCAAAGCTAGTAGGAGAAGAGAAATAATCAAAATAAGAGAAGAAATCAACAGGATTGAATCCAAAAAAACATTACAAAAAATCAGCCAAATGAGGAGCTGTTTTTTTTGAAAAAATAAACAAAATTGACGCAACATTGGCCCAACTAACAAAAAAAAGAAGGGAAAAGACCCAAATCAATAAAATCAGAGGAGAAAAAGGAAACGTAACAACAGACACCACAGAAATAAAAAGAATCATCAGAAATTACTACAAGGACTTGTATGTCAGCAAACAGGGAAACCTATCAGAAATGGATAGATTCCTGAACACATACCACCTACCCTAATTGAACCAGGAAGACATAGAAAACCTAAACAGAACCATAACTGAGACAGAAATCGAAACAGTAATAAAGGCCCTCCCAACAAAGAAAAGCCCAGGACCAGATGGATTCACTGCTGAATTCTACCAGACATTTAAAGAAGAGCTAACTCCAATTCTTCTCAAACTATTCAGAACAATCGAAAAAGAGGGACTACTCCCAAATTCTTTCTATGAGGCCAGCATCACCTTAATTCCTAAACCAGAGAAAGATGCAGCATTGAAAGAGAATTATAGACCAATATCCCCGATGACCATAGATGCAAAAATCCTCAATAAAAATTCTGGCCAATAGAATGCAACAACACATTAGAAAGATCATCCACCCAGACCAAGTGGGATTTATCCCTGGTATGCAGGGATGGTTCAATGTTTGCAAAACAATCAACATAATACACCACATTAACAGACTGCAGAAGAAAAACCATATGATCATCTCAACTGATGCGGAGAAAGCATTTGATAAAAAACAACACCCTTTCATGATGAAAATGCTAAGCAAACTGGGTATAGAAGGCACATTCCTCAATACAGTCAAAGCAATTTATGAAAAACCCATGGCGAGCATCCTATTGAATGGGGATAAGTGGGAAGCATTCCCACTGAGATCTGGTACCAGACAGGGATGCCCACTCTCACCACTGCTATTCAATATAGTGCTGGATGTCTTACCCAGAGCTATTAGGCAAGAAAAAGAAATTAAAGGGATACAAATTGGGAAGAAAAAACTCAAACTATCCCTCTTTGCAGATGACATGAATTTTTATTTAGGGGACCCAAAGAACTATACTAAGATACTATTGGAACTGATAGAAGAGTTTGGCAGAGTAGCAGTATATAAAATCAATGCACAAAAATCAACAGCCTTTGTATACACAGGCAATGCCACAGATGAGGAAGAACTGCTAAGATCAATTCCATTCACAATAGCTACAAAAACAATCAAATACCTTGGAATAACTTAACCAAGGACATTAAAGATCTCTACGATGAAAATTACAAAACCTTAAAGAAAGAAATAGAAGAGGATACCAAAAAATGGAGAAATCTCCCATGCTCATGGATTGGAAGAATCAACATCATCAAAATGTCCATTCTGCCAAAAGCAATTTACAGATTCAATGCAATACCTATCAAGATAACGAAGACATTCTTCTCATATCTGGAAAAAATGATGCTGAAATTCATATGGAGACACAGGAGACCTCGAATAGCTAAAGCAATCTTGTATAACAAAAACAAAGCCAGAGGCATCACAATACCAGATTTCAGGACATACTACAGGGCAGTAGTTATCAAAATAGCATGGTAATGGTACAGAAACAGATGTATAGACCAATGGAACAGAATAGAAACACCAGAAATCAATCCAAACATCTACAGCCAACTTATATTTGATCAAGGATCCAAAACCAATCCCTGGAGTAAGGACAGTCTGTTTAATAAATGGTGCTGCGAAAACTGGATTTCCACGTGCAGAATCATGAAGCAAGACCCATACGTTTCACCTAATACAAAAATTCACTCAACATGGATTAAAGACTTAAATCTATGACCCAACACCATCAAATTATTAGAAAGCATTGGAGAAACCCTGCAAGATATAGGTACTGGCAAAGACTTCTTGGAAAATACCCCGGAAGCACAGGCACTGAAAGCCAAAATTAACTATTGGGATTGCGTCAAATTGAGAAGTTTCTGTACTGCAAACGAAACAGTCAGGAAAGTGAATAGGCAACCGACAAAATGGGAAAAAAATATTTGCAAACTATGCAACAGATAAAGGATTAATAACCAGAATCTACAAAGAAATCAAGAAACTCCATAACATCAAAACAAACAACTCACTTAAAAGATGGGCCAAGGACCTCAGTAGATGTTTTTCAAAAGAGGAAAGCCAAATGGCCAACAGACACATGAAAAAATATTCAAGATCACTAGAAATCAGGGAAATGCAAATCAAAACTAAAATGAGGTTTCACCTCACCCTGGTCAGAATGGCTCACATTCAGAAATCTACCAACAATAGTTGCTGGAGAGGATGTGGAGAAAAATGGACACTAACCCACTTTTGGGGGGAATGCAAGCTGGTTAAACCACTATGGAAGTCAGTCTGGAGATTCCTCAGAAACCTGAATATAACCCTACCATACAACCCAGCCATCCCACTCCTTGGAATTTACCCAAAGGAAATTAAATTGGCAAACAGAAAAGCCATCTGCACCTTAATGTTTATTGCAGCTCAATTCACAATAGCTAAGACCTGGAACCAACCCAAATGCCCATCAACAGTAGACTGGATAAAGAAATTATGGGACATGTACTCTACAGAATACTATACAGCAATCAAAAACAATGAAATCCGGTCATTTGCAACAAAATGGAGGAAGCTGGAAAACATCATGCTGAGTGAATTAACCAGACCCAAAGAAACAAATATCATTTGTTTTCCCTGATTGGTGACGACTAACTGAGCACCAAAGGGAAACCTGTTGAAGTGAAATGGACACTATGAGAAACAGTGACTTGATCAAGTCTTGTCCGGACAGTTGATGTAAAATGTAAATCTTTATCCATTTTAGTATTTTTTTTGTTCTAGTACTAGTGGTTGAATTCTGCAATTAACACACAATTATACTTAGGTGACTAAATTTTAACAGAAAGGTGATCCCTGTTAACTCTTAGAGAGGGAAAAAGAGAGGGAGGATATGTACAATTTGGGGCATGCTCAATCGGACTTGCCCCAAATGATGGAGTTAGAAACGTGCTAGGGGACTCCAATATAAGCCCATCAAGGTGGCAGGTATCAATGCCATCTCACTAGTCCAAGTGATCAGCTTCAGTCCACAATTGATCATACTGATAGGTCTAAGAGTCAAAGGGATCAAATAAACAAGACTAGTGTCTGCTAATACTAACTGATAGAACCAAAAAGGGAGAGAACAATCCAACATGGGCGGTGGGAAACACAGCAGACTCATAGAATAGCATATGTCCTAAATAACACTCTGGCCTCAGAATCAGCCCTTATGGCATTTGGATCTGGCTCAAGAGCCCATGAGGGTATTCCAGGCATGGAAAGCCAAGACACTCTGGGAACAATAAAGAAGACCAAAATGAAAGATCTCTGTGAGTGAGATCCCAGTGGAAAGAACAGGGCCACTAAAGAAGGAGGTACCTTTCTCCGAAGGGAGGAGAGAACTTCCACTTTGACTATGACCCTCTCAGAATAAGATCGAAGTCAGTGAACCCTAAAGGCTTCCATAGCCTCTGCAACTCATGACTAGAGCCTAGGGAGATTACTGACGCCATAAACAAGAGTGTCAAATTGTTAAATCAACAACAGGAGTCACTGTGTACTTGTGTCTCTTGTGGGATCTGTACTTAATGTGTTGTCCAATGTGCCAATGTGCAATAATGCTATAACTAGTACTGAAACAGTATTTTTACACCTTGTGTTTCTATGTGGGTGCAAACTGATGAAATCTTTACTTAGTATATACTGAATCGATCTTCTGTATATAAAGATAATTGAAAAAAAAAAACCTTGGTGTTAAGTTGGAAATTGCATAGAAAATCAATTTAAAAAAAAAATCATGTAGGACCTCTCTCCTTAATGTGCTGTACATTGTGATTTAATGAACTAGTACTCAAACAGTATTTTTCACTTTGTGTTTCTATGTGGATGCAAACTGTTGAAATCTTTACTTAACATATAGTAACCCATCTTCTATATACAAAGAGAATTGAAAATGAATCTTGATGTGAATGCAAGGGGAGAGGGAGCAGGTAAATGGGGAGGGTTACAGGTGGGAGGGAAGTTACGGGGGGGGGGAATCATTGTAATCCATAAGATGTACCTTGGAAATTTATATTCTAAATAAAAGTTAAAAGAAGAAAAAGAATCCTTGATGAGAGGTGCTGGTGCTGTGGCGCAACGGGTTAACACCCTGACTTGAAGTGCCTGCATCCCATATGGGTGCCATTTCGAGGCCGGGTGCTGCTCCACTTCTGATCCAGCTTTCTGCTATGGCCTAAGAAAGCAGTAGAAGATGGCCCAAGTCCTTGGGCTCCTGCACCCATGTGGGAGACCTGGAAGGAACTCCTGGCTTCAGATTGGTGCAGCTCTGGCCATTGCGGCCAATTGGGGAATGAACTATCAGATGGAAGATCTCTCTCTCTCTCTCTTCCTCTCTTGTCTCTGTGTAACTCTGACTTTAAAATAAATAAATAATTCTTAAAAATGATCCTTGATGAGGGGGAGCTCATTGGAAATTATACAAATTATCAGGGAAACTCCGTGCAGAAACCAGAAAGTGGCAAATATTTTTTCAGGCTGATAGAGTTGGGAAGTGGTTTAGAAACTAAAATTCTGGGAAATGTGCAGGAGCACTTAAAAAAGTTAAAAGATTGAAAAGATATGTTTATGTAGTTTCTAATTATTTTTAAATCCATATATAGTTTCATGATAATACACATTTTCCAAGAACTATTTGAAAGGGGCGGAAGAAGGAGCGAGAGAAATCGATTTTCCATTAATTCTAAATGCCTGCAACAACTGGGACTGGGTCAAGCTGTAAACAGGAGTCTGAAGCTCCATGTAGGTGGTAGGTACCCAAGCACTTAGGCCATCATCTGCTGCTTACAAGGACACATTAGCCAGAAGCTGGATTGGAAGGAATGTAATGGAGACGCAAACCAATGGTACAACATGGAATGTGAGTGGAAACTGATGTACGTAATGTCCACCCTATCAACTTCTTGAAGACCCCTCAAGTTAGTGCCATCTCTGTTTTAATATAGAAAATTGAAATAGCAAATTTTAGCTTAGGGTCACTTACCTAGATAGTAATAAAATTAACCTGTCAATTTATGCCCTAGTTTAATATGGTTTGTCTCTTTCAGTCAAATTCACATGAATAAGAGAGGAATGCTCTTGACAAATTTAAAAAGAAAAAATATTACAATGATAAACAACCCTCTCCTGTATTAGTACATTACACAGGACACAGTCAGAGAAATTATCTCTTGGGATCCCTGCACCAGCCCTATCAGTTACTCTTTCATTATAAAGCAGATAGGATAATGTATACTGTAACTATAGGATCATTAAGTAAACTGAAGATATATCATTGTAAAAATTATGAATTGGAATGTGAGAGAGAGGGTGAAGAAGGGTTGGAGCATGGGCTAGAGGGAGAGTAATATCACCATGTTCCTAAATCTTTATGCATGAGATTTGTTTAACTTAAATAAAATATAAGAAAGCAAGCAAGCAAGCGGTAGTCTGAGAGCATATTTAGCTGTATGTGCCCATGGTGTACCCGCCCCTCTTGGCATAGATATATGGTTCACATAGTCAATGCAGTGATTCATTGTATTTAGGTTGTCATTGTATTTCAGCACCAGGATTCTGCCATCATTTTGCTGTCCTTGAAAGCTGTTCAATTTCTGCACTTTAGGCTGAAATTGTAGTGTCTTAAAGCTAAATTTAAAAGAGTAATTTATTGCTGTCCCCATGAAGAAATAGAACCAATCAGTATAATAAAAAATGCTTTAGGTGTTTTTCTGCATTTCTTAACAGACCTGGAAGAGATCAGAGTTTGAATAAATGCAGAAAACTAACCAGATTCTTCAAAAAAAATTAAGATCATTCTGTACTTTGTACAGTTGCTATTGCAGTTGTGTGACTCACACGGAACAGCAAACTGGTTGTTATTATGGAATATTTAGAAAGCAGAACAATACTTGGCCTGAGGTGAGCACTTGTGAAGTGCGTGTTAGATCGACAGATGAATGGAGAAAGGAATGGAAGTATGGGAAAGTGGGTACATGGATGGATGCTTCCAGAAATGAGAGATGGTCACTGTTTCTCAACTGTCTGTCTCCATTTTCTGTTAAGAGCAATTTCTTTCTTACTGGTTTCTCCAGAGATTCTAATTGCAATTTGTGTCTGAAAGAAATGCAAGAGCAGGAGAAAGATGTTGAAATCAGGGACAGCCTTTAAGTTTGGAGACATGTTCAACACCTACTGTGTTACAAATATGCCAGTATCAGAAGCAAACTCGGTCCCTTCTCTTTTCCTTCCACCGGGTCCCATTAGTGAGCAAGTCCCATCACACCCCACTCTGGGGAGAGCAGTAATTTCAAAACTATCCCTTAGTTTTAATTTTTATCCTAATAACTTTTGCTCAGACCCCATTACCTCAATTTGGGGCCAATAATTCTTGTGTCTTAATTGACATTTTTTATGTTTTTCCTTTATATCATGACCATTACATTCAAACTGAAATTTAAAAATTAATTTAGTTGTTTCCTTTGTCTTTCAAATCTTTCAATGACCGTCCCTGAAAAAGTCCAGATTTCTTATTCTAGCCTATTTGGTCTCCCCTACTGAGGTCTTCATATTTACCTCTTCATAAATCTACTCAGGCTTGCATGGTCTCTTCATTTTACCAGGAATGTGCTTTACACATCACCTCCTGCCATTATTCTTTTATCCAATATTTATCGAGAACCTTATGGGTGACTGTGCAGTAGACCTTGAATATCAGAAAGAAAAAGAATACATAAAGAAAAAGTGCTATCCTCGGAAGCCCAGTTTCCCGGGACATACAGATAAGTTATTTTGTTAGAGTAGAGGTGCCGCAATAGGATAAGATCACGATACAGTTGAAAGATAATCCCAGACTAAATCAAACACTTCCTTCTTTGGATCACTTCTATATCTCTTATTTTCTGTTATTTTCTGTTTTATTGTTTCATATCTGCTCTGTTTTCCAAATGTTCATTACCTTTGACTACAAACATAGAGTCTTATTCAACTCTTGTTTCTATTGTCATAGTGTCAGATCATCATAGTGATGCATACTATAGTGAGAAGTCACTGGTTATTTACTGTACAAGAGGTACCAGGCAAAAATGCTTATATGCATTTTCACAATTGATTTCCATAGTACAGTAAACATTTGTTAATGTATTGGTAATATTTTATTGTATATGGTATTATCACATTACTTGGACCAAAATCTATTAAATGGATGTGCCAGATTCAAAAGCAAGTCATTGTGATGCCAAAGCTTTTAATCTCTTCCCTCCAAATATTAACATGTAAATGACTGAATGATGAATGAATCAGTGTTCCTCTTCTCTGTGGATATGTCCTCTTCCCCTAGGACTTCATAAAGTATTAAAAAAATCAAGCACATTCAAAATTATTTTCTTTTCCTCTAACATGAGAATATTCAAATCAAATTGATACAAGTGAAATGAGTCATTCTAGAGAAGTCACAAGCTCCAGGCACATGCAAGGTGTTGGGACAGATAAGCATGATGAGTTCTGTGTATTGATGCTGAAAAGACTGGGCATGGAGCTCATGTACTTATCTATAGGAAATAATATTATGTGTTTTGCCTTATATGACAGATAAAATAATGGGACCAGGGGTGACAGTTCTATGGGAAGGAGATGCTTTCTTTCTGGAGGGCTAAATCAAATTCCCTTTCATTCTTCCCTACCCAATCAAGATGCCTTGCTTTATCTTCTGGTGAAAGATGATTTCTCATTCTTCTCTAGTTGAAAGTAACCAAAGGGACAGAATTATATACCTTGCCTGTGTAGAGGGAAAATGAACTTTACTGTGTTTGGCAGCATTTGATAGCTATTATGTGTTGGTCACTGTAATAGGTAAGGTAATAGGAATTTTTTAAAAAGAATTATTTATTTTATTTGAAAGTCAGAGTTACATAGACAGAGAATTAGAGGCAGAGAGAGAGAAAGAGAGAAAGAGAGAGAGAGAGAGAGAGAGAGAGAGAGAGAGAGAGAGGTCTTCCATCTGCTGTTTCACTTCTCAATTGGCCGCAATGGCCAGAGCTGAACTGATCCGAAGCCAGGAGCCAGGAGCCAGGAGCTGCTTCAGGGTCTCCCATGCTGGTGCAGGGGCCCAAGGACTTGGGCCATCTTCTGCTGCTTTCCCAGGGCATGGCAGAGAGCTGGATTGGAAGTGGAGCAGCTGGGACTTAAATGGGCACCCATATAAGATGGCAGCATTGTATGTGGCAGTTTTACCTGCTATGTCACAGCACCGGCCCTGAGAATTTTTAACAGATTTATTTATTTATTTGAGAGGCAGAGTTATACACACACACAAACACACACTAGGGGGGGGGGTGGGATAGAAAGAGAGGGCTTCCATCTGTTGGTTCACTTCTCAAATGGCTGCAACGGCCAGAGCTAGCCTAATCTGAAGGCAGGAGCCAGGAGCTTCTTCCAGGTCTCCCACAAGGGTGCATGGGCCCAACAACTTGGGCCATCTTCTTCTGCTTTCCCAGCCCAGGAAGCTGGATTGGAAGTGGAGCATCTGGGATTCAAACCAACACCTCTATGATATGCCAGCACTGCAGGTGATGGCTTAACCTACTATAGCACAGCGCTGACCTCAAGGTAATAGGAATTATGCTAATGAGTAATACTAGTCAGTTGTCTCATCCCTATCCCCTCATTTGAACAAATCCTTGGATTCTTCAAGCTTTTATAGTCCTTAGGTTTTTTTTAAAATCCTCTGGTGATACCGTTGGCTGAGGCAAATCTTGAGAAGACAGTGTGGGTCTCAGTTGTTCAAAGGAGCTACCATAAGTGGAAGGAGCATGGGAATTGACTTCAGGAAGTTCAGATTCTAACTGTGGATTACCTCTTCCTACCTATGTTAACCTTTCTGAGATTTAGCTTATTGTCTGAAAATGGAGATTAAATATCTGTAAAAAGATTTTGAGGATTAAAACTCAGAATTTAACTTGTGAAAGGGTCTAAAATGTAAGAGATGTTCCATGTTTCTACCTACTTAAATTCCCAAGGTAAAGACTCCTTCCACCTCCACTCCTACCATAGTGTATGTTAATGGAGACTGGTCTTTGCTAACTGACAGAAACAAATGCTTTGGGCTAAGATGCAACAGCAAACAAGTGTGTAACAAGGGTCCAAAATATAAATGTATAAATTACCTCCACCCTTTTCATAGGCAATTAGAAAAAGTCTGGCATTCTGCCCCTCTTCTGATAGTTGGACACATTCTCCTTCATATATCTGATGGACCTTCTGGAATTAAGCAAATAATTAACATCTTTCTCTTATAATCCCATTATGACAATCTGTTGTGCTTTTTTAACTTGTACAAAGAACTGAAATATTGTCCCAAGCTACTAAGTCATATGTTGTGCATTAAGAGATGAGCATATATAATGAAATCAAAATATTATGAGAATTATCTCTGTCCAAAAACTGTTTGCTTTCTGTATGATAATAGATGGCATTTTGTTACAGAGTGTGCCTCAAGTCAGCCAAGAAATTTGCCATTTTGTTTTACCACAATCCACCATTTGTGTCCTGATACAATAAAAGACACAACAGATCCAATCCATAGGCACCTTTGTGAAAGGGTTTTACTCCGAATGGAAGAAACCTGGTGATTTGAGCAGAGTGCAGGCTTGGTTCTAGCTCTTTTTTATGCCAATGCTCTTGTGTGACACCTAGACTTCTGTTTCTGGTGGCCCTACCTCTAAAGTCTTTGCCTAATTGTATCTATTAATAGTGATTGTTGATTGCATGAAATTTCTACATATTTTCTTCTAATTTCAGGTAAATATGGACCAAATATTTACCAGAAGTATGATCATACAGCACTTACTAACATATTAATAAAATATATTGAGTTTCTGCAAAGTAGTGATTATTGAGATAGGTGCTTTCAAAAATCATTTTGTTTGATCTCCATTGCAGACCTTAAAAAAGTTATTATTCATGTTTAAAATAGCTGAAGAAAATAAATATAAGAAATAAAAATTTTGACATAAGTCTTCTAGCTAGGTCATGTCTTCTTTTTATAGCATTATAGTGCCTTGAAATATTTTATCTGTGTGATGTCCAGTTCCCTTCATCAAAAGGATTTTCCATATTGCAGTGTACATTAGTCTATGCATTATTTCTCTAGAGTGAATTCATGGGAGCTTAAATTAATACTAAATTGTACAACATGGTTTTATATGGAACAATTTCTTTTTTATTTTCTTCACTTGTCAGTAAAGTGAGATGGTCATAGAAAATAAACATTGACCTATTTTACCTATCAGCATCCAATAGGCATTTTGCCTGTCTGAAAGAAATCTGTTATTTAGTTCATTAATTCTTAAACATACACATTTATTGGTTTCTTTTTAGACTTGCCTGAGCATTATTCAGAACTATGAAATTAAGAACTAGAACTATAATAAAGGATTTTGCTCAAGTGAGAGATAGAGTTGTGTACACAAGTAGTTATGATTTCATCTTTTAAAATTCTGCAAAGATTCTTTTTAAAGATTCATTTATTTATTTGAAAGTCATAGAGAGTGAAGGAGAGGCACAGAGGGAGGGAGGGAGGGATGGAGGGAGAGAGGAAGGGAGAGAGAGAGAAAGAGAGAGAGAGGTCTTCCAACTGCTGGTTCACTCCCCATTTGGCTGCAATGGCTAGAACTGTGCCCATCTGAAGCCAGGAGCCAGGAGCTTCTTCCAGGTCTCCCACACAGGTGCAGGGGCCCAAGGACTTGGGCCATCTTCACTGCTTTTCCCAGTCCATAGCAGAGAGCTGGATCAGAAGTGGAGCAGCTGGGTCTTGAACCAGCACCCATATGAGCTGCCTGCACTTCAGGTGCTGTATTAACCCACTATGGCACAGTGCCGGCACTGCAAAGATGTTTTAATGTCTACATCACTCCTGGGTTTTGCTGGATCGTTGTCTCTTTCGTTAGCATGGCGTATAATACACACTGTTTCATTGACATTAGCCAACATATGGAAATTTTCTGGTTACTTTTACCTCCAAATAGAGGGTATAATAATTCATGGGGGGGACCTTTCCTTGTCTTTATACAGTTCATACTTTATCTCAACCTGCCATGTATTTGTGACTATGAAGATTAGTAGAATTAGGTCAGATAATACTAAAACAGATTTATATACCACATCAGTGAATGCATAATGGATTAATATATGCTTAAAGATTTGGGAAAAATTCTTAGAGGGGAAAAAAGGATAGTGAAGAAGTGAGTAAAAGTTGAAGAGAAATATGAAGGAATAGGACAAATGTGGCATACACAGCGTTTACAGCATAAGAAAGGAGAGCCATGAGGGCATGGATGTGTTTAGTGTGCTAAAGATATTGTGACTGATTTGAGAGGCAGGGATGAAAGGTAATTAAACACAGAAGGGAACGATACGACACCATATAGGTACATAGCGGATATATTTTTAAAAGGAGTTGTACAGAAGAGCTTTGAATCCTGATATATGGTCAATGAGGGGCCACAGAATTTTCTAGGAAGGTGGAGTGATGCAGAAGATATGTATTTTGGAAAGACCTCTTATATCTCAGTTAACCTCTTTTACAGTTTTCTGCACTATGGATTTTTATAGCTGTTGCTTTTCTTTAAGACTTTTCTGTAAACTGAATGTATAAGTACATTATTCTGCTCCTCTTACTTCCTGAATAATTATTGCAAAAATAATAACCAAGGCACTAAAAAAATCTTCATCATATGCACAATAATCTAGGTTAAACAATAACCTGGCCTCTTCTTCCCCTTTTTTTGTCTCTGGCCTGGACTCTGTATCTGAACAATTACCAGATTTATTTTCCTATCTGTTTGATTGTTTGTATCTCATGCTGTCAAACCACTGAATAATTATTGAGGCATATCAACTTCTTGGCAGCATTACATTTTGCAAATAACATCGATTGGCTCATCTGCACAATATTCAATTTTATAAAATTGTGCATATTTAACTGGGACTTGCCAGTGCTGTCATTAGAGCTTAGCATTAAATACAGAAGGGTAATGCCATGCAGTAAGTCTTAACTAAAGTCAGAACACCTGTGTTTTGGTTCCAGCTCTACAGCTCATCCAAAAAAATGGAAATATTGCCAGTTTGTTTTTCAGACCCAAAGTATTTTGTTGTGAAACACATAAACAAAAGAAAAATCTCCTTTAATTTTGATAACAGTTAACACACCATAAAGTTAATACTGAATGATTAAACACATGCACTTTGAAGTCAGAAAATGAATGAAAATTCTGATTTTAGGTCTACTAAGAGTTTCTTGGAAAGTTCTTTAATATTTCTCTTTATTATTTTTCACATTAGTTAGCATTCTTTAGCCTACATCAAAGTTATTGTAAAATTTAAATATAACAATGTATGATGGTCATATGTGTACATATAATGTAACATATTTTCCATTGAGATACAGAATCCATGTCTCTTTACCTTGATTCTGAATGGACTTAGAACTAGTCTAACAGAGTACAGTAGAAACGGTGCTTTGTGACTTCTCAGGCTAAATTATAAATGATCCTACAGACTGTTTCTTTTTCCCAGATATTAAATTATCTGGTAAGAATTTCAATGTGACGTCCCCAAAATTTTTCAATGATATCCAAAGTGAGAAAGTAGATACTTGAAATATACTCAGAGAAGACCTTAAAAGTTTTTTTCTTAGAGATTTATTGTTAGTTGTAGGCATTCATTTTTTTTCAAGATTTATTTATTGATTGGAAAGGCAGAGTTACAGAATGGCAGAAACAGAGAGAGAGGTCTTCCATCTGCTGGTTCACTTCCCAGATGGCTGCAACAGCCAGAGCTGTACCTATCCGAAGCCAGGAGCTTCTTTTGGGTCTCCCACTCTGGTGCAGGGGCCCACGGCCTTGGGCCATTTGTTACTGCTTTTCCATGCCATAGCAGAAAGCTGGATCAGAAGTGGAGCAGCAAGGACTAGAACTGGTGCCATATGGGATGCTGGTACCGCAGGCAGCAGTTTTACCTGCTATTTCACAGTGACAGCCTAGATCCTAAAAGTTTTTACCATGCATATACATCTAAAGATAACTACATGAAGTGATTAATATTTTAACTAGCTTGAGGGTGATAATTATTTCAAACATATACATATATTAAAATATTTTATACACATTAAGCAATACTTTTAATTGTTAATTATACCTCAATAAAGCTTTAAAAATGTAGAAAGATTCATAAAGAAAATAGAAGTCATGGCTGGTGCCGTGGCTCAATAGGCTAATCCTCCGCCTGTGGTGCCGGCTCACCGAGTTCTACTCCTGGTCAGGGCGCCAGATTCTGTCCTGGTTGCTCCTCTTCCAGTCCAGCTCTCTGCTGTGGCCTGGGAGTGCAGTGGAGGAAAGCCCAAGTGCTTGGGCCCTGCACCTGGCTCCTGGCTTTGGATCAGCGTGGTATGCTGGCCACAGTGGCCATTGAGGGGTGAATCAACGGAAAAAGGAAGACCTTTCTCTCTGCCTGTCAAAAAAAGAAAGAAAGAAAAAGAAAATAGAAGTCACAAAAATTATACATATGGAGATTTTAGAACTTAAAAATACAACTATCAGAAAACTCAGTAGATAGGCTCAAAAGAATGGAGAGGGCAGAATAAAATTTAAGAGAACTTGATGATAGAATAACAGAATTTATCCAATGTGAACAAAAGAGGGAGAATAGATTTTTAAAAAATACAGAAATTCAGAAAACTATGGATTGTAACAAAATACCTAATGTTTGCATTATTACAGGCACAGAGGTGAAAGGAAGAGGATAAAGCTAAAATTAAATTTGGCAAAAGATGCAAATTTAAAGATTCAAGGATGTGAGTGAAGCCCATACAGGAAAAGTGTCAAGAATTTCAAACCAAAGTGCATCGTATTCCAAAAACTGAAGACAAATAAAAATATGGAGAGCAGAAAGAGAGAAATTATACTTTTCAAAGTGAAAAAAATAACTTAAATTATAGATTTTTCATCAAAAATAATAGATGCCAGATGATATGGCATGGCACTTTTTCCAGTTGTCATCCTATAACTTTATATCTAGCAAAAATATCCTTCAAAAATGAAGACATGTATCCATCATTACAGTTTCATATAGAATAGTCTCACTGCCCTAAAAATCCTCTGTTCTCTACTAATTCATCCCTCCCCTCCCAGTCACTTGCAACCACTGATATTTTACTGTTTCCATTGTTTTTGCCTTTCTCAGAGAATGTATAACACAAAGAGTGAATCATAATGGATACTATAGACTTTGGGTGATTATATTGCATTATTATAGAATACTTGGGAGCTCTATATTTTCTTTCTAATTTTGCTGTGAACTTAAATTTCTGTAAAAATATATTTTTAAAAATCCTCCACTGAAAATTAAAAACAGAACATTTTCAGATGAGGGACTACTAAGAAAAGTCTGCACAGTAGCGTATTTGAAATAATGGCTAAGGGAAGTTCTCTACATGGTAAACAAATGACAAAAGAGGAAGCTTTGGAACATCAGGAAGGAAGAAAAGATAATGAAATGAGTAAAAATTTGTGCATAATTACAGTAGACTTTACTTCTCTTGAATGTTACTATCACATAATTATTGCTAAATATCTGCTCCTGTTCTAGTCTTGACACCTGACACTTGACACAGAGCATAGTCTGTGGAGGAAGATTTTTTAAAAAAATTTTATTCATCTATTTTCTTTGAGAGACTGAAAGAGAGAGAATTAGAGGGATAGATGGAAGGATAAAACGAGAGAGGGAGGAAGGGAGGAAGGGAGAGAGAAAGACGGGTTGGGGGGGAGAGTTTCCATATGCCAGCTCATTCAACAAACACAATGGCTAGGACTGGGTCAGGTTGAAGCTTGGAGCTGAGAATTCAATTCAGTTCCCTCATTTGAGTGGCAGGGACTCAACTACTTGAGACATCACCTGCTGATTCCCAGGGTAAGCATTAATAGGAATCTGGAATCACATGTGGAGCTTAGACTCCACCTTAGGCACTCTGGTGTGGGCTGTGTATGTCCCAAGTTGGGTCTTAATTTGTAGGTTGAAAGATAGATTTTGAGGAAAATATGTGAATCTGTTTTTATTCTCATTTTACCCAGCAGAAATCACATTAAATTTTTCTGAATAGGTCCTATGCCTATTCCAAAAACATATCAATCAAATTAGGGGCACTAGATTTATGCACTAGTTTGAGAAACAATTGAACCATTCCTAGATCTGGTGTCAGAGATCAAGAGTGCCTAAATTATATGGCTGAGAATGGGGGAAAATGATACCCGCAATGAAAACTCTGGGTTCTGTTGATGGATAGAAGGGGATTCCGAGAAATGTAATCAACAGTGTCCACTGCAAAAATATTGCAGAAGTGCATTCATGAAATGCAGAGACAGTAAGTAAGAAGACTAGAGTTTGTTCACTATGGAGTTAGTAGATATGGCTTTTAGATCCTGCTTTGTCTTTTGTGGCACTGGCCAAATCAATCGATTTTTTTTTTTGTTTCAGGTCTAAAATTTAATTCAGACAGGGATAATGATGCTTTATTCAATGACAGTGGGGATCAAATAAAGTAATGATTGCAGAAGTGCTTTAAAATCTGCAATTAGCAGTTTGTTTGGACATCACTTAAGACACTGCTTGGGATACTGACTTATCAGTCAGAATGACTGGGTTCTAGTCTTATCTTTGTTTCTGATTCCAGCTCTCTGCTAGTATGAACACTGGGAAATAATAGGTGATTCCAGGGTACTTGCTTCCTGCCATCTACATAGGAGACCCAGATTGAGATCAGGGTTCTTGACTTTGGCCTGGCCCAGCCCTGGCAGTTGCAGGTATCTGAGGAGATAACCAGTGGATGAAAGTCCTCTCTCTCTCTCTCTCTCTCTCTCTCTCTCTTTCACACACACACAAATAAAAAATAAAGTTTGTGATTAGAGTTGCATAAAGATAATATGGCTTTTCATATCTTCTACATATGTTCTTGCATGTTGGTTTATTTCTATATGTGTTTATACTATCATTGTTTTTATCTTTCTTAAAATTTGTTTTGTGAAAGTTTCTATCTAGAAAAAAAATCCAGAAAATAATATTTGTTTTTTAATTTTTTTTTTATTTTTATCTAGGTTGACAAAGCAGCCTCTCTCTTTTTCTCTCTCTTTTTATTTGACAGATGGAGTTAGACAGTGATAGAGACAGAGAGAAAGATCTTCCTTCCATTGGTTCACTCCCCAAATGGCCGCTATGGCCAGAGCTATGCCGATCCGAAGCCAGGAGCCAGGCACTTCTTCCTAGTCTCCCAAGCAGGTACAGGGGCCCAAGCACTTAGACCATCCTCTACTGCCTTCTCAGGCCACAGCAGAGAGCTGGACTGGAAGAGGAGCAACCGGGACTAGAACCCGGTGCCCATATGGGATGCCGACATTGTAGGCAGAGGATTAACCAAGTGAGCCATGGCACCGGCCCCAGAAAATAATATTTAGGACAAAGCACCTACCATTTTCTTTTCACTTATCAGTGCAGAACTGTCTGTCAGTAAGGAAAAGAATGTGTTTCTAGGAGGTGGCTGTCTGTGAAATATATATTAAATTTTTTAAATTCTCCCTCTAATTCCTGAGCAAGTACTTTTAATCCAACTTTACAGATAAGGAAACTTAGATGAACTATCTTGTCACACATCAATAAATAGCAAATCTAAATTGAAACTCAGGTAAGCTTGAACCTATGTCTGCTGTTTCCGCAGCAGAACGTATTCATTAAAAAAAAATCCCCCAGAAAGGAAGAATATTTGTGTCTTAAACAAATACCTCTCCAAAATGAGGGCTTTCAGGAAGGTTATTTTCAGTGTCCTTATCTATTGGATAGATGTTCATATTCTAGTTTTTAAGATTTCAGAGTTTAGCCTAATCATTTTGCCATCTGCTATGAAATGATGAGCCCATCTGTCATGATATTCTAGGCAGTATCAGATTCCATTTATTCTATGAGAAGACAATGGCTTTTGAAATACCAAATTTGAATATGTTTGATTACAGGGTTGTGCTATAGTAAAGAAATTGCAAGAGTAGTTCCATGTTGTTGCCGAAGTCCCAGCATTGATATGGCAATGATGAAGTAGCCAAATTAGAAAAATTAAGACAATCCAAAGCTGAATTGGAGATATTTTTAGATCTGCTGCACCTCCTTGTTTTAATATTCCTGCACTATATTCAATAACATGTTTTGCAAATAACATTTTATATTTCCTTATGTAACATTTTATAAAGTGCTTTTAATTTCGTTACTCATATAAATTCCATTTAATCCAAATATATATTATTTTCTCACCCTTATTCTATTCTAGTTATGCTATTCCATTCTATGTGATTTTTCTATTTATTTTAGTAATAACCAACTATGCCCTATATGGAGTTGTCAATCACTTGCTTCTAAATGGGAAATGAATTGATCATGAGAATGTCCTATCTGGGAACCAAACATAGATATTACACAGGAAAATCAGGGGATATTGCCCTATCCTCTTTTCTTCTTTTTTTTTGGTTGAATGATTTTAAAGAAATGAGCCCTTGAATTTAAACATGAATTGGCTCACAAGAGTGTTTTAGGCAGGGTTGATAGAGATTGTCCCCTTGCCATTCCAATCTGGTTGTATTTTAGTTAATCTTAAAATAATCTAGGTTACAAAAACAAATTAAAGTCCTGGAAATAATTCCTAATTTTCAAGACAGACTTGATTCCCAAGAATGTATGAATCGCCTTCCAATCTTCTTCCACTCTCATCTCCCCTCATTTGCCATTGTTTTAACCTCAATTTGTTCCATCGAATGTTTTATTTCTGCAGCTGCTGAATGAATGTCTTTTTTAAAAAAAGATTTATTTGGAATTGATAGTTATACAGAACGAAGGGGATGTAAAGAAAGGCGGGGTATCTTTCATCCACTGGTTCACTCACTAGATGACTACAATGGCCAGGCTGAAGCCAGGAGCTAGGAGCTTCTTCCTGGTCTCCCACTTGGGTGGCAGGGTACCCATTACTTGGCCCATCCTCTACTGCTTTTCACAGGCCATTTTAGCAGGGAGCTGGATCAGAAGTGGAGCAGCAGGGACAGGAACTAACACCCATGTGGGATGCCAGTGTTGCAGGTGGCAGCTTTAGCTGCTGCCACAAAGCCAGCCCTGAATGGATTTCTTATACTGGAACTGGCCCTACAAAAATCTGATTCCCATCCTAAAGTATTTATACACAAACTCTCTCAAACTTCCAGATGGCTAACAGCATACACAAATGCATAATAAGAGCCACCTACATATGCCTAATTTAAGAAACCACATCATTCTCTGCATCTTGGGATGAATCCTTGTTGCATATTAATATTACCAGTTTAGACTATTATCAAGATTTATTGTCAATGGGAGAAAGCAGTACACAGAACACAGAAAAAGAGAAAATTTCCCATTTGTGATTTCCAATGTGTTTTTCCATTTCTATCTATTCACTCGATAATCCAGGTACCTCAGTATCACTTGAGAGAAAGGTCTTACATCGTTGAGCGTACCAGTGCCTCCTCAACCTTGTTGGAGACAGGAGTGGTTCTAAAGCCCATGATGTTGCTAATAGCACTTTCCTATCTGGGATCTTTGGGAGCCTAATTTACTAGTTTGTTTGGACTCTGGGCTTTCTCTGGCCTATTTGTAGCAAAGAATTTAAAATCTAAATCTCATCGCATTCTCTCTCTTTTTTCTCTCTGTCTCTCTATTTTAAATTCTTTTCTAATTCCTCTTAATCTTCCCAGTGAAATGAGCATAAACTCTTAAAAGGCATACTGACCTTTGCATCTCTCCAACAACATGTGCTTGCTCAAGCTCAAGCAACACTGGTGTATAGTTGCTTGGCACAAACCATGACTGAATCAGATCATAGTTAAATCATGTTTAAAACCTTCTATTGGCTTCCCATAGCACTTAAAGTAAAACTTTGAATGTCATATTCTGGATTCCAGACCCCATGTGACTTGGCCCCTACTAAATTGAACCTCATCTCTTACTGCTCCCTGCCTTGTCCACTGTTTTAGCTATATTCTTTTGTTACAAACACTCTTTAGTTATGCAAGGCATTTCTAAATTTAAGACACACACACACACACACACACACACATGCACATAGGAAGAGAAAGAGCGAACGAGAGAGAGAGCGTGAATATGAGAGAAAGAAATTTGTTTTTTCACATCCTAAATGCCTGTAATGGCCAAGACTGGCCCAGGCTGAAGCCAGGAGCCTAGAGCTCAATAATATCTCTCACATTATTGGCAGGGAACCAAGTACTTGAACACCCATGGTGTTCATTAACAGAAAGCTAGAACTGGGAGACAAGCCAGCAGTGGATTCTTAACCACTAGGCTAAACACCTGCACTTCTGCAGACATTTATGTAGGTTATTCTAACTGGAATGTTCTTTCCCATGCCTGATACCTCTCTTCCTTTAGGTCTTACATAAACTCTACCTTCTCAGAGAGATATTCCATGGCCACTCTATTTACTGTAAACATCTTCTTTTGTTGTCTTCCTCAGAAATTTATTGTATCTTTCTAGAATTATTTTACTCATCAGAACTTATCAGAGGACCAATATTTGTTGAGTGAATCAAGTAAAACGTCTTACCAAAATTCCTCTAGCTTTTTTTTGTAGTCTTTGCTAACCACCTGGATGGAATTTGTCACTGTTTTGTCCTGAGATATTAATCATGTAGATAATAATCTACACAAGTGTGCTGAACTTGTCATGTCTTTAAGATTCCCAGACAATAAATCAAGCATATTTATAACTACAGAATTTAAACACAGGGCTTACTAATTGCTGATTGAGTAAAGTGAACACATTAATCTCACAAGGAAGTTTGTTTTTATGTTTGTGTGATTTATCATTTCAAGACATCAAATATTTGTTAGTGCATATATTCATGGCCAGAGTATAGGAATTCAAGCCAGCTGCAGGGTTTACTTTAAGAGATAAATCTGACTTATGTTTACCTTTCTTCTATTCCTATCCCAAGTCCTTCAAAGACTTCTTGATCAATAAAATAATTTGTTTAGCCCCTAGGTGCTGAGAGAAAATTTCAGTTCTAAACATCATGAAGTAGATTTCACTCTGCCTTGCATACTCAGGCTGAACCTAGTATCCTGGACTAGAAGCCATATCCCCCACTCTTTTACTGGTGTAGTGCTTGTACTTGGAATATTCTAACCTTTGCCTCTTCCCCTGGTGGATTTTGTCAGTTCTTACTTAAGGAGTCAACTTAAATAGTTATACCAGCTGGCATCTCCCTTTGGCCAAAGATGATCGGAACTAATGTAGAGACTGATTAAAATTGAGCCAAATAGATAGGACTCTACCTCCACCACCCTGGAAAATAAGAGCTAGAAACTCTTCACATGGCATGGAACACTAAGACAAATTATATTGGAATTGACAATTGGGAAATGAGGAGAAAGGTTCTGAGGTCAACATCCTCAATCTTGGATTGAAGCGGCAGCCCCAATTAAGTTTTAAATAAGAGTTTCCAGTTTCTGAAACGTTTCCAAAGGTAAACAGTACTAGCCTGCATATAAGGTGTTCCACTTTTCAGCCAAGAGAATTGGGCTTCCTATCCAAATTTCCTTTTCCCTACCAAATTTCATCTGTACTTTTAAAATTATTTTAAAAATGCTAAATATAAAAACCCAAACCATCATCAGAAACACTGGTAGCACTGATGGTGTTTGGGGAGCAGTAGGAAGAGGTTTTGGAATTCTGGGTCCTTCCACAGGAAAAATTCAATTTAATGGAACTCTTGTAGTTGAATAGAAAAGCAGTAGAAATAAGAGATGATGCTATTGTGTCAGTGAAACAGCCCTATATATTTGGCAAGGTGGACCTGGGGTTGAGAGCTTGACACACTCATGCATTATAATCCTGTCCCCAGACAGCCAGCACGTGCTATTAAAATTGGTCAACCCTTGCACTTAGAGAATTTAGTCTGAGTTTATGTATTGTGAAATCTTGGGCCCAGCACTTGGATTCTCAAATTCTCAATTTCCTTTTAAGTACAGGTCATGCCACCTGTCTCCCTTTCAAGATGAAATTTGTGTGGATATTAATAGAAATCATGCAATGTAGATAAAACTTAACTGGTAAAATTATGTAAATTTTTCAGTTGTCATCCCTAAGAACCAAGGCAACTGACTGGGTGTCAAGGGCATATTTGAGACTGAATTCTGAAGAAACAATTGACTGTGCCTAAGAATATTGGGAAACTTGACAGGAAGATGAAAAGCTATTAAATGCACCCCATGCTGTATACCATGCAGCAGGGCAGAGGCCGTGAAAGCCTCAGAGAAATGAGTGTTAAATAACCAGAGGCTATTGTTTCTTCTTCCTTCTTTACTTACTAGAACTAGCTTATTTTGTAATTCTCAAACAAAAAGATGTGAGTAACAAAAATTATTATGGTTTTACCTTTAGTGATTCTACAGAAAATTAAAGTCTTTAGTATTCTATACTTAAAGTGGTCATTCTTTCGGATAATTGTTGCGATTTAAATGGAAAAGAGAAGGAGAGAGAAAGCTGGAGGGAGAAAGGATGGTGGTGGTGAGGGGAAGAGAGAGAAATTAACCTCCCTTATCCAAAAACTTAAATCTTTCTGTTTCTCCAGTGCCAGCTTCAAAGGAAGGCGTCATTCTTTTAAGTTTAATGTCCTAAATTCTTTTTGTTTGAGCTCAAGTCCTTTTTCACTGAGTCAGTGCCTAAAGGAGATGAATGCTATTTTTCTAGATCTGATTTGAAAAACTCAAGATTGCATTTGGATTTTTCAAGTTTCACATTATTGGTAAGAATCTTTGCCAACTGCACACAATTACATTCCTTTGTATTCTACAGTACAAGAACAAAGTAGTTTGAAATAGTTTGTATGACTCAGTTTTTGTAACTCAGAAGTTTGAAAAAACTTTCCCTTGAATACATTCTTCCTGTTAACACACTTCCATCTCCAGCATGCTGCTAGTCTTCATCTTCATCTCCAAGCACAGCTACACATTTCAGCAGTCCTCCCATGTGCCACACACTTCATAAATGTAATTTGATGGAAATCTAAGAAAAAATTATGTGAATTTTTTTACAGGTGAGAAACAAAAGGATATTAGGATCTAAGGAGTTTAGAATTATACTAAAACTCCCAGAGGTGGCCAACATTAGGATCTGAACTCAATATTTATCCCTTTAAAGCTGTTTATACTGCAATAGTCTTCCTTTATCTGGGAACAGAAATGAGAGAGATACTTACATTCTAACTAGAAACAGAGCCGGAGAGAAAGTGCTGGCAGTACAAAGATAAATCCTTTACATTTCTTGTCCCTAAGGGATTCATAGTCTACTAGTGGAGATAGATGCAGATATAGAATGATAATTGCAAAGTTCTGTGATCAAACAAGAATATCACTTAATATTATTGAGCATGTTGTGTTTGCACAGAACTATTCTAAGTGCTTTACTTATGCTGAGCTATATTTTAAATGATAAGGGAATTAATGAGGGGGCATCATAGCCAGAGAAAATGAGGAACAAGTTCTGTGGAAGGAGGATATATTACAACAGGCATCACAGGATGGTTACAATTCCCCATAAGTATTTTGGGGTGAGGAAATTGTAAGCAACAAGAATTATATGTGAAAAGGCACATATATGTGGGGAATCTTGGGTAATCAATTTTGTCCAAGAAGAAGAAACATGGTGGGGAGCAGAATGGATGAGTTTGAGTAGGCCGGGTTCAGTTACAGAAAGAACTTGTATGCCAGGCTGCACTTCGGATTTTATCCTATTGGCAGTGCAAGTCGCTAAAGGGATTTAGGGTGCTGAAATGGGTGTGTTTTCTAACCATAAATGCTGAGGTTGTGAGATAGAACTGGAGGGTAATAGTGCTATAACCTCAAAACTCATGTCCCAGCCTTAGTTGTAGTAACCAGTGAAGGGGTTGGTGCTGCCCTAATCGTGTAGATTTAAACTCTCAGTGACCGAGAGGTTTATTTCTGAGAGTCTGATGACGGGCCAGCTTGACAGTTGTTTGTTTCCTGAATTAGATGGGCAACAGGAAATCCACATCTTTGCTACTTTTTCTGTCTTTAGAACTTCCCCCAATAAATGAAGAAAAAGTCTTTCAATCTTGTTTACTTGTCAAGTATGTATTTATATAAATCACTTCCTTGAAGGCTTGGTGGAGCCCCTCTGTTACAAGATAGGGATAGCCTCTCTTCTACCCTTGTTGGTCTAGGTGTCATTCTACCAAAGGTAGGGAAATAGAAAAAAGGCTTTTAAAAATATTTATTTATGTATTTGAAAGGCAGAGTTACACAGACATGGAGGGTCATCTTCCATCTGTTGGTTCACTCCCCAAATGGCTGCAATGGCTGGAGCTGGGCCAATTCAAAGGCAAGAATCAGAGGTTTTATCCTGGGCCCAAGTACTTAGGCCATTTTCTGCTGTTTTTCCAGGCACATTAGCAGGGAGCTGGATCATAAGTGGAGCAGCCAGGTCTGGAGCCAATGCCCATATGGAATGCTGGCTCTACAGCCAGCATCTTTACCCAGAGCTGGCACCGGAACAAAAGGCTTTTGACAGCCCCTCTTGGCCCTATTTCCACAGTAGGCCTCTCTTTATTCTGGGCACGCTCATCACTTAATTCGAAGCAAAATTGTTTATCTGGCTCCAATTTACTCTTACCATTTATCCTACTTCAATCAGCAGCCTCTTCAGAGTCTGCAGACTCAGGCAGATGTGAGATCCTGGTGTCATGCACAGAAGTAGCTTGATTATAATCATGTTCCTCTGATGATTTCATTCTAACTAGGCAGCAGCTTGATGCTCCTTATACCCTTCACAGTTTTGCCTTGGGAGCTCAATTCTAACTTCATGACTGAGTGTGTTTCCTACTTTTCCTTCCTTGCTATTCAATAGCACTATGGTTTCCTACTTATTTGATGTCTACTACTTAGAAGAATGTACTTTGAAGGAAATGAATTCTTTATTCATTTCTTCTAGGGGCTACAAGTAAACTAGTTGTTCTTTCCCTCTATTGCAATTTGTTACTAAAATCTCCAAAGCACAACACCTGCTCTAAGCATTCTTTCTGCTAGCCACTTCCTTTACTCCTTGCAACAATGACATTGAAAATTTCCCTCCTACATTCCTTTTGAAGTTCATCTCATGTTGCTATTTCTCCAACCTCATTTTTCAAGCCAATTATGATCCCATTATATCTGCTAACTTGCTGTATTATACACATGTAGATTGTTGAAGATGAAGAAATTGTAATTGTGATCTTGATATTAATTGCTTTTTATAATGTGGTATTTACTTGGAAGTGAAATGCTATATTGTGGCTTTTCCCTATTATATAACATTTAGTGGCAATCAGTTTACTGCAAAAACAAAATCTTGTTTGTGATCATCAGGAGGAAAGAGTATTTCTGTTGAAATCTATTTTACAGATATTCAGTTACTTAAAATTAAAAGTGAAATACGAGGGCCTTAATGAGAAATAGTATCCAAGAGCTTTAGAAAACCGTTCTCTGATGGGAATCGGGTGGAATCAATGGGGATCACGCATTTGCATGGACATTCTAGATATGTAACTCAGAATCATGTATTCAGGCCATTCACTTGTCATTCATCGCATTCAAACAGAAATTGATTCACTGAGATGGGCATCTACTCAAATACTTATTGAGCAATAATTGTATATTAGCCACTGGAAATTCAGGTTAGATATGACATGGCAAACCTCTGCTGTCAAGGACTTCACATTGCAATGGAGGTGACAGAAAATTACATAAAGGCCACGATAGGAAAGGACATATACAAAATAAAGAGGCCTGTGATCGGGAGGAGTGGTGTCAAATTGAGAATCAAAAAATGAGTTGGAGTGAGTCAGTAGGAGGGAATACAGATATTGCTGATAGACAAGATGGCATAAAAGAGAAAATTCAATCAAGGCCTGAATTCTGGCTCTCTGCCATTGGAATAATTCCTCAAAACAGTCTGTTTGGCCTCATATAGTTTTTTAAGTTTGAATTTAAATGCTTTTGTATATGTATGTCATAGTTTCTATTCCTTCCTATTGTGTTACACATAGGGTTTTATATACATATATGTTACCTGCTTGATTTCTCAATATAATTGAGTTTTCAAATACTGGAATAGAGAGAGGAAACAGGATGAGAAATTAGGTTTCCAATACTTCAATATGGGCGGAACAAAGGGTGAATGCATAAAAGGGCAAGAACGGAGTCTGGGGGAGAGCCTGGGAATCCAAACATGAAGAGTCTGGCATGCAATGATGAAGAATGTGTTTCACCAGAAAATTAAGGACGCTACTACAACAGTTCAGGCACAAGGTGCTGGGATTTTAGGAAGAGTGTAGGGCAACAGTGTAACAGAGTGAACTGGGATAAAAAATAGAGACAAAACAAACGTTACAACATCACTGATTTAAATTCAGCTGGATTATAAAGCTCTAACCAGTAACCATCAAAATAAAGGGGAAGAGCACATTTTTTTGAGATTCTAAAAAGGCTGAAAGATGAAATTTGATCAGCCCTTGTCCTAACTGTTGATGTACAACTTAATACTTTATCCATTTTAGTATATTTTTTGTTCTACTTAATACTATTGGTCGAACTCTGTAATTAACACACACTTATTCTTAGGTGTTTAAATTTAACTGAAAAGTGATCTCTGTTAAATATAAGAGTGGGAATAAGAGAAGGATAAGATGTACAGTTTCGTACATGCTCAAACTGACTTGCCCCAAATGGTAGAGTTAGAAACGTACCTGGGGATTCCAATTCAATCTCATTAAGGTGGCATATACCAATGCCATCTCACTAGTCCAAGTGATCAATTTCAGTTCACAATTGATCATAATGAAAGGGCTAAGAGTCAAAGGGATCAAATAAACAAGACTAGTGTCTGCTAATACTAACTGATAGAATCAAAAAGGGAGAGAATGATCCAACATGGGAAGTGGGATACACAGCGGACTCATAGAATGGCAGATGCCCTAAACAGCACTCTGGCCTCAGAATCAGCCCTTAAGGCATTCAGATGTGGCTGAAGAGCCCATGAGAGTATTTTAGGCATGGAAAGCCAAGGCATTCTGGCTAAAAAAGAAAAGAAAAGAAAAGAAAAGAAAAGAAAAGAAAAGAAAAACCCGAAATGAAAGATCTCTGCGAGTGAGATCCCAGTGGAAAGAATGGGCCATCAAAGAATGAGGTACCTTTTCTGATGGGAGGAGAGAACTTCCACTTTGACTATGACCTTGTCTAAATAAGATCAGAGTCAGTGAACTCAAAAGGTTTCCATAGCCTTGGCAACTCATGACAAGAGCCTAGGGTGATTACTGATGCCATAAACAAGAGTGTCAAATTGTTAAGTCAACAACAGGAGTCACTGTGCATTTATTCCTCATGTAGGATCTCTGTCCTTAATGTGCTGTACATTGTGATGTAACGCTATAACCAGTACTCAAACAGTATTTTACACTTTGTGTTTCTGTATGGGTGCAAACTGTTCAAATCTCTACTTAATATATACTAAATTGATCTACTGTATATAAAGAGAATTGAAAAGGAATCTTGATGTGAATGGAATGGGAGAGAGAGTGGGAGAGGGGGTGGTTGCGGGTGAGAGGGAAGTTATGGGGGGTGGGGAAGCCATTGCAATCCATAAGCTGTACTTTGGAAATTTATATTTATTAAATAAAAGTGAAAAAAATGAAAGTTAGCAAATGATTGAGTGAGGAATGATTTAAAGGTAAATGTGTTGGGTGAAGTCTATTTTCCTGTCCTGGATGGCTGGATTCTTGGTGACACTATTTGCCAAAACAGGCAGGAAGATTAATTTGCAGAGTTTAAAATCCTCTTCTTCTTTTTTCTTTTTTTAATAAGAATTATACACACACACATGGGACAAACTTCATTTATTTCATATACAGTTTTAAGATCATAATGATACTTCCCACCCTACTCTCTCTCCCTCCCTCACTCCCACTGTACCTCTTACTTTTTTAAAAAATATTTATTTATTTATGTGAGAGGTAGAGTTACAGAAGAGAGTGAGACAGAGAGAAAAGCCTTCCATCTGCTGGTTGACTTCCTAAATGGCTGCAATGGCCAAAACTGCGCTGATCCAAAGTCAGGGGCAAGGAGCTTCTTTCTAGTCTCCCATGTGGGTGAAAGGGCCCAGGTACTTGGGCCATCTTCCACTGCTTCCCCAGGCCATAGCAGAGAGCTGGATTGGAAGAGGAGCAACCTGGACTAGAACCGGTACCCCATATGGGATGAAGGCACTGCAAGCAGAGATTTAACTTGCCGTACCACAGCACTACCCCCTTTCGTTACTTATTTTTATTTTAATTTTTAAAATAACATACTTTCAATTTTCTTTATAATCACAAGCTTAAACCTCTATTAAATAAAGAATTCAACAAGTAGAAAGTAGAAAAATCACTGTTCCTCAGAAGTATAGACAAGCACTAAACACAATAACCAAATCTCAAAATGTCAATTTTGCTTAGACACATTACATTGTTTTGTTCTCTGTAAGTTAGTTCCCACAGATCAGGGAAAACATAAGGTATCTGTCATTTTTGGACCAGCTTAATTCACTAAGCATAATGGTCTCCAGTTGTACCCATTTTGTTGTGAAAGACAGGGTTTCATTCTTTTTTAACAGCTGAATAGTATTCCATAGTGTATATAAGCCACATTTTATTTCCAGCTATCAGTTGATGGATATCTGGTTTTATTCTTTATAACCTTGTCTGGAGATGGGCACTCTGCTTGTATCTCTGATCCTGCAGAAGAGAATCGACAACACAGACCATGGCTTAGTGAAAGGAGGATGAGATTTGTAACCAGAACAGTTTCATGCCATCCCTTTAGGTAATCTTGGACATATTATGTTCACTATGTATCAATCATCTCATCTGTAAAGTGAAGATACCAAAAGTTTCCTGCTCAATTAAAGGAAAAAAAGGTACTGAAAGAATTGAATGTACTTTGGAAATTGTAAAGTGTAAGCAAATATCCAAGTGGTTAATTAAGTCTCTTGGCACATTCAGGTCAGGAAATTCAGCCCTGGTGCAAAGGGTATCATAGGGAAGATTAAACAGAGAGAGCAGTATAACAAGCTGGCTGTGTTAAAACAGCAGCAAATTAAACTAAAATAAGTTAGACGTAAACTGCTGAGATGGAACGGAAAGAAACTAAAAGCCAGGTCAGACAGACAGAAAAATAATCTTTTCAGGGAGTCAGGGAAGCTCCGCCAAGGAAGGAGGCTGGATTGATTTCATAGTTCTTTCTCCGAGGATGAGCAGACAGAAAGGTTCATTAAGAAGGCCCAGTTTTAGCTTTCAGAATTCACTTGTGCCTGGGATGTCCAACTTAAAGTAGTTGGGGCTGTGGTCTACTTTGTGTATCTCTTGGAGATGCTGATTCCCTGGGGCTGAAGGTTTATTTGTGGCTACCAAGGAGCCTATGTGACAGTGATCCCCAAATTTGATCCTCTCAATCCTCTTCTCAAACAGATGTTAATGGATTTAAAAGCAAGGTCCTACTGAGGAGTCTAAACATAGAGTGCTTTTATTAGTTAGGATGTGGATTATTACAAAATGTCTCTCCAAATACCATAGCATATACAAGAGAGGATTTTGTTTCTTATTCCCTTAGAAATCTCAGGAGGTGATCCAGAGCTGTGTTGGTGGGTAGGCATGGTGTGGACCTAAGCTCCCTTTATTATAAGGTGCTATCATGATCTTATCCACACGTTTGAAATTGGGTGAATACCACATCTGCTGAGAGTCCATTTTGACCAGCATATAATGGGAAAACACATTTCTTGCTCTTTAAGAACATAGCCTGGACATTGATTACATTTTCTTGTTCTATTAGGGAAAATTTAGTCATATATCCATGCTTAGCTTTAAAGAAGACTGTAGAGTGTAGTCCTTAGATGGTGATCCATGCATCCAACTAAACTTGAGTATTTCAGAATCAAAAGAGGTGATTGCATTCTGGGGAATAATTACCAGTGTCTGCTGTAGTGGTAAAAGCTAGGGCTGGAACTATAGCAATAAAAATCACCTCAGAGTTGCCTTTTTTATATCCTTAAAATTAATATTCAACCTAAAAAATGAAGGAAAATGCTAGTCTGGTTTTTTTTAAAGCTATATACAAAGGTAAGCATTGCAGTACAGCAAGTTAAGCTGTTGCTTAGCTCACTTGCATCCCATATCAGAGGGCAGGTTCCAGTTCCTGCTACTATGCTTCTGATCCAGCTTCTTGCTAATGTGTCCTGGGAGGCAGCAGATGAGGGTTCAAGTGCTTGGACCCATGTCACCCAGGAAGGAGACACAGATGGAATTCCTGGCTCCTGGTTTCAGCCTAGCTCAGCTCTAGCTGTTATGGGCATTTGACGAGTGAACCAGCAGATACGGGATCTTTGCCTCTCTCTTCTCTTTCTATCTGTCTTTTCATTGCTCTGCCTTTCAGGTACATGCAAATAAATAAACAAACATGTTTTAAAAACTTAAAAAATAGAATTATAACTACTACTGTGTTTTATCAAAATATAATTTATATAGAGTGCAAAGTAAAAATCTTAATTGTTATAATTAATGAGCTTTGAAAGCATATCCACTTATCTAACCCATGCCTTGTTAAGATATTGAGCAAATGAGCATTTTCATTACTGCAGAACATTTCTTTATGTCCCTTCTCAATCTTGCAGACTCAGGTAAACACAGTTCTGGGTATTACCACCAGGAAATTGTTTCGCTTACTTTAGAGCTTCATGAGACTGAACTCAGAGATCATGCACTGCTCCTTCTCCCCCCTGAAAAATGAGCTTTCGGATTTCTCTTTGTGTGAGCAGCATTCCACTATGCAAGTTTATCACTGCTAATTCGTCCATTCTCTCATTGATAAACATTTGGGTTGCTTACAAGTTTAGACTTCTATGAATAAAATGACTATGAATATTCATCTGTAAGTATTTTTTACATTTGTTTTTATTTCTGTGGATAAATCCCCAAGAGTGGAATTACTGGGCACAGGCTTGACGTATACTCACAGGAAATTGCAATTCCAGTTCCTCTAAATTCTCACCAATATACATTGTTTTTGGCAGACTTTTCAATAGAAGCTATTCAATGGCCCTACTTAGTTTTGAAAGGAGAAACAAAATTTGGTTTCTCATGTGTTATGTTTTTAAAGAAACTCCTTGGGGCCAGTGCTGTGGTACAGTGGGTTAAAGCCCTGGCCTGAAGCGCCAGCACCCCATATGGATGCTGGTTCTAGTCCCGGCTGCTCCACTTCTGATCCAGCTCTCTGCTGTGGCCTGGGAAAGCAGTAGAAGATGGCCCAAGTCCTTGGGCCCCTGTACTGCGTGGGAGACCTGGAAGAAGATCCTGGCTCCTGGCTTCGGATCAGTGCAGGTTGGGCCATTGCAGCCATCTGGGGAGTGAACCATCGAATGGAAGACCTCTCTCTGTCTTTACCTCTCTCTGTAATTCTTTCAAATAAATAGAATAAATCCCACCCCCCAAAAAAAGAAACTCCTTTCATAGGGAAGCAAATACTGAGAAATGTGTATAATGTACTTTGAAATATATGAAATCTTACCAAGGAAAAGTGATTTCATGAACTTTTTATTTTAATAAAATAGACTCTTTATAAGACTTCAGAGAATATTTGAATGCTTGGAATCTGGGTCTTGCCTCTGAGCCCCCAGCTTTTTTTCATCTACAAAGTAGAGATAGCTGTAGATTTTTCATTGTTTTTGTGAGATGTAAATAAGCTATTGGGCCTAATGCTAGCATGGTATCTAACACATAGTAAATGTACAATATGTTGTAATAGAGTCTAAGATAAGGTAATCATTCAAATAATCATGATCATGATTGTGATCATCATCATCATCATCATCATCATCACTAACCTTTCCACAATCTAGGAATGGATGAGCAATTATATATTCTCATTAAGTCTCTACACAAGTCTTCACTTTAGCAATGATATTTATATTTTTCATTCAACTGCTGACTATTCACAGATTTGAGCTTGCAACAAAGAGTGCTTCCTGCTCTGTGCCCTTTGTTTGATAGAAATAGCATTGTACCAGGAGATTGGGCAAACACAGCTCATTGGTTAATGCAGGCTGGAACCCATGGGCAGAATGTCAGCATGGCATAGGTACTTTATTTTCTTGGCACCTTGTGGAGAGGGGATCATTTCTTGGTGCATTGCTCCATGGTATTTCTAGCTGCAGCTCATATCAAGCATGTTCTGTCAGTTTTCTTAGGGAATTAGGGACTTGTGCATCTGCTCACTTTTCTGGCTACAGTTTCTAGTTTGTTCCAAGGGACATCCTAAGTGTTTATTTAAACTCGTGGCATGCACTGCATAATATATGATGATTAGGTTGTAATAATATGATAATTAGGTCATAAATTCAGTAAGTTGAAGAAAAAATTTAAATCCAGGCTGTGTGACACCAAGCTTCTATTTTAAATTTTTATCATATATTACATAATTAGATTTTTTTAAACCTGAGATTCCATGCTTCTTTTTGTATACAATCCAAAACTTTCCCTAGGCCATGTTTGAAGAGGTTAAATGAGAAATCAAACATAAGGGATAAATTTGTACACAGTGACATGATACACAAAAATGACAACATGGATTCATGATGACCAATTTGGTATTCATGGCACTTCAAAGCAAACCTCTGGAATATGATTTTGTTTCAAAGATCACAGAAAACATAAATCTGGGTCAAAATCATAGTTCTCTAGTTTATTGGCCATGTAACCTGATACACGTTTCTGTAAGATTTAGTTTCTTTGCATGTAAAATAAATTGAGTTAGAACAAGTTCTAGGGATCTACTGTCCATCATAGTTACTATAGTTAATAATTTATGTATTGTATTCTTAAAAATACTAATTATTCAGGTAGTATTCTTACCATAAAGCAAGATAAGTTTGTGAGGAAATTCACATGTTGATGTATTCAAGTTACCATTCCACAATATATACCTATTTCTAAATTAAATGTTGTAAGCTATAACATGTAATCATTGTCAACTGAAAATGATTTTGGTAATTCCTCACAGGTGAATTTGGAGATTGACATGGTTTGCCATACTTTGTTGATTCTTAAGAAATCATTGATTAGAAGTGCTATGGATTATTTTATCATTTAAAAATAATTGATTATAAGATATTATTGATAATAAGACATATTAGAATTTTAGAGTTGTTTACCTGTGGAAAATGTGTCCAAAACATCACTGAAATGCTGAGTGATGCATAAGCTCCTATAAATGATATCTGCCACTGGAATTGTTGCTGTTATCACTACTGACATCACCACAGAAACTCATAGAATTGGTGCAGAGTGGCCAGCCACTGCCATTGACACCGGCATCCTATATCAGAGCACTGGTTGGATTCCTGGCTGCTCCACCTCTGATCCAGCTTCCAATAATATGCCTGGAAAGCAACAGAAGATGGCCCATGTGTTTGGACCTGTGTCACCCATGTGGGCAACCCATATGGAGTTCCAGTATCCTGGTTTTAGTTTGGACCAGTCCCCATAAATCCAACCATTTTGGGAATGAGCCAGTTGTTGAAAGTGTTCTCTTTCTCTTTCTCTTCCTCTCTTTCTCCCCCTCACTTCATCATTCTGCCTTTAAAATAATAAACAAATAGAAAAATCTTTAAAGCAAAGCAGAGCTGAATTGGTGCAGAGAAGAGTTCTTTGAGTCAATTATCTTGAAACTTGACAGGGAAATGATTCTGGATGTGTTGAGATGCCCACAAATCTATCTCTGGTGTTTCCATCACTGTGATACCAGGACCTCATACATCTGACAACTATAAACCTGCCTTGTTTAATTTTACTTTTAATTGTCGCCACATTAAATTATTATTGGTGAGATGGCTTTCCAGAGGTAGTTCTTAAATGACATGGGATCACTTCTCCAAGAGATAGAAATGAAACTAAATCACTTTAGGTTGTATGTCTTGAACAATACTACTATCACTTTTAGAGTTAAGTTACATATACCTCCATTGTCATCATAAATATGGGGAAAAGTTAAAATAGAGAAGTATCTCTTTTTTGAAGTAAAATACTTCAAATGATGACTGATCTTCAGATGTGTATTCTATAAGGAAAAAACTTATTAAGAAAAAAGTTTCTTGTTGGTGTCTGTATTTGATGATATATTTTCTATTGTGTGTTTTTATTTTTTATTTTTATTTAGTAAATATAAATTTTCAAAGTACAGTTTATGGATTACAATGGCTCCCCCCCCATAATTTCCCTCCCACTCGCACCCCTACCATCTCCCGCTCCCTCTCCCATTCCATTCACATCAAGATTCATTTTCAATTCTCTTTATATACAGAAGATCGATTCAGTATATATTAAGTAAAGATTTCATCAGTTTGCACCCACACAGAAGCACAGAGTATAAAATACTGTTTCAGTACTAGTTATAGCATTACTTCACAATGGACAACACATTAAGGACAGATCCCACATGAGAAGTAAGTACACAGTGACTCCTGTTGTTGACTTAACAAATTGACACTCTTGTTTATGGCGTCAGTGATCTCCGTAGGCTCTAGTCATGAGTCCCAAGGCTATGGAAGCCTTTTGAGTTTGCTATTGTGTGATCTTAAGTGACTTCCTCATGCTTTATGAGCCATAGGGCCTTTACCTCTAAAATTACATAATAACACTTGCCTTCCAGGGTTGTTTAAATGGTTTTCCATGTAAATTTCTTCTGTTCTTCTTGCTTTTTCTCCCAGTAACCTTCATTTTACTTTACATCTTAGTCCAAGTATCTTCACCAGAAAGAATAATAGAGAAATCACAAATAATATATATCCTTTTTGAACAATACAATTTTAATTTAAAATATTTCTTTTTTAAGATTTATTTATTTATTTGCGGTAAAGTTATAGACAAAGAGAAGGAGGGAAAGAGAGAAAGGTCTTCCATACCCTAGTTCACTCCCCAAATGGCTGCAACAGCCGGAGCTGAGCTGATCTGAAGCCAAGACCCAGGAGCTTCTTCTGGGTCTCCCATGTTGGTGCAGGGGCCCAAGCACCTGGGCCATCTTCTGTATTTCCAGGCCATAGCAGAGAGTTGGATTGGGGAAGAGGAACAGCCAGGATCGGAACGGGTACCCATATATGTTGCCAATGAGACAGGCAGAGGCTTGGCCCACTATGCCACATTTTTATAAAAGTATGTTAAGCAAGGCCGGTGCCCGCAGCTCAATAGGATAATCCTCCGCCTTGTGATGCTGGCACACCGGGTTCTAGTCCCGGTCGGGGTGCTGGATTCTGTCTTGGTTGCCCCTTTTCCAGTCCAGCTCTCTGCTGTGGCCCAGGAAGGCAGTGGAGGATGGCCCAAGTGCTTGGGCCCTGCACCTGTATGGGAGACCAGGAGAAGCACCTGGCTACTGGCTTTGGATCAGCGCAATGCACCAGCCGCAGCACGCCAGCTGTGGCGGCCATTGGAGGGTGAACCAATGGCAAAAAGGAAGATATTTCTCTCTGTGTCTCTCACTGTCCACTCTGCCTGTCAAAAAAAAAAAAAAGTATGTTAAGCAATTGTCTCCTCCATGAGCTTTTTGTCTTGGTGATTTAAGAAACCATGTATACCATTGTATTATTCCAAGTGTCTACCATAGCTCCTGGCATGCTATAGGTCCCTCATCATTTTTCTCAAATGACTGAATCAATTAGTGGGGTAAAATGCCTAATTCAACTCTTTACACTTAGCAAGCCCTCAAACAGTAGCTTTTATAATTTCTCTAGCATCTCAATTTCATTTTTATAGAAAACATTGAAATTTTTAATTTCTTCTTCTGTTGCAATAATTTTGACTGTGTAAGTTTGACTTTTTGAGACCTAGCTCTGTTTTCAGGGATCATGTGGACCCATAGGGCTGAAGGAAGATTTCTAAGCATGTTTGTTATTGCAGAACAGACTGGCACAATCTATATCCATTTGAATGGGCTGTAGTGAAGTTTTGTTTCTTTAGAAATTAAGGCATTTCCTCCTGCTGTGAGTGAGAGCAAGTCAACAGCTGCTGTAGAAGTGCCAACATCTATGGATGCCTTCCAGTTATCCATGACTGTTTAAATACATAGTGCATGCATTCTGAGGATAAATGACTGAGAGCCCCAGCAGCTGGAATCAGAATCCCAGCCATGATAAATAGCCTCTGTTTCTATCATGCTATCACAGGGCATGGTAGACAATGGGGACTGAGTAGATTTTGTGTGATGATAGTTACAGAGGAAGAAATGAGACATCAGAAAAAATACCTGGGGTGAGAAAATCACCACTGATCTTGAGTACTCATTGCTGCTTCTCTCGGTTTCTTGATATGTTTTCTAAGTCACCAGGTATTTTGCTTGTGTCCTTTTGGTTTCATTCTGTGTGTCAATATTCCAGATGTTAACACACTTTCCAAGTGTTATATACTGATTGACATTTGATGGATATTGAATAAATTAATATTCTTTATTTTAGATCATTATTTTTCCTTAATGCAAACCAAAACAAAGAGAGATTTTTGGCAACTGGATTATATTTACTCAAGGCTATTCTAAGGCTACTGCCAACTGAAACCCGAGAATTTTTTTGACTGAAATTCCACATCCTGCAACACATATAATTAATTTTTTGAACTAAAATCCACAACTTTATAGCTAGAGAGATAGTTTGTTGAAATAGGTAGAGTTCTAGGGATTGTATAGAAAATGAAAGTGGGCAGGTTGAGCTTAAATGTGAGAAGTAAGGGCTTGTCTGGCCAAGGGTATGTCCTGGGATGGCTAAAGAGATAGTTAATCTACTTTAGGTATAGGGAATTTGTCTGAAAGAGTAAAGGATACCACTTGAAAAAACATCCTGCAGGAGAAGCCAAGGGACTTAGAGGAAAATATCTTGCAATGAAAAATGGTTGTTAGACCTCGTGAGGGCTGGGGAAAAGGAAGCTTTAGGAGAACTTGTAGTTTTTCATCTTTTCTGTCTCCTTCTGGAATGTTTCCTGTACTTTACTGAGAAGTACCAAAGAGGCTAAAGCAATAGCTTTTCAATAGCCAATAAATTGGAACGTCTACTTTTGTCAGTTAAAATAAGGATTAAAAATACCTTGAATACAGAAGCTTGATTCAAGGGCAGCATTTCTTCTATAAGTCCTATAGATCGAGGATGATTCATAATTACAGTGGACGCTAGAAATAGGAATCCCATTGTGGCACTGCAGAGTATTTGAACATTCAATTATTGCCTTTTGCACACTCTGCCTAATGAGTCTCAGCAGTTAATAGCTAATATGAAAAGCATAAATCCGCTTGTCACATTTTAAAAATATTCCAATTCGTTCTGACTGCTTTTGTGGTTTTCTACTCTGAAAGCCAAGATTTACCCTCACCACCCTTTGTTTCCCTTACTTTTCACCCATTCTAAAGAGTGAATTGTCTTTGTTCCCTGACATCATTTGTACATGAACTTCTTTCTGGAGGGAACTGAATAAAGTGTTTGTTTCACTGCCTTAAGATTTGAGTAGAGACACTGTGATAAGTGGACTAAAGGTAGGAATCTAGCTTAAAATGTACTGTAAAAATGATTATCACACCCATTCAGCTTCACCTATATAAGCAGATGCTGTTCTTGATTTCAATTGCTTAGAGAATTATTATTGAAGAATTACAATAAAAACAAAACACTTAGTGATTTCAGAAAGATGAAAGGAAATTGGAGCTTTTAGCATGATGCCAATAATAGGTCTTCTGAGAATAAAATGCTTTTATTAAATATAACTTAGAAAGTGGAAAGGATGGGAGCATTTAGATCTCCTAAAGTATGGTCTCCTGCAGGCAGGTGAGGAGAAAGATACTGTCACACTCAAAAGCTGAGGTCTGCAGGGGCTACAGAGGCTTTGGTAATGGCTAACTGCAGTTTTGCCTTTAGGAGTTATGAAATTGCCTCACCTACTTCAAGGAGTCTGAAAATCCTTATCTCAAAGAAAACCAAAGTGTGCAGGATGGCATTTGAGAAGCCACAACTTATATTTCAAAAAAGATACCAGTTTGTTAGAATGTTATCCTCTTCTTTCTTTGGTTCCTCTGTCTCCCAGAACCCCTGTTCAACCATGGCAACCCATCTAAAATTGTCTGTTATCCAGAGGAATTTTCAAGTTGTAGGCTACCCTATAGCCAGATCTCTTGGTCTCAGTATAATTAATAAAGATCTCAGGAAATTGAAAATCGGCTCACTCAGCATCATTGGGAAGGTCAGTATCTGTGATGGAGAAAGTAGTTTTGCATCTTATTATCACTTATTTGGGAGTGTAAGTGGAGATTATGAATGTTATGATGCTGAATTCTGAGATTGTTGCAGTACATGTCCTACAGTTATAATTCAGCAAATTCTGGCAATGATTTAGGCATCAGTAAGAAGACATGTCTTGACTTGGAGTTTGGAGAGAGTCTGTTTTGTGATCTAATGTGGGGTTCATATTGAAATACTGAATGACCGTCTGAGAATTCTGAAAAGTCAAGAGAGGGGCAGGCATTGTGGCCTAGCAATACCCACTTGCAGTACCCACTCCCGTATTAGAGTGTCAGTTAAAGCCTGACTACCCTGCTTCTGATCCATTTTCCCGCTATTGCATCTCGGGGAGGCAGCAGCTAATGGCTCAAGTGCTTGGACCCCTGCAACCCATGTGAGAGGCCTGGATGTAGTTTCATAATCTGGGCTTCAGCGTAGCTCAGTCCTGGCCGTTGCTGGGAAGTGAACCATGGAGTAGAAGGATTTGATCTCTCTCTCGCTCTGCCTTTTAAGAGATGAAAATAAGCAAACTTTTTTTTTAAAGTTCAGAAGAAGGGCACAAGTAATGTTGTACTTACTCACAAGCATAACTGTTATTTCTGCAGTCAACAAGATTTTGAGTATGAAGTGTGCATTGAAGTACATTTTTGCATTGATGGGGTCATAGCTTTAGAAAGAAAAGCTAAAATTTAAATCCCATAAGTTGCAAACAAAGGAAGAATTGTACATATGATTAGGATAAATTTATTCTCCATGGAATCTAGGATTAAGTCCAAAGGCAATAAACTTACATCCACACAGTGAAATTTAGGTTAGACTTTAGGAAGCAATTGTCTTTTCTGGACTGATTATATGATACTAGGAAATTTCAGAGGTTGTAGAATCTCTGGTGAAATGTCCAGTATTTTTCTTCTATGCTGTTGACATTTTCCCCTTGAATCTTTCTTAGAGGTTGTTTGACCTTGAAAAGTGATTTGTTTTACTTGTTTTGTATTTGAGAATAAAGTACTAGACTTTGGTCAAGTATAAGGAATCTAATTAATTTGGATTTGGATTTTATAGAGGATTAGACAACAAGTCATTTTTGTTTTTATTGTTAAAGTGCTCTCATGGACTTTTTTGAAGCTATTGCCTCTGCCTAAACAAATCAAGTGTAATGAATGTTAGAGAAACATTGTCAATTCCAGATTCTGTAGTGGCTTTCCTCTTTAGCCCTTTGAGGATTCACAGGTGGGCCTGATAGCAACAAATGTCTGGTCACAGTGAGATTGTGCGGCAAGATTATAAATGTAGGCAGGCACCGTGGCTCACTAGGCTAATCCTCTGCCTTGCAGCGCCAGCACAGGCACACTGGGTTCTAGTCCCGGTCGGGGCGCCGGATTCTGTCCTGGTTGCCCTTCTTCCAGGCCAGCTCTCTGCTATGGCCCGGGAGTGCAGTGGAGGATGGCCCAAGTTCTTGGGCCCTGCACCCCATGGTAGACCAGGATAAGCACCTGGCTCCTGCCATCGGATCAGCGTGGTTTGCCGGCTGCAGCACGCCGGCCGCGGCGGCCATTGGAGGGTAAACCAAAGGCAAAGGAAGACCTTTCTCTCTGTCTCTCTCTCTCTCTCTCTCTCTCTCACTATCCACTCTGCCTATCAAAAAAAAAAAAAAGATTATAAATGTAAAGACTCAGACTGTGACATCAGAGTGACTGTAGTTTTTTCTCAATTTGGTACAAACTTTCGTGGGAATAGACCGCGCTGAAATGAAGGAAAGTTCACCTCATATTAAAGGTAGGAGAATGGGGTAATGATAAGTTTTAGGGTTTAGTCCTAAAAATTAAATTTTGTTAAATGCCAAATACCTGCCAGACAACCAATACGGATTGATTTTGCAATGAGCCCTTCGTTAGTTTGTTTTTCTGTTTCAAAATGAGAATAAAATAATCAGAAACGAGCATAGGCAATTTCTTGGTGTTGGGTGTACATACTTCTGTAGTGAAGATAGCTGGGTTCAGTTTGAGTTTAATATGGGCATATTTTGTCCTTTGAATTCTTAACATATCTGAATAGCAAATAAAACAAACTATGTTATATTCCTTATTTTTTAAAATTTTAAGCACTTTTCCTCTGGTTTTCCTTTATTCCACTCCTTTTTCTTAGAAGTTTCACAGTCATTAATCAGGATGACTGCCATAGAAAATTATCAAATTCAGTTTATGAGACAAATTTTCATCAGGTCAAATGCATATCCAACACCTCTTCTAACTTTATTTCCTAAGATTGTGAATGGGAGACATTGTGCCAGACTGAAATGAGTTGTAAAGTAAGTCCCAGTAGCCATTGCTTGAGGCCCTTTCTTCACATTTCATCCCTGAAGAGCATGTGCAATCATTGTTGTATCCAAACTATTGTAAAGCCAAGTTGAGGCTTCAGAAAAGTAGGTGCTGGCTTTCACTTCTAACAGATTTTCTTCCTTCTCTGCCCTCTTCTCAGAGGGAGGCAGATGATTGGATCCAGGCTAAGTAGTTTGAATAAGAAAATCTAGAATGAGTCCAGCACTGCTCATGTAATAACACCTGAGAAATCCTGGAATGGGAGGAGGCAGAAGTGGAAACTAAAGATGGAAGAAATTGCCTCTACTTCCCTGCCAGCTCAGTCCTGACCTGCCTACCTTCTTGAATTGGCTCACATCTCATATCTTTTCTGAATCTGGGTGGAGAGAGATTCTGTTTTTCCCTGTGAGACTTCAACCTGTGATTCACACATAACTTGGATTACCAGAATGCTTGATAATTACCCAACAAGGCAATTAAAAATTGGTAGCTTGAATGTACAGACAATCTTATTTAAAGCATTCATCACCCTATTTTGCAGTTCCTTCATTATACTACCTTCTTTTTTAAAAAAAATTCACTTATCTTTACATTTTCTTTTAGACACTAAGCATTTCTTTGTGATTTTTTCTTTTGTCAACATTACCATAAACACCTGTATTTATTTATTTTTAGGATTTATTTATTTGTATGCATGCATTTCATAAATACAACTTTAAGAACACAGTAATTCTCTCCATACCCACCCTCCCAGCCATCTTCCTCCCTCTCTTATCCCCACTCTTATTTTTTACTAAGTTCTATTTTCAATTAACTTCGTACACAGTAGACTAACTATTCTAGGTGAAGAGTTCAGCACTTTGTATGAGAAAGAAAAGAAAAAAAAAAAAAAAACCTGTTCCTCAACAGTCACAAAGGCTGTCCAAAGTTATTGCATCTTGTAGTAAATTTGCTTTTTTTTCTCTTTTTTAAGCATTCTTTCTTTTTTTTTGAGAAACTTAATTATCTTTAAAGAAGATCCCAAGAATGGTACATCTTTTGTGAGCATTTGGATATAATGATAACCTATGAGACATAAGAATATCCTCCACTTAATATACCAAAATGAATTCTTTGAGAACAAATTTTACTATTAATTCTCATAATACAACTCTTTGAGGACAGAGGTGCTGCATGGGAAATTAGTGCACAGTGATTCCTGTTGTTAATTTAGCAGTTAACATGCTTATGTATGATGTCACTAATCACCTGAGGAGCTTGACGTGAGTTGCCTATGCTATGGAAGACTTGGAATCTACAAACTCCTTCAGTATTTAGACAAGGGCATAAGCAAAGTGGAAATTCTCTCCTCCCTTCAGAGATATCCTCCTTTGAATGCCACTTCTTCCCACTGGGGTCTCACTCACAGAGGTCCTTCATGTAGGACATTTTTTGTCACAATGTCTTGACATTCCATGCCTGACATGCTCTCATGTGCTTTTCAGCCATACCAAAATGCTTTAAGGACTTATTCTGACTGCTTATCATGTTGGGGGATTCACTCCTTTTTAATTCTATCTATTATCATTATCAAACACTTAGTCTTATGTATATACTCACTTTAACACTTAATTCTGTCTATATTTTCACTTTAATATTTCGTCCTACCCATGTGATCACTACAATATTTAAAATGATATTTTCACCATGCAGCTTAAGGGGAATTGGGGTCCTATGGCAAGTTTTTAAACTATACCTTTAGAAGTAAATCTATAGGAATGTGTGTAGAACTGTACTGCTTTATAAACTTCATACATTTAAATTACAACTTTAGGAATATGGTGATTCTTCTACCTTACCTGCCCTCCTACCTACCCTTCCTCCCCCTCCTCTTATTTTACTCTTAATTTTTACTAGGATCTATTTTCTTTCTTTCTTTCTTTCTTTTTTTTTTTTTTACAGGCAGAGTGGACAGTGAGAGAGAGAGACAGAGAGAAAGGTCTTCCTTTGCCGTTGGTTCACCCTCCAATGGCCGCCACGGTCGGCGCGCTGTGGCCAGCGCACCACGCTCGTCCGATGGCAGGAGCCAGGAGCTAGGTGCTTTTCCTGGTCTCCCATGGGGTGCAGGGCCCAAGCACCTGGGCCATCCTCCACTGCACTCCCGGGTCACAGCAGAGGGCTGGCCTGGAAGAGGGGCAACCGGGACAGAATCCGGTGCCCCGACCGGGACTAGAACCCTGTGTGCTGGCGCCGCAAGGCGGAGGATTAGCCTGTTGAGCCACGGCGCCGGCCAACTAGGATCTATTTTCAATTAACTTTACACAAATATGATTAACTGTATTTTTAAGTAAAGAGTTCAAAAATTAGTAGGAAAGAAAAAAAATTAAAATCTAACAAAAAAATACCCTGTTCCTCAACAGTCAAGACAAGGACTATTCAAAGTTATGCTTCTCAAAGTGTCAATTTAACTTCTGCAGGTTGCCTTTTAGGTGCTCTATTAGTTTTCACCAGTCATGGAGAACATATAGTATTTGTCCCTTTGGGAAAGGCTTATTTCAGAAAGTATAATGTTTTTCAGTTTAATCCATTTTGTTGCAAATTACCAGACTTTCTTTTTACTGCTGTGTATTATTCCATAGTGTTCGAATCTCATAATTTATCTAGTCTTCAGTCGAATGGCATTTGGATTGATTCCATGTCTCAGCTATTGTGAATTGAGCTGTGATAAACATGGGAAAACAGACAGCTCTTTCAGCTGATTTCATTTCCCTTGGAGTGGGATGGCAGGATCATATGATAGTTCTATATTCAGATTTCTGAGGTATCATTATACTGTCTTTCATACTGGCTTTACCAGCTTACATTTCCACCAACAGTGCATTAGCGTATATTTTTCCCCACATCCATGTCAGCTTTTGTTGTTTGTTGATTTCTGAATGAAAGCCATTCTAACAAGGGTGAGATGAAATCTCATTGTGTTTTTGATTTGTATTTCTCTTGGATAGCAATCCTGAGCATTTCTTCATGTGTCTATTGCCCATTTGGATTTCCTCTTATGAAAAATGTCTAAGTTCTTTGCCCATTTCTTAATTGGATTGTTTGTTTTGTTGTTGTTGAGTTTCTTGATCTCTTAGTATATTCTGGTTATTAATCTTTTATGAGTTGTATAGTTTGCAAAAATTTTCTCCCATTCTGTCAGGTGTCTCTTCACTTTGCAGAGTGTTTCTTCAGTAGTGCAGAAGCTTTTCAACTTGATGTAATCCCATTTATCAATCTTGGCTTGGATTGTATATATCTCTGAGTTTTTTCCAAGAACTCTTTGCCTAAGTCAATGCCCTGAATGATTTCTCCAATGTTCTCTAATACTTTGATGGTACTGGGTCATAGATTTACGTCTTCAGTCCAGTTTGAGTGGATTTTAGTGAAATGTGTAAGGTATGGGTCTTGCTTCATGCTTCTGCATGTGTCAATCCTGTTTTTCCAGCACCATTTGTTGAAAAGACTGTCATTGCTCCAGGTACAGATTGTAGCTCCTTTTTCAAAGATAAGCTGATTGTAAAGGCTTGGATTGATTTCTGGCATTTCAATTCTTTTGCATTGGTCTATCTGTTTTTTACCAGTACCAAGGTGTTTTGATTATAACTGCCATGTATTATGTGTTAAAATCTTATATTGTGATGCCTCCAGTTTTGTTGTGTTATATAAAATTGCTTTAGCGATTTAGGGTCTCTTATGTTTCCATATGAATTTTAACATCATTTTTTTCTAGATCTGAGAAGAATGTCCTTTGTATATTGATTGGTATCACATTGAATCTGTAAATATGGACATTCTGATGATATTGATTTTTCCATTCCATGAACATAGGACATTTTTCCAATTTTGTATTATGTTCTATTTCTTTCTTTAATGTTTTACAATTCTCATTGTAGTGATCTTTGATGACCTTGGAAAAATTTATTCCATGATATTTGATTTTTTGGTAGCTATTGTTAATTGTATTGCTTTTAGAGGTTCTACTGATATTGTCTTATATACAAAAGGCTGTTGATTTTTATATATTAATTCTATATCATACTACTTTACTTAATTCTTCCATGTATTCCAATACTATCTTTTGGACTCTTTCAATCCCTTTTATATAATATCATGTCATTTGCAATTGCAGATAGCTTGACTTCCTCCTTTACTATTTCTATCCTTTTGATTTATTTTTCTTGCCTAATGACACTGACTAAAATGTCTAGGTCTATATTGAATAACAAGTTTGAGAGTGAGTATCCTTGTCTGGTTCTGAAAACCAGTGGAAATGCTTACAACTTTTCCCCATTCAGTAGGACACTGGCTATGGGTTTGTCATAAATTTTGCCTTTTTTGCATTGAGAAATGTTTTTGTAGCTATTGTGAATGGGATTGATCTTAGCAATTCTTTCTCAGTCGTGTCATTGCCTGGGTATACAAGTGCTGTTGATTTTTGTGTATTGATTTTTTTTTTTTGGACAGGCAGAGTGGACAGTGAGAGAGAGACAAAGAGAAAGGTCTTCCTTTGCCATTGGTTCACCCTCCAATGGCTGCCACGGCCAGCGTGCTGTGGCCAGTGCACCGCGCTGATCTGAACGCAGGAGACAGGTGCTTCTCCTGGTCTCCCATGGGGTGCAGGGCCCAAGCACTTGGGCCATCCTCCACTGCACTCCTGGGCCACAGCAGAGAGCTGGTCTGGAAGAGGAGCAACCGGGACAGAATCCGGCGCCCCAACCAGGACTAGAACTCGCTGTGTCAGCACCGCAAGGCGGGGGATTAGCCTATTGAGTCACGGCACCGGCCCTGTGCATTGATTTTATATCCTGCTACTTTGCCAAACTCTTCTATGAGTCCCAATAATCCATTAGTAGAGTTCTTTGGATTCCCTGGTTTGACTTCCTCCTTCCCAATTTATATTCTTTTAATTTATTTTTCTTGCCTAATGGCTCTGGCTAAAACTTCCAGTACCATATGGAATAGCAATGGTGAAAGTGGGTATCCCTGTATGTTTCCAGATCTCAGTGGAAATGCTTCCAACTTTCCCCATTCAGTATGATGCTGGCCATGGGATTTTCATAAATTGCTTTGATTATATTGAAGAATGTTCCTTCTATACTCAATTTGCTTAGAGTTTTCAGCATGAAAGGGTGTTGTATTTTATCAAATGCTTTCTCTGCATCTATTGAGATGATCATATGGTTTTTCTTCTGCAGTTTGTTAATGTGGTATATCACATTGATTGATTTGCGAATGTTGAACCTTCCCTGCATACCTGGGATAAATCCCACTTGGTCTGGGTGGATGATATTTCTGATGTGTTGTTGCATTCTATTGGCCAGAATTTTGAGGATTTTTGCATCTATATTCATCATGGAAATTGGTCTGTAATTTTCTTTCTCTGCTGCATCTTTTCAGGTTTAGTAATTAAAGTGATGCTGGCTTCATAGAAAGAATTTGAGAGGATTCCCTTTTTCGATTGTTCTGAATAGTTTGGAGTAATATTCTTTCCATACCCGATTTGCTTAGAGTTTTCATCATGTATTTTATCAAATGTTTTCTCTGCATCTATTGAGATAATCATATGGTTTTTTTCTTCAAATTCTTAATGTGATATATCATGTTGATTGATTTGCAAATGATGAATGATCATACCAAAGATAAATCCCACTTGGTCCAAGTGAATTGTCCTTCTGATTTATTGTTGGATTTAATTTGTTAGTACTTTGTTGAGGATTTTTACCTGTATGCTCTTCAGAGAAATTGGTCTGTAGTTCTCTTTCTCTATGTATCTTTTCACATTTAGGAATTAAGTTTATTCTGGTTTCCTGGAAATGATTTGGGAGAATTCCCTTCCTTACAATTGTTTTGAATAGCTTGAGAAGAATTGGAGTCATTTCTTCCTTAAATGTATGGCAGAATTCAGCAGTGAAGACATCTGGTCTTGGGCTTTTCTTTGTTGGGAGGGCCTTTATTACTGTTTAGATTTCTATCTTGGTTATTGTTCTGTATGTTTTCTATGTCTTCCTGGCTCATTTTGATTTCTCTTTAAAATCTCAATTTCAGTGGAAAAATTTCATTCATATCACATATAGTTTACTTCATGAATTTGCTTCTGATTGCTTCTGAGTAATCTGATGATTAGTTTTTTGAATTCTGTTTCTGGCATTTCCTCAGTCTCTTCATGTTCACCTTCTAATATTGAAATGTTATAATGTTCCTTTGAGGGGATCATAATGTCTTCCTTATTCTTACTTCTTGATTTTTTTTCCTTTAGTTTTTGGTATTTGTTGAAATTTTTAGTCTGATGGCTTTTGTCTTTGATCTGTTTCTCTGTGACTTAGTGGATTATCTACACTTTCAGTGAATCCCAAGAGGTTGTGCAAGTTATGACCATGGTACTCTGTTCAGGATTCCAGGGTGGGGCGTGTATTCTGGTTAAGATCCCTGGTGGGCATGGAGCTCTCTGGTTAACTGGATGGAGAGGAATGGTTACTTCTGTAGGTGTGACTAGCCCTTCTCCTCACAGCTGAGGGATACCTTGGTGTTAATCCCCAGTGTGCTCAACACTCATCTGTGCTGCTTTACTGACTGCAAATTTGATCTGTGGAGTATTTCCTGTGAGCACAGTTCCCTCTGCTGTGAGCTGCTATAGGCAACCGAAGAGCTCAGAGAGTACATACAAGTGCTCTGTGGTTGTCCAGGACTTAGCCACACACTGTCTCTTCCTATGCAGTTGCTGTTTCCTCAGACTCAGCTCCTAGGGCTTTCTGGGTAGTGGATTTTTAGTGGGGCCACTCTGCCCTACTAGCCAATCCTGTCTATAAGGAAACTATAAAGTGTTTCCAGAACCACTGTCTGTATGTGGTCCTCCAAACCAGATTTTGTGTCGTGGAGAAGGTGGGTTATTCTCTTTGGTTAGGTCTGTGGTTCGCAGGCAGGTGAAGTATCCACCTGCTGCAACCCCACTCACTTAGTGCTGGGAGGATAGGAGAGTCCTATACGCAGCGTTTCCCCTCCATAGGTGTGGCTCCCTAACCCCTCCCATTGCTGGGTTAATGGCTGGTGCAGCACGTGTGGAAGAGGAAAGAATTCTGTATTGTTGTGGCCCTTGCTGATTGGGTGAAGGGTGACCCCTGCTATTGCTGGGCATGTGCAAGGGAGATGGGGCAGCAGCTAACTGCCTGCGTCCAAAAATGGTGTGAGCCCTCTCCCTGCTGGCTCAGCTCGTTGCTGTTGCAGGGAGGGAGCATGCCTTTGGGTGCTCAATTGCTTGCTGTCTAGAGATTCCTCATGGAACTCTAAAAGCAATTCCCCAAGCTCTCCCTCCTGCTGTATCAGCAGTTCCATTGGCCTGTGGATTCCCCTCTCACCTGGTTTGCTGGAGCGGGCATCTTCCTCCCTGGATACAAGTTTTTGTTGTCTTTTGTTGTGTATTTGCTCTTTCCCCACGTGTCTGGACTATTTCTATTGCTTTCACAGGGTCTCCTTCTGTGGTTCTTCTGCAACTTTATCCTAAGTGTGTACTTTCTCCACATTTAAAAATATTAATATTACCCCATGTAAATCAGACCATCCATTCTGCCATCTTGGAACCCCCTATACTGCCTTCTTTACTAGTACATTGTAAGATACTTAGTGGAAAAGAACATGTAACATTCAGATTTGTATTCTGAGTGACTAGCAGAGTATCTAAACATTGTATGTTCTCATTAATTGCAAATGAAAATTGAATGCATGATTAATATCATTAATGAGCTTATGGACAAATGGCTGGATGGACATCTGAGTTCTGAGATGAGTTAAGCACGTAGTACACGTACTAAGGAGTGGTTTCAATGTCAACACTCATTAAAAGGGGAAGAAGGAAGCAGGAGTGGGCAGATGAAAGGCTGAGCTATGATGCGGGCCTAGGAGCAGCTTTGGGGCATTTCCTTTCCTGAGTGCTCCAACCTCCAACATATTATTTATCTGAAATTCCTCCTTAGCTCATTTCCAACTTCCCTGCCTTATCCTTTAGACTATATTGTCCATCCTTTCTTCTGAGTTTTCATAATATTGGGTATTGTTTGCTTAACTCCATCTCAGAGTCTGCTTCACTGAGAAGAGAACTTTCCAATTCAGAATATCTTCTGTAGGTAATGAAGAGAAATGAAACAAGAGAGTAACATCATGAAAACTGTGCTTTAGGAAGATCAATTTTGTAATAGCTTAGAGATAGTATTTAATAGATCAGTTCTGGGCCACTTGTGTGGTCTACACAAGAGATTATAAGGGCCTGGAGTTTGAGAGAATAAAATGGGAGTAGAGAGGGGAGAAATAGAAGTGATGCTACAGATATGCAATTAGGGAAGAACTCATCATAGATGTTTTATAGAGAAAGAGATAAAATAAATGGAAAAAGGAATGGGCCCATTGAGCTCATGAACTCAGGGATAACAGGATTTATTGGGCAAGAGAGGTATATAGGAAAAAAGAAATCCAGATTGTCTATCTTGAGGGTGAATTCTTGCAGAATATCTCTGGTAAAGATGGCCAGGGCATTCTGAATGGGTCTGGATTTCAATAGTTGGGAAAAGAAATGTGGCTATCATCATCCTATGTGTGGAGACAAATGTAGAGAAGGAGATAAGCTTCAAGGAGAGTCCTTGGTCAAAAGAGGAGAGATAATGGAAAGAAGTCTGGAGTAGACTCACACTTAAGGCACAGAGTGAAGGAGACTGAGGATGAGTCATCAGAGCTGAAGGCTGAAGAAGGGTGAACATTTGCAAAGGAATAGCAGGCAACAGCATTAGTTGTTATGCAAGATAAGTATTGCAAGTAAGTTAAAAAAGATAAGAACCTAAATGTTATTCACCATTCTTATGCTCAAAGCTCTCTGTGAAGATTAGATTATTTAAGACAGAATAATGCTAAGTCCTATCTTACATTAACTTTAGAGATTTGGTGAAGGTGCACACACAAATCTGGAAGAAAGCTGAGTTGGGTATAGTAGATGTTGATGAGCCAATCCCACTCTTTGGGAGCAACCAATAGATGGAAAAGACTTGGTGGAGAGTGAATAAGCTTTCTCCAGGAGCAAAGAAGAAAAGCATTCATGGAAGGATCAGAGGTATGAAAAGGCCTGTTTCAAAATCAAAGACTCTCCATTTACTGTGGAAAGAATGGCAGTGATGGAGCCAGTGTTGTGGCATAGATGGTTAGCCCTCCACTTGCCATGTCAGCATCCCATATGGGTGCCAGTTGGAATCCCGGGTGCTCCACTTCCAATCCAGCTCCCTGCTATGGCAACTGGAAAAGCAGTGTAAGATGGCTCGAGTGCTTGGGCCCCTGTACCCGCATGGAGATCCGGAAGAAGCTCCTGGTTTCTAGCTTTAGAACAGCCCAGCTCTCTGCCCGTTGCCACAATTTTGGGGAGTGAACCAGCAGATGAAAGATCTCTCTCTCTCTCTCTCTCTCTCTCTCTCTCTCTCTCTCTGAATAACTAAATCTTTTAAAAGAATGGCAGAGCTAGTGCTGTGGCATAGTGGATAAGGCTGCTGCCTGTGGTGCTGGCATCCCATATGGAGGTGCTGGTTCAAGTCCCAACTGCTCTACTTCTGACCCAGTGCTCTGCTATGGCCTGGGAAAGCAGTGGAAGATGGCCCAAGTCTTTGGACCCCTGCAACCTCCTGGGAGACCCAGAAGAAGCCCTGGCTCCTGGCTTCTGTCTCAGATCAGCTCCAGCCATTGCAGCCAACTTAGGAGTAAACCAGCGGATGGAAGATTCTCTCTCTCTCTCTCTCTCTCTCTCTCTCTCTCTGCTTCTCCTTCTCTCTGTGTGTGTAACTCTGACTTTCAAATAAAATAAATAAATCTTAAAAAAAAAAAGAATGGCAATGACTACCTAAGGCACATTCTCAACTTTGAGCAAGACAAGACAGGCATGACTTTGTAATTTGCCTCCCTTGCTTCTGCAGGATCAAACTCAGTGCCATTTTCTCTCGAATCAAATCACTCAAGTTACATATAATGCGAGAGAGAGTGAGAGTGAGCAGGAGGTGAGGAATTCTTCAAAGTTTATTGCTCTAGAGGCTGATAAATAAAATTTTATTCCTAACAAATGTAGCCTTTAGACTTTTACATCTCAGGAACCAGCATGTTGAGCTTGGGAAATAATGCTGTGTACTCTGCAGAATCACCATGCTGGCTGTGATTTTTGGATCTGTGGGGAAATACTCCATATACAGCAGCCCAGGTGGTGCAGTGGTTAGCTTTGCTGATAGTCATATAGTACATCATGAACCACAACAAATAGGCCACTAAGAACGTTAAGGGGGTGAACTGAATTCCGTGACAGACAAATGGTCACTTGAAGATGAGGACTTCTTTGTGGGCAAGCATGTGATCCTGGCTGACATCCCACATGTCTGTACTCTGCTGTGTTTGCTTACACAAGTCTGGGAGCCTTTCTTTGTTCTGCCAGGCTTTTCAAAAATACCAATCGCTGTTTCCTTATCTGCATTAATCAATCCCAGTTTGGGCTGTCTTGGGGAGGTAAAACTGTGTGAGAAGATGGCCCAGTTTATTGCTCAAAAGTTCACAGAGAGCCAACCTTAAAAGGACACACTATGGGAAGAGATGTAGAAAATCTTGGTTGAATGATAAAAGGAGATAGACACCTTCCCCAGCTTCTGAGGGAGTGATAGACAAATGTAAGGAGACACTAACTGTGAATCCAAGGCAAAGGACACTTTTGCCCTTCTGCTCAAGGGCACCTTTGTGTTGAATGACTTGAAGTCCAAGTATTTAAGTGAAGACACACTCCCTATGGTGCCGCTATATTTTTGGGAGCACTTTAGTAAGGATGGCTGGTTCCTGTGATATGCTGAATAACATTTCATTGAGGAGCTCACCCAATCTGATCACTGGAGTGTTCTAGCAATTGGATGAAGTGAGGAAGAATGCCTCTGCAATAGTAGCTCCACGTCTGGAATGTGGGTCTTTTAGGGCCAAGAGCTTTTCATTCTTCTGAGTCAACATTGACAGGTGGACCACGAGTCATGTACTTGCTAGAAACTGGATCCTGGCAGTGAAGAGACCCAATCGCTCATTGAAAAGTACTTTTCCTGTGAGGGGCCCTTCCAACATGTGGGCTAAATCTTCAGCCTGGGCAATCCTTTCAAGTGAATATCTCTTGCCATTGCCTAGCTGCCCACACCTGCCCTACAGAAAGATGAGGTTATTAAAGGAAAGTGAATGTTGAAAAACAAAATAAAACAAAAAAGAAAGCACTTACTCAAATTATTTTAATGCACTTTGCTCACCTTTAAAAACAATATATTATTTCTAATTTTGTAGTTTTCTTGTTGGTTTTTGAAGTCATTTTATAGTCATATTTTTTGGCATACATATGAGTATAGAGAAGAAAATAAAATGCACCTGTATTCTTGGCACTCAGAAGTGAGTGACCACTTTTAGCAGTTTGAGGAGTCTCTTCTATGTTTAGGTGTATCTTTCTTCTTATTGAAATTGCATTGCAGGTGGAAGAGCGCTCTCTCTCTCTCTTTCTCCCTCCCTCCCTCCCTCCCTCTTTCTCTGTCTGTAACTTCGCTTCTGATATAAATCATTTTTAAAAAGAAACTGTACTTGCAGTCTTGTGGTTTCTTTTTTTCTTTATAGAAGCATTCTCCTCTGATATTATCTTTGAACTTCTGAATACTTAATTTCCCTTGAGTAGTAGCTCCACCTAGCTTATATCCAAGTATTTCTCATCTGTTATCTCTCCATAGAAAGTTTTTCTAAACATCTTTGTCCCTCTTGCCAGTATGATTGAAGGTTGTCACCTTGTGCCATGTCCCCTGTTCTTCACTGGCTTATCACATAGACACTAAGAGACTCTATGCCTCCTTGTATATGTTTATTGGTGAGGTGCTCCAGGGCAAGAACTGCATCTCATTCATTTTGCTTCCTGATATGTAAGCCTTTTATTATGTATCTGTTGACTGACTGGTTGACTACATAATAATATGTAGCATTTTTGATAGCCTAAGGGGCAAGCATTGTGCCAAAGAGTCTATCCATTTTGTTTCTAATCCACATCATAGCTCTGAGTTTCACAGGCAAACATTATTATCCCATTTTACACATAAGGAAGCTGGGGTTTCAGATTATTGACTCTAAGTTATTAATTGAAAGCTTTAATTAAGGAGAGTAAAACCCTAGATCCGTTTCCTTCACCTTTTCATAAAATCAGTGTTAATTGAACAAGATGTGAAGGTTGTTTTCTTATAGTGAATTATAGGAAAGAAAGATAAAAAAGGCATGCATAAGGGGTTAAATCAAGGAGAGGAGAGTTGGAGCTTTCTACTGAGGCAATAGTATATTTATCATTGACATTGTTCAGGGTAGCATATTATCATAATTGAAAGAAAATCTAATTCGCTGCATTGCTTAGTTTTTTTTTTAAATTTTCTGTGAGCAATATATGCACTGTTGCCCACACCTGTTTAAACTGCTCCAGCCCATCATATAATCTATGTTCTGCATATATAATAATAAATTGATTATAGTAGGTAGTGTTTGGTAAGTATCAAATGAGTACAGTCAGAGTGGGCAAATAAAACCCTCATCTTAATAAACATCACAATTTCCCCTTCAACATTTTTTTTTCTTTTTGAGGTTGGTTCTTTATCAAAAAAAGCTATTTAAGGCACACAAATTTTATGTGTTTCATATATACAGATTTAAGAACATAGTGATTCTTCCCTCCATACCCTCCCTCCTGGCTGTGCTCCACTCCTCCTCCTCCTTCCTCTCTTATTCCCACGTATTCCATTTTTACAATGATCTAATTTCAGTTTACTCCATACTGTTTTTGAACATTTTATCTTTGGTCCAAAGATTTAGAAAAGAAGCTGGTTCTACAGCGAGGGCACAGCAGTTGGTGATTCTGAGATTAATTTAATATAGTAACTTTTGCAATCAGATATCCAGAAACATGCACACATCATGGAGCTATATGCTGATTGCTTCTCAGCTGTGTCCTCTTAGGGGCCCTCCACAACACACCATTATATGTGTGTATTCTTGTCTCTAAGAATGATAGATACAATTTATTAAGTACTCACTTTGAATTAGATATTTATTTGTATAGATTACCACATTTATACTAAGAGTAACCCTCTGGGAAATCAAAATAATTTCCATATAATAGCTACAAAGTAGGGGGCCAAGTCATTTAGTGTCAAAATTTTTGCATTTGAACTTGAGGCCATGTGATGCTAAAAATCTTTGTTCTTTCCATTTTGCCAAATCTCTTGTTTATGTCCTCATCTCTAACCCTGCTTGTGAACATCTAATCTCATTTCTTTGAGTAGAACCATCTGATTTCCTATTGGGCAGTTGCATATTTCCCATTAGAAATGTCCATAGTGAAGCTGCCAAAAGTTCACCATCAGTGATCCTGATATAGAGGTGACCCAAATCAGGCCACTTAAATGTTCTGTTTCCAGTGTTTTTTTGAATTTTGAGCAGTATCTGTTCATTGTGGTGACAATATCCTAAGTAAACTGTCCTTCTTTCTGTTGTGTAAATCTCAGAGCTGCCTTTAGTTCCGGTACTTGGAGCCTCATTATTCAGGTTTTCTTTAATTCAGTGAAATATACCTCAGCTTTCTATTAAATTAATTTCGGGGCATGAATTGACCAGAGTTTAATAGTAGATATCTGTTTCTTGCAACTAAGGAACCACAACAAGCATAGTCATGTCCTGTGCTCCATCTTTTAAAAGCAAAATATTATTAGCTAATCCCCATAGGGACAATTACTTTGTTTTATACTGTACCCTTCCTCCATTCTTTCTTGTTTTAAAACAAAACACTAAATTGGGTTTGGGGGCTTCAACACGTTCACATCAAGACATAAAGGAGCAGATAGTCATGGAGGCTCTAACACATTGCAGGTTTATGGAAGCCCATTATGCAGATACTAAATCTGGAAACTAGATGAGTGAAAGATCTGACCAGACTTTCGGGATGAATTCATGGACAAGAGGGAACTGGGCATTAGCCATCCACTATAAGGAAGGAATTTGATGAGTGCTTTGACCATGTGGTCATATCACAATTGTAAATGTTTCTTTACAATATAACAACTCCCAAACTTTAGGAAAAAATTGTTTTATTTCTCCCAGCAAATTGTTTTGCAATAAAATTTATTTAAAAAATAATTCAGGCCGGCACCGTGGCTCAACAGGCTAATGCTCTGCCTTGCAGCGCCGGCACACCAGGTTCTAGTCCCGGTCAGGGCGCCGGATTCTGTCCCGGTTGCCCCTCTTCCAGGCCATCTCTCTGTTGTGGCCCGGGAGTGCAGTGGAGGATGGCCCAAGTGCTTGGGCCCTGCACCCCATGGGAGACCAGGAAAAGCACCTGGCACCTGGCTCCTGCCATCGGATGAGTGCGGTGCACTGCCCGCAGTGCGCCGGCCGCAGCAGCCATTGGAGGGTGAACCAACGGCAAAGGAAGACCTTTCTCTCTGTCTCTCTCTCTCACTGTCCACTCTGCCTGTCAAAAATAAAAAATTAAAAAAAAAATAATTCACAAAATTGGTACAATTCGGAATCTCTTCCTTTGTGAACTTTTAGAACGGAGATCCAGTAGAAACAACTCTATCAAAGATAACTTCAGCATTAAAACACCCAGATGCCTGGTTCTAAGGAATAGGTCAGGATAATAATCCACAAGCTTAAGGTATTGGTTCCTTATTTTGGGAGTTTTCACTTATTATTTCACAGAGGACTTACACTCTAATGAACTGAAAATAAAAACACAGAGTAGAATGCATTTGTTCACCTATTCATATTTGCAATAGGTATCAAAGATGACAACAGCAAATAGTATTTATTGCCTCAAGGAGCCATAATAGAGAAATCATGAACTATCCAGAGTAATATATATTGCTGTAGTCAAGGAACCTACAAAAATCCATCCCACAGAATTGGGTGTTTAGCCTAGCAGTTAAGGCTTCAGCATCCCATCTCCCCTCCCCTCCCCTTCTCTCCTCTCCTCTCCTCTCCTTCCCTGTTCTCCTCTCCTCTCCTCTCCTCTCCTCTCCTCTCCTCTCCTCTCCTCTCCTCTCCTCTGCTTTCCTCTCTTTCCCTCCCCCCTTCTCCTTAAATAAATGCAAATTTTAAAAATAGCTCTGACTATGTATTTTGAGTAATTAAAAAAATTTTTTATTTATTTGAAAGGCAGAGTAACAGAGAAGATTAGAGAGAGACAGACAGACAGATACATATACTTGTTCACTCCCAAGATGCCTGCAGTAAACAGGGCTTGTCCAGGCTAAAGCTAAGAGCCTGAAACTCCATCTTGGTCTCTAACATGGGTGACTGTGGCCCAACTACTTGGGCTGTCTTCTTCTGCCTTCCCACATCCATTATCAGGAAGCTAGATAAGAAACAGAGTGACAGGGACTTTGAATTGGCATTCTGATATAGGATTTCAGAATCACAAGGGATGGCTTAGCTGGCTATGCCACAACCCTGGACTCTAAGACTTATTCCTAATGCAATTTTAATTATTTGGAATTATATAGTATACATTATGTTTATTTAAATCTTATTTTTGTTATGTGACCTATGTTAGAAAAATGGAGCAAGAAACTTGTCTGGTTCATCATTATTCCTAGCAATTTGAACAGTTCCTGAAACACAGAAGACACTCGGTAGATATAGACTGACTGACTGAGTGCATGAGAAATGAGTCTTACCTAGAAATTCTTAAGATGGTTTCAGGGACAAAGAGATGTTTGAATTGCAACTTAAATCTTAGCTTTTGTTTAAAAGATTGAGGTTAATACTGATAAAAGGGCATTTCATGTAGCAACATATTTCAGAGAATATTTCAGCAACATTTTATGTAAAACCATGGCATAAAGAACATTTAATTTGTTGATGGAACACTGAGTAATAGTTTAGTTAGCAGAAACCAAGAGTATGTGAAGGAATGTAACAGATGATGAGACTTCACAGGTTTCTTGGGATTGATTCATGAACGTTTAATTTTAATCTCTCAAAACAGGATTTCCCATCAAGAGTTTTATAAAAGAGGGGTGGCTAATATAAAGAGTACAAAAAATGTGAAGTAAATATGTGAAATTGGCATTTTGAGATTTGATTATTGTTTATAGCCCAGTCTATACTCTTAAGGAACAGTGATTCTTGTACTTACTACTTATTAAATTCTTTTTTAGTGAAGGATTAAGCTTGTGATTATAAAGTAAATTGAATGTATGTCATTGCAAGAACTAAAAGAAAAATAAGTAAAGAAGGAGGAGGGAAGGTGGGAGTGAGAGAAGGAAGGAAAGTGGGTGAGAAGCACCATTATGTTCTTAAAACTGAATATATATGCAATACGTGAATTTTTTTGCCTTTATATAAATTGATAAAATTTTAAGAAGATTCTATCTCTTGGAGATCCACTCCTGCAGTACTGAAATGTTGCCAGGAAATGCACTTGAGTTGGGTCAGGGAGACCAGCTAAGAAGCCACCACATACAGTATGTAAGAGATCATACAGGTTTAAATCATGGGTCCATTGAAAGATAGAGGGAACTAAAATTATTATTTCTGTCCTCACTGGCGTTCAGTTTACATGGGCCATCTCATTTGCAGCACTTTATCCACTGAAGGCATTAAATACTACCAGGCACACCTGCTTCTTTACTTGAGCATCACTCAAGAATAGAACTCAAGCCAAGTAAAATGCAATTTTCTCAGTATGTGACTTCAGCTAAAAACAAGAGAGCACAGCAGTTCCTAATTGCTTGACTGGAGACTTTTTACCAAGGTGGGGAGATCAATTTGAAATAACAACAACAAAAACAGGATGTATTCTGTGGCAGATAATTCTCCAAAGGCAATATGGCCAAGGGGAAGTCTATAAAATACAAACCTTATGCAACAGGAAGTTTTTTTTTTTTTTTAAACAAATGCTCCCAAGTTCTTAGGAATGAAATAGCAAACCGTGATGTAAATAATCTTACATTTCCAATGTTTGGAACATTCCCTATTTGGGGGCATTAGGGGAGAGGTAATTACTAACTTTTACCTTGGTCCTGAAATACATAACTATGTGACTTCAGTACTAGAGATATTTCTTAATCATAAACTGCAGAGCTGAACTTCAACCATAAAATTGGAACTTAACAATTTGAGGAACAGGGAGTATTAAGGACTGTCACAAATCATTGTTGTTAAAAGAGTTAAGAAAGGAAGCCTGATACTATTTCTCTTATTTTTTCCTTATAGCTGATTTAAGATTATAGTTGACTCAGCAGTTAAAACTCAACTTGGGACACCTGCATCCCATATCAGTGCTCCTGGGTTAAAATGCTAGCTCCAACTTCCTATTAATGCACACTGTGGGAAGTAGCAAATAATAGCTGACATACTTGGGTCCCTGCCACTTGTTTGGGAGACCTGGATTGAGCTGCATGGCCCTTGAATTCAGCCTGGATGTGTCCCTACTATTATGGGCATTTGTGGAGTGAACCAGAAACTGGAAGATCTCTCACAGTCTGTCTCTGTATGTCTCTCTGCTGTTTAAATAAAAAAAAAATTAAAGAATTTTAAAAAGAGGGTACACCTTAACTATGATAACAATACCAATCATGTTACCCTGTGACATCTTGAGTATGAAGGAAGGGTGCAGAATGTCAAGGCATGAGGATTTGCCTCATCCTGGCTATGCTCACTGAAGGATGAGGGAAATGTGATGACTTCCATTGAAAAACAATCAATAATCACTCGCTACAAGAATATACTCCTTTAATGATATTCAAAATCTTTATAGCCTGGTCACTACATTCTTTTTCTTACAAATCTCGCTGTCCAAGAGACACTTAAGGTTTGCCACTCTTTCAACATTTCATCCTGTTACCTTTGCTGCTTATGCTGCACCTTCCCGCTCTTTGAAATGCTTTTTTTTTTTAAAGATTTATTTATTTATTTATTTATTTATTTGAAAGTCAGAGTTACACAGAGAGAGGAGAGGCAGAGAGAGAGAGAAAGAGAGAGGTCTTCTATCCAATGGTTCACTCCCCAATTGGCCGGAACGGCCAGAGCTGCGCTGATTTGAAGCCAAGAGCCAGGAGCCTCCTCTGGGTCTCCCATGTGGTTGCAGGGGACCAAGGACTTGGACCATCTTCTACTGCTTTCCAAGGATAGCAGAGAGCTGGACTGGAAGTGGAGCAGCCGGGTCTTGAACCGGTGCCCATATGGGATGCTGGTGCTTCAAGCCAGGGCATTAACCCACTGTGCCACAGCGCTGGCCCCTGAACAATGCTCTCTGATTTGCCAGCAGAGTGCCCTGGTACCAACTTCTTCACACACCTCTAGCTGCAACACATGCCTTCCTTATAAGACTTAGGAGGGTATGTCAAAAAGTATTGGGATACATGGAATTATTTTGAAATCTGTGCATATATTTTCATAACACTTATTTTCCATGAATATTTTGAAGACTGCTTGTATGTGTTAAGCAGCTCTGTCTAAGTCACCTTTGCGACATGCTTGAGTCACACAAGTGTTCAGTCACTGTTTAGGGAATGTTTGGTAAATATTGAGGTAGTACCATCGGGAAGTGCTAGATATGTGTTAATTTTCTGTCAGAGTTCTAATGAAATTCTAAAAAAACACTTATTTTGACATGTGTCTTTTCTTCCACTGGGAAGTGAATTACTTCACATCTCAGTTATGTTAATTTAACAAATAGTTCTTGAAATTTCTGAGGCTTAATTTTTTGATGTTGTCATGATAAAACATGAATAAAACATTGTCCTTATCCTTACGTTGTTCACAAGATGAGATGCATACTGAACCCCAGGACTTCCACTGAATGGATGTGTGTGTACATCAATACACATCATAATGATATGCCGAATAATTATAACACATTAGACTGTGCGAAACTGGGGCCATGGTGTCAACCCTGTGCTCATACAGCAGAGCTGAGGGAAGTAGAAATTATTTCTAATATTCATTATGATTATAGACTGGGAGCAGGGCTTCCTAGTTTAGGCAATTATTGTCTTAAACTACTTCCTCTTAGATTTGAGTCATACTCAATGGCAGACTTAAAAAGAGCCACAAGTTCTCTAAGAAATGTAAAATGGAAGACTTTATCCTATATGAATTTGTCTTCTCCCTTCCCAATTAAACTGAAACAACTGATGGCCCGGCCTTTGGGAGACTGTTTGCAGGGTTGGGTTTTCTTATCCTGAATCTCAAGTTCAATATTTGGGATTTAGTAAGCAGGAGATAAGCTTTAAAAAATGAAGCAGTGTTATCTAATGATTATTCTTTAGAATTGAAATACTGGTTAGAAAGGTAAAGAAATAAATGTCACTGATAAGAAAGAACATTTAGCCATAAAGCCTTGGCCCGAGATCCTTGTCCTAAGTGAAGACAGTTTCCAGGCCCTCTTGGCCTGGGCATTCGGGAAATATCTGTGTTCAGGGATGCCTCAGCAAGGGATGTTATTTCCTTGGGGTCCTTGGAATACACGCAGAAACTGTGGATATATGAATTAGGACATGTAAAATACCCAGGTTTGGGGCATTTGTACTTGGAGGATTCTGTAAGTTGTTCTTTGATTTTGGACAACCCCAGAACACTTACCATGGATTCAATATGAAAAACTCTGTGGAGTAATAGGAAAAGCAGCAGCTTTGGAGTTGCAGTCTTGGGCTGGTTTCTAATTACAGCACTGTGTTCCCTTGGACAGGTCACTCCTTGAAGTTGAACTTTTCCGATGTATAAAATGAATACAGTAGTACTTTTTCATGCTTTTTAACCTAAATACTAGTTACTCTAAGTTCAATGAATGATGTTTGTTATTAATATGATAGAAGTAGAGTGTAAAACCAAGAGATCAACTTCCAAACTAGATATGTCCAACCCTAAATCCTGGTCTTTTTCATTTAAAAGATCTCTATTCTTGAATAAATAACTTAAACTCTTTGTGATTCAATTTAATTTGTAAATGGGTATAGTAATTTCAAGAATACCAGCTGCAGTGTCTTAGTCTGCCCGAATGAGGATGGACTGGGTTCGAAGAAAGGTTAAGTGTGCCGCTCGCCTGTTCCCCAGCCTCCGGATCCCGGAGACAGTCAGATACAGCAGGGAGTCAAGTCAAGCAAGCAAGAACTCTGTTTATTGCGAGCGTAGCAAAGCCTTTTAAAGCACAAGACCGCAGGATTACTGGGGCAGGGCATATGGACCAACCAATTACTTAAAAGGTCATTTTACTGGGTGATTTTCTACAGGACCAGCCATATGTCTGTACACTCATCATCAGTTGTCGTCACCTCCCCTGATGCTGCGCGGCCAATCAGCTTTGTTGGTAAACGACTCTGGGTACCGCCCACCTTACTTCCTTTGGGCACCATCTTTGAATTGCTTCGTGTGCCTAATTTCCCTACAACCAGCCTTATAAGTTCATGGTGATGATCACCATTTCACCCTCCCTTATAGCACAATGCTTATCACTTAGTAAGTGTTTAAATTGGTCTCATTCCCCAGCAGATTCCAGTGCCCAGCCTGGAAAACCCACCACAGAGCTCATAATGGATTTGCATCTTGGTCTTGGGGTGAGAAACTGGCACTGTCTGTCTTCTCTTCACCCAGACTCTCCCTCAGACTTGGATGCCTCCCTCCTTTTTGACTAGTTCTGTGTTCACTGTGTCAGGAAAGGGAACTGAGGCAAACCAGATACAGGGTCAGAGGCAATTCAACTGCAGGATTCTCTATGCTATCACCTGCTTCCTTCATATTTTCAAAAGAAGTAAAACTGATTTACCTCTAAATGAAGAACATCACTACAAGCAAGGGTTAACTCTATCTTCCAAGCACCACAGTTGTTCCCTAGGAGAAACAAGGGAAAGGAATGGACATTTTCTTAAAGGGCTGCTCCCAGGCTGGGCTATCACCTTCAGAAAGTCTCCTGACTGCTGCAGTGAGTGCAGCAAACCTGCTATGGCGTTTAGACAGCTATCATTGAAAAACACAGGGAACTGCAGTTTATTGAACAATTACTATATGCTAATACATATAATTCTTTATCTCATTAATTCTTATTACATCCCAGGGAGGTAAGCATTATTATGGAAATTCCTCTGTATGTACAGATTAAATTTAACCTTTGTCATTTGTGATCTAGGCTTAACACATCCAGAATTTAAAATCCCATATAGTATCAAAATGTTTCCACAAAATTTGAGGATTTTAATTTTACTGACAACAGATACTTTTTATAAAGAAGTAATTTTCCTCTAATTAATAAATAAAAGGATGTTTTAATAAATAAAAGGAAATTGTTTATTAATAAATTGAAAGAAGTTTACTAACAAAAAAATGACTAAAGGGATTCCTTTAAATTTAACCCATTCATTTGCATGGAAAACTTGCATATATTACAATGAAGCAATTCAATCTAAGTTTTTATTTGAAGTAGCTTTTGTCAATGTATATCAGGACACTTATACAAAGGTGTTCATAACTAGGAAAAATCATAATGACCATCTTCGTGAAAAAGAATGGATTAAATACATGGTATGTTAACATACTGAAATAATATACATAAGTAAACCACAACTACATGCAAAAATATAAATTTGAATAAAAGATGGGTAAAAATTCTGAGAAGATAATATACAACAGAATATATGGTTTATAAAGTAAAAACTTTATTATATACCTTTTAGGAATATTTCCATGTGCACTGACAGGTATCTGTGTGTATAAATTTTTCAAAGATGGGGGTAATGGAAAATTTAGTATAAGCAATACCTCGGTAAGGAAAACATGAGAATGAAATGAAGAGGAACTCAATATATAGATTTAAATTGTGAACAATAACCTGGTTTCTATGTTAATTTTCAGCTATATAGCCTTTTATTGTTTATTACATGCAATTGTTTCAAACAAACAAGAGTTATGCCCAGAGCAATGATGGGACTATATTTGAAACCAAGAATTATTCTCAATTCTTTTTTGTCACTTGAGATCCAAATGCAAAGGCAACACAACACCACAAATCCCTTGCCATATTTTTTCCTCAATTTTCCCAAGGACTAGTTTTAAATTATAGTACATAACAACACCAGGCATCCATATTTTGGAACAATAATCTACAACAACCAACTCATTTTTCCAAGAGCTTGAAGAGTTGCCAAGCCAGCCCTAGCATAGGGAATGGTACTAAAACTTCTCATAAGGAGTTCTGATAAGAGAGAAAGAGAGGTGGGGAGGAGGGAGACAGAGAGGGAGGGGGATGGGCAGAGGGAGAAGACTGATGTTTGGTTTGGGGAATGTAGACTGAGTATATAGGAGTCAGTCAGATACCCCAGGTAGCACATAGATGCTGGAAACCTGGAAAGGATATAACCATCTGTGGAAAGTGCTGTAACTGTAATTGCTTATTATTTAACCTCTCCTTCCTGTCTGAAGTAATAGAAATTGTCTCTGATGTAATGGGAAGACTTAACAGAGAGCTATAGCCCATATGGATTTCTCTTTAGCTCTGTAGGATAACGTTTCAGTTTTTCTGTTAACTCATAGCATTTATATGGGGTGACCTGCAGAAGTTATAAACCAGTTTACAAAAATGTTACAATGATTAATCTGCCTAACTCCTGTTCAATGATCTGTCTCAACACTTTGCTGCCCTTCTTAAACTCCCTCTATTACTCCTCATAGATTTTACGATAAAGTTTAAGATTCTAGCAGGATATTCCAAGACTTAACCTTACCTGTCTTCCCATCTCATCTACATTTCTTTCATAGGCATCTTTGTGTCTTTCTGATTTGGTTGCTGTTTCTTAACTATGTCATGCATGCTCCACTTAGCACATGTTGTACTTTATTATCCAGATAATCTATATTCATCTTTTAGTACTCGATGTATGCATGTCATCCTTGATCACACAGCTAGCTAAGCTGCCCCCCTCTTCTGTCATAACATTTATAGTAATTTTTGATTTCCATGTGGTTCACTATTTCATATTGAGAGTTCTTCGAGGAAGATATTTATGTTATTTTGTACCATAGGACTCACACAGATGTGCAACAAGGCAAAGTATGCATACCCATGCTAACAGAAGTCCAAAGTATATTGCATTCAATAGACATTTGTTGAATGGGATGGATGACAAAGATAACACTGTAACCACAGCTGATGTTCAGCAGGTGAAGGAGGTCCATTGCAATCTGGATGACAAAGGTTCAGTGAGCAGATGGGTCCAGGGAGGTTGTGGAAATGATGTAAGGATGAAATTTTAAATGTGACAATCTTGTGTCTCATGATGTCTGGCTGTCCAGCTGTCCACTGATTCAGAGCTTTCAAGCCTTTCCTCAGGGATTTCTATAGTTCTGCTTTGAGTCATGTGGGCATACAGCACAAAACATGCTCCTAGAACCTAGCAAGAAGCCGCATCTATCACAGCTCTGTCTTTGGAGTCACTGTCCCAGCTTATCAAAATTCACGTGCACGTGGACCCTTTCAGGTGCAACGTGAGTCATCATTAGATAAGTAAGATATTTTCAATGAAAAGCATCCTCTTTGAATTTCTTCTGAGGAATTTTTGCAACCATATTGAATAATCCCCAACGACAGCCTAACATTACATGTTAAAGCCATCTGTATTGCATTGGGAAAATATCATGTGGTGTAATTAATTCACTGGATGTGATGATTATTAGGATTATAGAAATACAGTATTAGAAGGGTTCTCAAGGGGCCTTGGCAGAAATTCCCAGATTCCTCCCATAGATCTGTACTTAAACTTACCAGAAATAATGACACTATCCTTTAGATTGTCTAGTCACAACTTAAATTTTTGCTACAATGTTCTTGCAAAATTGGACAGGTAACTTAATCTGTTCAGGTAGTGATGTCTCATTTTAATAGTAGAGCTGGGAATGCATCATTCTTTTGAAAACTAGGCTACTGTGATACTAAGGGTCTATGTACACCCTCTCAGCATTATTGGGAAAAGAAGAGCTGCCGAAAGTAATTCCAGCATAAATTGTTTAAAGAGGAGAAATCTGCCATTTATTAATCTTTTGTCTTGAATTTTAATAGAAGAGGAAGAAAAGAAGATTTTGCGTTAAAGAAAAGTTTCATGATGACTAGAATTGACAGTATCCAAGCTACTGCTTAGCTTTAATAGTCAATGGATTTACCAGCTTCATTAAAAAATGATCCAGTGTAGAGAATACACTGTTGTATTTAAAATGTAATTAAGACAATGGTTCAGATTGTTATCTATTAGATTCACAAGCTTTCTCACTGAGCAACTCAGCCTGGGGCAGGGCCTAAGACAAAATGTTCTGTGCAATACAGGGAAGGTGACTACCGCAGCAGACATGAAAGACAGAGGAGCAAAGTACCAGTGGAGAAATATGTCATTAACTTATTGCTATACTAAAAAAGGTCATCTGAGAAGAGTTAGGGTCTCAGAACTGCTTATCATTGAGGCAAAGAGGAAAACATTTGGCCATTGAATTCTAGTCCCTATTGGCAAACTATTTGCCCTGTGGGTTAGTATTTCTGATTTGTGCAGGTGTAGGCAACAAGGAGCTCCTACAGGTGACCTACTTCCTCTTTTCAAAAGAGAAGCTACAGAGCAAGGAAAGAGGTCAGTAACCTGAGCCTGATGAGTCTATTTGCAGCATTATGAGGCTGATTGGCTCTGATGCCAAGCTGGCTGAAGCCTCTGTGACTGGAGTAAAAAATACTCCTGAGAAGATTTCTAACAGTGCTTAAAACATGTTTGCCATGCTTCACCTCTGCAGAAATTTTGAACCACTTGTGTCCTTATTTAAATCCAGTGTACTGTAGAAGCCCCTTCTCTCAATGATTCCATCTAAATGTTCCCTGTATCTCCTGCTTTCATCCTTTTTAAAAAATGTATTTTTATTTGAAAAACATACTTTCCTGTTTCCTGTACATAATCACACCAAACAAATAGCTTCTCTAAAGAGGGCTTTCATCTGAGAATAAACACAAGAAATGCACCACTTAACATGCCCTGTGACGCTTGCCTGAGGAGTCTATCCTTTACCTTTGCTAAGATCTCATCTACACATACAAGTTGCCGGCAGTGAACTTTCTCCATAGTCTTCCTCCAATAAGGAAATTATTTTGCCTCCCCATTCCATGTTAAGAAAGCTCTTCCTACAATCTTCAATATTTTCCTTAATTTTATTTTTTACTTTCAACATTGTTCTTTCATTTTCAACAGAAAAATCTCTTTATCAGACATGTCAGCCTTCAGTAAAAACTTGCCCTCAAGGTTGCTGCTTCGTCAATAAGTTTTAAGAGGCTGGTGCCGCGGCTCACTAGGCTAATCCTCCACCTATGGCACCAGCACTCTGGGTTCTAGTCCTGGTTGCTCCTCTTCCAGTTCAGCTCTCTGCTGTGGCCCGGGAAGGCAGTGGAGGATGGCCCAAGTGTTTGGGCCCTGAACCTGCATGGGAGACCAGGAAGAAGCACCTGGCTTCTGGCCTTCAATCTGTGCAGTGCACTGGCCTTAGAGGCCATTTTGGAGGTGAACCAATGGAAGGAAGACCTTTCCTGTCTCTCTCTCTCACTGTCTAACGCTGCCTGTCAAAAAAATAAAAATAAGTTTTAAGAGCCTCGTTTGGATCTCAGTGTCAACGTTTTGACTGAATTGTAAGTAGTATATGCTCTCACCCAGAGGCCAGTAAATAATTTACTTTTCATGTATACCTTATTCTTCTTTGCTTTTTCCCTTTCTATTATTATTTCATGTATCTCTCTGTCCATCCATCTGTGGATGTCTATGTTATATATGTACTCAAAAATACATAGGCTTCCATGCATATATTCACAGGTAATTCATGAATGTCACATAGAATTGTATATTTTTATTTATTTATTCTTGGAAACATTTCTATGTTTCTGTCTGCTTTCCTGGGTGGTTAAATGTTCTGCATCTTAATAACTATCATTCAATAATTTGTTTGATAAATGTGTGTTAAGGTCTCCTTAGATGCCATTATTGTAGCTGAAACACTAGAAAAAGGATATTTTCCTTACTTTCTTTTTTTTTTTTGACAGGCAGAGTGGACAGTGAGAGAGAGAGACAGAGAGAAAGGTCTTCCTTTTGCTGTTGGTTCACCCTCCAATGGCCGCCGCGGTCGGCGCGCTGCGGCCGGCGCACCGCGCTTGTCCGATGGCAGGAGCCAGGAGCCAGGTGCTTTTCCTGGTCTCCCCATGGGGTGCAGGGCCCAAGCACCTGGGCCATCCTCCACTGCACTCCCAGGCCACAGCAGAGGGCTGGCCTGGAAGAGGGGCAACCGGGACAGAATCCGGCGCCCCGACCGGGACTAGAACCCAGTGTGCCTGTGCTGGCGCCGCAAGGCAGAGGATTAGCCTGTTGAGCCACGGCGCCGGCCTATTTTCCTTACTTTCAAACACATCACAGTCTAGTCACAGACCAAAGTGATTGGCAAGCATTTTATTAAGGGTGTATATGAGGGTACTTCAAAAAGTTCATGGAAAAAAGAATGAAAAGATAAATTTATTTTGGTACAAAAATTTTAAATGCACACATAGTTTATTTATAATATGGATTTTCCATGAACTTTTTGAATACCTCTCCTGTATACAGATACCCTGCCCCATATATGTAATGTAACACACACACACAATCACACACACACACACACACAAGGATATTACCAAAAAGTAATCTAAAATGAATTAAAAGATAACTTTGTTTTGGTTCAAACATTTTTGAAACTTATGGATACTTGAAGTTTCTTAATAATAGGATTTCTTACATTTCTTGGAGACTCCGTAAATATAAATGCCTGGGAAATGCCTATTACTAAAAAAACTAAGCATGGATATCAAAGCTTTTTCACCAAAATAAACTTGTTATAGCAAGTGTGAATAGGATCTAGTTTGAAGCAGTAAGAAGGATAAGACATCAGTCTGAAAAGAACTCCTGTCAGAGCACCATGAATTTTACTAAAATTCATGAATGTTCAAATGGCAAATTGGTGGTAAATATTGGAAAAGAATGGTGAAATCACTAATGGCTTATAAAAAATATATGGGACAATCCCAACAAAGAAATAATAAGTTTACAAATAGGCGATTCATTTTAGGAAGGAACAAGACAGTGTTGAAAATGACACCTACAAGAGCAGACCATCCATATCAGCTGAGGGAAAATCATTTTGTTAGCGTTCCCATTGAAGAGCATAGACATCTTAATTTGTGCATAATTCTATGGGAAAATTAAAGCACACTTTCCACTCATTCAGTTCCAAAACTGCTACATTCAATTCACTTGCAGGTAAGAGCAGAACTTTCAATGGAAATTTTAGACAAGTGGAATCAGTTTCCCAAAGCATTTCTTTGATCTTGTAGAATTGCTTAATTCGAGATGAAACATGGATTTACCAACATGATCCTGAAGTCAATGCAAAATCAAAACAATTGACAACCCAGTGGTGATAGTGGCTCAGTCAAAGCAAAAGCCTATTGGTCAAGAGCAAAGGACATGGCAAAGGACATTTACCTGAGATTTGCTTGCCACCATGACAATAATCCTTTCTGCTCCTTTCTCTCATTAAACAAGAGCAATTTTGTGAGAGTTTCATTTGGAACTCATTAGGCACCCACTTTCCAGTCCTGATGGGGCTACTTCTGAGTTGTTTTCATTTCCTAATTGTAAAAAATATTGAAAGAACACCTGCTTTTCATCAATTCATAATATAAGAAAGACTATCTTGACACGGTTAAATTTCTAGCACCCGTAGTTCTCTAGGGATGGACTAAATAGTTGGTATCATGACTTATAAAGTTTCTTGAACTTGATGGACTGAATGTTGAGAAATAAAGTTTATGTTTTTTAAATTTTATCTTTTTAAAAGTTTTTAAAATTTATTTTCCCCACAAAGAAAATTTTATTTAGGGAATACAAACTACATAAATTTCATAAGTACAACTTTAGGAATATAGTGATTCTTCCCACTATATTTGCCCTCCCATCCACTTTCCCACCCCTTCTCCACCTCCCTCTCCCATTCCCAGTCTCATTCTCCATTACAGTCTATTTTTGATTAACTTTATACACAGAAGACCAATTCTGTACCAAGTAAAGAGTTCAACAATTTGCATGGAAAAAAACAAAATAAAAAAACCCAAACTATTCCTCAACAGTTGAGACAAAGTCATTGCATCTTGAAGTTATTTCACTTCTTTTTTTTTGAAACTTAATTAACTTTAAGGAAGCACCCAAGGTTGATATTACTTTTGGGAGCACTTAGACAGAGTTATAATACAATTCTTTGAGGACAGAGGTCCTGCATGGGAAATTCGTGAATTAGTGTAAGTGTTAAAGTGATCATATGGATAAATTTTATCTTTTAATTCCATTTTTCCAACAACCAAATTCCCCTTGTTCATCAGGAAGGATGATGAAGTTAAAGTGTTCTATGTTCTTTGTATTTTCATAGGTGAAAATAATATACAAAATAATATTAGAATTTAATAAGAAATCATGTAGTAAGATAGAAGTTTTAAACCCACAGATGAGAATGATTTCATTTAATATAAATGAGGTACATTGTCTACATTAAAGCAAAATATCACCAGACTAGATAGAATAAGAATGAATTCATTTGTGTGTTGTTCACAGAGCCACTCTTGAAACTTAAGGATACAGAAATTTTGAAAGTAAAAATTTAAAAGATTTGCTAAATAATCCTAACAAAAGATAGCACAACTACTATTTTACTTAAACTACAAAAGAATCTACACACTCAGTCCTTAGGGTAGTATACCCTAAACCTTTTATTGGTCCTGGGCTAGAGCTGCAGTTTGCAGTGCTGTCACACTATACTTCCAGCAGCACAAGGCCACGTCATAGTCTCTGACTCCTGCTTATCATCTCTGTACAGCCTGAGTGAGGAAGCACTGAGTGACCTTGGACTTATGATGCTAAATCAAGACATCTATTCACGTGAGAGAAGCAGAAAATATCATGTCCACTGGTGCAATCTTTCCACTTTCAGAAGCCTAAAGATAGTACTTTTGTTTTTCAAAGATTGATCAGAAAAAGCAGAAACCGTTTATTATGAAATCTCTGAAAAAAAGTTTCAAGAAGATAGTCTATTTCCCAAAATACTTTTGTTTTCCATTTTTAATGTTGAATTTTCTTGTGTTTTATTTAACAATACAGAGAACATTAAATGCAAAAAATAAGATAGTTTTTATTACAATGCTGATAGATTCTTTTTTTTTAAATATTTTATTGAAATACATTATATATGCCAAGAAATTCACAGAAGTATACAGATAAATGAAATTTTGCCCTCTGAGTATACTCATAATCAACACTCAGATTAAGAACAAACATTATTTTGTACCCTAAGAGGGCTGATTATTTCCCTCTTTCTCCATTTCTTTTTTTTTTTTTTTTAGCATGGAAAAGAAGAGTCTAATATCATTTACATGACATGATTCAGTGAAGCAGTATTTAAATACCAAATGATCTGACATTCACACAATTTTTATACTATGTGTATTAAGTTCCAAAAATAAGAAAAAATATGGAATTTGTCTTCCTGTGTCTGGCTTATTTCATTTAGCATAATGATCTCTGGAATTAGCTATTTTTTTGCAAATGTCATGGTTTCTTATTTTTATGGCTAATTTTCCATCATGTACATATACCAGTTACTCCATCCAATCATCAGTTAATGGAAATTTGATTTGATTCCCTATCTTAGCTATTGTGAACTGAGCTGCTATAAACATGGGACTGCAGGTATCTGTTTCATTTGCTGATTTCATTTCCTTTGGATATATACCCAGGATTAAGATAGGTCATATGGTAGGTTTGCTTTTAGTTTTATGAGGAATCTCCATATTGTTTTCCATATTGGTTGCTCCAATTTGCATTCCAGCCAACAGTATATTAAGGTACCTTTTTCTCCATACCCTCTCCAGCATTTTTTTTTTTTTAGATAACAACTATTCTAACTGTAAGGAGGTGACACCTCATTGTATTTTTTTTTTTGACAGGCAGAGTAGACAGAGAGAGAGACAAAGAGGAAGGTCTTCCTTTTGCCGTTGGTTCACACTCCAATGGCCGCGGCGGCCGGCGCATTGCAGTCAGCGCACCGCGCTGATCCAATGGCAGGAGCCAGGTGCTTATCCTGGTCTCCCATGGGGTGCAGGGCCCAAGCCCTTGGGACATCCTCCACTGCACTCCCTGGCCACATCAGAGAGCTGGCCTGGGACACCTCATTGTATTTTTATTTTAATTTCTGTGATAGCTAGTGATCCTGAGTAGTTTTTCATGTGTCTATTAGCTATCTATATTTCATCCTTTGAAAAATTCCTGTTCACAACCATTGCCCATTTCTTAAATTGGATTGCTTGTTTTGTTGTTGTTGAGAGTTTCTTAAGTTCCTTATGGATTGTGGATATTAACCATTTATGAGATGCACAGTTTGCAAATATTTTCTCCCATTCTGTTGGTTAGCTCTTCACCTGATTAATTGTTGCCTTTGGTGTGCAGAAGCTTCTTAGTTTGTTGTAATCCCTTTTGGCTATTTTTTCTTTTATTGCCTGTGAGAGTTTCTTTTTATCAAGTTCTTTCCTATTGTTTTAAAAATGTTTACTTATTTATATTCATCTACTTGGAATGAAAGGCAGATTTTGCATGTAAGAGAGAGGGAACAGAATTGCTTGCACCATCATCATCACTGCCTCTCAGGCCATGCAGTAATAGGAAGTTGCAGTCAGGAGCTGGAGCTGGAGAAGTTTAGTACTGTGATATAGGACATAGACATTGTAGCAGCTATGCTCAAAGCTAATTGTAAAAAATTGTATGAATTTCAATTGATTCCCAATTTCTATCAGTTCTCACACATATAAAAATGTAGAAAAATATTTTTTCATCAACACTCCAAAATTTCTGAAGATTTTATTATCTATTATAATATAGGCACAGTGGAGATTTAATTAGAAAATAGACTTTTGTATTTTAAGTTGAAAATATTCCCACTGCTTTGTTTCCTGTCAATATAAATTAATTTAAATTACTAGAATTTTTATATAAATGGTATCATACAGTGTGTAGCAGTTTTGGGCTTCTTTCATTAAAGATAATTATTTGGAGATTCATTTATGTTGTGTATAACAATCTCTATTATTTTGTATTAATTTAAAATGTCAAATAAGGAGCTGAAGCTATGGCATAGAAAGGTTAAGCCTCCAACTGCAGTGCTGATGTCCCATATAGGTGCTGGTTTGAGTCCCTGCAGCTGCACCTCCAGTCCAGCTCCCTGGTCATGAACTTGGGAAAGCAGTGGAAGATGGCCCAAGTGCTTGGGCTCCCACAGCCTGTGGGAGACCCAGAAGAAGCTCTTACCTCCTGGCTTCACCTTGGCCCAGCTCTGGCTATGGCATCCGTTTGGGGAGTGAACTAACAGATGAAACACTCTTTTTTTTCTCTCTCTCTCCCTTTCTGTCTTTCTATTTCTACCTTTCAAATAAATAAATGATAAAATGTCAGATAAATGGAATATGCAGTAATAAAAAAGAAAGGATGAAAACGGACTTTATATTTTAAGTCAGCTAGGAATCATAAAGTTGGAGGATAACTGGTCATCACAGTGATATTACTGCTGTGAATGATTCTGTAACACATTGAGTATATTCTTTCCCTTTTTACAGTGGGAAAGACAAAGCTTCACCAGCACACGTAGAGATAGTAAGTTGGGAATATTCTTTCTTTTTTAAGTAGGATCTATTCTTTTCTTAAGATTTGTTTTTTATTTGAAAGTCAGAGCCACACACAGAGAGGAACAGACAAAAGGAGAGGAGAGAGGGAAAGAGGGAGAGAGGGAGGGAGAGAGGGAGAGGGAGGGAGAGAGAAGAGAGAAGAGAGAGACAGAGTCCTTCATCCACTAATTCACTTCCCAAATGGCTGCAATGGCCAGGGTTGGACCATGCCAAATCCAGGAGTCAAGATCTTATCCTGGGTCTCCCATGTATGTGGCAGGTCCCAAGCACTTGGCCATCTTCCACTGCTCTTCTGGGAACATTAACGTGGATCTGGTCAGAAGTCTTGAGGCACCCACATGGGATGCCAAAGCCGCAGGCTGCAGCTTGACCCACTGCTCCACAACACCAGCCACTAGTAGGCCTGTTCTTAAAGATTTATTTCTGAAATGGATTATAAATCCACTTGCTTAAAGTTTTCAACAGTACATCACTGAAGACAGAAAATTGGCACAAATTAACGGACATGGAATACGTACATCTTTGGCCTCTTTATCTCACCATGAATATTTCAACCCCTGCTTAAAAAAAAAAAAAAAAAACCCTTTACGATGCAGGCACAAGCAGCATCTTGATGATGTCACAGCAGCTTGGCTTCTCCCACTTCACCATATGCCTACACAGATGCTCTCTCTAGAGACATCTTTGGCACTTCAGAAACAGCAGAAAAAGAATTACGAGGAGTTACAAGCAAAGCTTACAGCTCAAAAATTAGCTGAAAAACTGAATATTAAAGTGCAGAGTTAGAATCCAGGAGGGGAGTCTTCAAGGCAATACTGGGAAGTAAGGGATGAAGATGATGATCAGTCCTCGGATGATGGATGCTGAAGATGGGCGTTGGGATCAGCTCCTGAACTTCTGACAGTTGAAATGGCATATCTCACAACATACTTTGTAAGCATCAGGATTACTGTCAGACTTTGCTGAGGGAAAGAATTGTGTAAAGTTACACGATGACAGCTTTGAACAAAGGCCCAGTTTGGGAGATGGCACTGTGATGCAGAGCTGCCGTCTGCAGTGCCGGCATCCCATATGGGCCGGTTCGTGTCCTGGATGCTCCACTTCCAATCCAGCTGTCTGCTATGGTCTGAGATAGCAGTGGAGGATGGCCCAAGTCCTTGGGCCCCTGCACCTATGTGGAAGACCCAGGAGAAACTCCTGGCACCTGGCTTCAGATCAGCTCAGTTCTGGCTGTTGCAGCCAATTGGGAGCAGTAGATAGAAGACTCTTTCTTTCTTTCTTTCTTTCTTTCTTTCTTTCTTTCTTTCTTTCTTTCTTTCTTTCTTTCTTTCTTTCTTTCTTTCTTTCTTTCTTTCTTTCTTTCTTCTTTTCTTTTCTTTTCTTTTCTTTCTCTCTCTCTCTCTCTCTCTCTCTCTCTCTCTCTCTCTCTCTCTCTCTCTCTTTCTGTGCCTCTCCTTCTCTCTTTGTGTAACTCTTTCAAATAAATAAATAAATCTTAAAAAAAGCCCACTTTGTCTTTCAGAAGATGACTTTTATGTGCACTCATACAGATGCAGGGGCCCAAGGACTTGGGCCATCTTCTGCTTTCCCAGGTCACAGCAGAGAGCTGCATTAGAAGAGGAGAAGACGGGTCTCGAACCGGTGCCCATTTGGGATGCCAGCACTTCATCCAGCGCCTTAACCCACTGCATCACAGCACCAGCCCCTCAGAAAATTCTTAACAAATGTTTGTTTCCTTCTGTCTTACCTTAGGAAGAATGTTACCTTTCCTCTGATTAGGAATAAGGAGTATTTTGAGTCTATGCTGGAAGGTGGAGGGTCTTTCTAGATATCCAGATTTGCCTGGAGTACTATGAGATATAGGAAAAGTCTAAGCTGACTGTGCTTGGTGGGAGCAGTAGCTCTTTTGTGCCTCACCTGACTTGAGTACATTGTTCTCACACATGTTAGACATTAATGTTTGGTAAGGAAACCAATAATTGATTTTTAAAAGTTAAAATTGAATTGCTGTCAATGTATTTTTTTCCTCTAAAGAGGCATACACAGGCTGTAGGAACCTCAGTCTTATTCACACACACATGCACGCACATGTGTTCATGTCCTTTTAAGTGATTTTATAGTTTTCTCCAGAGATTAACACTTATGTTACAAAAAATTGTCTAAAATTTTGGATCTTTTAAAACATGTTGAAAGGAAAAATAAAATATTAGAGCAATATAAAATTAAAAAAACCCTTTATGGTTTTTGCCTCTCCTGTTTGGAATGTTTACCCCATTTTCAGCATTCTGTGCTGCAGAATTTCTTAGAGGCTTTTGGTTTCACCTCCATTGTGAAATATTTCTTTTTCCTAATCTCTAGCACTACTTATACTTTTTCCCAAATTCTGACCATTCTAAGTTGGCCATTATTTTTCCTTTATTTGGTTGCTTTTTAAATTTCAGGAGAAAGGACAAGTCACCAGATATGTTATCTATTAGTTTTATTTTAGTTGGATTTGGGTAAGAAAATGCAGTTAGATAAAAGTGTTTTCCAGCACAGTGGGACAATTAATTATGACAAATATATCATAGTAAGGTGAAATGTTAATAATAGGCAAATCTGGGTGTGGCTTATTGATTTTGACAAATGTATTATACTAACAAAGATGTTAAAAATAAGGGAAGTTGAATGTGAGGTTTATGGAAAAAATATTTGTACTACTTCACAATTTTTGTTTTGAAAATTTAAAACAATTCTGAAATTCAAAATTTATATAGTAATCTATTATATTTTCTGGACACATTATGGAGAGGAAATCAAAAGCTCCAAGCAAAGTAATAAATGAATATAAAATATTAATTATATATTGTGTATTTTTATTGAAGTATCTCACTGCAATCCATACATATGTACCATTGTTAAGTGTAGGTCAAACATTTTTGAAATGGTTAAAGAGATGGAATACTAATGAATCGGATTTGATCATTGCACCTTGAAAATAATTTCCAATAGAAGTGTAATCAGATAGCAATTATAAGTTTATCAGTCATTTTATTTACAAAATGAAGACAGTTTGCATTCTTCTAGACATTCAGATCCGTCTGACTCCAAAGCGGGACCAAAAGTCATGCTGTGAACCTAAGATTGTTAGAGAGCTTCATGTTGGTTAAGATGCTGTTATTACAAAGTAGAATAAATTTAGCATATAGGCATTGGGATTAGGGGCACGTATGGTGCAGTGAGCTAGGCTTCTGCTTGGGACACCCTCATCCCATGTCCGAGTGCCAGTTTAAGATCTGGCTCTGTGCTTCCAGCCCAGCTTCCTGCTATGTGCTTTCTGGGAGGCAGCAGATGATAGCTCAAGTTCTTGGGCCCCTGCCATCTGTACCAGAACAGAGTCCCTGGCTCTGGCTTTGGCAAGGCCCGATCAGGACCATTGTGGACATTTGGGGAATGAGCTAGCAAATAGCAGATCTCTCAATCTCAATCTTTCTCTCTCTCACTTCTTGTCTTTTTCCTTCTCCCTCACCCTCCCTGCCCTTCAAGTAAACAAAACTATAAATACATAAACATTCAAAAACAATTAGGATCTTAACTTCAGCATCAGTGACCTTGGACAAACAATTTCATTTTGTCATTTGTAAAATGAAACTTTTTTTCTGATCAGTGTCATTCTAAGTTTTTTACAATTTTTTTTGCTAAATGCATTTTTTGATCATTCTTAGAGATGTTATGTTTGCTCCTAGGCTGACCTCACACCTCCATCAACAATGCATAAATTGCCCCTTAAAGCTCTATTCAACATTGGAATGCACCCATTGTAGCTCTTTTAATCAGTTCTACAAATGTGAAAATTCAGGCTATAAAAAACAGTGGACACAATTTCAATTCCTAACACTAAGGAAGACATTTAGTCATATGTTTCATTGGGGAAACACTTGATGTATACTTGTTGTTCATATTCAATCAGAATAACATAAAAGGTCTTTGATATTTCCTAGTAAAGGTAGAATTTTCTCATTATGCAGGCATGAGGTGTATGCTGGGCTCTTAAGTAGCTCTGTGGTTTTGTAGAGGTCCCAGGCTTCTCATCATGTATCTTCCATTCAACTAATCAGCTGAATAGACATCTTGGCTTTGTGCAAAGTGCTGAAAGATTCAATCCTCACGTCAGTACTTTCTTGTTGCTTGGAAACAATTCTCATTTCGCTACTGTGGAGGAATTTAGGTCAGCAGTGAAAATTAGAGATATATGGACAATCATGGATTCAAAATGGACCCATTGAAGATGAGAATGCTGATTTTCCACATTTACTTGTAGATGAGAAACAAATTAAAAGGCAACATTCCAAAGAAATTGTCTGAAGATTAGCATCATCATTTTAGAGCAAGAATGCCATTTAGAAAAGTATAGGAGATCTATGGCTTCTTAGAATTTACATACAAATAGTTGTTTTTCACCTCAAATCAGTAACATAGAGCAGTGAGGGGGTAGAAGGAGTAAAATTGTATCTCTGTGAGGTACACTAATTCTTTAAATTTTTAAAGTTTATTTGAAAGGGAAAACACACACAGAGAGGCATGTGCAGAAGAGAGAGAGAGAGAGAGAGAGAGAGAGAGAGAAACTCTTTCATTAATGGGTCACTCTTCAAACACCCACAACAGCCAGACGAGGCCAGGACTAGGTCAGGTTGAAATCAGGAGCTGGGAAGTTAAGGTATCTGATGTGGGTGGCAATGACCCAACTGCTTTAGTTATCACCTGCTGCCTCACAGGTTGTACATTAGTGGGAAGCTGGAATCAGAAATGGAGCTAAGACTTGAACTCTTGTACTCCAATATAGGAAGCAGACGTCCCAAGCAGCATTTAATTGCTATGCCATTCACCTGGGTACCCTAATTATAAAAGAATGCAGATCTCTTATAATTTTCAGTCTGATAAGAACAGTAGAGATAGCAACTTGAGAAACCTCACAAGAGTTGATTTTAAGTGATGAATTCCACTTGGTGATGAAGATAAATAAATTTCCCAAGTCATTTTCATATTCTTTTCAGGCATAAGTTAACACCGTATTAAATGGAGAACTGTGCATGAACAAGGAATATCAGTTAAACATTCAACTTAAGATTGCCATTCATTACTTTTCAGGTACAGGTAATGAAGAAAGAGAAAGTAGAGAGAAAAATCAGAGTTCTTAGTTCATTTGCCCTAACCCAGAAAATGAATATTCATATTCATGTATACATGTGTGAGAGATGTACAGTGAGTTTCTATTTTCAGATTGGTGGATTCACTTGGTTTCTGTGATGGAACCTCAGAATCTTTACTTTTCATATATGCCCTTCCCTAGTGCTTATAACATGGAATAAAGCTTGGAAATCACTTTGCGTGGATGATAAAAATATATGTTTGGAGCTCCTCCTATATGTGAATCTAGCATTAGGCTTATCATCATTTATAACCTTATACAATTCTTACATTAATTTTATGAATTAGGTAATATTAATATACCTATAAATCAGATGAAGATATTGAAGTGTCAGATGGACAGATAGATTAACAGCTTAAACCTAATTAGGATTTTCCAACTGCTTCTGCATAATGAATGGTTGACAGCAGTCCCAGGAACTGCTATAAAGTCCACATAGGATTTTGTGGAACTCTCAAAAGACAAACTTAAAATTTTTACCTACCTAAAACTGGAAGCACTCCAGAAAGACTCCTAAAGGATTTAGACATTTTATTCTTCGATGTAAATTACACTTTTCAGCATATCACCTATATTTCTTTTCTTACTCAGACATACACTAAGACAACAATTGAAACAACTGCTCAGTTTTATAGATTAAGAGACTTAGAAAGTTTCAATTGGCTTAAGAAACTAAAAGATGACGAAACCCACTTAAATCTTTTAAGTTTATTATCTTGTGGAACAGTGGTCTTTCTACGTTTTACTTGTTGAATATTATGGTTAGTGGTGCATTAAGCCTGTGATTATAGAGTGGATAGAAATTATGTTTTTGCAAATATTAAAGAAAAAAGGAAGGAAGAAGGGGGTTGAGGAAGGCAGAGGGGGCGAGAGGGAAGTATGGTTATCTTTTTAGAATTGTACTTACCAAATACATGAAATCTGTTCTGTTAATAATAAAAGTTTAAAAAGTAAGTGGATAAAATGATTTTTTTAAATTTCTTCATTTGAAACAATTTAATTTTCAGTTTGGGGAATGGTGTTATTCCTACTGAAGCTTAAATATATTAGGCTGCTGTGGGCTTTGCTCCTCAATTCAGCAGGCTTACTGTGAAAGTTTGCTGGTGTGTCATTTTCTACTTATGAATCTTAACAATGTGAAATTTGGTCTAGAAAAAGCCTTAAAAAGTTGACTCAGATATTGTCCAGTCAGAAAAAGTTAATCAAATGTTAATGTTTTATGGAGAAATATAGGTTAGTCTCCTTTTAAGGGCACACAAATGTTCTGCTTGCTTCAACTCTGGAGAAATTCCAGCAGTGTCTTCTAAATGACTGTGATAATCATAGTGTTACATGTCATTCCATACAAGAGGAAATCATTGTAATATAAAGGATCATCTCAAATGCAGCCCAGAAAAAATTATTAACTATTAATCAAGAATCTTCGTGATTAAATGGGTTCAAAGGAGCCAAGTGATTGCAGCATTCATTTGAAGGAGTGGGAATTAATTCTAGAAAAAAATTGCAGCATCTGGGAATTGGTTCCAAAAACATGCTGTGGACAGAGTTGACCTAGGAAAAACTAGGAAAAATACAAATCTTTTTCTCCCAGATTAATGTTATTTTTTAAAAACAATTATTTGGAAGGCAGTGACAGAGAGAAGCAGAGGAAAGATGTTCCACCCTTTGATTCATTCCTCAAATGCTTCAACAACCAATGCTGGGTTAGTGCAAAACTGGAGCCAGGAACTCCATCTTGGTTTCCTGAATGGGTAGCAGGTTCTTGGACTACATCTGCTGCCTCTCAGGCATTTAAGTAGGCAAATGAATTGGAAGAGTGGAGGGAACTTGATCCTAGACTCTCCAGTTGTGGGATGTGGGTATCCCAAGCAGGGGTTTAATCCACTGTGCCATAAAATCTGCCCTTCCAAAACTAATGTTTCTCACACTTTCATGTATATTGATTTTCTGGAGTTTCTGTTAAAACACAGATTGCTGGGTGCTTCATTTCCAGGATTTCTTTTTCACTATCCCTGCCATAAGTCTTGATAATTTGTTTTTCCAACCAAATACTAGCTGGTGATGCTGCTGCCAGTCTGGAAGGCACAGTTTGAAAACTATTGCCCCTGAAAATATGTTCCCTTAAAAATAAATGAACAGACACAATCATAGTAATTAATACTCTTGAAATTTACTTGGTCCCATGAAAATAGCTTATTTAATTCTCTCAAGAATCTTGCTAGGCAACTACTTTATTACCTCCATTTCAGAACTGAAAACAGTGAATAGAAGAGTCGTTAAGTAAATACCTTGAAATCACATAAACAGTAAAGGATGCAGTTGACACTTAGATCTGCATAGTCTGACCCTAGAGCACAGTGCTGACTTCACAAACAGAAATTGTTATTTAGTGACAAAAGAATGAGCTTAACTTTCATGTAAGGCAGAATTACAGTGAAATCCAAACTCACAACACATTTACTAACTATGAGTCAAACATGAGTATCTTTTAAATCTGTTGTCCTTTTTGGTCAAATGCGCATAAGAGCATCTTTGTATGAATTTTAGGAAAAATCAATTAATTTATGTTAAACATATATGGGTGGCAGATATGAGTGGCAAACAGATTATAGTCATTGTCTTTTCATATCAACTATAAATCTAGATATTTCAAGAATTAGTGTTCTGGGACCAGTGCCATGGCACTGGTTTACCCACTGCCTGCGATGCAAGCATCCCATAAGGGCACCGCTTCAAGTCCCAACTTCCAGCTGCTCCAATTCTTATTCAGCTCCCTGATAATCCACCAAGGAAAGAAGCAGAAGAAGGCCCAAGTACTTTGGCCCCTAAACCCATGTGGAAGACCCAGAGGAGCTCCTGAATCCTGGCTTCAACTGACCAAGCTCTGGCCATTGTGGCCATGTGGGGAGTGAACCAACAGATGGAATATCTCTCACTCTGTCTCTCCCTCTCTCTCTCTGTAACTCTTCCTTTCAAATAAATTAATTGATTAAAAAGAAACAGAATTAGGATCTCAACTGATGACCTACTATCCATCCATCCAACTGTCCTTTTTCAAACAATTATGAAACATCACTGTGATATTTTCTAGAGCAAAAGGAAAGAATTTTTTTGACTAGTAGCATATATAACACAAATGATGAACTAGGCTCAGATAGAGACCAAACAACTCTGATGGATAGAGATGGGACCAATTAAAGGTCAAGGATTCCTATTGGAGCTGTCTTATATATATATATATATATATATATATATATATATATATATATATATATATATTTGACAGAGTGGACAGTGAGAGGGAGAGACAGAGAGAAAGGTCTTCCTTCCGTTGGTTCACCCTCCAATGGCTGCCACAGCCGGCGCACTGTGGCCAGTGCATTGCGCTGATCCGAAGCCAGGAGCCAGGTGCTTCTCCTGGTCTCCCATGCAGGTGCAGGGCCCAAGGAATTGAGCCATCCTCCACTGCACTCCCGGGCCACAGCAGAGAGCTGGCCTGGAAGAGGGGCAACCGGGACAGAATCCAGCGCCCCAACCAGGACTAGAACTCGGTGTGCCGGCGCTGTAAGGCGGAGGATTAGCGCCGGCCCCTATTGGAGCTGTCTTTATGGCAGTCCCTACTGCCTATTCTTTTTATCTGCCAGCTCAGCACCTGTGTATTCAGCTTTTGGGACAAATGCTTTTTTGAATTTTTATGTTGCCAAGAAACAGGCACTGTAGCCATTGAACAGTTGCCTCAAACCTTACAATACCAGATCCAACTGTGTAGGGAGTTTTTATTTGCTTCCCGTGGTTTCAGTAAATTTTCCGTATGGTAAACTGCAGTGCTGCAGATGTAGTACATCCAAGTATGTGATTCATGTCTGCAGATAGTATGGGGAGGTTGCCATAGCAACAGGCCACACATACAAAAAAGGAGAAAATGAAAAGCCAATGTTATATAATAAGATTTGTTTTGTTTTTGTTCTTTTGTTGAAGGAGCAATTAGTTTTTATTTATTCAGGATTTTAATACGGTAACATACTGCATTTAATAACTACATGGGTAATAAGCTTGCCTTTCAGGTCATACCACAAAATAGGAACACAAACACTGACAAGTACCTGAACTTTTGGTCATCAAATTTCAAATTAGAACCTCTTTGTCTTGACCTAATTACAAGTCCAGAAATGTGCTTCAAAAATAAGGAAGAAAAGCAAACATGTGTTTGTTAGAACCTACTGACATTCACCTGTACGCATACACACACACACACGCATATGTACATATATGGTTCCTATTCTGAGTGAGGCACTGAAATCAAAAAGCTTCTGTCTTTGAGAAGCTCCAAGACTAGCAAAGATGAAAGAAGCAGTCGCAAATATAGTCAACACATTGTAATAGATTCTATGTTACGGGTAGCAGCAGGACTGTTCTTGTTGGTTGTTATACAGAGGCCAGTTTCCTGAATCACCTGCTGAAACTTCTTAAATATCATGGATAAGTATTAAAAGTAAATTTGAAGCATTAATAACCTCTCTGGAAAGTAAAAATTTTCAGGGAAGGCACTGTTAAAAATTAGCAGTTCAAAGGAGAGTTCTGCAGCTGGCATTCACTACAAAGATCAATACCATTCTACATGAGCTTGAGTTTAGGTTTTCATAGACCCATGGAGTGAAAGAGACAGAAAATAAAGTTCAATACTTGTAAATCAGAGAGCCAAGTAGACTTTTCTGCTATAGCCAAGGCCTTTGGACTATAAGGATATCTTCAGGATAATGCTGACTTAGAGCCAACAACAAAACCAGTAGTCTTTCTTAATGGACTGAAAGATCAATTTTCTTTCAATAGCAGTGAATAAGCTTCTAAGTGAAAAATAACAGCATAAGAATAAAAAACAAACACATAGCCCTTGCTCAGGTTTCCAATCCATAAGCTCACTATACATTTCAAAAGGAACCTAGATATACATTTAAATTAGAAAGTTTCAGTATTAGCAACATTTGGTGAAAGCAAAGGCAGCCTATGTGTAATCCTCACCTTTATTCTATGCCTCAAATTATGCCCACAAATAAAGGAATTAACTCATGGAAAAAATAAATTAAGTTCCTAAGGAAACCAGGTATCTTGGGTCAGCACTGACATTAAGAAGTAGCAGGTAATATCTTAAAAAATCATCAAGGAATCAGAAAGATTTTACAAAATAACTTTAATCTGCTTGAGTATATAAAAGATAGGCTTGGTAATATGTATAGCAAATGAGGAAGTAGAGTCAATAATGAGGTTGAAAACAGTTTAACTAAGACAGGTGGATTTAATAGCATATTGTCTCTGAAAATCAAGATTGGGTTTTTAGACAAACAAAAACTTAAGTGTTTGCCAAGAATAGTTCATATAAACAAAATATTCTTAAGGATAGAGTCAACACAAAAAGAAATTTCTCCCAGATGTAATTGCAAGAAGCAGTACAGCAGAACAAAGCAGTGAATAAGTGACTGAATCTAAACAATCATTGACTATAAAGCAGAATAAAATATTGGGGATTCAAAATATGAAGGAAGGTGAAATACTTAATAATGATAGCATATAAACTAAGAAAATTTGTAAATAAAGTTGAAGTGTTTTATAGATCTTGTATTGCTTGGAAGGTAAAAAAAGAAACTGATTAATTTTAAACTTTGAGAAGTATACATGTTCTAATTACTAAGATAACCATTTCCAATAAAAGTAGAAATGAAGTCTATAACTTTGGAATTAACAAAAGGACTAAAATAAGAAAAAAATACCAAAGTGATCCAGAAAAAGAAAAAAGAATAAAAAAGAACAGATGCAGTCTAGGTGACACACAGAAAAAAAAACACAAAATAGAATAATGGAAATATATCCAAAATAAGTAAATGAATGTTTTCCTTATAATTGACAGAAATGTTTCAGTTCAAAGACAAAAATTTTCAGACTGGATTGAAAAATTCAAATACATGTGTATATTATTTATTGCTAGAGAAAAATTACACAAAATTTAGAGGCTGAAAACAGCAAGCATGTATTTAATTTCTGTGGGTCAATAATCTGGGACTAGCTTACCACGTAGTTATGGGTCAAGGTCTTATGTGAGACTAACCAGTATGTTGCCTCAGGGCTCCACTCGTGTTGCTTTTGGAAGGGTAAAAATCTCACTCCTAGTCCAGTTGTGTGCTTTTTCAAAGGCCTCAGGAGATCTCCTTAATTCATTCATGTAATCCTCTTGGAGAGCTGACTTACCGGAGACAGCTGGCTTTTCTCAGAGCAAGAAATCCCAGAGAAAGCAAGAGAGAAAACCTAAGGCATAATCCAGACTTTTATGACCCAGTCACTTCCGTCACATTCTATTCACTATAAGCAAGTTGACAATTGCTGTCCACACAAAAGGGGAGAAGGTTACACAAGGTCAGGAATATCAGGAGACAGGGTTCAGTGGACATTGCCTACCAAAATGAATTTTTAAAAAAGATATACCTAAGACATAAGGAGGAACTACTAAAGAGATGGAAAAGACAGGCCAGAAAGAAAGCTAGTGTAATTATAATAACATTAGGAAAAATAGACATGAATATAAATAGAATTACTTAAATTCTAGAATCACTTCATAATAAAATGTTTAATAGGAAGATGATAAATATTAAATATTGTTAACTAGCATCACAGTCTCAAGGTATTTGATATAGAATTTGATGAATCTATAGTGTTAGAAATTCTCAATCATAGTAGACAATATATATAAGATTTGAATTATAAAGATAAACTTTGGTTAACTGATATAAAACATTGCTAGAAAACTATAAGTAATTATCTAAAACTCATGTGAAATATTTACAAAATATAAGTGAAACGTGCGTATTGAAAACCACAAAACTTTGGTAAACCAAGTTTTTGAAAAATGTAGATCTATGGAGAGAAGTACCAGGATCATAGTTTGAGAGATTCAATATTGTTAAAAGAATATTTCTCAAAGTGTATTTTAGATTAAGTAGCAGTTCAATTAAAATTCTTGCAGCTTTTTTTTTGTAAGAAGTGTTGTTTCTGACATACTATAAGCGTGAAAATACTATGGCTCAAGTGTCCATTGCATTTCCATATGTATAGTATTTTAGAAGCAAATACAGGGCCTGCCCTTTCTCTCTTAGCTGGAAATTTTCTTTTCATGATACAGTAGAATGTCTCATGAGATTAAAAGCTGCAGTTTTTTGTTATGTTCTATAAAGCAGTGTTAAACTTTGCATTGAAAGATGAGGATTATTTGAAAGTTTGCAAAAAGATTATTTTGCCTTCAAGAACTTCTTCACTACCTCTGGGCCTCTAAAATTATGATTCCAATCCCACTCTAGCGTATATATCTGCTTTGACTGAGGTGAATCATTGCACTAGGAACAAGAACGTCTACATGCTGAGTAGAGAATGATCACATACCACTTTCTTCCTTTTCCCCCTGCAGAGGAACAGTAAAGTAGATTAGCATAGAAGAAAATGTCTACAGATGCTGACATTTGGATGCTTCCAAGAAAAACCTATATCCCCCATTATCGCCCCATATACACATACACTAAGTGCATTCAACTATTTAAGGCCTTTCTTTTAAATACAAATCTACAGTCAAAAAATCCCCCACATGTATAAATATACATACATACATATATATATATATATATATATAATTAAAAATCAAAAAAAAGCCAAGGAGGTACTCATAGGAAACATAAATTTATGAGTGATTCTGAGGCCCTTACCAGAAACTGAAAATGGATTTTTCTCCCTCCAGAACTGTGAAAAATAAATGTCTACTGCTTAAGTCCCCAACCCACCTCCCAAAACAGAAAATGAGCATCCTCATTGATTGTGTGGGAAGTTGTATTTGTTTCCCAGGGCTGACAGAATGGAGTATCACAGATGAGGTGGCTTAAATAGTAGACACTTATCTTCTCACAGTTCAGGAGCCTGGAAATCCAAGATCAGAATATTTCAAAAAAAAAAAAAAAAAACCTGAGAAGGTCTTGGTTGCATTTACTATTGAGAGGTGACTGATTCTTTTATGGGAGAGTTTGGGTAAAAGTCATAGAGTCATAATCTTTAAACAAAGAAATCATGAAGCAATTAGTCACTCTAGGGAATCAAAGTTGTACAAAATAATCATTGTAACAAACTGTAGATAATGATTTAATGGAAAATCTGTGATACGATTTTTGGGAAGATGGACAAAAATATTGGGCAGTGGTGGAGGGCAGAATCCTTTGTCATCCATAGTAGAAAGATGAAAAATGTTTACTTTATACTTTGTGTATCTGTGTGGGTGCAGTCTGTTGAAATCTTTACTTAGTGTATACTAAGTTGATCTTCTGTATATAAAGATAATTGAAAATGAATCTTGATGAAGAATGGGATGGGAGAGAGAATAGGAGATGGGATGGTTGTGGATGAGATTATGCGGGGAAAATCTGCTATAATCAAAAAGTTAAATAAAAATTGGTAAAATTGATTAATAACATGCATGTTGTTTAGAACTATGATAGTATCTAATGAGAAAAACAACAAAATGTTTTAAATGATAGTATCTGGCTATCAGAATTCAGTAGTGGAGTGATAGGAAAGAAAGTTATGTGCATACCTTTCTTTGATAAAATAAATTTAATGTGAATGGCTACTGAAAGGCCACCACAAAATACACCATACACCATAGTGAGAGAAAAGATTTATTGTCGAGAGCTGTGGCTGCCTCTCCATGCATTAGAGAACAGAAGCCTGCACTAGGAAGACAGGTCTTCTTACAGCTTAGCAGAGAAAATGAAGTAAGTGCAGCAAATTTTAATGTGTACGGTGACGGCAATGTGTATGGTTGGGTCATTTGGTCACCTGCTTTCTGGTAAACAATGCTGGGCTTAGAAAATTGAAACTTAAACTTATTGTACTAGTTGGCAACTGGGCCAGAATCTAAGGTAGTGCCCAAGGCTTAAGATGGCACCTCAGATTACATGATGCCAATTTTACTAACAGCTATAACAATATAAAATTGTTTATTTCTGATTTTAAAATTAATGTATATTTTGCATAAAACCTGAAAAATGCAAATACTAAGAGAAAATAATCCTTTGCTTTTTTTTTTTTTTAAAAAAAAAGGTTTTTATTTATTTGAAAGACAGAGTTAAAGAAATAAGAGGGAGAGACAAAGACCTTCCATTCACTGAATTGCTCCCAAAATGGCTGTGATAGCTAGAGCTGGTACAGACAAAAGACAGGATCTTGGAAATTGATTTAGGTGTCTGATGAGGGTGGCAGGGGCCCAAGTGCTTGGACCATTTTTTTTGCTGCTTTTCCAGGCACATTAACAGAGAGGTGGATAAGGAGTGGCACAGTCAATCCTAAACCACTGCTCATGTGCGCTGTTGGTGTTGCAACTAGAGGCTTAACTCAGGGTGGCTTAACCTACTGTGCCATAATGCCATCCCTAATATTCCATTGTTAATATAGTTAGTGTATGCACAGGCTATGCCTGCTGCTTTATAATCTTTTATTACTTAAAAGCATACAGTGATTGCTTTTTTATGTAATTTTAAATAAAAAACTAGGAAATCCAAAGGAAAAAACAAAAACCCTCCATGGGAAAGAGAAGATGTGAAATTTGAACAGGATCTTAAATTGCAACAAAACAATTGAGCTCTTACTGTGGGTCAATTACTTAACTGTTTTCCATTCATCTTGTCATTTAATGCTCATAATAAATGTGAGAAACAGCTAGTATTATAAATCTCAGTTGCCCAGAGCTAGAAACTAAGGCTTAACCAGAATTTTGCTCAAGGTCAATTGGTTAATACATAGCAGAACTACAACTTAAATAGCACAACCACTGAGTAAACAGTGTCACAGTGATTGTTCTAAAACAGGCGCAGATGGCAGTGTCCCTGACTCCCACGCCTGTGTCATTAACCTCTTCTCCATATCCAGGACTAGTTAAGTGAAGAAAGTGGAGAAGACATCATAGACAGAAGAACTATATGTTTAGTAGTCCATAAGCAGAAGACCTTTAGGCTTGGTTTGAGTCTGACTGATAATATTTTTCTGCAGTGTAAAGGTAATTTGTTGAAGAGCTTAATGGGGGCAAAATGCACCTTGACTAGCATAGAATTCATCATAGTCCCTCAATTTTCAAACAGGAACATCCTGAAAAAGGAAGCTTATGAAAAACAAAGCATTAAAAGCATTAACAAGTCTATTCAGTCCTAAGTGCTTAGTACAAAATAAAACAATTTTATATGAAAACACTCTTATGAAATAAAATGCAAACTTGAATATATTTTTAACTCAAAGCTTAAGACTTAAAAGTTTGTTTTTGGAATCTTTTACTTTTGGCAGGCTCTGAAAAGCTCCCAAATCTCAAGCATCTCAGTTTGATTGGCTCTCTTTAACAGCTCTTTAGTCAAAATGTTGCTCTATAAAAATATGAATCTAATTGAGAATGGCATGATTTATCATATTTGTTTAAAATTATATTTACCCCTAAGGAAACAGAACACAAAACCAAATAAAAATATGTAGTCATGGCTTTTTCTTTCTTCTACTGATCCTAAACAAAGAAATTGAGTTTCCCCAATAACAAGAATATCAATAGTCAGAAGTCATAGTTCAAATCCAGAAATAAAAATTTCTGGATCTATATTACTGCTGCATGCTGACCTGTTTCAAAATATTTCTTGGCCTTGTTAGTCTTTCTTTCCAGTGCCAAAATAATCAGTTCACCTGGAGACAAGTATTATTTGGAGAACTTCAGACAAAACCCATCAGCAGACTGAATTTATCTCTTGTCAAACAGAAATTCTGGCAATATATAGAAAATTCTATAAACTGTACTTTACAAAATAGAGAAATTGTCTGCAGTAAATTGGTAGAGGAAAATATGAGATTAAAACTTGACAACATCAAAATGCAATGTGGTATCTGAATTGGATCTAAAACAGAAAAAGACATTAATGGAAAAACAGGTGAAAGTCAAATACAGTCTGGAGTTTAGAAAGTGCTAATTGATCAGCATTGACTTCCTAGCGTTGAGTAATGATCATGGTAATATAAGATTTGCATTAGAGGAAAGAAGGTGGAAGGTAAATGAAACTGTGCTCTTTGTAACATTTTTTTGTAAAGTAAAAGTCTAAAGTAAAACATTCATTCAAATATTTTAAAACCATTGTCTTCAACATTATGAAAACAGAAATATATGTTCCTGAAGAATTTCTAAACTGTTAAGTCATGAATAAGGTTTCCAAAATTGTTATTTCCTTGCTTAAACTATTCAGAATGATTTGTTAAGTCATCACTAATAGCTTGCATATTTATTAGATATTTGATCTAGTTCCATCTGGATGTTTTAAGTCAAATATCCATTTTTTTCATTCTCAACACGATTGTGTTTCACAGATAAAAATGTTTAAGATGTAACACTATCTCCCATATCTGCTTCTTACAATGGGTTTCCTTCCCTCTCTGCTTCCATTAAATGTAATACAAATATGATACCAAAAGAAAGACAAAAGTGTTATCTATTTTGGTGACTGTTTCTTTAAACTCTATAGCTTCTTCTTGTGAGTCACTTCAGTCTGGACTCTGCAGTTTAATCATAGAATTCAGTTTGGTTGTTAACAAGACTAAACACTTTTTGTGCATCTTTAAGGACTGGTTAATGAAAAGAGGGATGCACTGAATCATCTTTTCGAAGACCCCCTACAACTACAAGTCATTGCCTCATTGTGTTTTTAACATCTTATTTCTCTGGCTTTTTCAAATTAGTATTTATTCTAGCTGTTTGAAGATTCCTAGCTTTGGACATAACTTCCCTTTTTTGGAGAATTGCCTGCTCAGTCGTCACCTCTTTATCAAAGCTTCCTATTCACCTTGAATTTGGTGTTCTAAACTTATGATGGTAGGACCCTTAGACAGTCTGTTAGAAAAAGATGCAGAAGTCTCACATGACTGCATTTCCTATTCCTCTCTAGATGTGGTTCCTCTAATAATCTTTGCTTCCTTGAATGCTTCTGGGCCTGGTATCAACCCCTTGACCATTTCTGTTTCTCCTTTCCAGACTCTCATATAGCTGGGACCAGTAAATTCATCAACCAGACTTCGAAGTCCAGTGTTAGCATATTCAGATTAAATCTAGTAGATGTTTCCTTTGTGAACACAAATTGAAAGAGGTAGTCCCAGACTTAGGGAGGCAACTAAATTATATGACTTTGAACACTTCTTCTGACCTCACTTTATTCAGTTGTAAAATTTCTCCCTGCCTGATAGATACATCCATCCTTTCTTTTTTTTTATTTTTAGGTTTAAGAATCAACTTAGTTGTCATTTGTTTCCAAAATGTTGTTTCTGAACCTGGCCAAATTGGGCCACAAGGTCTCTTGCTATGCTTATATGATATCTCATAAGCAGCCAATTACCAAGTTTTACATCTACCCAGTAAAGCATGGGTTTTTTGAGAATTAAAATGTTATTCTTAATGTCTGTATCTCACACAACCATTACAATGCCAAATAGATATTAGACATCTCAGAAATAGTCACGTTTTATCCATGCCATTTATTGAATAAGTAAAATAATAGGTTGAAATGAGAGTATCCTCCAGGTTATTTATTTATTTATTTATTTATTAATGATTTTTTAGTTTTTAATGAATTCAATATAATTCATAGATATATTCTGAATTTATGATATTCCCTCTTTCTTACTCTCTCTTTCTTTTTAAAAATGAAGTCATTTACCTATAATTCTGTTCTTATTTATAGAGAAGTGCAGTTACTAATCTCTGGAGTCTTTAAAAATTGTGCTTCACATTGCTCCATTGAAATCCCTAGGAGAAAATGCCCTCAATTAGATATTGATGTTACTTAACCTCATTCATCCTCCTTTGTGTTTATGCTTATTCCTGTGTTATATAAATAGTTGTCATTGTAAAAACTGATTCTTTCAGAAATAACTTGGTACCTGCAACATGGCAGACACTGTGCTAGGAACAAGGGGCAAGGAATCTGCTCTTAACTGTCAGCTAATTGGAAGGACAGACACAGAGAGATTATCACACGATTTACTAAATACTACTTATAGAATTATGAAGAAGAATGGGGAAGGACAACACTAACTCACCTAATAAAAGTCTGATGTAGTAGTTGAGTTGGCTTTGAAAAGTGACTTGGGGCTAGCTAGCACTGTGGTACATCTGGTTAAGCCACCACCTACAGTACTGGCATCCTATATGGGCACCAGTTAGCATCCTGGTTGCTCCACTTACCATCCAGCTCTCTGCTAATGCACCTGGGAAAGCAGCAGAAGATGGCCCTAGTACTTGGGCCCCTGCATCCACATGGGAGATCTAGAAGAAGCTCCTTGTTCCTGGTTTTAGCTTAGTCCAGCCCAGGATGTTGTGGCCATTTGAGGAGCGAACTAGAGGATGGAAGATTTTCTCTCTCTCTCTCTCTCTCTCTCCCTTTCTCTCTGTAGCTCTGCCTTTCAGATAAATAAATAAATCTTTCAAAAAAAAAAAAAAGAAAGAAAACTGAATAAAATGTGCTTTGCAGGAAATCATGAATCAACTAGACAATTTCCCAAATTACATCTATCTGTTTAGCTTTAGATTATTTTAAAATAATTTTCAGGATGTATTTTATTTATTTGAAAGGCATAGTTAGAGAGACAGAGAGAGAGAGAGAGAGAGAGAATCTTCCATCCACTTGTTCACTCCCCAACTAGCTATAACAGCCAGAGCTGGGCCAGGAGCCAAGAACGCTAGCTGAGCCTCCCACAGGTCTGACAGGGCCCCAAGCATTCAGACCATCTTCTGCAGCCTTCCCAGGTGCATTAGCAGAGAGATAGATCAGAAGTGCAGGATCCAGGAGTTGAACCAGCATTCTAATAAGGGATGCTGATGTTAAAAAGAGAAAGCTTAAAGCATCCTGCCATAAGGCTTGTTCCTAGGTGATTATTTTAGAAATGTATTTAACAATTTTTTTTACTAAAATGGTATCAAAATATGCATTAGTTTTAATGTTTAGAGCTGCTTTTGAGACAAATGACAGCCAACAAACTTTACCTAATGAACATACTTGTTCTCATGCATTTGATGAGAAACTGCAGTTTTATTGAACACATGTAATTCCTGCCCCATAGACATAATTACTATTGTGGAAAAAGTTGTAGGCATTCAGGATGCTTCCATGAACACCAAAGATTAAGTCATTTGTAGGTAAAATGCTTCCAAGGCCTAGAATACTCAAGAAAGAGAATTACCTCAAATAGATATAAAAGCAGCATCACTTACAAAGAGAAGCTAATGGCCCATTTTGTTTTAAAAAAAAAGCCTTGAATATAGCATTATATTATCATATTGAAATAATTGATTACTCATCAGTTACATGGGGATAGTGTGTTAGCTTTTTTTTCACTATAACATTTTCTCTTTTTAAAGATTATTTATTTATTTTGAAAGTCAGAGCTATGGAGGGAAATGGACGGACACACACACACACACACACACACACACACAATCTTCCATCTGTGGGTTCATCCCCGTGGAAGTAGAGCACCTGAGACACACACCAGGACCCATATGGGATGCTGGCATCACAGGAAGAAGCTTTACCCACTAAGTCTCAATGCTGGCCCCTCACTATAACATTTTCAAGGAGCTACTTACCCAGGGAGAAGGTTGAAAGCTTTGAAAGTTCACAGTCACAGCCCAAGGATAGGCAGCACCATTGTTCTCGTGTGTTGGGCAGATGGCAAGTGATGGAATGAATACCGAAGAAGGGTCACAAGACAATCCAGGAAGGAGAGAGAGAGAGAGAGAGAGAGAGAGAGAGAGAGAATGAGAGAATGGAGAGAGAATGTTCATTCATTTCGTGTCTCATTATGAAGCCGCATTGATTCAATCATAGGCCCGACCATGACAACCTAATCTAATCTAATCGCTCCCCAAAGGTCCGACTTCAGCCACTGAAATTTAATTTAATATCCACTCTCTCATCACCATTAACACACAATTATAGCGCTTAATGGCACAGTTATGGGTACACAGTAAGTATTAAGAAAACGGTCATTATTTTTCATGTTTTTACCTTTATCGTTATACTGAAATGATATTAAATATAATCAACTAATTTATTCTGTTCTCTGTGACCATATATCTTACTCAATATTCACTAATTAAGTCCATGTGTAACTTTGCATCAGAGAAGGGCCTTTAGTAAAATATGAGAAAATAACTTTTATTTCAAAATCCTGAGTCTGTAGACATGTAGAACACAGAATGCAAAAGGAGACTCAGAGATGTACACCTCACCATGGAGATTCCCTGATGCAGGAAAAAAGGGTCAGCCTCAAGAGAAGGTAGAGTGCGTGTTGAGTCCTTGATCATGGAGAATTTTTATGCTGCCCTCTGGACAGTCCAAATAGTAGAAAACTGTAAAAACTCCAGACAGAAACAGTAAGAATCAGGTAGGCACTGCTTTTCTAGTGAGGGGTCCATAAAATCTAATTAAGCTCAGAACAGAAAGGAAAAAAAAGGAGACAGTTAAGTGTAGAGCAGTGGAGGAAGTTTCCCAAGAAGAATCTGCAAGGACGAGGACTCTGGTATACTCTAGAGACTACAAGTTGGTCATTGTGACTGTTGAGGAGAGTTGAGAGTAGAGTGAGGCAATGCAGCTAGAGAAGAAAATGATGTTTGGTCCTATGAGTCCTTGTGGTCAGAATGAGGAGCTTAGCTATCAGAACAGTGGAAGCCAGAGTGACAAGACTTGGTAACACAGTTTAGAGGATCACTCTGGTTGCTCGGTGGGAAGAGATCAGAAAGGGCAAAAAACAGACAGGGAAACTAGTTAAACATCCATAGAATAGTCCAAATGAAAGCCTGTTTCAGAGAATTGTAGATACAGAGAACTGAACTTGTTTCAGATTTATTTTTAGGCTGTGGTAGGCTCACTGATACCCCAATCTATGGAATTTGTAACTATGTTATGTTCCAATATTAAAGGGTTCCCAAAGGCTACTAAGGTAACTGACCTTAAAATGGAGAGAGAATTTCAGAATATCTAGGTAGGTTCAACCTGATTACATGGATCCTTACAAAGAGAGAACTGCAGCAGCAGATGTTATCAGAGAGGAGTGACACAGGAGAGGTCAGAGATTCCAAGTCTGAGAAGGTTTTGATCATGACACTGCTATATCCTGAGCACAGCACAGGCTGTGCCTAAGCTGAGGGGTTTAACATAGCTGACAGAGTTCCAAATGCCCCAATGTGGGCTGACACAGAAGTCAACTATGTGCCCAAGAATGGCATGTAAATGGTGAAGGTAATAGATAGTCTCTGTAGTAGCCCCAGGTGACCTAGCTCTTACCTAGAGTCTGTGATTCATAGAAAGGAATAGAAAATTAAAGAGAAAAAAAAGGAGGGAAGGAGGTAGATTGAGGGAAGGAAGGAGGGAAGTATGATTGTCTTCTTAGAATTGTACCTATGAAACACATGAAGTCTCTTAGCTTTACATTAGTAAAAATTATAAAAAAGAAAAGAAAAAAAAGTTTGGTTAAAAGAATGATGTGTACCAAAGTTTACCTTTGCTACACCCAACTGCCTGTCAGTACTTGATAATATAGAAACATCCTTGGGGAAAGAATTTGGGAAAATTTTGTATTACGTTGTAGGAATTGGAGACTGACAAATTCTGCTTAGCTGTAGAAAAATAAAGGTACACATCTTTCACATTTGTACTTCTGGGCCAGCAGTGATACCCATAAGTTAAACCATTGCCATCACATAAGATTGAAAGGCAAATCAGAAGTTCAGAAAGTAAAATAGGGCAAGAACAGGTGAAATGTGTGGTGTGAAATAAAATCTCTGGAAATCTATTCTATTCTGTAATCTGCTGTTATTGCCAGTGAACAAGGAGGTGGGATGGTGGAGAATACTAGAGGGCAAGTGTAGGAGACACTGCAGAGGCCCATTTGCTGCACACAGGTATGACTTCATGCTCTACTTCCTACTCTGATTTTTTTGTGATCCATTCTCTAGTAATATTCATTTCTTGACTTTTTCCATAATTTTTCTTCAATTTGTTCATCAGCTTTTCTGATTCCTAACAGCATGCTTTAAGTTTGTGAAGCTGATTCTGAGATTAGTGCTTATAAATGCACATATTTATTTTCTTAGACATTTTTGAAAGTTAATTTATCTACAATTTCCTATGTGAACAATGCAATTATTTAAATGGTTTTAGGAAACAGCACACTCCACAATAATCTTTAGTTAAGGACAAATTTAAATGGGATGTAAAAACCTCAAGAGAACTAATCTGATTCACTTTGAAAGTGTTCTTTCCTGAATACAACATTTTCAGATCAATCTGGGACAAAAAGTTATCGTAGGATTTATAAGTTTTAGAACCCTCCTGCAAAGCATTCAGTATTTGACTCATTCTCAATGGGAGGGAATAGAGAACTGGAAAAGCAACTAACAGAAGATTTAGGGAAGACCAGATAAGAGGTGCTTGTGGGCCTGGGGATTGGAAAGAGTAGAACAGAAGTGATATGACCTCCTTTCTCTATTCTTGCAATCTCATTTTTACAAATTGCACATGTTTATTTAATAATTAAATTTTATAAAGGAAAGTAGAATGTGGCTTTCCTGTTTCTCATGTTGCTTGACCCATATATAATAAAATAATTTACAGGTATCTTCACTAACCAATTATTTCCTATTATCTATCAATAGAACACTCAGTTTAAAGAAGTTAATACTCTCAGACGCAATTTTCTGATTTCCTCTGCTAGATTAGCTATATAATCTAGCTTCTTTTTCAACAATTATTAAATCAAAAGTATTATTCAAATGCTAAGTTTGTGCTCAGCATTGTATAAGATATTGTAGAGGGTACAGAATAATGGTAGACATAAAAACAACAATCGATAATGTATACAGAGCATATATGGGCCAGAGAGTATCCTAAAAGCTTTATATGAATTATCCCTTTTCTCTCCCACAAGAACCCAATGAAGGAAACTAGTATTATCCACCACTATAGAGTTTATACTCTTTATAATATAGTATACTCTACAAGTTAAAATTTAATGTAATGATAAATTGTAAGCATATTCCTTAATAATATTGAAGTGCATTGTGTATTATAAATCATTTTATTGACAAAAATTACGTTTTAGAGATATAAAGGAAGCAATCTAATGTTGAATTGATGTGAATCCAGCCTGATTGACTCGAGAGCCTATTTATTTTTATATATATATATTATTATATATATTATTATTATTATATAGCTGGAGAGGCAAGATACTCCCACTTCCAACTAAAAGCCATCCAAAATTGTATTGGGGTAAGGTTAACTTTATGTTTAGAGTAAATAATCAAATGCAAAAGAGCCTGGATCAGCGTTTCAGCACTGTTAGAATTCAGAGAAGGTCAGTGAAGGTTAGCATGGTTAATGGAGGCTTAAGAGAGGCGATATTTAAGGAGGAAAATCCTACAATGACTGAGATGTAGGTGTTTCTCCAAAAAAAAAGGAAATGGTTTGGTTTACACAGTGTGCACATGCTGAGAAACTGTTAGAAATGAGCCAGAGGACAGGCAAGTAGCCCTGAGGGCAGTGCCTTGGAACTATGGCTCACCAGTTTAATCTGGTAAGAGAGTAAGAGTTATGGTAATGATGACAACAATAATAGTACACTGGTTTTACACTTGGCTTTCAAAGACGGTATCTCACTTAATGCATGTGCTTGTAGAATGTTCATCTGTTAGGACATAGATTAGAGAGCACTTCAATTCAGTGGGGCCCATTAGGACATTACTATTAGTCAGAAGTGCAATGAGGATAAAACCAGGGTCAGGATAATTAAGGGGAAATGGAAGACATTACAGCTATTGAAAGTCTCTATGTGCCAAAAGAATTACATGCTATATGTGGTACTCTGACATGAGTTCAAGACCTGATTCAAACACTTACTAACTGGGTGACATTACACAAGTTATTTAAACATCCAATGCCTCATTTTTTAACAAAATACTTGTTTAACACCTATCATATGCTAATATTAGACTATATCTCAGGATAGAATGGAAAAGTAAATGGACATGGTCCCTGTACTTACGAAGCTCATAGTAAGATGGACATTAAGGTACATTATTTAATCTTGATCCATTTGATATTCAATAAATGGAAGAACCTAAAATGTCTGACTCCATAGTCTATGCCATTAACCAGTATGTAACATTGCTATCGTCTCTATCTAGTGAGGGATGCATATGTTTGCTTATTAGATGAAGCAGAACAACTTTCTCACAAAGAGGTCCATGTTTTAATCTCAATATTGTAAATATGTTGTATTACATGGCAAAATGGATTTTTCAGTTGCATTTAAGATTATTAAAGTGGAAGCCTGTGTAAAGGAACTCTGAAAAGTTTGTGGGAAAAGAATTAAGTATATTTTGTGTAAAAAAACTTAATTACATGCATATGAGTGGTCTCCAGAAAGCTCTTGAAAAGTGTGTGTATATTGAAAGTAGTTTGCATGGATTTTATTTTTTTGAACCCAAATAAGCTGCTCTTTTGATTCTATTTTCCATGAATTGTTTAAGGTAACTTTGTCTTGGATTATTCAGGTGGGCCCAATCTAACCAAACAAGCACTTCAAAACAGAGAAATCTCTCCAGATGGAAACAGATAAAGTAGAAGAGAAGTTAGAGAGATTCAAAAGACGATGAGTATTGGAGTCACTGTTGCTGGAGAGGTAACTTGGATAACATGAGAAGGAATGTTGTCAGTTTCCCAAAGCAAAGAACAGCCCCCAAATGACGGTTAACAAGGAAACTTGGACTCATTCCTATAACCACCTGGAACAGAACTTAGGCAATAGTTTCAATGAGTATGGAAAAGGATTCATCCTCAGAGCTCAGAAGAAAACACATGCCTGACAACACCTTGATTTTGGTACTAGGACTTCTCACCTTCAGACTGTGAGGCAATAAATGAGTATTATCTGCTTAATGAGTTTAACCTGTTAAACTTGTGGTAATTTGTGGTGAAGCAATAGAAAATGAATACTGAGGCTGCATGACTCTGCTTGATTATGATGAGAAGTGGAGGAGATGAATAATAGGGAATATCAGCAATATAATTTTGATAATTGAGAAAAATGTATGTCATCATTTAGTTAGGGAATTGGCAGTGGGGCTGGGTGGGTAGGAGAGAGTAACTTAGCTGGGGGGAGGCATTAGAGCTCAAGCATCCATTTTCTAGATATATTAAGTTTGAAATATGTCAAATTGGTAGTTGGATATATCAGTATAGAGCTCAATGATAGATCTTGGGTATTCAAAAACCAGTTTGAAGTCATTGACATGCAGCGGTTTTTTCATTTAAAAAAACTGGTATAAATAGTTCTAGTTATAGCAAAGGGTTATTTTGAGAAGCAAATAGCATGATGTCTATTCAACACAAGGACATGGTCTGGAACCTGATCAGTGCCTCAAAATGTTTGATATTATCTCTTATGATTCCAAATTTACATTGAAGAAACTGATGAGAGTATCATAAACTTGCCAATGTGCCTAGAAAAAATAGTGGAGCCAAGATTTAAACACAGATCTGTCTTCTCTGCAGTCTGCTTTCTTTTTCCTGTATCGTAAGATATAGTAAATCTTAATTCAAACATTTGAAAGAATTGCCAGATGTTTCCTTTGGTTGTCAAAACTATTGGTTAAAACATGAGAAACCATATTTGACTTAGACTAATGCCTTGAGTGTCTCATAGACCCCTAGAAAATCTGGTAAACTAAGTGAAGAAAATGAACAGAAACCATGGGAGACAAAGCAGCAGATACCACACAGAGTAATTACTGGGTGAGCACAACTCTGCACCAACTGGAACTGGGTCATTTGAGAGATACTGATACCCCCAAAGTCACCAGATGCTAGGTATGCTGGTGAGTGCAATTGGTCTGGATCCTGGATGTTATGACTAGCATTTGAATCCCCAGGAGTCAGGCTCTTGAGTCATTCAGGCTGGATTCACATCAACTCAACATTAGATAACTTCCCTTATATCTCTAAAACTTAATTTTTGTCAATAAAATGATTGATAAATGATTGACAATTGGTCTGGATCCTGGATGTTAAGACTAACATTTGAATTCCAAGGTGTCTCTTTTACAATGAATACCCAGCTGTTTTCTTTTATCATAGTAAGTCTTATTTTAGGTGTCTTAGCAAAGATACTCTCATTGGCTAAACTGTGATTCCCCCTAACCTCCCTACTCCAATGGGTATGTTGACGTCCTAACCTTTAGTATCTCAGATGTAATCTGGCTTGGAAATAGGATCTTTAACAAAGTAAATAGCTTACATTGCAACCATTAGGGTAGTACCTTGTCAAATATGGCTGGAATCCTTTTAATAGAGAAAATTTGATCATAGTCGCACACAGCAGGAAGTCCATTTGAAGTCACAAAGAGAAAGAAATTGCCTACAAACCAAGAGATAGCTGTGGAACTGATTGTTCTCTCGTAGGCCTCAGATGGAAACAAACTAACTCTCTCAGTGCCTTGATCTATGACTTTCTGCTTCTAGAACTCAGAAAAAGATAAACTTATGTTGATTAAGTCATCCAAGAGATGGTATTTGTCATGGCAAGTATTATAGCAATCAAATAGATACAAATAGATTTCAGATAGAAATGCACTGTTTTGTCAGACACTTCAGTTTTCCTCTACTGACATTCATGTATCTTTTCTTCTCATTATTAGAATAAGGTCCAAGATACCACCTACAACTTTACCTTGTACTTTTCCTTCAAGAAATCTCAAAATACCCATGCAATGTACAGCCATGACAATTTATGGAAAGCTTTTAAAATAATGAAGTTCTCCTTATAAAAGGAATGCACATAGGTAACTAAATATATTTCTCCATAATCCATTCTTGCTCTGGCATTTCCTTTTGTGGCAAATGGAAATTCTCTCCACCTGGTTTTTCAGTTCAGAAATCTTAGTGTTATTTTTTTGTTGTTGTTGCTACTCTTTGATTCAACTTCACTGCTAATTAATTACCATCTGCTATTGACTCAACTACCTAAAATAGTTGCCTATCCTATACAATTTTCTCATCCCTTCTGCTACTCTGTTAGTCCAGCATATTATCATCATCTCTCCCCCTGATTATCAACTCCATATCCTATTTTTTCTATTTTACTCCATATCCCATTCCTCCAATCGTTCCTTCATATACTGGCCAGTGTACTTCTGTCACACTGCTAGTTGGTTTTGACACACATTTCAATACTACATGTCTTTCCATGGCCCTCAGGATAAAGCATGGGGATTTCTTCACATAGTTTATTCGGTTCTTACATATCTGATTTTTGCCTCTGTGATCTTATCTCTTCTCATTCCCTCAATCTTACTCCTAGCCCTGGCCAATGAAAAAGCACTTAGTTTCTTCTTTGTATTCTGTCTCCAGGACTTTGCACTTGAAATTCCCTCTGACTGGAAGCTGCTGTTCTGTATTTCCTTCAAGAATTCCCCTTTTAACTAAAAATTCCCATTTAGATATCAAATCTTATCACCTCATTTACTCCGTGAGCCATTATGCAAATTTCATAATCTTTATACTTGTTTCCTCATCCATAAATGGGGATGTAATAGAATTCTTTTCACCATTATTATGCAGAATGAGTTAAGTTTTATAAGATACTTAAAATAATGAGTGAGAATGGCAGTCATTCAAGGATTGATAGTCATTACTATTCTGATTATTGTTTTCATTTATAAGATTTTATTATCACCCCATTCTTGAACTCAAGAAGTTTGGTTTGTTGCACATCAGGTTAAGCATCTACCTGCAATGTTGGCATCCCATATGGGCACTAGTTGGATTCCCAGATGCTCCACTTCCCATCTATCTCCTTGCTAAGGCAGCTGAGAAAGTAGTAGAAGATGACTCAAGTGCTTGGGTCCTGTCATCCATGTGGGAGATCCAGATGGAGTTCCAGGCTTTTGGCTTTGGCCTGGCCATTGCAGCCATTTGGAGAGTGAATCAGTGGAAGATTCTCTTTCTCTCTCTCTCTCTTTGTCTCTCTCTTTTTAAAATAAATAGATCTTAAAATAAAAAAAAAGCAAAACTGAGTTTGGAAGGCCTCCTCTATATCTCCATATCACGCTGTGTTTCCCATGTGATAGTATATACACTGTTTGCCATATTGTCTGTCTGTGAATTCCATGAGGGTTCATTTGTATCCCAAATGCTCAGGAAATGTAGGTAACTAATAGATTTTTCTTGGATAAAATATTTTTCTATCATCAATTTTCCCAGCAGAGAGGTACAAAGTTTGATCTAGAATCCACCCTAGTATACACCATCTAGAGCTTTAGAATGTCTTTCAGAGATTCTAGACCCGTATACATATAAATAAGTAAACAACCAGAGGAATATTGCATTGGTATGGTAAAAGTGCCATGGAAGATAGAATAGCTGAACATATGCCCAAATTGAACCAATATTTACTGAAGGTCAAATCGATGTTATCTAATTATTGTCATCCAAACTGCACAACCATAAATAAGTCAAACATTATTTCCCCTACTTTATAGATGAGACAGCTGAGGACCAAGGAAACATGGACTTTTGCTTAAGTTCACTCAGATTGGGTTAATACTTATTTTGACACTAGTTTTTGACTAAAGCCTTTGCACTTTCCATTTCATGTTTGATAGTCACTCTCTTCAGGGCAAATCAGTGATGATAATATGAAATATTATTATTTGCAGATCATCTTGACATATAGGATGATAAATTTATGGTTTCTTCTTTCTTGTGAATTGATCTTTCTGAAAATTATCTGATCTTAAGCAATCCAAATTTGGCACTTCACAAGTTCTCAATAAATAGTTGGTGAAACTTCTATATGAAAGTTCTAAATATATTGTTTAATATCTTATAATATGTGTCTAGTTAACCAAATATAGGAAAAGTTGCTTACATTCATTTTTATACAACATCCAGACTGAACAATTGGTAGCTATGTACTGACAGATGCCATCTTTTATTTCTGAATTCACACATATTAAATATCTGTTCCCAGTTGCCACTGATGTGATTTTGTGAGATATCCCTTTTTTAGAGAAGAAACCTAAAAGAATCAAGTTGTCTTTATGACACTTAGTGTTCTTGCTGTCTTTGTCAAGGAGAATCATCCCTGCTTATATAGACCTCTTTTGAGACGAAGAAAATACAAGTGATGTGGGTGCATCTGAACCTCATGGTGGGTATTCATTACTTAACATTTTTCTGTTTCAATTCAAATCTTACACTTTGGAAACAACAGATGATATCCTGAAATAGTTCTGCCAGCTCATTCTCTGTTAACTCTAAAAGTATCTAACATTTACTGAGTGCTTACTATATGCTGACATTTTGTAAAACTCATTATTGTCATGATCTTAGTTAATACTCATATCAATCCTGGTAAATATGAATGTTTTCTCCATTTTGTAGATATCTTGTTCAAACTCCTTCCATCAAAAAGACACATGGCTGAGACCCCAATCCAGGTTGTATCACTTCAAAGTCCATGATCCTAATCAATATCCTACATTGCTTTAATAAATTTTGCTACTGCCCATGGATAGTAGAGAGATATTAGATTGGAATAACTGCAATAGCCAACAATCTTGAGAAAGATCCTCTATTTAATATCTTTTATATATTTTATTATTAGAAAGTAAATTCCTGGTGGTTTTATTGTCCATAACTCTACTGTTATCCAATATGTTTAATAGGCTTATATCTTGTGTCCTTTGATCAGAGACCATCTCTGGTATTTTGTTGATGCTCCCAATTAGGTGATATAATTCTTTGCAATTGAAGAAACACAGTAGCCACTTTGTTATTTAAAGTAAATGATCAGCGATATGGTAGAAACTCATTATTCTGGCCAATATTGGTCTGTCTGGATTTGAGCTTTGACCTGTATTTATCAAGTTCATCCTTATCTGATTCCAGATCTTAGGGAGGGATGCTTCCATATTTCCCTATTAAATAGGATGCTGGCTGTGATATTGTAATAAATTGCCTTTATTGTGTTGAGGAATGTTCTTTCTATACCCAATTTGCTTAAGGTTTTCATCATGAAAAGATGTTGTATTTTATCAAATGTGTTTCCTACACCTATTGAGATAACCATATGGTTTTTATTGTTCAGTTTGTTAACATAATGTATCACATTTATTGATTTACAATTTTTGAACCATCCCTGCATACCAGGGTTAAATCCCACTTGGTCCAGGTGAATCATCTTTTTGATTTATTGTTGGATTTGATTAGCTAATATTTTATTGAGGATTTTTATATCTGTGTTCATCAGGGATATTGGTAGTTCCCTTTCTCTGCTGCATCTTTTTCTTCCTTGGCAATTGAGGTGATACAGGCCTCAAGAAGGAGTTTGGGAGGATTCTCTCCCTTTCAATTATTTTGTATACCTTGAGAATAACTGGAATTAGTTCTTCTTTAAATATCTGATAGAATTCATCAGTGAAGACATCTGGTCCTGGGATTTTCTTCTTTAGGAGACTATTACTAATTCAATTTCCATCTTGGTTATTGGTCTGTTTAGGTTTTCCATGTCTTCATGACTCAATTTAGGTAGATTGTATATGTCTCAGAATCTATCCATTTCTTCTAAATTTCCCAATTTGTTGGCATACAGCTCTTTATATTAATTGCTGACAATTTGTTTAATTTCTGTGGTAAATGTTGTGATATTTCCTTTTTCATTTCTGATTTTATTGATTTGGGTACTCTCCCTCTTTTTTTGAATAATTATGCCAATGTTATGTGAATTTTGTTTATTTTTTCAAAAAAACCAGCTCTTTGTTTTGCTGATCTTTTGTATTTTTGTTTCAATTTTGTTTATTTCTTCTCTAATGTTAATTACTTCTTTCCTCCTACTAATTTTGGGTTTGGTTTGTTGTTTCTCTATGTCCTTGAGATGCATTGATAACTTATTTATTTGATACCTTTCTAATTTCTTCATGTAGGCATAAAGTGCTGTAAAACTTCCTTCTTAAAACTGCTTTTGCTGTATCCCATAAGTTTTGATATGATATAGTTACACCTTCATTTGTTCCAAGAATATTTTTGATTTGTCTTTTGATTTCTTCTATGACCCCCTGTTCATTCAGGAGCATGCTGTTCATTCTCCATATGTTTGCTTGTTTGCTAGAGATTCTTAAATTGTTGATTTACAGCTTTTATCCATTTTGGTCAGAGAAGATGCAGGGTATGATTTTGATTTTTTTGAATTGGCTGAATTTAGCTTTAGGCCTAGCATATGGCCTATCCTAGAGAATATTCCATGTATCAGTGAGTAGAATGTGTATTCTGCCACTGTGCAGTGAAAAGTTCTGTAGATATCTGTTAGGTCCATTTAGTCCATAGTTTCGAATAGCTCTGTTGTTTCCTTGCTGATTTTCTGTCTGGTTGATCTGTCCATTGCTGAAAGTGGGGTATTGATGTGCCCCATTACTATTGCAGTAGAGACTATTTCTCCCTTTAGATCCATTAACATTTCTTTAAAAAGTCAGGCACTTTGTAAATTGGGTACATATACATTTATTATAGGCACATGTTAAAATGATCCCTTCACCATTGCATAATGCCCTTCTTTGTCTCTTTTAACAGTTTTTGTGTTAAAGTCTATTTTGTATGAGATTATAATGACAACACCAGCTCTTTTTTGGTTTCTGTTAGCATAGAATATCTTTTTCCATCCTTTCACTTTCAGTCTGTGTGTATCTATGTTGAGGGAAATGTTTCTTGCAAACAGCAAATAGATTGATCTTAATTTTTAATTCATTCATCCAGTCTGTATCTTTTAACTGGAGAGTTGAGGCCATTTACATTCAAGTTTACTATTGATAAGTAATGATTTGGTCCTGCGATTTTCTCATAAATATTCCTATTGCTTACTTTGGATTTCTTTGTACTTTTACTGGAGGATTTTCTGCATTCACATTCTTTCAGAATGGTGGCAATCTTTCTGCGTTTCTGTGTGTAGCACATCCTTAAGCATCTTTTATAAAGCTGGATGTGTGGTGACACATTCTTTCAATGACTGTTTGTAACGGAAGGTCTTTATTTCACCTTCATTCATAAATGGAGCATTGTGGGATACAGTATTCTGGGTTGACAGTTTTACGACTTCAACTATATCTCGCCATTCACTTCTAGCCTATAGGGTTTCTGATGAGAAGCTAACAGTAAGTCTAATCAGAGATCCCCTGAATGCAATCTGGTGTTTTTCTCTCATGCACATTTTAGAATCTTTTCTTTTATTGCGGAAAGTTTGACTACAACATGTCATGGTGAAGATCTTTTCTGATCATGTTTGTTAGAAGTTCTATGTGCTTCCTTTACTTATAAATCCTTTTCTTCCTCCAAAATGGGAAGTTTTCTGTAATTGTTTCACTCAACAGGCCTTCTAGTCCATTTTCTCTTTCCACACCTTCAAGACCTGTATGTTGAGTCATTTGATGGTATCCCATAAATCTCCGACACTGTATTTAAGTTTTCTGTTTTCTTCTTTTTTTTTTTTTGGTCTAACTGTAAGATTTCCAAAGATTTGTCTTCTAGTTCAGATATTTTTTTTCTGCCTCACCAAGTCTACTGTTAAGACTTTCCACCACATTTTTCATTGGATCTATTGGATTCTTCATTTCTAATATTTCATATTGATTTTTTTTAAATCTCAGTTTCACTGGGAAAATTTTCATTCATGTCATGTATGGTTTTCTTTAGTTCATGGATTTGTTTCTTATTGCTTTTGAGTAATCCTATGTTCAATTTTTTGAATTCTGTTTCCAGCATTATCTCAATCTCTTCATCTTCACATTCTAATACTGAAATGTTGTTGTGTTCCTTTGGGGGATTCATGGTGTCATTCTTGTTTTTTTTAAATTTTTGTATTTGTTTTTAGGCATCTGTGGACTTGATTTTTTTTTTCTTTGATGACTTTTATCTTTGAGCTATGCCTCTATGACTTAGTAGAATGTCTACACTCTCAGTGAATACCAAGAGGTGTGTGGTGGGTTTGGCCAGGGAGCTCTGGTCACTGCTCCAGGGTGGGGCTACCACCCTGGATAACACCCATGTTGGGCATGTTAATCTCAATATCCAGCTATTCCCTGCACCTTCTCATGTAACTACTGAGTCCTCATGGTCTCAGCACAGAAGGCTCCCACAGTCACTGGATCCAGAGGCTTCTCTCTGTCCTACCAGCCTGTTTAGTCAACAGAGAGGCAGATTTTACCCAAAACAGCTCCACCTAGGTTTCTTGATCCTGGGAGCTGCAGGTGTCTCACCGTCTCATGTGGCTGCCCAGCCACTTCCCAGCCAGGCTCAAAGTCAGCAGGGGCTGTGGATTTTTCACACTGCTGACTCACTTGATCATAGGCATGCAAAAGAGCCACCAGCCGAATGCTGCTCTCTGCCCATCACAGCTGCCTCTACTTCAAGAAGTCATCCTGTCTCAGCCAGTTGCTGTGCATGCACAAAGGTTTCTGCAGCTGCAGCTCAAACCCAAATGCATGCTACCCTTTCTTAGTCATGCAGTTGGCACTGTTGTGGGGAAATTGGGGCAAGATAAACATGCCTTCTCTGTTTCCACTTGATCCACAGTAACTGCTAGCAACAGCCAGCCCTCAGGACTCCAGTCTGGACTCACACCACAATCTCTCTCTAGCTCTATCACCGTGGGTTGCTGCAGTCCAGCCTCACCTCTGTCTCTAATCTGCTACCAGCTCTGGCTCTTGGATGCTGCAGCTGTGTTGATTTCATACTCTGCGTCTGTACCCTCCACACAGGTCCACACTTTCCTCTTCCTGTTGTAGTACCTCCAGTGTGGTTTTATCTCCAATCTCTCCAATTCTTCCTTGATAGTGCACTTCCTACAGTTCTTTCCTTACTGTTTATCCATAACCTAGCACAATATATAGCTCTCTTATCTGCCATCTTGGAATCCCTGAGGGAAGAAATCAATTCCAATAATCTCTTAAAAAAACCAGAGAGATAAACAATTACTTCTCATTTTGTTATATCTACTTGTACGTTTGGTCTTATTTCAACTCAGTACTTTCCTACCATATCTTTGATTTGTGGCTTCCAGAAAATTATTTTACCAACTGAGGGAGCACGCTTCAGAGAAACAAGGACAGAAAGGATTCAAAGGAAAGCCAGTATCCATATTCATCTGCCAGAAACTGCTTGCCATTTGTGGCTTTGTGCATTCAATGAATCTTTCCACACTGATTCACAGTCTCTTTGACTCTTTCCTCCACCTTTGAGGTGTTATGATTTACAGTAATAAAGAAAAGCACATTGTTCCTCCTCCTAAAATGTTGGAAGATGATATTCTTTCATACTTTGAGCATGAACGCAATAGCAATTAAACTTAACTGAGTCTAATTAACTGATGTGTGATAACATGTTTATTTTTATTTTTATTTTATTTATATTATTATTATATTTCTCTCCTATTAAAAGTCACAAAATATATTCAAAAGCTTGAATTTTCCAAAACAAAATCTAGTGAACAAAAAGAGTCAGGAAACACCAGATTTATAAATTTCTTCCTCCTGCATTCTGGTGAATGCCTAACTCATAATAAAATTTGTGTACACACATTTTGAAGCCCTTATCTCTCAGAGTTTTCAGGAAGAACAATAAAGTTTGACAAAGGCACTAATCTGTCAGATCCACATCTGAAAAAGAAAAGCTTTGAATCTACAGAAACAAATTAGCTTCCAGAAAAGCATTGCATTCCTTAGAAGAATCACTTTATTTTTATAAATATATTATAATATGTAATTATAACAGTATTAATTTAACTCTTTAGTCACATAGTCAAACATTAATTCCAACACTGATGCCATGCATTTAATATACCTTGGTATATGGAAATAAAAATAATCCTGTGTCTCTAATCATTATAAAATTTTGCCCTCTCTAGGCTTAGTCATAAACTTGACATTCTTAGAGGGCTCATCTAAATCCAGGCAATACTATTCTAATAGCAAGCCAGAGGACCCTGATACACGTGACTTTTGCCACTAGAAGGTCATGCTGTTGAAATCAGAAGTCCAGACATTGATTGTTACAAACATCTGTTCATTATATAATATGCTAGAGCAATCAAGACAAAATGTTCCAACCAATGGAATTCAAGTTCCCTAGGGTCTGTACTCTAATTTGCTCAGGACAATGTTACTTTATGTCTATTTTCCTAGATTAATTATTAATCATCACCTTCCCTTGCCCTGAACTTTCAAACTGGTTCTAGCTTTGACTATGAGTTTTATGGTTCTTTTATGGAGAAGCAGCAGATGAGATCTGTTTACACAGCTCTGAGAATGCCATCCAGAAGTACTCCATTCAAAATAAGACTTGCTCTAGAATTAGAACTCTTGGTGCCTATCTTGTCACCCAGACAGCACTGTGTCCCCAAATCCTGCCAATAATGTAAAAATTGTGGCATTAGAAAGGGTTCAACATCATTGACATACTCTGTACCTCCCTAAAACAACCAAGATTTTGATGTTGAACCCAAGTCTCCTCCATTCGTCACTATGAATATCATTTTGTGTGTGGACTACTAGCCAGCCAGAACGTTTAATACTTTTAATCTTTAAAGGGGAAGAATCTATTGCTCTGCCATCTTCCCATCCAGAAACTTCCATGCAAAAATTACGAGTCAAATAAATGCATAAAGAGTAAATATCCTAGAACTTTGCCCACAAAGAGCATGTAAACCACAGAAGCACACAGAAGTCAAATAAGAACAATAAAACCCTCTTGTTTCTCCTCCCAGAATAAGGTCACGGTATTTACTTTGTCTTCTTCAACCTAAGAGTACTTGTGATAACTTTACAAACAAGTAATACTTTTGTCCAGGGTAAGTTGGTTATATCCTCATCAGCAACAGAAACCAGTAGCTTTAAAGTGGCTGTCTTCTTGATTAAAAATAACAACAAATACATATGGGTGCATATCACTGTAAGCACATATATTTTCACACATGTAGATATATACATACATACTATATTAAAATAGCTTAAAGTTAGCACAAGAACTCATTCAATCAAGCATTGATTTTTGTTCTAAAAACAAAATAAATTTTTGTAAAATAAACCATAAATAAAGTACCAAGAATTGTTTCAGAAAAACTATCAATTTTGGGAAGACTCTTTCCCAGGGACCTTAGCTGATTTTTTCCTAGAAACATACAATGTGAAAATCACTCTCCCTTCCCTCTCATCCGTAATGCTGACAGTGTTATCATTTTATCAGCAAGATTCCTCTTTGAGCAGTGTCTGTGTGTGTGTGTACATGCATGTGTGTGTTGGTGTTTGTGTTGTAGGGCAGTGAAGAGTGTACCAAGCCCCTTTGCAAACTGCTTCCTTTTGCTAGATCATCGTCTCATTCAGTTTTCCCATCTTTGGCATTCTGATAAAAGTATTTCAGACAAAACAGCAGTATTTTCTTGATTATACCTTCCTCCTCACAAAATATAGTAACCCAAACTGTGGAATTCGGTTTTCAGGGTCCAACACAGCACACCATACACACACACTAGCAGACACACAATGTCTGCACCCCATACACCAAAGAGTTAGACATACTTTGTGCTTAATCTTATGAGTTTTACCTTGGTGTTTTACCTTTCTTTTTTCAAAATATCTTATTCATTCATTCATTCATTCACTCATTCATTTTATTTTGAGAGAGATAACAGAGATTTTCCATAGCTGGCTTACTTCCCAAGTGCCCACAACAGCCAGGACTGACCAAGTCTAAACCAGGAGCTGGAAACTCAGTCCAGGTCTCCAATGTGGATGCTTGGTCTCACTTAAGCTGTCATCTTCTGCCTCCCAGGGAATAGATGTACAGGAAGCTGGAGTTGAGAGTAGAGCTGTAACTTAGTTTCAGTCACTCTAGTATAAGATGTGAGCATCCCAAGTGTAATCTTAACTGCTACACCAAATACCCACACCATTGCTTAATATTTTTAGCTCATTTACATAATGATCCCACTTGGGTCCTAGATCATCAAAGGGTTTGTTTCTCTGTTATTGTTGATCTCTGTGGCAATTTGTCAGTGCTGATAAAATTCAGAATGCACAGTGAGTCCACTCTGACCATGAGAGGCTGTGTCTCCAGGTTGGACCAAAATCCACTCTGACCATGAGAGGCTGTGTCTCCAGGTTGGACCAATGACTGTAGGAACGGTGGTGATCCTCCCCACTTTGCAGAAGGGCTTTCACAACAAATGTGGTCCCTGGCCTTTCCTCTGTAATAAATACAGATAACCTCTTTCAGGAACTCCTTACACTTCCTTAAGATGAGAATAATAATTAGACATCTTTTCTTGAGCTTGATTTTAGCATCTGGTAACCCCCAAGCATATTTATTTGATTGTATTTCTTCTCTGCAAATGAGTTCTTCCCTCAAAGTGTGAGCCCCTTGCTATAATTGAACATAGTTGTCCCCCAGAAGCTCACATGCTGGAAACTTTGTCCCCAGTGTGATGGTAGTGAGGTAAAAAAACCTTTAAAAGATAGGGTCTAGTGGAAGGTAATTAAACTATGGGGCACCACACTCGAGAATAGATAAATGCTCTCTCATGGGAGTGACTCAGGTCTGGCAGGAGCGGACTGGTTCCCATGATAATCAACTGTCAAAAACAAACAGCAAGTATGGTCCTTCACCAGCCTCTTGCTTTCTTGCTTGTATACTTACCTTCCTGCATGCTGCTGATTCTCTTTCTGCTTTTCCACCTGGTTATGATGTTGCCTGGACACTGGTACCATGCTGTTTAGAACCTCCAGTTACCAGAATCGTGAGCTAATAAGCCTCTTTTCTTTTTTAATTTATTTTATTTTTATTGTATTTAATTTGAAAGTCAAAGTTACACAGAGAGAGAAGGAGAACCATCTGCTGGTTCACTCCCCAGTTGGCCGCAGTGGCCAGAGCTGGACTGATCTGAAGCCAGGAGCTAGGAGTTTTTTCCAGGTCTCCCACACAGGTGCAGGGGCCCAAGGACTTGGGCCATCTTTCACCACTTTCTCAGGCCATAGTAGAAAGCTGGATAGGAAGTGGAGTAGCCAGAACTCGAACCAGTGCCCATGTGGAATGCTAGCACTGCAGACCGTGGCTTAACCCGCTAGGCCACAGCACTGTCCCTGAAGCCTCTTTTCTTTAATGTATCACCCAACACCAGGCATTTTGTTATAAAAGCACCAAATCAACTGAGAGGCTTTCAGAATGCAGAACTTTCTCTTGAGTAACTTCATTATTTATTATTTTTATTAGCAGTAGTATTTAACTGGTATCCACATCACAGAAGTCACACCATTCGAAATAAATCTGAGTGACGGGTATCATGGGGAAGTGGATTAAGTTGTTGCTTGCAATGCTTGCATCATATATCAGAAGGCTGATTTGAGCCCCAGCTACTCTACTTCCAATCCAATTTCCTGCTAATGTGCCTAGGATGAAAATGGGTGATGGTCTAAGCATTTGGGTCCCTGCCTCCAACCTTGAGACCCAGATGGAGTTATGAGCTCCTGGCTTCAGCCTGTCCCAACCTTGGCTGCTGTGAGAAATTGGGAAACAAAACCAGAAAGAAGAGAAGGCCCCTCTCTGCTTCTCCCTCTCTATCATTCTGCCTTTCAAATGAGTAAACAAAAAGCTCCTTAAAATAAGAGCAAATCACAAGGTATTTTCTCCCCACTCACAGAGCACTTAAGCTCTGATATAGGGGATAAGATAAAAACATTATTTGAGATGACATGTTACGACTTCATAGTTTAAAAGTAAAAGTTGTCTCTTCGGTCTGTATTTTCTGAGAAGCTTGCTTGTCTTGCTTTTCTACCAGCTATTCCACAAGTTGAACCTAATGGCATTAAAAGAGAAAGTAAGAAAACCTGATGCTGCATACTTGGAAGGGGGGATAATTGCCATTTACTGAACTATAAGAACTCATGTGAGACAGAAGTTGCTGTATCTCTTCAACTCCAAGATTAAAACCTGCCTTTTTTAGCTCTGTACCAAGCCTGTGATTTTGGGGGATTTTTCTAGAAATGCTTGGCTGAGCTCTGTAATTCACAGAGATGCCCTGATAGGAGAGGAAAGATTTTTTTTTTTGACTCTGTTAGGTTCACTGGGTGGGCCTGAAAATCAAACTGACAAAGACAAGTTAATAGGATAAAAACATGCAAATTTATTTAACAAATTTTACATGGCACTGTTTCCCCCAACACTCATCTATTGTAAGCAGCAATATTAAAGGCAATTTTGGTGCTGCTAATAAATTTTGTTTGAAAATATCTTGAGCAAAAGATGCTTTGAAAATATTATTTATTTATTTATTTATTTATTTTTTATAACGCTTTTATTTAAAGTATATAAATTTCCAAAATACAGCTTATTGATTACAATGGCTTCCCCCCCCATAACTTCCCTCCCACCCGCAACCCTCCCCTTTCCCATTCCCTCTCCCCTTGAATTCACATCAAGATTCATTTTCAATTCTCTTTATACACAGAAGATCAGTTTAGTATATATTAAGTAAAGATTTCAACAGTTTGCCCTCACATAGCAACACAAAGTGAAAAATACTGTTGGAGTACTAGTTATCGTATTAATTCACAATGTATAGCACATTAAGGACAGAGATCCTACATGATATTTTTTTTAAAAATGGATTAATTTTCTATGCAATTTCCAATTTAACACCAAGATTTTTTTTTCATTTTTAATTATCTTTATATACAGAAGATCGATTCAGTATGTACTAAGTAAAGATTTTATTTTAGACCATAATGTATCTTTATTAATATTAGTCAAATAAAATTTCCAGGTTAAGAGGCCAATATCATATTTTGGTTCTTAGGCTAGGCAACAAGTTCCAACTTTAGTGCTAAGTTACATCATAACAAGATAAAACAATATGATGAAACAGTAAATTTCATCATAACAATAAGATGCTATTTACCTGTATCCACATTAAATATGATTTTTATTTTGTACACATGGCTAAAACTTAATGATGCTGGAAATAGGATGTTTTTCAGGTTGAAACCACTGAGAGTGAAGAGGACTAGAATACAATAGCACAACCCACCATCTTTCTTGTTCCACTCTCCTCCTATTCTCTCCTCTTCACTCTCTTTTTTCACAAACTCTTCTTGATATTTTCATAATGTTAATTCCATCATGCAAATAAGACTTTTCCTTCCTGTAAACCTGTGACACAAGTGAAGCTCAGATCATAGCGGCTTAAAGCAAGACAATTCCATGATGGGATTCCATGAATCCATGGTGAGATTAATGTACTTTTAAGGAGACAGAGACATTCTCTCTCACCAAATTGATTTTATTTCTATTCTCTCTCTCTCTGTGTGTGTGTCTCTGTCTCTCTCTGTCTTTCTCTCTCTCTCCCCCCAACTCATGTGAGGACACACTGAGAAAGTGTCTTTCTACAACCGAGGAAGAGAGTCTTCACTGGGGACCAATCTGCTAGCACCTTAGACATTCCAACCTCTAGAACCGTGAGAAATGTCTGTAAGTTAAGCCACATGGTCTATGGCATTTGGTTAGGCATTCTACATTTCTACAGAAATGTGAAAAAAAAAACAAAAATGCTATGTTCTGAGACATGGGAATTTGATTGTAACAGAAGACATTTCTAATCTAGGAGTAGTGGGAGCTGAGGTATAGAGAAAATCAAAATTCAACGCTTTCAATCAACAAAAAGGCTGGAACTGAGTAGAAATACTGTGTATTAATTTTTCTGTTACTGTTGTAATGAATCAGCACAAATTTAGTGGCTTAAGATACTATGTATTCTTATCTTAAATTTCAATAGGCCAGGAGTCTGAAATGGGTCTCAGAAACTATCATTAAGGCACTGGTGAGAATTTATGCTTTTTCTCAAGAGGCTGAGTGAAGGGCTTATTATGATCAGTTAGGCTACTGGGTGCCAGCAGAGGGTCTTTCCAGGTAATCAGAAAACCAGGCTCATATCTCCCACCTCTACCTTCAAATCAGCAATGGCAAGTTGAGTCTTAACAGTCCATCCCTCTCCACAGCTAGGACAAGTTTGGTGCTGCTAAGTGTTTATGTGTTAGACTGGGCCCACCTGGACAACCAAGGATATTCACCCCATCTCAAAGTCTCTAGCTTGTATCACACTGCAAAATTTCTTTTGCCATATAATGTAACGAACAGGGAAATGTCAAAAATTTCTTGGAAACATTAAATTAGGTCATAAGCTTATTTTTGTGTAGCTCAATTTTGAAATTTATGCCTGTAATTCCATAGTATGACTTTGCCATGAAATTCTTAAAGACCCCTCAAATTCACAAAATTTAGGGGTTAAGATGTAGAAATCTTTGGAAACCCATTTTTCTGCCTACTAAACCTGATTAACAATTTCAGTTGATGTGACACCAGATAAATCATGTGACATTCTACACAACCTAACTGAAAGCATGGTGTCATTGATATTTGAGCCTTTTTAAAAAGATTTTATTCATTTATTTGAGAGGTAGAATTATAGACAGAAGAAAGAGAGAGAAACAGAAAGTTCTTCCATTTGTTGGCTCACTCCCCAAATAGCCTCAATGATCGGAGCTGGGCCAATCCCAAGCCAGGAGCCAGAAGCTTCTTCTGGGTCTCCCATGCAGGTGCAGGAGCCCAAGCACTTGGGCCATCTTCTACTGCTTTCCTAGACCATAGCAGAGAGCTGCATCTGCTAGTTCACTCCCCAAATGGCCACAATGGCCTGGTTTGGACCAGATGAAAGCTAAGAGCCAGGAGCTTCTTCCTGGTCTTCCATGTGGGGGCTGGGGTCCAAGGGTACGGGCTGTCTTGTGCTGCTTTCCCATGCACATTAGCAGTGGGCTGGATCAGAAGAAGCCAAGCAGCCAGGATTCAAACTGGAACTGGCTCCCATATGAGATGTCAGAACTGCAGATTGTGGGCTAACCCACTGAGCCACAGTGCTGCCCACCCCCGTATATTCTCATTGTTTAAAAGGCAAATAGCAAAGGAAAATTTAATAATTAAGGAAAAAATAGAAGGAATTCTATACGATATTGGAAATATATTCTAGACAATAAAAATCCATCAACTACAGAAAAAATGAGAGATGCCACCAGTAAAATTTTAAAACATCTGTGATAACATCATAAATGTTTCAAAAACGTGGCTTGCAAGAAATTTAAACACCATGCATTAAACAAAGAATTAATATATTTTATATATGTAAAGGCCATTTGAAAATCATATAAATAATCTAAGAAAAATAACAGTTAAGGCACCTTGATGGTTAAAGGGTTTGTATTTTAAATTGATGGAATCTATGGAGCAGCAACGTGTCAATATCTCATAATTTTAAGTGTACCTACTCTTAAATTGTCTGACAATGATACTTTGAGATGTCTATCAGCATCAGTAAAATATATCTTGGTTGTGATTGACAGAAAAACTAAACTAAAGTGGCTTAGTAAAGAAAAGGCAATGCACTGGCTCAAACTGGGCCTGGTTCTGGCTGGCATCAGAAGCACCTTATCACAATGGTTAACATTAGGTCAACAGAACTTCTCTCTATTTCCTATGTTTTGTCTCCAATCAAAGACAGGTTCACTCGTGGCAGGTACAGAAAATTGTACAGCTTTCAACATCAGATTGTATCAAACTTACATTCAGTAGAAAATAATTTTCCTCTTCCTTTTAAAATAAAGTGAGAGCCTTAATGCTCATGACCCAAAAAGTAGTGAAGGCTGTTCCCATTATTAAATCAACTCTGTGTGGTGGTGTGGAATGCGCTCCAGGCATCTTCCTAGGCCACATTTTCAAATTTATTTGGGATTGGATCTTCCCTGAATTACACAGGGTGGAGAGATTTCAACAAAGGTCATCTAGAATCTGCGATTAAATATATATTTTGAATTCTGGGTGGGTCAAGCCTAAAAGTGCTACTATAGTAGAGGAAAGAATCATAAAGTTGTTCTTCAAAGAATTATAATAACAATAATATAAAACAATACCAAATATGCATCAGTGAAGCAGTAGTTAAATTACTAAAGTAATTTAAATGAAAGATCCTATGAACTTATAGAAGAGTTCCAAGACATATAACTAACACAAAGGGCATAATCCAAAAAAAGCATTAATAACATGATCTTATTTTGTTAAAAATTAAATACCGAAACTTACATTTATATCATATATATATATATATAAAACATTTATGAAATAATAGGTATCAAACTCTTAACACTGACTAATTTTAGGAAATAGAGTGAGAAATTGAAGGGATCAGATAAACTGAGTTACTTTTTGTTGTTTATGCTTTTGTATTATACAGAATTTTAGAAAGAAATATATAAATACAATTCTGTGTTAACATTAAAATAAATTCAAACATTTTAAAATACAGTATGGAGTTATCTGCCAGCTGACTGATATAATTAGTTATTAAACTAAGTTTATTTATTATTTTTAAAGAAATAACAAAAGTAAACAAAAACCATAAAATATTTGATAGAGGAGCTAAATAAATGTCCTTTGGATTCTATACTTTCTGAATCAAACATAAAAGATAATTTATTATTTTATCTTACAAGTCAGAGCTATTTGTGTAATGGAATCACAAAGATGGAATTTTGAAGAAAGAAGCTGGATGCTTTAATTTAGAGTGCAAATCTCTTTGTGAAGAGTAGATGTTGTATAATTATGAAGCTCTTATCTTGACCAAGAAGTAAGCTATTATCTGGAAGCCTCATACTTTGGCAGCACGAACTCCAATATAGCAGTGTTAGAGAGTCTTCCTGGCAGAGGCTGGGTGTCATTGGGTATAAATCACCAGTGTCTTCAACACACACTGGTATACTGGCAATGTTTCATGCTGATGGATGAGTGCATAGGAGTGAGGGAAGGAGTAGTCCAGGAGTGGTACTAACACAGTCTTCCAATGTTAAAAAGATCTGGGTTCAAGTATCAGTTCTCCAAAAGTAAAAAGTGTGCGAGCTAGGTAATTTTTTCTCTAATTCACATTTCCTTGTCTTTAAAATAAAATTATGGCGCCGCCGTAGCTCACTAGGCTAATCCTCTGCCTGCAGTGCCGGCACACAGGGTTCTAGTCCTGGTCAGGGCACCGGATTCTGTCCCAGTTGCTCCTCTTCCAGTCCAGCTCTCTGCTATGGCCCGGGAGTGCAGTGGAGGATGGCCTAGGTGCTTGGGCCCTGCACCGACATGGGAGACCAGGAGAAGCATCTGGCTCCTGGCTTCAGATCAGCACAGTGCTCTGGCTGCAGTGTGCCGGCCACGGCGGCCATTGGAGGGTGAACCAATGGACAAGGAAGACCTTTCTCTCTGTCTCTCTCTCTCACTGTCCACTCTGCCTGTCCTAAATAAAATAAAATAAAATAAATTATAACAATGTTCCCTTTGTAAGGGATAGAGAAAGATTTAAAAAATAACATACTTAAGGTGTCAAGTAGAATAGCTAGAAAGTATCCAACTCATATATGTAGTTCCCTCACTCCCCTCTGCACCGTTTTTCACAATGCAAAGGTAGAGTAATATGCCTCACACAAGCATGAATTAGGGAGAAAATTGGAGATGATGGTGGCAGCTGTTGGTGTATGTGCATGTGTAACCAAAAGTGTCAGGTGGAAAAGTACTATTAAATTTTAGATCTGAGACAAAATTTGTTGAAATCAATGATAACATAAAAGTATATTGTGAGATACAATAAAAAAGATATGTTCCTGTTGCACAATAGTGTAAAGACCTCGATACTCTAAATAAAACCTGGCAATATAAAACTAGATTTTGGTGTCATAACTCATTGCTTTATAGAACAACTTATACTGATCCTGTAGATAAGCCCACTTATTTTGAAGAGTGTTCAACCACCTTTTTATCTACCCTTAAGATACTAATGACTGTACAACTCTTAAATTTCTCAATAAGCATGGTTTTCTGTGTGACCTGTTTCAAACTATCTAACTTACTGAGCCATCATATGTCCTTGCAGGGTTTATTAAAAATCTCTAAGTACAGTTTGAAATTCACATGAACCAAATAATGTAGTGCTTATTTCTATAGATAGCTGTTCCCTTGTGAGCTAATACATATTTTTCTACTCAGCTCCAGGCTGTTAACAGTTGTGGACAATGGCCTCTGGCTGGTGTTCTTCTAGTCTCTTCCCTCCAGGCATGAAAGAATTCAAAGTGGAGGCATAATGGTGTAAATGAGGGCAGCAGTTATTTAAAGCAAAGCAAAAATGCACTCTCAAGTACTAAGTCAGGGCCCGGCACTGTGGTGTAGGAGGCTAAACCTCAGCCGGTGGCACTGGCAACCCATATGGATACTGGTTTGAGTCCCAGCTGCTCCTCTTTTGATACAGCTCTCTGCTATGGCCTAGGAAAGCAGTAGAAGATGACCCAAGTGCTTGGGCTCCTGCACCTGCATGGGAGACCCAGAAGAAGCTTCTGGCTCCTGGCTTGGGGTTGGCCCAGCTCCGATCATTGAGGCTATTTGGGGAGTGAACCAACAAATGGAAGAACTTTCTGTTTCTCTCTCTTTCTTCTGTCTATAATTCTACCTCTCAAATAAATGAATAAAATCTTAAAAAAAAAAAAGGCCAGAGAGATCATAGAAGAGAGAGAGAGAGAGACAGAGAGAGAGACAGAGAGAGAGAGAGAAGACAGAGAGACAATGAACAAAAAGTTAAAATGCACAAGACCCCTAACAGAAAAGCCTCCTAACAATGGATGGACTATCTTTTTATACTATGAGGAGCAGGGCATAGGGGGTGAGGTCTGGAGTGGAACTTAAATATGTACTCAAAAGGAAGAGAAGCATGGAGTGAGGCTTGAATACTGCCCATTTCCGTGGCATTTTTTGGAAATATCAGAAGTATCGTGGTGTCAATTGCATGATGGGAGGGCTGGCCATAGTAATTTTATTATATTTAGTTAGAGGTCAACAGAAGGACAAATCCTGCAGCCTATGGGATATTTCCAGTTGGCACTGGTTCTAAGTTTACAACAATGTACAACTTGTGCTCTCTTCTCTGAAGAAAGGGGTAAGGCTTGGGAGTGCACAGAAGATGCGCCTGCATGGTGCAAGACAGGGATGCTTTGTTGGTGCAGAGAAAGGGGAGGGAATTTGGCCAGTGCACCAAAAGGGGTTGTCATGTGGGACTGGCCATGTTCTCAAGCAGTACCAGATAAAGCTGACCCGTGGCAGGCCAGTTGCCAGTGCCATTGCACAGCAGGTCACCCTGTGGCTGTCAACCAGCAACCTATGCTGCTACGTGGAGCCTAGAGCTGTCAACCTCAGTTCCTCCCTGCTGCTTCCCACCTGTGCATTTCATTACCATCTCCTTATACAATCATAGCTGAGCAGCTAACCCTAGTAGAGCCTAGAAGACTTGTGGAATATAGCAAAAATCTTTTCTTCTCTCTTTCATGTAGCAGCAGCTGTGGGTTTTGGGAGATTATAACTTGTGCCAAAACTACTCTATCCTGGCATTGTAACACAAAAGCAGCCATAGAGAGAAAGTAAACAAACAAATGTAGTTGAGCTCTTATAAAACTTTATTTACATAAACAGGCAGCCTGGTAAAGGCTGCAGTTCGCCAACCACTGTTCTAAACCAGTTCTGTGTGGAGCAGACATGTAGCAAAGCAGGTAAGACACTGCTTGGGTTATCTGCATCCCATCTTGGAGTGCCTGGGTTTGAGTCCTGGTGCTGCGTCTGATTCTGGTTTCCTGCTGATGTGCACCCAAGCAGGCAGCAGGTAATTGGTCAAGTACTTGGCGACCTGCCACCCATGTAGGAAGCCCAAATGGCTTGGGCCTGGCCTAACTCTGTTAGGCTGTTGTGGGCATTTGGGAAGTAAACCAACATATGACTGATCTCTCTCTCTGTGTCTCCAGCTCTCACCCTCTGTATGTATTTCAAATAAGTAAAAAATAAAAACAATCCCTGTAATCCCATTCTTGTCACTAATGTTTGATTGAGAAGCTAATTTAGTCTAGGAAGTACTCAAGAAATATGTGGGCACATGGTACTATGCAACCTGAAGGAATAAAAAGCAAGTTTGCTCAAGGTTTCTGAGAACCGTAGTTTAGGTTTTAAAGTGGAGCTAAAAGAATAGTGTTGTTCTTATCTTTTGAATCATATCATATGTTGCTATGAGGCCGAGAACTGCTGTAGCAACCTCACTATCCACTTGTACTATTTGATCCATGTAATATAAATGAACCAAGATAACTTCAGGGTAATAGAGCCAAACCAATATGATTAAACCAACCATGAGACTCACAGATCTTTAGAAGTTCTATTTCTGAAAGATGTTCACTTTACTTATTGTTGATGCCAATTTTAGTTCAGTTTTCTGTTACTTGCAGTAAGAGATGTCCTAACAGATGAATACCTTGGCATCACACATATGTTTATCAGTGTCTCTTGTCTAATACCTCCTTTTTGTTCACCTTAAGGTTGATGTTTCAGTAACATTCCCTGTCTTGTTTGATCCTGCTTTCTCAAGAATTTTGAATGCTATCTATTGAATAATACATAAACACTACAGTCCATGGGAAATCCCAGTTACACAATTCTGTGAACAGTAATAATCTCAGATTCTTTGCCAGGGGCTGAAGGATCTACAGAGGCTGTGTTAGTAATTCTTGAAAGGGGACAGAGGTAGTTACCGAGACATGTGACTTTTATATCAGTTAGTGGCCAATTCATTTACTCACTGAAAATATGTGCTTTCAAAATTGTTTCTTTCTTTCTTCTCCTACTCACATCTCATTTAGCTCACTCATTGCTCCAAAGAAAATATTTATATATTGTAAGCCAACAAAAGAAAGCAGTGGGGGCCAGCCTTGTGGCATAGTAGGTAAAGCTGCCACCTGTGACTCTGGCATCCTATATGGGCACCGACTTGTGTTCTGGCTGCTCTAATTCTCATCCAGCTCCGTGCTAATTCACCTGGGAAAAGCAGCAGAAGATGGTCAAGTTTTTAGGCCCCAGCCACCCACATTGGAGACTTGGATGAAGCTCCTGGATCCCGGCTTCAGTATATTTTCTCTCTCTAATAGGCCTATTTATATACTTCCCATATGAACAATTTATAACGCCTGTTATAAGAGATTTTCCCCAGTAAGTCTAATTGCAAATCTCTTCATCATGTAAAATACTTAGTCTTAATAGAACATTTACATTATGCCATATCTATGACTTGAGCATTGAACAGAGCAAAATAATATCAAGTTAGAGAGCCTTCATCAGGAGATAGATATATTATTACTATATCTACCTCATAAGGTATTTGTGAAAATTAACTACTTGTAAAAATGCACCATTAACAGCACTAGGCATATAGGATTGACTCAATACATGCCATGTGTTTTTATGTTTTATTAACAGTAGTAGAAGCAGCAGCTGTGGTTTGCTTCTTAATTTACACATATTATTTAATTTCACCCTTTCAACAACCTTGACAGAAAGCCTCACATGCAGTGTGTTTATTTCACATCTTCTTAGAATATCACAGTTTTCAGATACTGCATGAACTTCCTAATTCCACTTTGACAGTCTATCTGTGAGGTAAGCATAATTCACTCTTCAATTAGATGAGGGAAATGAAGCTCAAAGAAACACAGTCATTTGCCCAGAACCACACTACTGAGTTTCAGGCTAGAATAGGATACAACTTCTTTGAAATTCTAGTCTACATTCTTTGCTTTTTCACCAAGTGGATGAGCAAGTAATGGAATATTCACAAAAATTGAAAGGAATGAGGGTCAGAGAATGAAGAAAGTTACCCATGGAAGAAAAGTTAAATGGTAGCAAGAAAAATAGGATCTATCTTAAGTAATGCCATAGATGTATAGTTTCAGTGTGGCCAGTCATGATCAAAACAGACTTCTAGATATAACTGAGTGGCAAACCAGCCATCCAACTTCGCAGTTTGTTTTATGAAATGAGTCGCTTATTTTGGCCACACATAGTAAGAGTGATATATGTGTCTGTATAGAAAGATCCCGGACAGATGAAGGGGCAAAGGAAAGTAGAAGAAAAAAGGGAAGAACTGGTGTGTGATAGACTGAATAATATTCCTCACAAAGTCCACATCCCTATGAACAGACTTTCTGAATGTTTCACTTTGGGTGGTAAAAATGATCTTACAGATATGATTAAGATAAGGATCTTGACAGAATTCAGCAATAAAGCCTTGGATTTTTCTTTGATGGGAGAATTTTATTGCTGATTACTCATTATTGATCTAGTCAGATTTCTCAGAGAAGGTTGTATGTGTCTAAGAAATTACCCATTTATTCTGGATTGCCCAATTTGTTAATATAGAAATGTTTTTTAAAAAAGATTTATTTATTTATTTGAAAGTCAGAATTACACAGGGAGAGGAGAGGCAGAGAGAGAGAGAGAGAGAGAGAGAGAGAGAGAGGTCTTCCATTCACTGGTTCATTTCCTAGTTGTCTGAAATGGTCAGAGCTGTGCTGATCCAAAGCCAGGAGCCAGGAGTCAGGAGCTGCCTCCAGGTCTCTCACACTGGTGCAGTGGCCCAAGGACTTGGGCCATCTTCTGCTTCCTGCCCAGGCCACAACAGAGAGTTGGATCAGAAGTGGAACAGCCAAGGCTCAAACTGGCACCCAAATGGGATGCCGGTACTGCAGGCGACAGCTTTACCTGCTATGCCCCAGCACAGGCCCAGTATATAAATGTTTATAGTAGTCTCTGATGATCCTTTGTATTTCTATGGTATTACTTGTACTTGTCTCCTTTTTTCATTTCTGATTTTATTTGAGCTTCTCTCTTTTATTTATACCAGCCTAGCTAAAGATATATCAACTTTCATAAGGATAAGAATTTTCAGATATTGAAATAATGTTTTGTTATCTAAATGGGCCTAACAGAATCACAAGGATTCTTACCAGGGGAAAGAAGACATGGAGACAGAAAACACGAGGAAGGAGGCCAAGATCAGAGAGGAGAGAAGCTGCTTTGCTCTGGCCTGACGTGGAGCAGGGGTGTGTGATGAGGGAATGTGGGTCATGCGTTTCCCAAAGCCTTGGAAATCAAGGAGAGCATTCTCCCCCAGAGACTCCCAAAGGAAACAGACACCTTGATCTGGAGCAGTGAAAGTGATGCCAGAATTCTGAAAGAAAAACTATAAGACAGTAAATCTATGTTGCCTTGAGCCAAAAACCCTGTGGTGATTTGTTAGAGCAACAGTGGGAAATAAAACATAGGGGAATTCAAGAAGTGGAGAGCACGAAGGATATGCAGGAAAGAGGAGGCAGGAAAAGCCAAGAGAGATTAAGGAACTGGGTGTCAGTGGCCTTGGTTAACAAATTGTGGTAAGTTATACAAAAAGGAGAATTTGTACTTATTATAATTTCTCAGAAAAACATATGGCTACAAGTATAAGAGAAAAGGAAACAGGGTTTACTGAAAGTTATTTACATTTACATTTGTTAAATAGTTACCACAAATTTGTTGTTGGTCTTTGGAATAGTAAATACCATTCTCAATTTTATAGATGAGAAATTTATGTTTCAGAATATTAAGAACAATGGAATAAAAATTCAAAGTAGACTCTGAAATGGCAAATTCAAGTATCTGCAAAGAGGAAAGTAGAAAGATGAACTGGAGATCTAAAGCAGGAGAGGAGAGAGAGAGTGTGTGTTAGTTACTGACTTATTTTCCTGAATATTGAGAAAAACAGTTAAGTTTCTGACCTTGTGGATGTACAATGACTTCAATTTGTGGCAGGCTGCTTGGCTAGCACTGATCCTATTTCACAGGCGGCATCTTTTTAGACTCACTTCCAAGCTCCCAATACCGTTGCTTTCCACAGCTTCTTCATTTGCTTCTCTTTATAAATATTTTCATTAGGCACAGAAAAGTCAACCTGACTTAGACTATTTTTATCCCGGTTGCCCCTCTTCCAGGCCAGCCCTCTGCTGTGGCCCGGGAGTGCAGTGGAGGATGGCCCAGGTGCTTGGGCCCTGCACCCCATGGGGAGACCAGGAAAAGCACCTGGCTCCTGGCTCCTGCCATCGGACGAGCGCGGTGCGCCGGCCGCAGCGCGCTGTCTGCGGCGGCCATTGGAGGGTGAACCAACGGCAAAAGGAAGACCTTTCTGTCTGTCTCTCTCTCTCACTGTCCACTCTGCCTGTCAAAAATAAAAAAATAAATAAATAAATAAAAAATAAAATAAAATAAAATAAAATAACTGAAGTTATCTGCATTCTACTATTTAACTTCTTTCTAGATCCTTGGTGGTGTTTTTTTTCTGTCATTCATGCTCATTAAGAACTTTTCTCTATGACAAACCTCCCCTTTATTTTTTTTCCTCCCTTTCTTCATTCCATTTCAATAATTGTGTGTTGAATTCTTACCATGTGCCCTATAAAGGGAAGGGGGATGGAGCAAGACCTGGTCTCCTACACTAATAGGAATAGCAGGCAGTTAAGCAATCTTCTATAATCATAGGGGAGGCCAGTGGCTGTGAAATGCTCAGGAAAGATTAAGGGTCCATTGAGGCCTATTCAGCTAACATGGGGAGTCAGCAAAGTTTCCAGGATGGGCTGCACTGTGCTCTGGAGATTTGGTGAAGTTGGCAAACACGTTTTTTCAGAGTGCCTTTCCCTGTACAATTCTAGGCTAGAGCTGGTTAATGGGAAATTTGCAGAAGATCTGGATGGCAGAAGTGAATCTGTGTCCACCGCCTTTGGACGATATTTTTTAAAATATATTTTATTTATTTATTTGAGAGGCAGAGTTACAGACAGAGAGAGGGAGAGACAGAGAGAAAGGTTTTCCAGTCACTTGTTCATTCCCCAAATGGCCGCAATGGTTGGATCTGGGGAGACCCAAAGCCAGGAGCCAAGGTTTTTTTCTGGGTTTCCCACGTGAGTGCAGGGGCCCAAGTGTTTGGGCCACCTTCCTCTACATTTCCAGGCCAATAGCAGAGAGCTGGATCAGAAGAGGAGCCGGTGGGACATTATCCAGCCCCATGAGAGATGACGCAAGCAGAGACTTAGCCTACTATACCAAAGCGTGGATCCCTTGGAAGGTTTTGAAATCAGTTATAAGAATGAGCAGATGAAGCTGATGAGCTCTTACTCTTCTCCAGTGTCTGTCCAACTCATCTTCCTGAATACTGCTTGTACAGGTGAACAAAAGCTCCAGGCCCCCTACCTGCTTGGGAGCAGACCAGAGAAATGGGAGCTCCCAGATAATGGGGACAACAAATCTCAGGGTAATTTTAGAATTAAGTATATCCCATTCTGGCCAAACAGTAAAAGGTATCAGACTAAAAAAAAAGACTAAAATTTGGCCTCCTTGAGTCAACTTTAGTCTCATATTTGGAGCTTGGGAGAGATTAGCTGTGAGACAGTAAGCAAACGTGTCATTTGAAATAAAAGGCTTTGCTTTAATGGGGAGAGTCTTCTAGGCAGTATTTAGTCTAAACTTCATTCATTGTAGCTGAAACCAAAACTTTTGGTGTATTCATAGGGAATACTCATATGATTTTTCTGAAAATTATAGCTAGAAGACATCAGTGGAGCTTCCTGATATTCAGGAAGAAATGAACTTCATAGTGATCCAAAAATTACACAGCTATGAGCAATTAATAGCAATTAGAAGACATTGTTTTAACCAAAGAAGTAGCAACATAATTGAGAATATGATGCTGAAAAAGGCAGTCTCTACTTTTTATATGTGATGAATGCTTGATATTTGCCTAGTGCTTTCCCTGCCTCAGATCCTGTTCTATGTGGATTAATGGCATGAATTCATTGAATTGTCATGGACTCTTAAGGGACAGGTTACACTGTTACTTGTGTTTTACACATGAAGAAACTGAGACAGATTAAATCACTTGATTTGGCTCAGGTGAGTGAATGGCAGAGACAGGATTCAAACCCAAGTCACTTTGCTCTGCCTTGGCCTTACCTGATATATCTGCAGTATGTCCTGCTTTAAAACATAGAAACCTTAACAGCTACAAAGACCTTGAAATCCTCAGGAATTGATATGTTATAACTGATACTTGGAAATGACCAGTCTGATACGGAATATCTTGAAATGGGAGACATTATAGGATTAAGAATATGACAACAGAAATTAAGGTGTCATCTAGATCAGGGCTAAAATGGGGAATGGAGTGAGGAAGAGAGAGAGAGAGAGAGCGAGCGAGCGAGCACACGCAAGAGAATGGGTACACAACTAAGACATATACTCTGAGCTTAGGAATTTTCTATTGAGTAGGCTTTACTGAGGAAGGATGGAAATCATATGGGATACTATTATGACAGTACCCATAGCAGACTACTACTAAGAAACACAGCCCCTTTGCTGGCAGGTGTACCATCCAAATGTTTTTTGAGTTACCTATTGCTCAGGAAGATTGCTCCCAGAGACAAGAAAGTTCCTCCACCTCCACCAATAAGTGTTTGCCTAGCATAGTTGGGGGTCATCTGGCCTGCAGGACATATAAAGTATAAAAAATTGTTTGAAATCTGTTCTCTTTATATTAATAAAAATTTTTGAAAATTGTTTAAAAAAGATCTTGGAAAGCAACACCATAAAACCAACTATTTTAAATGTCACTTTCATTGTAACTGACTTCATTGTAGCAAACTGTCCTTTTCTATTTTTTTGCCTATTGATAATTTGTTCTCACGAACTAAACAATAATGTCAGCTACTAACTTTTTAAAATTATTTATTTTGCCTCAGGCTGTAGGATGTGCATTTTACAGACATTATCTCATATAATCATTTTAATGCTCTTGTGGTATTATCCACAACTTTAATATTAGAAAACTGAATTTCGGAGGAATTAAATGACCCATCACATTGATGTGGTCAGAACAGCTTCTGAGCCTGAATTGGAGCTCAGCTCATTAGCTCCAAAGTAGTGGCTGTGCTCACTAGAGTCCTTCTAACCCTATAAAGTACCATTTTACTTGGAAAGTGCTATAATTGGATAATTACTGGGCATATCACAATAGCAGTATTGGAGGACATTACTTATAAAGCATATTTCAGGTATTTATTCTTAGTTATTTTTACTATATTCAAGTATTTATAAATGTTTTACTGAAGAAAACATTGGAATACTTTCAGGGATATCCCCATAATAATATTGTAGTTGTTCATTTGTGTTTTGTTATTTTCTTGAGTGGGGCCCATCTTATCTACCGGACACAGGGCTGCATTTCCAAATGGCTATGGTTTCGATATATATCAGTGAGGATCAAGATACTCAGATGCATGTACTCCTATTACTAAATTCACAAAGGGATGTGCCTGTTACAAAATCAAGAGTGACTAATTGAATACTTTGAAAAAATGAGTACTATATGTGTTAAAATCAGAAAACTCTATCCATTATAATTTTAAAAATAAATTATGCCCATACTTATCCTGAAATTATATAGTATTGTTTGTCTTAACACTATCTGTGGTAGTATATCTGGAAAAATTAGAGCCTTTTTCTTAATTTTAAGACAAATAGATAAAGAGAAAGAGAGAAAGAGAGAGAGAGAGAGAGAGAGAGAGAGAGAGATCTTCTACCTACTGGTTCACTCCCCAAATGACCACAATGACCAGGGCTGGGCCAGATGGAAGCCAGGAGGCAGGAGCTGCTTCTGGCTCTCCCACTTTGAGTATAGGGGTCCAAACACTGGGGCCATCTTCAACTGCTCTCCTAGGAGCATTAACAGGGATCTGGATGGGAAATGGAGCAGCCAGGACTCAAACCACCTGGTGCCCACATGGGATGCTCTGAACCAAGTGGTGGCTTTGTCCACTACACCACAACACTGGACCAGAACCTTTTTCAAATAATAAAATTAGCCTTTTAGAGTAAATGCTTGTTTGAGATTGTTTTTATTATTCACATGTTCACAATAAATATTTCTATGAGAGCCTCATTAAAAAGAAAATATTTCTGTGGAGATATTTATGTACTAATTTGTAAGAACTCCAACAGTTATTGAAAAATTAATCAAACGTCCAGAATGTCAGACCTTTAAACATCATCACTGTAGTCAACATGAAAATGGCTCAAAAGCAAATGCCATGCGGGAGTGTATTAAACAGACAAACCGGAACTGAAATGTGCCTTCTGTTTATGATGCAGCTAGTCAAGCCCACTTTTAGTCTTATAATATTTTAAATTAAAGATTTAAAAATATCTCTTTCCAAATTTAAAAACAATAATCCAGGTCTCAGGGATCCATTACTTTTCTTTCCTGAGAATTTTCTCTGGCTTTTCTGTCCAGACTAAATTTGTTTCATTTTTTAATAAAAAATGTTTAGGATGAACAAATTTCATGTATTTTATAGACAGAGATTTAGAAGCTTAGTGATGCTTCCCACTCTACTTTCCCTTCTGCCCAACTCCCACCCTCCCTTCTTCTTCCTTTCCCATTCCTTTCTTTAATTTTCACAGTGATCTACTATCAGTCTATTTTATAATCATGAGATTAACATTACATTAAGTAAAGAATTCAACAAATAGTAAGAAGAAAATCTTGGGGCTAGCACTGCGGCATAGTCGACTAAGCCTCTGCCTGTAGTGCCAGCATCCATATGGACAGTAGTTCATGTCCCAGTGCTCCTCTACTTATGGCCTGGAAAGGCAGTGCAAGATGATGCAAGTGCTTGGAGACCTGTGGGAGACCAGGAAGAAGCTCCTGCCTCCTGGCTTTGGATCAGCTCAGCTCCAGCCATTATGGCCATTTAGGGAGTGAACCAGCAGCTGGAAGACCATTCTCTCTGTCTCTCTGTCTCTGTCTCTGTCTCTGACTCTCTCTGTAACACTGCCTCTAAAATAAATAAATAAAATCCTTATTAAAAAAGAAGAAATTCTCATCCCTAACTTGCTGCTTCTGAGCTGTGATACTCTTATTTGAGTTTTTTTTTAATATCATATATCTTTAAAAAGATACCCACCACTGGTTGGAGTCCCGGTGGCTCCTCTTCTGATCCAGCTCTCTGCTATGTCCTGGGATAGCAGTAGAAGATGGCCCAAGTCCTTGGGTCCCTGAACCCATGTGGGATACCCAGAACAAGCTCCTGGCTTCTGGCTTTGGATTGGTGCAGCTCGGTCCATTGCACCATCAAATGGAAGATCTCTCTCTCTCTCTCTCTCTGCCTCTCCTTCTTTCCCTGTGTAACTCTGACTTTCAAAGAAAATAAATAAAAAATCTTTAAGAAAAAAAAAGATGCCCACAAAATTGCAGCAGCAAAAGGATAACTCAAACAAGAACATAACACATTTGCCCCGGTATTCTGGCCAAGCCAATTCTTAAATGATACAGACTCAAATCAGAAGCTGGTTATTGTAAGGGAAAAGAAAGTTGAAAAACAGCATCACAATAGTGTGAGATTTTTCAGTCTGGTGTTTATGTATGAAAAAGCTGGCATTGTCTGTATGTTTGTGCTTTTTGTTTAGGCCAAATGAAAATTGTGTTCTTTCCTTCAAAATGCAATTCCTGAGTCCTGCATTTTTTGCAATTGAATTTTATACCATTCATAGCATTATGTTGTGTTTGTATCCTGAAAATGTTAAAATGCTTTTATAACCATATTTATGTACATTTTATCCCATTTGTTCAAAATTTAGTCTGGAACCATACACTGGTTTTAATATGTGCTATCTAAAAATTAAGCCAAGTGATTTTGAAAAAATCATTTTTATGTTTAGTTGATTTCACCTGAGAGTCCAAACATGATTCAAGTTTGTTGTTAGTCTGTTTGTCAAAGCATGTCACTGCATAGTCTGATTGCCTCTCGACAGGCTGTAAAACTGTAGCTTCCAGAGCCACATTCTGCAATTCTTTCTCAACAACCCCTCCCTACTGTCTACCACCAGCATAAAGCAGTGATCAGAACTGGACTGATTCAGTTTAAATAAGATGTGAGACTAAATGTGAAAAACAGCACATCTTCAAAACAAATTTCCTAACAAGTGGTATATGATAGGATTTGAACTTGATCCAGAAGTTTGTGATGTATACAAATGCACTACCACACATTTAAAATTCATTGTACCTTTTTGGTAAGAACTTTAAATTTGACAGAGTGTTTCCAGTGTCCTAGAAAATGACCTCATTCCTTCTCCTAGCTACTACTTTCTCCCTTTGTGTAACAAATATACAAATGAGCTTCCAAAAGTTCATGAAAATGCATATTATTATAAAACTATGCCTCGATTTTAAAGGCTTCTAGCCTATAAATACTTATGTTTTAATACTATTTTTTTTCACAAACTTTTGAGAGTACCCTCATACTGATTTCTAACATCCTAGATTGGTGTTTTCTATTTTTAAAATTCATACAAATGGAACTCTGTAGTATATACTGTACTTCTTGCCATGTTTTTTGAATTTTACCTGTGGCTTATATGGAACAATTGTTTGTTCATTATCATTGCATTGTGCTAAATGAACATAGCCCCAATCAAATGTTTTCTTGTTTGTAGGAGTGTCCTTTGTTTCTGCTTTTAACTTTTACAAGTAGTGCTTCTTGTCTTTAAGTAAGCTTGTATATATGTTTTTGTTGAATACATATCAAAGAACAGAACTCCAGAATCATGGATTCAGGTTTACAAAATAGGGCTAAATAGTTTACCGTATTGCTTTTATCAATTTACATTCCCACTAACAGAGTATAAGAATTCTGGTTTCTTCATATCTTCACTGTGTGGCTTTCATTCTTGCCATCTGGTGAGCATTTATTGGTAAGATAAGCAATATATTTTATTATGCTAATTGATCCTTTATTCCATTTTTGTTTTTCCTAAAGAAGCTGATCAAATGTTGTCCATTTTTAAATTGGATTTTTTCCCACAGAATTTTTAAAGAGTAATTTTAGCCACCAAAAAAATTGAGTGGAAAATAGAAAAAATTGCCATATGCCTCCTCTCCCACACAGCCTCAACATCATCACAATTGTGCACTTGTACTGTACAATTGTTACAATTGATAACTGACACTGATGTATTATTATCATGAAAATTCCAAAGTTTATGTTAAAGTTCACTCTTGGTTTTGTACATGCTATGGATTTTGATAAGTGTGTAACATGTTCCCATTTTTACAGTGTCAGAAAATTACCCTTTCCTAAAGATCTTCTGTGCTGCCTCTACTCATCATTTCCTATCACCCAGTCCCTGGCAATGACTGATGTTTTTGGTTTCCCTACTGCTTTAACTTTTCCAGGATAGCGTATGGTTAGACTCTCTCACTTCATTTCATTTAATAGTATTTGAGAGGCTGACGCCATGGCTCACTTGGCTAATCCTCTGTCTGTGGTGCTGGCACCCTGGGTTCTAGTCCCAGTTGGGGGCGCCAGATTCTGTCCCAGTTGCTCCTCTTCCAGTCCAGCTCTCTGCTGTGACCCGGGAGAACAGTGGAGGATGGCCCAAGTGCTTGGACCCTGCACCCGCATGGGAGACCAGGAGGAAGCACCTGACTCCTGGCTCGGATTGGTACAGAGTTGGCCGTAGCGGCCATTTGGGGAGTGAACCAACGGAAGGAAGACCTTTCTCTCTCTCTCTCTCTCTCACTGTCTAAATATGCCTGTCCAAAAAATAATAATAATAATACATGAGAGGTCTTAAAAAGTTTCATGTAAAGGCACATTTTGAAAAAAATATAAATAGATATAAAAAATTTTGCACCAAAATAAACATATCTTTTAATTTCATTTTCTATTTGCTTTTTGCGTGATTTTCACTTTTCTTTTCAGGTTGATTTTGTTTACTTAGTAATAATCATTTAAGGATTCTTAATACCTCTCTGTGATTTGATAGCTCAAGTCTTAAAATTCTGAATAACACTCCACTGTATTGATTTATCAATATTTATTACCCACCCACAAAAATGAAAGCTCCTATAGGTCTACTAGCAGTGATAAATTTATTGGTTATTTAACAATGTTTTCTTGCATGGTTTTGCCACTAGTACTGTTTTGTAAGTCATTACCAAAACCACAATCCCCTTGATGTTATCCTATTTCATGCTCTAAAAGTTTTATATTTTACATTTTGGTCTGTTATCCATTCTGAGTTAATTTTTGTGAAGGGAGTCAACTTGGTGTCTACCTTCATTTTTTTACACATGGCCATCAGTTATTCCAGCACCATTTGTTAAAGACTATTCTTTCAGGGATTTTCAGATGGCAGGTTAAGGAACTACATACTGCACTAAACTAGGGATGAATGGTTAAAAAAAAAAGTGTAGGAAGTGCACTCTCAGGGAAGAATTGGAGAAAAAATGGCACTGGAAATCCTGAAAGAGGAAGGGGAATGCTGTGGACCTGTGTGGTTGGTGTGGATGCACAGCATGAACACAGATACATCGTACAAGTGTAGCAGCCAAGAGCCAGAGCAGGCAGCAGCTCGGAGGGGCGTGAGACCAGATGGCAATAACCCATGGTCATATAGCCAGTGGCACAGATACATGCTGAACACATTGTGGGCTAACACCCTGGCATGGCTCAGCTTGGAGGAGAGAGATGAGGGGGTGATCACATCAACAGACATGACTATTCCCCTCCTTCTGTTAACAAGAGAAGACCTACCAAACCCAACTTGAATATTACCCTGAAAACTCACCCCTCCGTGGAGCATTCATCAGAGCTCCCTGCCCATGCCCACCACACACCTCTTGGTATTCATCGAATGTGCAGCTATTCCATTAAGCCACAGAGTCATAGCTCAAAGATAAAAGCCATCAGAGGAAAAAATAATTAACTCCACAAATGCCTAAAAATAAATGCAGAATTTAAAGAAACAAAAATAAGGAACACATAATCCCCCCCGAAAAGTAACACAACATTTCAATACTAGAATGTGAAGATGACATGATTAATGTAATGTTAGAAAAGGAATTCAAAAAATTAATCATAGGATTACTCAAAAGCAATCAGAAACAAACTCACAAACTAAAGAAAACCATACATACTACAGGGTAGTTAAAACAGCCTGGTACAAGCACAAAAACAGACATGAAGACCAATGGAACAGAATAGAATTTCCAGAAATCAGTGCACACACCTACAACCAACTTATCTTTGACAAAGGATAAAATCAACCCCTGAATCAAGGATAGTCTTTTCAATAAATGGTGCTGGAAAAAGTGAATCTCCACTGGCAGAAGTATGAAACTCGACCCCTACCTTACATCTTAAACAAAAATCCACTCAAAATGCATGAAAGATCTAAATCTATGACCTGATACCATCCAATTACTAGAGAACATTTGGGAAACTCTGCAAGACATTTTCATAGGCAAAGAATTCTTGCAAAAGAACTCAGAAGCGCAGGCAATCAAAGCCAAAATCGACAAACGGGATTACATCTAGCTGAGAGGCTTCTGCACTTCTGCAAATGAAACACTCAGCAAAGTGAAGTGCAACTGGCAAAATGGGAGAAAATATTTGCAAACTATACAGCTGATAAAGGGTTATGATCCAGAATCTATAGAGAGCTCAAGAATTTCAAAAATAACAAAACAATTCATTGAAAAAATGGGCAAATGACTTTAACAGGCATTTTTTAAAAGAGGAAATTCAGATGGCCAAAAGACACTTGGAAAAAATTATTAGGATCACTATCCAGGGAAATGCAAATCAAAACCACAATGAGGTTTCACCTCGCTGCTGTTAGAATGGCTCTCATACAGAAATCAACAAACAACAAATGCTGGTGAGGATGTGGGGAAAATTGTACCCTAATGCACTGTTGGTAGAAATGTAAACGAGTGTTGCCACTGTGGAAGACAGTATGAAGATACCTCGGAAATATGAATATAGACCTACCATATGATCCAGCCGTCCCACTACTGGGGATTCATGCAAACCAAAAGAAATCATCATCTGAAATAATTATCTGTACCCCCACATTCATTGCAGCACAATTCACAGTAACCAAGATATGGAATCAACCCAGATGTCCATCAACTGTTGACTGGATAAGGAAATTATGGTACATATATATACACTATGGAGTACTACTCAGAAGTAAAAAAAAAAAATGAAATCCTGTCTTTTGCAGCAAAATAGATGCAACTGGAAACCATTATACTTAGTGAAATAAGCCAGTCCCAAAAATACAGATATTATATGTTTTCCCTGATCCGAGGTAACTAATAGAGTACCTAAAATATAGAGTATTGGAGTGAAATGGACATTTTGAAATTCAATGATTGTTTACAAATCTTGTCTCTTCCACTGAGGGACAATCTTTTTTTTTTCTTCATACTATTTGTTGAACTCATTTACGTAGTGTAGGGCTAACTTTTAGCTTTACTATCATTAAGTGAACTCAAAATAGATCTTTCTAAATATTAAGAGTGGGGAATTGGAGAGGGAATAAGAAGAGGTTTGGAGCCAGTGTAGGATGGAGGGGAGTATCAGTGTATTCCTAAAGCTGTATACATGAAATATATGAAACTTGTATAACTTAAATAAAATTTAAAAAATACAAAGAAGCCATTGGGCAAATTATGAACAGAAAGACTATACTTTCTGCTGTGAATTAGTCTTGTAATTTCTTAAGGATAAATCGGCTATATTTTTATGGGTTGCTTTCTGGGTTTTCCGTTATAAATTTATTCAATTAAATAAAGTTGAATTTCCCTTTACTTATTGACTGCCAGAGTATACATACATTCCAGATAATAGTTCTTTCTCTGATACACAGATGAAAAAGAGCTCTTCATCTAGGCCTGATTGTTTCATTTTCTTAATGTTACCTTTTAATGAACAGCAGTTATAAATATAATGAAGTTCATTTTGTCAGTGTTGTTTATGGTTATTGCTTCTAGATCCCAATTAAGGAAATTTTGACTGTTACAATTTTATGAATAGGTTCTCCTATGTTTCATTCTGATTTATTATTTTATGGTTTACTTTATGATCCACAGTCCACCTAGAATATTGTATATCATCTATGTTTCATGTGGTAGAATTTTTTCACTTTAAAATATTGACATCCACACCAAAAAAGCAATTTTTTCTTTTTAAGATTTTATTTATTTAGTATTTGAGAGAGAGAGTTAGAGAGGGAGAGACAGACAGAAATGTATTCCACCCACAGGTACTCTCCCTAAATAGCTGCTACAGCCAGAGCTGTGCTGATCCAAAGCCAGGATCCATGAGCTTCTTCCAGGTCTCTCAGGAGCATGCAGGAGCCCAAGCATTTGGGCCATCTTTCTACTGCTTTCGCTGGCTATAGCAGAGAGCTAGATCAGAAGAGGAGCTCATGGGACATGAACTGGTGCCCACAGGAGATGCTGGCACCACAGGCAGAGGCTTAGCCTACTATGCCACAGTGCCGGCCCTGGAAGCAATTTTCAAAGTGAAGAGAAACCGACAGAATGGGAGAAAATATTTGCAAATCGTATATCTGATAAGAAATTAACATCCCCATAAATATAAAACATTCAAGCAAGTAAACCACTTGATTACAAAATGGTCAAAGGACCTGAACAAAATTTCTTTTACGGAAACAAGCTAGTTGTCGACGGGTGTATGAAAAGATGCCCAACATTACTAATTATCAGGGAAATGCAAATTAAAGCTGCAATGAAATATTACCTCAAACCTGTTACAATAACTTTTATAAAAAGATAAAAATAACTAATGTTGATGATGCAGAAAAAAGGGAATTTTGCACAGTGTTAGTGGAAATGTAAATTAGAACAACTACTATAGAAACAGTCTAGAGTTTTCTCAAAAAACTAAAACTGGAACTACCATATGATCAGGTTATTGCATTTCTGACTATATATCCAAAGGAATTCGAATCAGTGTGACCCAAATTTGTAGTAAATTCTTTAGCAGTTTTGAAATTCAGCTGCTATAATACATTACTGGAAATTTTTAATATTGAGTATGAAACATGTGCAGTAGGAAATGAAATAACATTGCACTTTGTAAATATTGCATTCTAAGTGAAAAATGCAAGGTCTTAAATAAAAATAATTAAAATAGGAAAAAAATCAAAAAATATCAACATTATTCATAATAGCCATGATATGGAATCAAACTAGATGTCCACCAAGAGATGAATGGTTGAAGAAAATGTAGTACGTATACAAAATGAAATAGTACACAGCCTTTAGAAAGAAGGAAATCATGCGGCTGGCGCTGTGGCACAGCAGGTTAAAGCCCCGGGCATGCAGTGTCGGCATCCCATATGGGCACCAGTTCTTGTCCTGGCTGCTCCTCTTCTGATCCAGCTCTCTGCTATGGCCTGGGAAAGCAGTAGAAGATGGCCCAAGTGCTTGGACCCTTTTACCCATGTGGGAGACCAAGAAGAAGCTCCTAGCTCCTGGCTTCGGATCAAGTGCAGCTCCGGCCATTGCGGCCAATTGGGGAATGAACCAACGGAATGGAAGACCTCTCTCTCTCTGTCTCTCTCTCTCTGGCTCTACCTCTCTCTGAACTCTTTCAAAGAAATAAAATAAATCTTTTTTTTTAAAAAAAGAAAGGGAATTATGTCATTTCTGACAACATGAGTGAGCCTTGAGAACATTATATTATATGTAGCAAATCAAGCACAGAAAGACAAATGCCACAATATCTGACTTACAGAAGTTGAAATTGTAGAAGCAGAGAGCAGAGCACTGGTTATCAGAGGCTGTGGGACAGGTTGAGAGGAGAGGGAGTTACTGTTCAAAAGCAAAAATTTCTGATAGATAGAAGTAGTCAGTTTTGAGATTTATTACACATTAGGTAGACTATAGCCAATATTTATGTATTATATGTTACAAAATAATTAAGAGTAAATTTCAAATATCTCAATACAATAAAATGACAGATAGCCAAGGTGACGGAAATGTTAATTAGCTAGAATTAATCATTCTATATTGTATACATGTACAGAAACATCACATTATACTAAATAAATGCTTTTAATTATTGACAAGTAAATAAATAAAATATTAATAAGTAATTGTTCAAGTACCATTTATTAAAAATTCATCTTTTCTTCATCTTGTATAAGTGCCATGAATTAAGGGACTCTAAATGTTGACTGCTTATCTTCCATATTTCCATATAAATTATAGTTTTAGTGTATCAACTTACTCATATCCAGGGAACTATGGGAATTTTATGGATTCTATAGAATCTGAGTATAAGTTATATCTGTATAATAGTGCCTAGCATAATTGGTGGATAGAGCATATTTTTCAATTTATGTCTTCTTATTTTTCCCAATAATATTTTGTAATTTTCATTGTATTTTTAAATCTTTAATATCTTTGGTTAGTTTTTAGCTGTAAGACTATAATGATTTTGATGTAACTTTAAATGGCATCTTGATAAATATTATGTTCTAATTATTTCCTGTTGGTTCTAGTAATATAGTTTATTTTTGTATATTTATCTTCTAAACAACAACCCTGCTAAAATTCACCCATAAACTCTAATAATATGTAGATTCTTTTAGGGTTGTTATACCTAAAATCCTGTTATCGGTGAATAATGACAGTTTTTCTTATCTCCTCCCCATTCTTAATTGTTCATTTTTTCTTGATATATTGCATTGGTCAAGTTCTCCATTGCATTGTTGAATAGTGTTTATCAGTAATCTACTGTTCCAGCCAAACGGTGAAGCTAAGAATTGAACTTAGGAAGTTTGTCCCCAAACTTCATGTTTCAATATCACTCTACAATTTTATCTAATATTCTAATATTCATCTTTGGGGATGTGCCATTGCGCAGTGGGTTGATCCTCCACCTGTGGTGCCAGTATCCTGTATGGGCACTGGTCTGGTCCCGGCTGCTCCTCTTCTAATCCATCTCTAGTATGGCCTGGGAAAACAGCAGAGGATGGCCCAAGTGCTTGGGCCCCTGCATGCTCATGGGAGACCTGGAAGAAATACCTGGCTCCTGGCTTCGGATCAGAGCAGCTCTGGCCACGGCCATTTGGGGAGTGAACTAACAGAAGGAAGACCTTTCTCTGTGTCTCTCCCTCTCACTGTCTGTAACTCAACCTGTCAAATAAATAAATAAAAATCTTGAAAAAAAAAGAAAGAAAAGAATACTGTGAGAAAATGGTACTAAGGTCTCCAGTTACAGAGAGCATAAAGGTGAGATGATGCCAAATAGTGCCCCTCTGATCAGTTACCATTCACACTGATGTCTCCACAAAGTGGATCATCCCTGGAGCAAGCTTCAGTGAGTGACTTTGGCATATGAAGCCTATTCATCAACTTTTGCCATCCCAGGCCTCTTCCCTTCACCTTCTCTCCCAACAGGTATCGTCAAACTGCTCTCTCCACTTCCTCCTGCTTCCTTTCCCAACACATCTTTTCAACTTCTAACTCAGGTATTTGCTGAGCAAATCCAAACTGCTGAGAGAATTTTGATCTAATAAACATATTAGTTTTGATGTAAGAAAAATTTTAAAATGAAGAGATTCTGACGATGGAAGTGGCAGAAGGCCTCTGGGGCTCTGGAGTCTGTGAGAGGCTGGTTTGAAAATGCTTCTTCCTGAATGGGTGTCTCTTTGGGATCCTGCAGGTCTTTGGCTTTCTTTTTGTTCTGCCCCTGTCCTTCCACTTGGTGCTTTTTCCTTAGAAGACAGCTTGAATTCTGTAATGCCTGTGAATCCTATCTGTGCCTACTCTACTGTCATAACTCAGGTGAAAGAGGGAAGGAAATGTACCCTTCAGCCTTACTCAGGCCACTCCACTGCTATCAAAGCAGTGACACCAGGAACGTTCTTTCCTTTCTCAGTCAGCTGCAGTGCTTCTAATGAGCATCTCTCTAGGAATTAAACATCTGGTAGAGGTGTGAGAGAGTGATGAATCTCCAAAGAGAAATCAGGCATTTAAAGAAATGGTAACTCTGTCAGCAAATATATGGTTTATTTCCATCACTACAAAGATAGAACACCCAACAGCAGTAAACCTCATGTGGATTTGTGTATAAGGATGACAGGCAGGTTTCATCCTCCTATCCTTCATACCTAAAGAAAAGAGTGCTCTCCATTGGAGCACCACAAGTGCTGAGCACAAATGCTCATCCATGGAACCAAGGCCTCTTTATTTACTGCTTCTATTGCTCCGATGCTGCAATGGCCTAGCTCTAGTGGAAGGGGCATGGAACTTGGAAAGAAGATAAAACATTATGAATCCCCATGTCTTTATTCTCAACCGGGTGCCATTACCAAGACACTTTTCTGGGGATCAAATTTCTTAACACAGTACCAGAGTAATAAAGCACACATTGCACAATGGTTGTGAGGAATAAAGGAACCTATGTTCCTTTAAGAGCCCCTTTAAAATGCCAATTTCCTCTTCTACCTACACCTATGCTGACTCTTTTTCCTTGTTAAGCCGGACTTGGATTCACTTGCTGAATGTTACCACTATCATACGTTCAACATATCCAGAATCTAGTTTATTTCCACCACTTAACCTGCTCCCAATATGTTATCAGTGTATTCATATTAAGCCTTCATCCTATGTTGACTTTTCTTCCCTTTCTGCTAGTCTTCTTATCCCACCTTATGCCTTCCTCACTTTTCATCCCCATTACAGTGTTAACCCCCCAGCTGTATGTCTGCTTCCAGTCTCTCCCCTCATCCTGAATTATCTCCCCTTGACAACCATTTTAATAACTGATGTGTTCCTTTTTTTAAGAAAAAGGGATTTATTCATTTATTTGAAAGGCAGAGTTACAGAGAGGCAGACACAGTTAGAGAGGGAAAGAGGGAAGGAGGGAGAGAGGGAGGGGCAGAGGGAAGAGGGAGAAAGAGAGAAAGAGAGAGAGGGAGGGGGAGAGAGAGAGAGAGGAAGAGGAAGAGGAAGAGGAGGAGAGAGAGACTTCTTCACTCCCAAATGGCCATAATGGCCAGAGCTGCACTGATGTGAAGCCAGGAGCCAGGAGCTTCTGGTTCTCTGACGAGGGTGCAGGGGCCCAAGAACTTGGGCCATCTTCCACTGCTTTCCCAGGCCATAGGAAAGAGCTGCACTGAAAGTGGAGCAGCTGGGACTCAAATTGGTGGACATATAGGATGCCAGCACTGCAGGTGGTGATTTATCCACTTCTCCATAGCACCAGTCCTTGATGTCTTCCTTTAAATCTAGGTTTCTGCAATACCCATCTAATCAGTCTCTCGTCCTGCTACATAACTGCCAGATTCACACCCACCACCTCTTACCCTCTATCAGAATGCATGACTAATCTTTAATATAACAGCTGCATACTATGGTTTCTACTCTGTATCAGGTACTTGGCATGCATGATTGATTCTTTTAACATGATGCAACAAAGTACAAGCATTTCCTTTTGGCATATAGGGAAACTGAGTCCTGAGCCTGAGAGAATTAAAATAAATGTCAAACACTACTCACTTCTGGAATGAAGAGTGTCGCATCAGGACTCAATTAACCTGACTCTGAAACCTATGCTTTGCCCATTATCCTGGGTTGGTTGTTGTTGTTGTTCTTGTATTGCTCATACCCGACACATTCCCAAAATATAAAATATTAAACATTTTGAATGAAGTGAACTTAGCCTCTTATGAACATCCTGGTTATGCAGTTCAAAAAACAGCAGAGGGCAGTGCAGGAACTTTACAACATTACACGAAATAGACAATAAAACAACAAGATAAAGAGGAGGTGTTCCATGGTTTCTGGAAGAATTCAGGCCTACAAAGCAATATCAGGCATGTTGGAGGATGTTTTCACCAATGATACTCCTGTTTGACAAAAACAATTCCTATTACTGAAAGTTAGGCTGTGCTAAAAATTGCACCTCCCACTCCCCAGTTCCAGCTCTTCTTTATTTCACATAATAGCAGTTTAAACCAGTTGCATGCCATTTACATCTGCAACAGCAACGTGTTCACCAGGTGAGTTTCTTTCTCAGTCCACCTCTTTAATCCATCCCGTGGAGAACAAAATGCAACGTTTGTTCAAGGATGAAATTGTTACCCCACCTCATTATACCATTCTCATTAAGTCTGTTATTTCCACATTGTTGCTAAGGACAATATCCAAGTTGGGTACCCTATCCTAGCTGTCTTCTTTAATTTGCAGAGCAATTGCTAAATCTTTTTGTTTTGCTTCAGTGGGAAATATATGTTGTATAGGAATTTAAATGCTGGCAGAAGGGTTGAGGGAAGGAGCAGATCATATTAAAGCTAGACAGAACTTTAGTCCTTCTTGTCTTGTTTTTTATTGTGGTAAGTTAATGGCTTTTATGTTAGGAATATCATAAATATAAATCATGTGGTTTACTAATTTCTAAGTCAATCACCCAAACAGTAAATGACTTAGGCATTTGCACAAAATTTCTCATTTACTTGGGTAGGCATTTATGGCATGTCTATGTGGATATGTAACCACATTGCCAGAGCATAATATATCCTAGCATAAGTCATAAGGGACAAAGAGAGTAATTGCCTCCTGTTTTCTTCTCTCCTCCTTTCCTCACCTCCCCTCCCTGCTCCTCATCCCATCCCATCCCATCCCTTCCATACCCTGCCCTGGCCCATCCTTCCTCTCCCCTCCCCTCCCCTCCCCTCCCCTCTCCTCCCCTCCCCTCCCCTCCCCTCCCCTCTCCTCCCCTCCCCTCCTCTTCTCTTCCCCTCACCTCTCCCCTCCGATCTATCTGTGTATTCGTATATATGTATGTATTTATGCATGTGTGTATGTGTGTGTGTGTACCATAGCGACTAAGATTTTTGAATTGCAACTATGAAAAGACAATGAAGTGATTTGATTAAAAGGTAGGACTCGCATTGTGGAATGGAACTCTCTAAAGCAGATGAAGGGGTTTAAGCACCACCTTCTTTGCTGTTCCCTCTAGTTCTTCTTCACTAATTTATGGGGTCATGTGACTTCTCCTTGAGGGATTTTACATTCTTTTCATTCTACATTATCCAACATGGGTTAAGCCATCCAGTTTTTATTTTGTTTTTGATTGACTGATTAAAATGTGAACATGGGCTGATAGGATCCTAACCTGGCATCTCCCCTATGAGTTCTTTATTTATTTTTCCCCAGAAAACTTTTATTTAAGGAATACTAACTTCATAAATGTCATAATTACAACTTTAGGAGCATGATATTTTATCCTGCTTTACTCACCCTCCCACCCACTCTCCCACTACTCTTACTCCTCCCTTTCCTATTCCCATTCTTATCTTTTACTAAGATCTATTTTCAATTAACTGTATACACATATTATTAACTCTATATTAAGTAAAGAGTTCAACAAATAGAATGGGGGGAAAAACTGTTCCTCAACAGTTGAGACAAAGATTATTCAAAGTCATTGCTTCTCAAAGTGTCAATTTTACTTTTATAGATTGCCTTTTAGGAGCTCTATTAGTTATCACAGGTCAAGGAGAACAAACGTATTTGTCCTTTCGGGACTTGCTTGTTTCATTAAGTATGATGTTTTCCAGTTTCATCCATTTTGTTGCAAATGACTGGATTTCATTTTCTTTTACTGCTATGTAGTATTCCATGCTGTACATATCCCATAATTTCTTTATCCTATCTTCAGTTAATGGACATATGGGTTGCTTCCATGTCTTAGCTATTGTAAATTGAGCTGCAATAAACATGGGGAAACGGATAACGTTTTCATATGCTGATTTCATTTCCCTTGGGTAAATTCCGAAGAGTGGGATGGCTGGGTCAGTCATATGGTAGGTCTATATTCAGATTTCTTTTTTTTTTTTTTTTCAGGCAGAATGGACAGTGAGAGAGAGAGACAGAGAGAAAGGTCTTCCTTTTGCCGTTGGTTCACCCTCCAATGGCCGCCGCGGTCGGCGCAGTGCGGCCAGCGCACCGCGCTCGTCCGATGGCAGGAGCCAGGAGCTAGGTGCTTTTCCTGGTCTCCCCATGGGGTGCAGGGCCCAAGCACCTGGGCCATCCTCCACTGCACTCCTGGGCCAGATTTCTGAGGTATCTCCATACTGTCTTCCGTAGAGGCTTTACCAGTATACATTCCCACCAACAGTGGATTATGGTACCTTTTTCCCCACATCCTAGCCAGCATTTTTTGTTGTTGTTGATTTCTGTATGAAAGCCATTTTAACTGGGTGAGGTGAAACCTCATTGTGGTTTTTGTTTGCATTTTCCTAATGGCTAGTGATCCTGAGCACTTTTTCATGAGTCTGTTTTGATCTCTTCTTTTGAAAAATGCCTGTTTAAATTCTTTGCTCACTTCTTAACTGGATTTTTTGTTTTGTTATTGTTGAGTTTCTTGATCTCTTTGTAGATTCTGGTTATTAATCCTTTATCAGTTACAAAGTTTGCAAATAATTCCTCCCTTTCTGTCAGGTGCTTCTTCACTTTGCTGAATGTTTCTTTTGCAGTATAAAAACTTCTCAATCTGATGTAATCCCAGTTGTCAATGTTGGCTTAGAGTGCCTGTGCCTCTGGGGTCTTTTCGAAGAACTCTGCCTGTGCCAATGTCTTTCAGGGTTTCCCCAATGTTCTCTATTAATTTGATGGTATTGGGTCATAGATTCAGGTCCTTAGAGTAGATCATTTTGAGTGGATTTTAGTGAAAAGTGTAAAGTAGGGGTCTTGCTTCAAACTTCTGCATGTAGAGATCCAGTTTTCCCAGAACAATTTGTTGAAGAGACTGTCCTTGCTCAAGGGATTGACTTTAGCTCATTTGTCAAAGATAAGTTGGCTGTAGATGTGTGGGTTGATTTCTGGAGTTTCGATTCAGCTCCATGTGTCTATCCATCTATTTTTGTACCAGTACAGACTGTTTTTGCTTATAACTGGCCTGTAGTATGTCTTCAAATCTCGCATTGTGATTCCTCTAGGTTTGTTTTTTTGTATAACAAAATAGCTTTAGCTATTCGAGGTCCCTTGTCTATATTTGAGAAGAATAACCTTGGTCTATTGATGGGTATCATATTAAATCCGTTAATGGATTCCAGTGATATGCACATTTTGATAACATTGATTCTTCCAATCCATGCACATAGAAGATTTTTCCATTTCTTTGGTACCTTCTTCAATTTCTTTATTTAGTATTTTATAGTTCTCATCATAGAGATTTTTTGACATCCTTGATTAAATTTATTGCCAGGTGGCCGGTGCCGTGGCTCAACAGGCTACTCCTCCGCCTTGCAGCGCCGGCACACCAGGTTCTAGTCCCAGTCGGGGCGCTGGATTCTGTCCTGGTTGCCCCTCTTCCAGGCCAGCCCTCTGCTGTGGCCCGGGAGTGCAGTGGAAGATGGCCCAAGTGCTTAGGCCCTGCACCCCATGGGAGACCAGGAAAAAGCACCTAGCGCCTGGCTCCTGCCATCGGATGAGCGCGGTGCGCCGGCCGCAGCGCGCTGTCCACGGCAGCCATTGGAGGGTGAACCAACGGCAAAGGAAGACCTTTCTCTCTGTCTCTCTCTCTCACTGTCCACTCTGCCTGTCAAAAAAAAAAAAAATTATTGCCAGGTATTTTGTGATGTTCTTTGCAGTTATTGTGAATCGAATTGATCTTAGAAGTTCTTTTTCTTTAAAAGCTTTATTTAAAGAATATAAATTTCTAAAGTATAGCTTATGGATTACAATGGCCCCCCCCATAACTTCCCTCCCACCCGCAACCCTCCCCTTTCCCGCTCCCTCTCCCCTTCCATTCACATCAAGATTCATTTTCAATTCTCTTTATATACAGAAGATCAGTTTAGTATACATTACATAAAGATTTCAACAGTTTGCCCCCACATAGCAACACAAAGTGAAAAATACTGTTGGACTACTAGTTATAGTATTAATTCACAATGTACAGCACGTTAAGGACAGAGATCCTACATAATTTTTTTTAAAAAAATTGATTAATTTCTATGCAATTTCCAATTTAACACCAAGGTTTTTTTTTTTTCATTTTCAATTATCTTTATATACAGAAGATCGATTCAGTATATACTAAGTAAAGATTTCAACAGATTGCACCCACACAGAACATAAAATGTAAAATACTGTTTCAGTACTAGTTATAGCATTACTTCACAACACATTAAGGACAGATCCCTCATGAGACGTAAGTGCACAGTGACTCCTGATGTTGATTTAACAATTTGACACTCTTGTTTATGGCGTCAGTAATCTCCCTAGGCTCTAGTCATGAGTTGCCGAGGCTATGGAAGCCTTTAGGGTTCGCCGACTTTGATCTTATTCTGACAGGGTCATAGTCAAAGTGGAAGTTCTCTCCTACCTTCAGAGAAAGGTACCTCCTTCTTTGATAGCCCCGTTCTTTCCACTGGGATCTCACTCACAGAGATCTTTCATTTAGGTCTTTTTTTTTTTTTTTTTTTCAGAGTGTCTTGGCTTTCCATGCCTGAAATACTCTCATGGGCTCTTGAGCCAGATCCGAATGCCTTAAGGGCTGATTCTGAGGCCAGAGTGCTATTTAGGACATCTGCCATTCTATGAGTCTGCTGTGTATCTCGCTTCCCATGTTGGATCATTCTCTCCCTTTTTGATTCTATCGGTCAGTATTAGAAGACACTAGTCTTGTTTGTGTGATCCCTTTGACTCTTAGACCTGTCATTATGATCCATTGTGAACTGAAATTGATCACTTGGACTAGTGAGATGGCCTTGGTACATGCCACCTTGATGGGATTGAATTGGAATCCCCTGGCACATTTCTAACTCTACCATTTGGGGCAAGTCCGATTGAGCATGTCCCAAATTGTACATTTCCTTCCTCTCTTATTCCCACTCTTATATTTAACAAGGATCACTTTTCAGTTAAAATTTAAAGTTCTTTCTCAGCCATAGTATTGGATGCATACACAGAGACTATTGATTTTTGTGTGTTGATTTTATATCCTACCACTTTACCATACTATTCTATGAGTTCCAATAGTCTCTTAGTGGAGTCTTTTGGATCCCCTATATATAGAATCCTGCCATCTGCAAATACAGATAGCTTGACTTCCTCCTTCTCAATCTGTATCCCTTTGATTTCTTTTTCTTGCCTAATGGCTCTAAAACTTTCAGGACTATATTTAATAGCAATGATGAGAGTGAGCATCCTTTTCTGGTTCCAGATCTCAGTGGGAATGCTTCCATTTCTCTACTCAATAGGATGCTGGCCATGGATTTGTCATAAATTGCCTTGATTGTGTTGAGGAATGTTCCCTCTATACCCAATTTACTTAAGGCTTTCATCATGAATGGATGTTGTATATTATCAATCTTTTCTCTGACTCTATTGAGCAAATCACATAGTTTTTGTGCTTCAATCTGTTAATGTGATGTATCACATTTATTGATTTGTGAATGTTGAACTATCCCTGCATACCAGGGTTAAATCCCACTTGGTCTGGGTGAATGATCTTTCTGATGTGTCGTTGGATTCAATTGGCTCTTATTTTCTTGAGGATTCTTGTTTCTATGTTCATCAGGGAAATTGGTCTATAGTTCTCTTTCTCTGTTGTATCTTTTTCAAGTTTAGGAATTAAGGTGATGCTTGCTTCGTAGAAAGAATTTGGAAGGATTCCATCCCTTTCAATTATTTTGAATAGCTTTTCTCCTACTAATTTTGAGTTTGGTTTGCTGTTGTTTTTCTAAGTCCATTTGATGCATTGATATCTCATTCATTTGGTGCTTTTCCAATTTCTTAATGTAGGCACCAATGGCTGTAAACTTTCCTCTTAACACTGCTTTTGATGTATCCCATAATTTTTTATTTGACAGATAACTCTTTAGAAAGTGAGAGAGAGAGAGACAGAGATAAAGGTCTTCCTTCTGTTGGTTCACCCCCAAAATGGCCACTATGGCTGGAACTACAATGATCTGAAGCCAGGAGCCAGGTACCTCTTCCTGGTCTCCCATGAGGGTGCAGGCACCCAGGCACCTGGGCCATCCTTCATTGCCCTCCCGGGCCACAGCAGAGAACTGGATTGGGTGAGGAGCAACCAGGCTAGAACCTGGTGCTCATATGGGATGCTGGCGCCACAGGCGGATGATTAACCAAGTGAGCTACTGCACCGGCCCCTGTATCCCATAATTTTTAATATGCTGTGTTGTTCTTTCCATTTGTTTTCAGAAGTTTTTTATTCCTCTTTTGATGTCTTCTGTGACCCAGTGTTCATTCAAGAGCATGTTGTTCAGTCTACTTGTGTATGCACATGTTTAGAGATTCCTGAGTTGTTGATTTCCAGATTCATTCCATTGTGTTCAGAGAACATTCATGGTATGATATCAATTTTTGTGAATTCGCTGAGACTTGCTTTATGTTCTATTATGTGGTCAATCCTAGAGAAAGTTCCATGCACTGGTGAGAAGAACATGTATTCTGTAACTGAAGGATGAAAACTTCTGCAAATACCTTTTAGGTCCATTTAGTCTATAGTATCAATAACTCTGTGTTTCCTTGCTGATTTTCTGTCTGGTTATCTGTCCATCACTGAAAGTGAGATATTGTAGTGCACCAGTACTATTGTGTTGGAGTATATGTCTCCATTTAGATACATTTCAGTGGGTTATCGCCCTGGCCTGAAGTGTTGGCATCCCATATGGGCACCAGTTCTAGTCCCAGCTGCTCCTCTTCTGATCCAGCTCTCTGCTATGGCCTGGGAAATCAGTAAAGATGGCCCAAGTCCTTGGGCCCCTGCACCTACATTGGAGACCTGGAGGAAGCTCTTGGCTTCTGGCTTCAGATCGGCACATCTCCGGCCATTGTGGCCAACTGGGGAGTGAATCATCGGATGAAAGACCTCTCTCTCTGCCTCCCCTCTCTGTGTAACTCTGACTTTCAAATAAATAAATAATTCTTTTAAAAAACACACAAAAATTTTCTTTTAAGTAGCCAAGTGCCCTATAATTAGGTATATATATGTTTATAATAGTCACTTCTTGTTGAAATAACCCCTTAATCATTACATAGTGCCCTTCTTTGTCTCTTAATATTTTTTGTGTTAAAGTCTATTTTTGTGTGATATTAGGATGGCTACACCATTTTTCCATAAATATTCCTATTGTTTACTTTGGATTCTCTTTGTACTTTCACTGGGAGATTTTCAGCCTTCACCTTCTTTCATAGTGATGACCATATTTCTGTGTTTCTGTGCATAGCACATTCTTAAGCATCTTTTGTAATCCTGGAGAGGTGGAAAATAGTTCTTTCAATTTATGTTTCTTATGGAGGTCTTTATTTCAACTTCATTCATAAATGAGAGCTTTGCAGGATACAATATTCTGGATTGACAGTTTTTTATGTTAAGACTTGGAATATATCTTGCCATTCTCTCCTAGCCTGTAAGTTTTATGACAAGAATTCAGCTGTGAGTCTAATTGAAGATCCTCTGAAAGTAGTCTCATCATTTCTCTTGTACACACTTTAGAATCTTTTCTTTGTTTTCTTTACTTTCTCTTTTTTTTTTTTTTTGTGGAGAGTTTGACTACAGTGTGTCATGGTGAAGATCTCTTCTGGTCATTCATTCTATTAGGAGTTCTATGTATTTCCTTTATTTGGATGTCCCTTTTCTTTCTCCAAATTAGGGAAGTTTCATGTAATTATTTCCCTAAAAAGGACTTCTATTCTCTCCTTCTACAACTTTGGAACTCATAAGACCTATATGTTGGGTTGTTTAATAGTATCTCATAAGTCTCCAACACTCTATTTGAATTTTCTATTTTCTTCTTGTTTTGTTTTTATTTTTATTTTTTGGTCTGATTGTAAAATTCCAGTGATTTGTCTTCTAACTCAGATATTCTTTCTTCTGTTTCACCGAGTCTGTCGTTAAGGCTTTCTACAGCATTTTTTATTTGTTCTATTGAAATCTTCATTTCCAAAATTTCATTTTGACTTCTCTTTAAGATTTCAATTTTATGGGAAAAATTTTCTTTCATGTCATATACAGATTTCATTAGTTCATGGATTTGATTCTGATTACTTTATGTAAGCCTACAATCAATTTTTTAATTTCATTTCTAAAATTTCTTCAATTTTTAATTTTTACATTCTAGTTTTTTTTAAGATTTATTTATTTACTTGAAAGTCAGATTTACACAGAGAGAGAAGGAAAGGCAGAGAGAAAGAGAGAGAGAGAGAGAGAGAGAGGTTTTCCATCTGATGCTTCACTCCTAATTGGCCACAATGGCCAGAACTGTGCCTATCTGAGGCTGGAGCCAGGTGCTTATTCCAGTCTCCCATGAGGGCGCAGGGGCCCAAGGGCTTGGGCCATCTTCTACTGCTTTCCCAGGCCATAGCAGAGAGCTTGATGGGAAGTGGAGCAGCTAGGACTAGAACTGATTCCCATATGGGATGCCTGCGCTTCAGGCCAAGGAGTTAACCCGCTGTGCCACAGTGCTGTCCCCACATTCAATTCCAGACTAAAATCTAGAATATTGGATGATTGTCTATCTGTTAATAAAGCAGTCTATTATTTGTTTTGTTTTTTATTTCTACTTTCATCCTTTTCACGTTTTATTTTTTACCATATATTCAGTGTATGAACTCATAGTGAATTTAGAATCTGCTTCATGTTACGTAATATTCTGTTATTCTTTTCTTTATAAACATTTATTATTCTCATTGTTTCATTGTACTAATTTCTTTTTGGTTACACTACACTAATCTCTTAGAGTAGAATTTTCATGACAAGATGACCTTTCTATGGTTGCATCTACTTAAGAATTACTTCTTTATATATATATATATATATATATATATATATATATATATATAAAGCTTTTATTTAAAGAATATAAATTTCCAAAGTACAGCTTATGGATTACAATGGCTCCCCCCCCCACAACTTCCCTCCCTCCCACTACCCTCCCATTTCCCGCTCCCTCTCCCCTTCTGTTCACATCAAGATTCATTTTCAATTCTCTTTATACACAGAAGATCAGTTTAGTACATATTACGTAAAGATTTCAACAGTTTGCCCTCACATAGAGACACAAAATGAAAATACTGTTGGAGTACTAGTTATAGTATTAATTCACAATGTACAGCACATTAAGGACAGAGATCCTACATGATTTTTTTGGAATTGATTAATTTCCTATGCAATTTCCAGTTTAACACCAAGATTTTTTAATCATTTGCAATTATCTTTATATACAGAAGATCGGTTCAATATATACTATGTAAAGATTTCAACAGATTGCACCCACACAGAAACACAAAGTGTAAAAAATACTGTTTCAGTACTAGTAATAGCATTATTTCACATTGGATAACACATTAAGGACAGATCCCTCATGAGACGTAAGTACACAGTGACTCCTGATGTTGATTTAACAATTTGACACTCTTGTTTATGGCGTCAGTAATCTCCCTAGGCTCTAGTCATGAGTTGCCGAGGCTATGGAAGCCTTTAGGGTTCGCCGACTTTGATCTTATTCCGACAGGGTCATAGTCAAAGTGGAAGTTCTCTCCTCCCTTCAGAGAAAGGTACCTCCTTCTTTGATGGACCCGTTTTTCCACTGGGATCTCACTCACAGAGATCTTTCATTTAGGTCTTCTTTTTTTTGTTTTTCAGAGTGTCTTAGCTTTCCATGCCTGAAATAATCTCATGGGCTCTTGAGCCAGATCCGAATGCCTTAAGGGCTGATTCTGAGGCCAGAGTGCTATTTAAGACATCTGCCATTCTATGAGTCTGCTGTGTATCTCGCTTCCCATGTTGGATCGTTCTCTCCCTTTTTCATTCTCTCAGTTAGTATTAGCAGACACTAGTCTTCTTTGTGTGATCCCTTTGACTCTTAGACCTATCAGTGTGATCAATTGTGAGCTGAAATTGATCACTTGGACTAATGAGATGGCCTTGGTACATGCCACCTTGATGGGATTGAATTGGAATCCCCTGGCACAATTCTAACTCCATCATTTGGGGCAGTTCCGATTGAGCATGTCCCAAATTGTACATCTCCTCCCTCTCTTTTCCCACTCTTATATTTCACAGGGATCACTTTTCAATTAAAATTTAAACACCTAAGAATAATTGTGTGTTAATTACAGAGTTCAACCACTAGTTCTAGGATAAAAAAAAAAATACTACCATGGATAAAGTATTACATTGTACAACAACAGTCAGCACAAGAGCTGATCAAGTCACTGTTTCTCATAGTGTCCATTTCACTTCAACAGGTTTCCCCTTTGGTGCTCAGTTAGTCGTCGCCAATCAAGGGAAACAAATGATATTTGTCTCTTTGGGACTGGCTTAATTCACTCAGCGTGATGTTTTCCAGATTCCTCCATTTTGTTGCAAATGACCGGATTTCATTGTTTTTGACTGCTGTATAGTATTCTGTAGAGTACATGTCCCATAATTTCCTAATCCAGTCTACTGTTGATGGGCATTTGGGTTGGTTCCAAGTCTTAGCTATTGTGAATTGAGCCGCAATAAACATTACTGTGCAGATGGCTTTTTTGTTTGCCAATTTAATTTCCTTTGGGTAAATTCCAATTACTTCTTTTTTTTTAACAGGCAGAGTTAGACCATGAGAGAGAGAGAGACAGAGAGAAAGGTCCTCCTTTCCATTGGTTCACCCCCAAAATGGCCGCTAGGGCCGGCACACTGCACAGATCTGAAGCCAAGAGCCAGGTGCCTCCTGCTGTTCTCCTTGAATTCTGTCTCTTATGAACTCTATAAATTAATTATTTTGTACATCAAGTGTTTTGTTTTCTCATGGGTTTTCCTCACTTTCTTATCTGGCTTTGTTAGTCATATTCTTGCTATATCAATACCAAAAGCAGAACCATGTTCTTGAACTGCTAAAAGTTTAACAGCCAAAGCCTGTGAATGGTACATGTGCTATTGCTCATCCCTCAGGAAATAAGCCAACACCAATAGTTTCCAATGTGCAGAGGTTGGGCTGGTGTCTGGCAAAGGGCACCATAATCATTACTAACCAGAAAAAAAAACTCCCTTCCTGCCATAATTTTTCATTGTCCTTGATGCAAATTTATGCCCCTCAAAACTAACACAAGTTTTTGTCAGAAGTATATTCAGTTCCTCACCAATCCTTCAGATTATCATATAAGACATAGACCTTAAAGATATCCCTGGTTTTTAATATAATTTTGGATTTTGGGGGGATAGAGGTCAACATCCTCATATCGATGACTGCCCCTTGGTTCAGTTTTGGCCATAGAGTAGTTCCATAATGTGGGAAAGAAGTTCTGCCTATGCATTTGCAGGGTTATTAGTTCAAGCAAGTGTAAATTAGCTTGTTGCCTATAGAGTTGTATATAGGGTCAGGTAGTGGTTCTAAAACTTGGGGGTGTATCAGAATTCTCTGTACGGTTTTAAAGAAATGCAACAGTCTGAGATCCATCATGGAAGTTGAGAATCTATGACCAATATAGGGAATTTGTTTTTCAGGTCTCCTTTGTTGGTCCTAGAGTTATCAATCTGCAGATTGCGTTTAAGATCCACTCCAGCAGAGTAGTGCAATATTCAATTGCATTCTATCAACATTTATGCGTATTTTACTTCTTGTTATACACTGTGCTAAATCATGTGAATACAAACTGTGTCAGTTGGTTCCTGTCCTCAAAAATACACTGAAGGGTGATCTCTGAAATGTAAAGAAACAATTAATATGAGATGTGATAATAAGACATTTCTATAGCTACACTCATTATGGTCTCTCTGTCATTGTCACTTTTTTGCTGTCAGCAGAATTTTGGCATTAGGGACCATTCCCATGGAAACAGAGTTAACCTACTTTCCTGAGGAGCATCTGAGTTATTTTTTTAGAAAGTAGCTTTATGAAACACGGTCTTTCTTGAGGTTTTCCTCTATTCCCAAGATGACAATAAGTCTGGCTATATTAAAATGGAATTTACTCTATTTTCTCTATTTTTATAACTCTGAAAGACATCTCTGAATTATAACACAGCCATGTTAGAGAGGATTCATTTAATTTTCACTGACTTATTTTTACACATTATTTTAAATCATATATGAGACTGTGGTGGACAAATTTTGTGGGATCCATCTAGCTAAAGAATAGAAAAATTAGCTCTGGGTGGACTTTTGTGTGGTTATGTGTAAGCAGGGGTTACTGCTTACAGTACATATCATCTGAACAATTTCTATTTTCAACATCAACTCTAGATCTCTCTGTATATCTCTGATAATAAAAACTCGTCCATTACCATCACAGTAACAGCTGTTTCCATGGAAATTCTCTTTAAAATCTGATAATTGGTTTACTGATTCCTACACTGAAGAGAGATCAGAAGGAAGTGTACAAGAATATAGACTTGGGAATTTGGTTATTTCAGTTTGAACCTCAACTTTGGCACATCTCAAGTAGTTTACCCTTGGTAAATTCATATCTCTAAAACAGTTTCCTTATGTCAAAGTATAGATAAGAATCTTTAGACAGTGGTATTGTTGAGAGGGTAAGGTGATTCCAATAAGCATAATAAATAGTAGCCAACAGTTTCTGCAAAGATGTCTAATTCCTACTTCCTGAAACCTGTGAATGTGTTGTCTTATATGCAAAGGGAACTTAATGAAAGTGATTGATTTTAAGAACCATGAGATGGGATGAGTACCCTGCATCATCCAGGTGTATCATATCTAATCACTTGCATTTTTAAAAACAGAAACCCTTCCTAGACTATGATTATGAAGAGAAATATGTCAGGGTCACCACTGTGGCACAGCAGTTTAAGCTGTGGCCTGTGATGTCAGCATACATGTTGGAGTGCCTGTTCAAGTCCAGCTGCTCCACTTCCAGTCCAGCTCCCTGGGAAAGCAGCAGAACAGGGCCCAAGGAGTGGGATCTCTGTCACCTGTGTAGGAGATCCAGATGGAGTTTCAGGTTCCTGCATTCAGTGTGGCCCCGCCCTGGCCATTATGGTCATTTTGGGGAGAGAACCAGCAAGTGAAAGATGACTCTTTCTCGCTCTTGCTCTCTCTCTCTCTTTCCCCTCCAACTTTGTCTTTCAAATATATAGGTAAATCTTTTAAAAATAGAAAGAAATATTTGTGCCAATGGAAGTTGTGTCAGAGAGGTGAACATTGCTGAATGTGAAGATGGTAAATCATGAGCTAAAATATGCAAGTGACCTATAGAAGCTGAAAAAAAGGCAAGGAAAGAGACTCTTTCTCCTAGATTATCCAGAAGAGTTCAGCCCTACGAAACTTTGACTTTATCCCAGTGAGAACAGTTTCAGACTCTGTTCTCCAGAAGGATAAGATAATAAATTGTTGCTGCTCTATGCCACTGAGTGTGGGGATCTTCTATGACAGAAATAGAAAACTCACTGGTAGGAATACGCAGATTAGTTATTATTCTGTAATCATGTACAAGTGATTTTGAGATAATGATTTCAACTTTTGTTTCTTCTGAAAGCACTTAAAGGGCAAAATTGGGGATTTATTGTCATCTGACCTTGGCCTCTGGAAAGCATGAGAATAGAATAAGGAGGTACTAGGAATTAGCAATTACACCACGATTTCTCATCTTCTTTGAAAGTATTGTCCCATAATGTCTGAAAGCAGAATTCTAGGCCCATTGTCCTAGAAACAAGATAAAGGATGAGGTGGAATTTTTACTAGCTTTTGGGAAGAAAAGTCATGTATGTTGTATTAATGTGACTGTGAGATAGACAGGTATGAGACAGAGAGAGACAGGTATGAGACAGAGAGAGAGAGAGAGAGAGAAAGAAGAGAAGAGAAGAAGAGAAGAGAAGAGAGAGAAGAGAGAAGAGAAGAGAAGAGAAGAGAAGAGAAGAGAAGAGAAGAGAAGAGAAGAGAAGAGAAGAGAAGAGAAGAGGGGAGGGGAACAGAGAGACAGAGAGAGAGAAACTAAATCAGCCTTCCTTGTAACTCTGGTCTTGTTCCTAATGGGCCTGCTGTTGTTAGTTCAAGAGAAATAGCTACCAATGGTTGCCTGGAGCTGCCTGGAAGGATTTGCACCATGAATGTCAACAAAAGGCAAATCAGACAGCTTTCTCACATAGTACCTGTGGTTAAGTGCTTACCAGCATACCATTAGTTCATCCACAGCTGGGTAAGTAGCCTGATTCTACCCAAAGATATCAGGGGCAGGAGAAATAGCTATTGCAATTAACTTTTTCCTAATACAAAAAGCTTTCATTTTAATCATCTCCTCTACACCTCAGAGCTACCCTGTAAAGGATACACTATTATTCATTTTCTGCAAAGTAGTGAGAGATGAGGTTCAGAAATGTGAGTTGATAATCCAAGGTGACACCAACTGGAGCTGGGGCACACGCAGATTTCCAGATGCTGAAATGCTTGCTTCTGCTCTTTTTTACACTGACACTGGCAGATCACCTGATACATCACTGTCCTCAATGAATATGTGTTGAATACTTTAGATACGGCATGTTTCACCCCATTTTGCAGCAGAAAAAATATAAAATAATGTCCCTTAACCTGTGTAACTTTCATGAAGAGAAGGTTTGAGAATAAAACTAAAGAGATATTCAACCAAGAACTAACCCTGTGAAATGGGAAAACAGTACTGTCTTCTAAGGATCCTAAATACTAAGCAGACAAGAAGTGTGACAAAATCACATTTGTTATGGCAACCTAAAACCTGACAGGTTTATGACCCTCATCCTTATTTTTCTATGAATGAGTGTCTCAGAGTGTAAGTATGTAAGTTTCCCAAGTTCTTGCAGCTAGTGGATAGATCAGTTGAAGTTCAAACCTCAGTATATTTGACTCCAAAGTCAGCCTGATCCCATTGTGCCTCACCAAAAACAAGAGAAGAGTTGTTAACAAGTTACTTACTTTCTTTCGTGCCTCATTTCCCCCTTATTCCCTCCTGAAGTTGTGAGACATTGAGTAGTACTGACTGGTACTTGTCATATGCTGAGCAGACAGCTGGACCTCTGGTGTAATATGCAGGAAATATTTGAACAGTAATACAAGATGATGTTTCACAACAAGGTGGTTGAGTCTGGCCTTCTTGACATAAAGTCCTAGCATTCCTATTAGTACGAACTTGGGCAAATTAGTTAACCTCCATAAGCTTCATTTATTCATATGTGAGATGGGAAAAATAAAAACTACTTAACAAGACTATTGTTAGGATGAAAGATATAGCATCTGCTCTAACACAGTACTTAGGAGACCACAGGATCTAAAATATGGCAGCCAGCCCTTGCTCACTGGAGCACATGTTGGATTGAAGGGAGGGAGAAAATTCACAAATGGGTCCCAGAATTATATGGGACAATTTGAACATAATTGTTACCATATACCGTTATTATGTAAAAGAAAATATAATAGAGCAAAAAGATGAGTAAATGTTGGTTTAAAATCTAAGTTGTTGCTTTTTTGTAAAAATATTCTGTGCTACCAAGTGTATGCAGCATTTCTGTTTTTTTTTTTTCTTTAAAGATTTATCTATTTATTTGAAGAGGCAGAGTTACAGAAAGAGAGAGTAAGAGACAAAGAGAGAGAGAGAAAGAGATATCTTCCATCTGCTGGTTTACTCCCAAAATGGCTGCAACAATCAGAGCTGGGCTGATCTGAAGCCAGGAGCCCGGGGCTTCTTCCGAGTCTCCCACACAGGTGCAGGAGCCTAAGCACTTGGGCCATCATCCACTGCTTTTCCAGGCCATCAGAAGGGAGCTACATCAGAAATGGAGTAGCCTGGACTCCATACAGCATGCCAGCCCCAGAGACAGAGACTTAACCTACTATGCAACAGCACATTCTCTGCATTTCTATTTTCTTTGAGATTTTCTTCCAAATCCCACGCTATCAATCTATACAAGTGTACTTTAAAAAGCCTGTGGAAAAAAATGAATATTATGAAAAAAATATGTATATATTTGAAATTTTTGCACAAAAGCATCTTTTAATTTCATTTATCAATAAATTTTTGAAGTGACTTTGTGGGCTTTAGTGATGCTCTTTCTTAATATTACCATATGTCAGAGGATGATTTTCACAAAGCTATTAGGATATACAATCCTTGTTGAAATCTTCTTTAAATGATTTGTTGATGAAAACATCATGTAACTGCAGTTATCAATTCATGCAACCAAGAATAACACCCAAGTTTGTGTACACACAAACTGCCAATGACAAATAGTTTCCATTCTCTGGGGTAATATTCCTATTCCAGATATATTTCTATTTCAGATATGCTCACAATATAAAAAAACAAAATGTCTTAGAATTGATAAAATGCCATACTTTGTGAACAGCCAGAAAAACAAGAGCACTGTGCAAATGAAAAGAGCACCAGTTTTGGAGGTTGGTAAATGTCTAAATCCCAATTCTATTATTCTCTCTGTGAGACTGAAATTATCACTTTCTCTCTTTGAGCCTCTGTTCCCTCAATGTACCCTGAAGAGATGTTAGGAGGAACGAATCAGATTCTTTGCATAGGTGTACCATTTACATACTAGTCTTCACCAGTTGTCATTCTTATAAACATTCAAGAACAAGGTATTTTGGGGCCGGCCCTGTGGCACAGTGGGTTAATGCCCTGGCCTGAAGTGCCAGCATCCCACATGGCCACTATTTCGAGACATGGCTGCTCCACTTCCGATCCAGCTCTCTACTATGGCCTGGGGAAGCAGTAGAAGATGGCCCAAGTGCCTGGGCCCCTGCATCCATGTGGAAGACCCAGAAGAAGCTCCTGGCTCCTGTCTTTGGATTGGCGCAGCTCCAGCCGTTGCGGCCAACTGGGGAGTGAACTGTTGGATGAAAGACCTCTCTCTCTCTTTGTCTCTCTCTCTCTCTCTGCATCTCTTCTCTCTGTGTAACTCTGACTTTCAAATAAATAAACAAATCTTAAAAAAAAAAAAGAAAGAACAAGGTATTTTGAAGAAGAAATCTTTCTCCGTACTTCTTCCTCAATCCTGACATCACACAAGGAACCAGGCTTAGCACTGCCATTATGGAAAGAGTAGTAGTAGGACTTGGATTTAAAGAATTATTCAATCTATGTTGTATTATAATAAACCCAACTTCTTTTATAAGTAACTGAATACATTGGTTGCCTGAAAGGTGGAATTAGATGCTGCACCACTAGAAACAGGGACAAAGAAGACATCGGCTACTTCCAAGGAGACAAGACTTCTTATTATCTGGAGGGCTGCAGCGCTAGGCAAAACGTTCAACACCACTTTTTGCCAATGAATTCTTTCTAATAAACCATCATGTGACTCTAAAGGGAAAAGTTCACAAAATATAATCCTCACTAATAGTTTAGCTTTTCTCCTATCAGGAGTAGTTTTCATGGTTGGAAAGTGTGGAAATGAAGAAAGATATGACTATATTTTTCTTCTAATGAAAGAAACTCCTGGTTGTTAGGTTAGGAAGCTACCATGTGCCCTCTAAGGGCCCAGGTGAGGGGCCCCTAGCTCCCACATTCCTCTGCCACCTTTCTGACTGAATATACCTTTAGTTTCCACTCTGCTGGAGTAAAACATAATTGCTTGCATTGAATACCCCTGACCTTCAAAGAAAACCTACATCTCTGCCTAGGATAAATTATCTGCCTAATTTTTTTGTTCTCATCCTTCCAAATCAGCTCAGGATAACCTCATCCAAAAAACTATTCTTAACCTGTTCAGGCTGGACTCCTTTTTCTCATATGTATGATGATAGCTACAATTTTTAAGCAATTATATAATAGGTGAAGTATTTTGCATACATCATGAAATATAATCCTAGCATTTCTGAAATGAAGGTATTATCTCCAATTTAATAAAAGAAGAACGCAAAAGCCAAGTAAGCTTTCAGAGCTGGAAGAGTAGCTAAAAGAAGGGTCTAGAATTTTTCTGACTCCAAAGCCCATAGTCCTTTCTCTGCATCACATTTCCTACATAAATGGCATGGTGTCCATTTGTGTGTGTTTGTGCGTAATTGTTTTTCTGTTACGTTTGTAGCTAGACTATGCCATGCTGGGGATAGATACATTTTCCCTCTGTATTTTCAGTAACTAGAAGAAACAACTTTATAATATTAGAGTCGTACTGTTCTGTCGATTATATTAACAATATAAAATATGTGTATTATAAATTATTAAATATTACCTCCTATAACAAATGTTTGCTAAAGTCTTTCTAAGTATAGGACCCTACTCTAGTTATTGGATATACAGCAGTGAAGGGAAAAAATATCTCTGCTTTCTAGTTCATAGTTCAGTAGAATTATAGACTCACATCCATATAACTTTATAAAGCTATACATAAATAATCAGAAGAATTATAAAGTCACAGAAGTCTGGAAAATACTTTAGAAAGTATAAGCACAGAACCACAGAGGAGCTGCTGATCAAGAAGAGGCCGTGGTGCCCGGCTGACACCTTGAGTAATTTCTAGCTGTGGAGATGGAAGGTTCAACAGAGGACAGGGTTGAGAAAGAACTACTTGAATATCTACACAGAAGAGGTCACCAAATCCTTACACTTACACATTCTCGTTCTGGGAAATATTGAATGCTTCTGCGTGAAATATATTGCTGTCCAGATGTAATTATTTATATTTTTAGTTTTTATTTATTTTGATAATTACTTCTATACATAGGAACACCACATTAACATCCCATGACTGTTTAATTTTCTTTGGGCAGAATTTGTATTTCCTTGAACTACATGAAATTTCCAATACTTAGTTATTTTTGATCCACAAAAAAGATGATTTCATGGTTCAATCTAAATTTCTTTTACAATGCAGAAACACTGTATTTTTTTGTCTCCTGAATCTCTTCACTGGAGCTATGATCACCACATGTCAGGTATTTTATTAGTATTTCAGGACGAACCTAATGTGAAATGAAAACGTCAGGCCTTTTGATGAGAAAAAAAAAATCGTAAGAATGCCAAGATAGCCTCAACAGACCATTAAACCAGGAGTGAGCACTTCTAAGTATAGAACCCCATATAGTTGCACAGGCCACATTCTAATGAAGGCAGCTCTGATCTACTATCTTTTTGATCTACTGTCTTTTTCTCATCTAGACTTTGTTACTTCATGGTATATCTAATTGGAAAGAATAAAAATCCTAAAACTTTACGATCATCAAAGAAAAATCACTGAGGCCAACATTGTGGTACAGTAGATTAAGCTCATGCATATGATGTGGTCATCCCATATAAATGCCAATTCTGGCCCCAGTTGCTCCATTTCCAATCTAGCTCCATGCTAATGAGCCTGGGACAGCTGTGGAGGATGGCCCAAGTGCCTGGGCTACTGTACACATGTGGGAGACCCAGATGAAGTTCCTAACTCCTGGCTTCAGTTTTCCCCAGTCCAGGATGTTGTGGCCATCCGGGAAGTGAACCAGCAGAGTTAGATGATTCTCTCTCTCTCCCTACCTTTCAAATAAAAAAGAGAGAGAGAGAGAGAGAGAGAGAGAGAGAGAGAGAGAGAGAGAGAGAAAGAAAAAAACAAGCAAGCAAAATCATTACACAGGAATGTTAAAGCTATCAATAAAGATAGGTCTTAGCTTGGAGTGACATAAGCAAGACTGTGTTTCATCTTGTGCCACACACTTCTTGCTGTCATCAGTGGTAAGGTACCAGACAATTAATAGAACCCTCCAAGAAGGAAGATACAAACGGAAATTCAGAGGCTAATTTTTTTTTTTGTTATCAAGGAAAGTATAGATGGATAGTTCCTAACCCTGAACCTCATGATTTTGGTGTGATATTTATTGTATGCTTAAAGGAAGAACAAATGCCTTCAGTGCCATTGCTCACTACTTGTCCATTAATCAATGAGATTCTGTAATTAGATTGTTCCTCCACGATTGAGCAGGCTAAACTAAGTTTCATCCTTTTCTCCACTCCCTGATTTAAGAATTATTTGAAAAACACAAGGCTTCTAGAGATCAGACTGCCCTAGTTCCTTATCATTGACTGGGTATATCTAAAATTAAAAACTATTAATTGAGCCATTTTCCTGGCTACCAAGGTCTTCAGATTAGCTCAGCCCATATACCACCCAGAAGTTAAAATGAAGAAAACTCAGATTTTTTAACTTTTATTTAGCAAATATAAATTTCCAAAGTATATCTTATGGATTACAATGGCTCCCCCCCCATAACTTCCCTCCTGCCCACTACCCTCCCATCTCCCGCTCCCTCTCCCATTCTATTTACATCCAGATTCATTTTCAATTATCTTTATATACAGAAGATCGATTCAGTATATACTAAGTAAAGATTTCAACAGATTGCACCCACACAGAACATAAAATGTAAAATACTGTTTCAGTACTAGTTATAGCATTAATTCACACTGAATAACACATTAAGGACAGAGAGCCTACATGAGGAGTAAGTTCACAGTGACACTTGTTGTTGACTTAACAAATTGACACTCTTGTTTATGGCGTCAGTAATCTCCCTAGGCTCTAGTCATGAGTTGCCAAGGCTATGGAAGCCTTTTGAGTTCGCGGACTTCGATCTTATTCCGACAGGGTCATAGTCAAAGTGGAAGTTCTCTCCTCCCTTCAGAGAAAGGTACCTCCTTCTTTGATGGTCCATTCTCTCTACTGGGATCTCAATCACAGAGATCTTTCATATAGGTCCTTTTTTTTTTTTTTTTTTTAGAGTGTCTTGGCTTTCCATGCCTGAAATAATCTCATGTGCTCTTGAGCCATATCCGAATGCCTTAAGGGCTGATTCTGAGGCCAGAGTGCTATTTAGGACATCTGCCATTCTATGAGTCTACTGTGTATCTCGCTTCCCATGTTGGTTCATTCTCTCCCTTTTTGATTCTATCAGTCAGTATTAGCAGACACTAGTCTTGTTTGTGTGATCCCTTTGACTCTTAGACCTATCAGTGTGGTCAATTGTGAACTGAAATTGATCACTTGGACTAGTGAGATGGCCTTGGTACATGCCACCTTGATGGGATTGAATTGGAATCCCCTGGCACATTTCTAACTCTACCATTTGGGGCAAGTCATCTTGAGCATGTCCCAGATTGTACATTTCCTCTCTCTTATTCTCCCTCTTACATTTAACAGAGATCACTTTTCAGTTAAATTTAAACACCTAAGAATAATTGTGTGTTAATTACAGAGTTCAACCAATATAATAAGTTGAACAAAAAAAACTAGCATTCCTGAAATGAAATTTTTTAGTCTATTCATTAATATGTATTTAAATTTTGCAATGTGTACAGTAGAACACTAAAGCAGGGATTCAGAAGTAAACAGAAAGAATACATTCTCTCTCTCCTGGAGCTTAGAATCTAGGAGATCAAATAACATTTCATCTCTAAAGTCTTTTTAATACAATGATACAGTCCTCCTTTTTTTTCCTCCCACAGTCCTGTGCACACATCTGAATGACAGCCTCTGTCATGTGATATCATAATTGTCTGCTTACCTGTCTACCATGCGTGAGCTCTTCAAAGACAGGGGACATAATTTGTGCATCTTTTATCTCTCCAATCTGGCACAATAGATTTTCAAGGTCTATTTAACCAGACATCCTTGACTGAAGGAAAAGCAATAGAAATGGGCATGTAAGAGGTGCTTGAGCCACCATGGGCAGTCCAACTTCCCTGAGAATTCTGACCTGGGAGAAGAAGACCCAAGGTCTAGTCTCACATCCCCTCTCTGAGAAGGGAAAAGAATGTTGGCCAAACTCTGAAACAGCATGAAACATCACTTTTTTACTTCCTCACTACGGCCCACACATCTGACTTATTAGTGAATCCTAAAATTCTTCTTGACAAATGTGAGTCTTCTTAATCTACATTGCATTGTGCTATTTGTAGAATTCTTAATCTTTCTCCTGGACTATTGTAATAGCTGTCCAACTGGATTTCCTTATCCCTGTCCCCTCCAATTCATCCTCCACAATGATACTAGTGTAATCTAATCAAAATGCAAATCCAATATGTCATTCCTCTGCTCAAAAGCCCTTCAAGGATTAGAGATTACTAGCAGTATTTAGCCAGAACATAGGCAATCAGGATCTAGCTGGCCTAAAATTTCTTAGCTTCATCTCCTAGTATATTCACTTCCACCTGAAACTTGTGATAATCCCAAACACTCCAAACTTGTGGGGGAACCAGAACCACAGATACATTGAATTTCCTGTCTTTAGAAAGCAAGGATTAAATAGTTCCGATTACAAAATGAGACTCCTGATGCAGCTACCAGTCATCAATGTATTCATTCATTTCAATTTCTGTAAAAAAAAATGTAATGTGCTGTTTATACAGAACCCTCTGGCCCTATTCTATAGGATGGTTGGAGTTTAGCAGAAATGCTTACTTAGAGGCTAGCCTTAATTTGTTTAAAAAGAAAGAGAAAAGTACTCCAGGTATAAAATGGGCGTGAGTTGCTCTAGCAGGGCCTTTGGAAGGAAAGTAGCTTATCTGACTTATGAGAGTGGTTGCTAAATTGAAGGCATTGAAACATTCTTGTCTGTATCAGATGTGAGTCAAACGCAGCAGAGATGATGAAGGGGGAGGGAGGTTAACGTTTTAAAAATAGTGTTTTTCTTGTGGTCAAATACAAATTGGGAGATGAATGGGAGTTTTCAGGGTATCAGGCTGTGATCTTTACATGGGCACTAGGGAAGGCAGTTTGACTCATTAATCACCAGGATCCTTAGGCCTTTCTTTGATCTGTAGAATAAAAGAGAAGGCAATGACAAAGACCCCTGAAATTTGTTTCATTTCAAGTATGTGATGAGCAATTTAATGAAGTATTTTCACTTAGTTCTCCCATTTTCTCATCAAGTATTATTAGCTCTCTTTTACTGGTGAGCAACTGAGGCACACGGCTAGACAATCAATAATCTCTTGGCTCCAAAATTCATATCGTTTCCACCTCACCAATATATTAAGCAGAGCAGAGGCTTCAATGCACCTGCCTGGCTTCTGTTTATATTTCCTTTCCATTGAGTAGGCACAGTTTGAGGGCCTTCCTATGCTGGCCACTGGGCCACATAGAAATGGGCAACAGGTTGTGTTTCCTGGATGGTCAATCTATTTGAAAAGATGCCTTTATCATTCTAAATGAAAAGATTGTTGTGATGATTACAGTATTTGAGGGTGCCAACCAAGCTTTCAAAAGGACACTTCTGATGTGGAGTTTCTTAATTTCTTTGTAGATTCTGGTTATCAACCCTTTATCTGTTGCATAGTTTGCAAATATTTTTTCCCATTCTGTCGGTTTCCTATTCACTTTCTTGACTGTTTCTTTTGAAGTACAGAAACTTCTCAATTTGATGCAATCCCAGTAGTTAATTTTGGCTTTAACTGCCTGTGCTTCTGGGGTATTTTCCAAGAAGTCTTTGCCAGTATCTATGTCTTGCAGGGTTTCACCAATGCTCTTTAATAATTTGATGGTGTTGGGTCATAGATTTAAGTCTTTAATCCATGTTGAATGAATTTTTGTGTAAGGTGAAAGGTATGGATCTTGCTTCATGATTCTGCATGTGGAAATCCAGTTTTCCCAGCACCATTTATTGAATAGACTGTCCTTACTCCAGGGATTGGTTTTGGATCATTGATCAAATATAAGTTGGCTATAGATGTTTGGATTGATTTCTGGTGTTTCTATTCTGTTCCATTGGTCTATCCATCTGTTTCTGTAACAGTACCATGCTGTTTTGATAACTACTGCCCTGTAGTATGTCCTGAAATCTGGTATTGTGATGCCTCTGGCTTTGTTTTTGTTGTACAAGATTGCTTTAGCTATTCGAGGTCTCCTGTGTCTCCATATGAATTTCAGCATCATTTTTTCCAGATCTGAGAAGAATGTCTTTGGTATTTTGATTGGTATTGCCTTGAATGTATAAATTGCTTTTGGCAGAATGAACATTTTGATGATATTGATTCTTCCAATCCATGAGCATGGAAGATGTTTCCATTTTTTGGTATCCTCTTCTATATCTTTCTTTAAGGTTTTGTAATTTTCATTGTAGAGATCTTTAACGTCCTTGGTTAAGTTTATCCCAAGGTATTTGATTGTTTTTGTAGCTATTGTGAATGGGATTGATCTTAGCAGTTCTTCCTCATCTGTGGCATTGCCTGTGTATACAAAGGCTGTTGATTTTTCTGCATTGATTTTATATCCTGCTACTTTGCCAAACTCTTCTATGAGTTCCAGTAGTCTCTTAGTAGAGTTCTTTAAGGACCTCAATAGACATTTTTCAAAAGAGTAAATCCAAATGGCCAACAGACACATGAAAAAATGTTCAAGATCACTAGCAATCAGGGAAGTGCAAATCAAAACCACAATGATGTTTCACCTCACCCCGGTTAGAATGGCGCACATTCAGAAATCTACCAACAATAGATGCTGGAGAGGATATGGGGGAAAAGGGACACTAACCCACTGTTGGTGGGAATGCAAACTGGTTAAACCACTATAAAAGTCAGTCTGGAGATTCCTCAGAAACCTGAATATAACCCTACCATTCAACCCAGCCATCCCACTCCTTGGAATTTATCCAAAGGAAATTAATTTGGCAAACAAAAAAGTCGTCTGCACATTAATGTTTATTGCAGCTCAATTCACAATAGCCTGGAACCAAACCAAACCAAAAAGACCTGGAACCAACCCAAATGCCCATCAACAGTAGACTGGATAAAGAAATTATGGGACATGTACTCTATAGAATTCTATACAGCAGTCAAAAACAATGAAATACAGTCATTTGCAACAAGATGGAGGAATCTGGAAAACATCATTCTGAGTGAATTAAGCCAGTCCCAAAGGGACATATATCATATGTTCTCCCTGATCGGCAACAACTAACTGAACACCAAAGGGGAAACCTGTTGAAGTGAAATGGACACTATGAGAAAAAGCGACTTGATCAGCTCTTGTGCTGACTGTTGTTGTACAATGTAATACTTTATCCATTTTAGTATATTTTTATTCTAGTACTAGTGGTTGAAATCTGTAATTAACACACAATTATTCTTAGGTGTTTAAATTTTAACTGAAAAGTGATCCCTGTGAAATATAAGAGTGGGAATAAGAGAGGGAGGAGATGTACAATTTGGGACATGCTCAAGATGACTTGCCCCAAATGATGGAGTTAGAATTGTGCCAGGGGATTCCAATACAATCCCATCAAGGTGGCATGTACCAAGGCCATCTCACTAGTCCAAGTGATCAATTTCAGTTCACAATTGACCACACTGATAGGTCTAAGAGTCAAAGGGATCACACAAACAAGACTAGTGTCTGCTAATACTAACTGATAGAATCAAAGAGGGAGAGAATGATCCAACATGGGAAGCGAGATACATAGCAGACTCATAGAATGGCAGATGTCCTAAATAGCACTCTGGCCTCAGAATCAGCCCTTAAGGCATTCGGATATGGCTCAAGAGCACATGAGATTATTTCAGGCATGGAAAGCCAAGACACTCTGAAAAACAAAAAAAAGAAGACCTAAATGAAAGATTTCTGTGAGAGATCCCAGTGGAAAGAATGGACCATCAAAGAAGGAGGTACCTTTCTCTGAAGGGAGGAGAGAACTTCCACTTTGACTATGACCCTGTCAGAATAAGATCAAAGTCGGCGAACCCTAAAGGCTTCCATAGCCTTGGCAACTCATGACTAGAGCCTAGGGAGATTACTGACGCCATAAACAAGAGTGTCAAATTGTTAAATCAACATCAGGAGTCACTGTGTACTTACGTCTCATGAGGGATCTGTCCTTAATGTGTTATTCAGTGTGAATTAATGCTATAACTAGTACTGAAACAGTATTTTTACACTTTGTGTTTCTGTGTGGGTGCAAACTGATGAAATCTTTACATAGTATATACTAAATCTTCTGTATATAAAGATAATTGCAAATGATTAAAAATCTTGGTGTTAAATTGGAAATTGCATAGAAATTAATCAATTTTTTTAAAGAAATCATGTAGGATCTCTGTCCTTAACGTGCTGTACATTGTGAATTAATACTATAACTAGTACTCCAACAGTATTTTCACTTTGTGCCTCTATGTGAGGGCAAACTGTTGAAATCTTTACGTAATATGTACTAAACTGATCTTCTGTGTATAAAGAGAATTGAAAATGAATCTTGATGTGAATGGAAGGGGAGAGGGAGCGGGAAATGGGAGGGTAGTGGGTGGGAGGGAAGTTATGGGGGGGAAGCCATTGTAATCCATAAACTGTACTTTGGAAATTTATATTCTTTAAATAAAAGCTTTATATATATATATATATATAAAAGGACACTTCTGGATCAAATTATACAATCTCACATCTTTGTGCTTTCCTACATACAATATTCTTCTCCCTTCAAAACATTCTTTCAAAATGTTTTAAGAGTGCTTATTCTATAGAGAGTCAGTTAATAATTCAGATGCCTTTTTAAAAATATTATTCATTTTGATAAATACCATTCAATCAGGTTTACATCAGATCATGAGGTAGATACAACAAAGTATAAGATTGAATGATACTCGTTAGTAACTGGAATAAAGGAAAGGATGATTAAAATCAGAGCAGAATTAAAATCCTGCTTCAGCCATTCACCAGCTACCTGATTGTAACCAAGTCACAGGCTCCCTTATCTTCATTTCTACTCAGACAACTATAGGAGAATATGCCCAGGGGACAGGAAGCCACTTTGTAGCCATCTGTGGGAAGAAATTTTCACATTCTAGACCACCAGATGTCTGTTCCAAAAATGGGAACGTGAAACATTTGATTTGACATCAGGAGAGTCAATGTTTGCTGGCTTCTAGGCCAACACAACTAGGAGAAATAAAATTGCTTCAAATTGGATACAGACACATTACATCAAACACTCTGTTCTCTGGTTGAGAGTTCTGACAGAAAAGATTCCAGAACTTTGACTCTCCTTTAATCTGAAAACACAGATGCTGAAGAGTTTCCAAAGTAACCATCTCCTGTGAGTGTTGAACCTAGGAGCAGAACGAATAGAGAGAATTGGTTGTCCTTTACAAAGATTTTCAGGCAGAGGAAAATGGAGGAGACAACTCAGAGTTTGAGAGATGTAGGTTCACATTCCACATTGCATGTTGTGCAAGCTACTTCTTTTGACCCACAATTTCCTCCATTGTAATCCAGACTGCTCTCATCTATGTTGTTTTTTCATGAATATAAAAAGCCTAATATGTGTGAACTGCATCACAAGGAATCTAGTACATATCAGGCATTCAAAGAAGCTAGTTACTTCCTCTTCTGTGCATTCAGGTTAGTTTTATCCTACTCCAGTTGCTTCAAGCACTGGAGTGATTCATTGATAGTTTACTTGATTGTAGAAAGAGTCCTTTTATATCTTTTTCTTGAAGTTGATCTTACTGATCTTCCTTTTTCCTTTTAAGTACATACATCTGAGGAAGACTATAGCTTAGATTTTTATCATCAGTTGGAAGTTAGGTGGCTTTAAAGTAAATAGGATTAAAATATCTAAATATATATTCAAAATAATTCTTGAAACTTGCCCCTCAAGCAAAGTAACCTTAAAAAATTGTATCTTTCTTGGTTACCTCTCTCATATGTTAAAAATTGTGAAGCAATCAATAGACCTATAAGCCTATCCCTGAAGTCCTACCTGCTGATACATTTATTAATATTCCATTTGGAAAAACTATAAATATTTTACTATTGTAGATTTAGTAAACACCAGTATTTTTACCCCTCAAGCAATCTTTAGCTTCTAAATATTTCATCTTCTTGAGTAGCAATATGTGAAATAAGGTTCTGCTGCCAATTTCTCAGATGTTAAAAAACTAAAGGTCCTGTAGAAAATATTTAATCATGTTTTAAGAAAGTTAGTTTTTAAATCCATAGGTGTGTTTTTTTCATCTTTTAATGAAACTGAGATTCTTTCTCTGACTTCCTAGAGAAAATACACTATCTATCTAAACTTTCACCATGTGTTTGCAAAGCACCAGTCTATATGAAATTGTTTTCAAGAATTGATAAAGAAGGAACCACTATGGAATCCATTCAAAATCAAAACTGCCATGCTACAGTAAGATGAATAGTGTAAATAGTGCTCTCTTCCATTTTTAATGTTCAAAGTGTATTCCAGTTCCAGGGGAAAATAGCTTGCTTTTTTTTTTTAACTTTCCAAGACAAAACCAGGAAAATGGGGTCATAAGAAACTAGAATTGAGTTACAGACTGACCACAAGTGACCATGATACAATTAGGCAAAGGCATGACTCAATCCTTGTCACAAGATTACAGACAGTCACCATGAATCTAGCACTAAACAATATACATTTTCCATCTCTGGATTGACAGATCTTTGCCATTGTTTTGTCAATGGACTTGTGTCATCTTCCCCAGAGGAAAAAAAGAGAAATATTACAACCATTTCATAGAGTAAACTAATAAGCTCCAAGAGCTAACAACTCAGCACATTGTAGGCACAGTAAAAATTGGAACAAGAGGAAACAAACAAAAAATCTTTACTAGGGAAAGCTCTTATCAGAAAAAAGTATTCCATTTTGTTTCTGCTCTTCGGACATGCTACCTTTGTTCTTTAATTTTCCAAATGCATCATGCTTCCATGAAGCATAGGAACTTGCACATACTGTTTCCTTGGTGGAACAAACCTATCCTCACCCCTGCCCTCTACTTGTTTGCTTTGTGTACCTCTCATCTTCCTCAGTTACAACTTCACATCTGCTTTTGCTCTTTTAAATTAATGCCTATCCCCCTTCTAGAATGTGTACCCCACAGCTGCAGGAACATGTCTGCTCATCACCATTGGATTCATCATTGTGTTCTCAGCCCTGAGCTTAATACCTAGTACATAACAGGTGCTTTGTGAATGTTTTAGGAGGACTACATCAATGAATAAAATATCATGTACCATTTTCCTGGTTCTAACAGTGCGTGTTGTCAGAATCTTGCTCTCCTTACTCCCAGTTTTTAGTGTGTTAGGTGGAGAATATCAGTTTTTGCAATAGCTCCCAACTATATTTCCAGGTGCTTTTTTCGTTAACACAGTTCCTGTTATAATCTGCCAGAGCAAGGTATAATGAAGACAGAATGCCAGGAAAAGTTACCAAGGATGTGCCTGCCCACATGACCTACTAGGAGTTCATCAAGTAGTAAGGTTCCACAGATCCCACTGCAATCACTATGAATGCTATCACAGTTTGAGAGCTTGATGGCTTCCCTTAAAAGCATTTTATCTTTTAGATGCCTTAAAAAAAGTGGAAGCACTCTCAAGAGTGATGCCACTGTCACCTAGGCAGAGATTTTGTTACCAATGCACATTGGCATATCCTAGATACCCCCAGTGAGGCCAGAAAATGATCAGAGACTTTAGCCAGTAGAATGGGCTGACCAAAGAATAATAAAATGCTTGCTACTGTGGCTATTCAAGTAAATCTGGATGTCTCCTTACAAAGAATGTAGTAGAGGGGATTAATGCACTGGGTGCAAAGATGCAAGGAGTGGCCACAAAATTCCTTCTGACTATAAGATACTGTGAGCTTCTAATGCTCTGTTTCTAATGAACTGGAAAGGAATGCCTTTCAAATGAAGATGAAAGACTCAGGGGGAAAGACGCTGTTGGTACAAATCTGGGAAATGCCATTTGCTAACTAAGTGATTTTGACACAAACTTAACTTTCCTAAGCTGTTTCTGTCTCTTACTAATGGCGTTTTCAAGAGGTTTGAAGCAATCAAAAGCGATAGAAGCTGCTAAATTTATATAGCACTAAGCATATGTGTTTTGCTATTCTTTTTTTAAAGATTTATTTATTTATTTGAAATACATAGTGACATGGAGAGAGAGACACACACACAGAGCGAGAGATCTTCTGTCCACAGGTTCATTCCCCAAATGGCTGCAAGGGCCAGGGCTGGGTCAGGCCAAAGCCAGGAGCCAGGAGCTTCTTCTGGATTTCCCATGTATGTGGTAGGGGCCCAGGCATTTGGGCCAACTTTCATCACTTTCCCAGGCCGTTAGCAGGAATCTGGATTGGAAGTAGAGCAGCTGTGACAGGAACCAGCACTCATGTGAGATGTCAGCATTGCAAGCGATGGCTTAACCACTATGCCATATTGCTGTCCCCTGATTTGTTATTTGTATGTGAAGAAAAATAATTCTTATATCCTAATTGCTGTTTCCTCAGGTTGGGAGAAAAGTTTCTGGCCAAGTGGTTTCAAAGAAGGGGAAGCCCAGTATCCTAAAAGCAGGGATATGACTGAATTGTCCAGGGACTGACAATTCCTCTGTGCAGTCAGTGTTAGCGTCTATCTTAATGTACCAGAGTATAGTCTTTTTAAAAAGATTTATTTTATTTATTTGAAAGAGAGTTACAGAGAGGAGTATAGTCTTTCTATCCAACCTCACTCAGTGGAAATAACACACAACTGCCAAAAAATCATGAAATTGATTGTAAGGTTTGTTCAGGCTTCCTCATTGTGTATAGTCATTATTTTTAAGTAGTGCCAAAACAAAACTCTTCTCTCACACAAAATCTTTCCCACATAGTAATCCCACCTTTGATTCATTCATTCATTCAATAAATGTGTATGAAATCTTTACTGTGAACCAGATACTGAGCTACATGCTAGAAACAAATAGCCATGGGCTTTGCACCATCCTGTGTAGAAAGATGTATAATGGTGGTAGGCATTTGAAACTTCAATTAAGTCACTGCTGGGGACATCCACATCCCGTATCAGAGTGCCTGTTTGGAGTTATTGCTCCATTGCTTCTGATTCAGTTTCCTGCTCATTCACAACCTGGGAAGCAGCAGGGAAGGTCCCTGCCATCCCTGTGGGAGACCCAGATTTTATTCCAGGCTCTTGGCTTCTGCCTAGTTCAGCCCTAGTTGTTGTGGACATTTCAAGAGTGAAAATAGGAGGGAAGATGTCTCTGTTCATCCCTCTGTTTTTGTCTCTCTCTCTGCCTTTCAAATAAAATGAAAAGAAATACAAATTAAAAAAAGAAAAAAGTATAATAATAAATTATCTTAAGAATAAAGTCCAATTACAATAGTTATTGAGATATAAATAAATGATATGTAGGAGATTGGCACCGCATAGTAGAATGCTTTGTCTGATTAGGCATAACAGGGATGGTTCATCTGAAGACAGGAACATTGAATTGAGGTCTGAAAGCAAAATGAAGAAATTATTTATGTTTAAAGAGGGTGTGGGGTCAGGGACTTAACTATAGATATTTAGAAAGAGGCAACTATATATGCTAAAGTCCTAAAGCCTATGGCAGTAAACTTCATTTTAAGCTAACACTCCCAATAGGAAAGAAATGGAAAGATGTGAGCTGAAACTCAACAGGTTCTCCAAGACCCTTCAGGGGGAAAGGAAGGGAATTACAAGAGCATTTGTTGTCTCGTTGGCCATAATGCATAAACCCATAAACTTGCTCAGGAAACAGCAGCAAGAAATGACACTTTAGCAAGTGTCATAAGGTAGTTCTTTTCTCTTTTTAAAAAAATGCTTATTTTATATTATTTTCATCTACTTGAAAGGTAGAGTTAAAAGAGATTGAGATTCCATATGCTGGTTCACTCCCCAAAATCTGTAACAGCCAGGATTATGCCAAGCTGAAACCTAGAACCCAGAATACCATCTTGGTCTCCCATGTGGGTGACAGTGGCCCAAGTACTTGAGCCATTGTCTACTGCCTCCTGGGATACCTTGAAAGGAAGCTGGATTAGAAGCAAGGGAGATGGAACTCCATTTGGGATGTGGGCATTGTAAGCCACAATTCCCACCCCTATTGTTCCCTTTTTAAGCACTTAGAAACTTACTCCAAAATTTATCTTCTGTAAGACATATCAACTAAAATTCACCACTCCTAATATTAATATAATTGTAATATCCTCTAAATTCTCTAACCTCTGTCATTAAAGAAAAAAGAAGACAAAGAAAGGTAGGAAGGAAGGAAGGAGGAAAGGAGAGAGGGAGGGAGGGAAAGAAAGGAAGGAAGGAAGGAAGGAAGGAAGGAAGGAAGGAAGGAAGGAAGGAAGGAAGGAGGGAAGGAGAGAGGAAGGGAGGGAAAGAAAGGAAGGAAGGAAGGAAGGAAGGAAGGAAGGAGGAGGAGGAGGAGGAGGGAAGGATAGAGGGAGAGAAAGAAGCAGGGAAGGAAGGAGGGAGGGAAGGAGAAAGCGGCTGGCATTGAGGCACAGAGGATTAAGCTGCAGATTACTACTCTAGCATCCTATATTGGAGTGCCATTTGAGTACCAGCTGCTCTGCTTCCAATCTTGTTTCCTGCTAATGTTCCTGGGAAGACGGGAAAACAAGACAAGTGCCTAGGCCCCTGACACCCATTTGGGAGACCTAGATGGGTTCCTGGCTCCTGACTTTGGATTGGCCAAGATCTGGCTATTGCAGTCAATTGGGGAGTGAACCATTTGGGGAAATAGAAGATCCTTTCTCGCTTGCTTGCTCACTCGCTTGCTCTCTCTCCCTCCTACCTCGCCTTTCAAATAAATAAATAAGTAAATGTTTTTTTTTTTTTTAAATAAGAAAACAGCCTTGTGATTTTGCCTTCCTTCCTCTTCTATATTGTTCGCTTGTATATGTGTCTCATCCTCATTTCCTTTCCCTATCAATGCCCAACCAAAGCCTTCTGCTATGTGTGTTTTCTGGAACTCTCATCTCATTTTAACCACCTCCTCTGAATCTTTAAACTTTATGTAGACATTTTCTCTACATCCAACATCAACTGAATCACAGCTGTCTGTGGAGGTGCCTGGTTCAGCTTCCTTTGCTTGCACATTAGAATCAACGGAGGTGTCTTTAAAATTACAGATCCATGAATCTTATTCTGAGATGAGGACTTAATTAGTCCCAGGTGTGTTCCTTTCATAATTGTTAAGAACTTCCCAGGTGATTAATGTACAAGGAGAGCTAAAACCGCTGCAGACTGATTCCAGAGTAAGGTCTTTGTCTTATGTGTCTATGTGATTTTCTGATCCTTTCACAGGGCTGGCACATAATATGGTTTCAACAAATACTGAGATAAACAACCTCCAAAGGCTATTTTATTGGCTCCACAAAAATTCTTGTAGGTCTCATTTACCTTTCCAGAAGTGTTTTGGATAATTCACAGCTCAGTTACATGTAAGGAAATAATAAAATCTTTTTATTTTTAATTTAATTAATTAATTTATATAAAGGGAACAGATTTTATGTATCTTGCATATACAGTTTTAAGAACATAATATTTCCTACCATCCCTCTCTCCACCCTCCCTCCCTCACTCCTCCTTCCTTTCTTATTTTTCTTTTAATTTTTGTGATGACATATATTCAATTTACTTTATAATCACAAACTTAATCCTCCAAGAAATAAATAAATCAACAAGTAGTAAGTAGGAAAGCCACTGTTCCTCAGGAGTATAGACAAGGGATATAAACAATAATGAAATCTCAAGATGTCAAATTCACTCAAATAAATTATATTTTTAGAATTCTTTATATTAGTTACCACATATGAGGGAAGGCATATGATATTTGTCTTTTTGGGACTGGCTTTTTTCACTAAGCATAATGGTCTCCACATGCATCATTTTGTTGCAAAGTATAGGGCTTCATTTTTTTTATGGCTGAGAAGGTGTCTATCATGTATATATACCACATTTTCTCTAACCAGTCATCAGTTGATGGACATCTGGGTTGATACCATATCTTACCTACTGTAATTTGAGCTGCTATAAACATGGGAAGTACAGACAATTCTTTCATATGCTAATTTTGTTTCTTTTGGGTGAATTCACAGGAGTGGGATGGCTGAGTCATATGGTAAATAAATTTTCAGATTTCTGAGGAACTTCATACTGTCTTCCATATTGTTTGTACTGGTTTACATTCCCAACACCAGTGTATTAGGGTACTTTTTTGCCTACATGCTTGCCAGTATTTTTCATTGTTCAATTTCATCAGTAATAGCCCTATGAACATCAACCTGAAGCACATGGAACTACACAAGTTTTTCGTAAGGAAGCTAACTCATTCATGTCCTCATCCCACACAGAACAACAGATATGCTGGCTTGCAACAAAGATAATGAACAGAACAGTTAAGATCAGATATTCTAAGGGAGAAAAAGAATCCCACACATTCGATTAAACAATAAATTATTTGAAATGATAGAATCACCAGATCTACAAAAAAACTACAAATCTTAAAAGTGTAATTCAATTAAAACAGGCTTTAGGAGCTTGAATAATCTTAGAAAAGGTCTTCAACCATGTTTTAAGTTGTGTGTGGGGGGGAGCCATTGTAGTCCATAAGCTGTACTTTGGAAACTTATATTCTTTAAATAAAAGCTTTATTAAAAAAAAAAAAAAGGTATAGAATTTAGAATCATCCACATAGCATCTGGAGTTACTTACTGCATCAAATAGTTTAGTATGTTTAGCTGACTTTTTTTTCCCTCAAGGTATATTGAGAAAATTGTAATAATCCTGATAGGAATAATTTTTTTCAGATTCTCTTGAAGACACAATGATGTCTTTTGTGAATTAAGATTGATTTACTCATCCTTTTCTAATTATTATGCCTACATTTTTTCTTGCCTAATGATATTAGCTAGAATCCCTAATACAATGTTCAGTAAACAGTAAATTGCAGATATTCTTTCTTTCTTTCTAGTCTTATGAAAAGTCCTTAAACATGAAGTATAATATTAGCTGTGGTTTTTGGTAGATGACTTTCATTATCTAAATTACTTCTACTGTGTAGAGGGTTTTTTCATAAGTGAAATTGAAAATTTGCCTTTTCTTGCTACTTTTGCATAATTTTAAAATTTCTCCTCAGTTGAATTCTACTTATGATTTTTTTAAAGTGCAAATCAAATTTACAATCCTGGGGAAAGCCCTACTTGTTCTTAGGGTATTATCTTTTTATGCAGAATACATAATGAGAAAATGGAATTGAAATAAGTATATTTTGGTGCAAAAATTTTTTACCACCCATGCAGATTTGTGTTTTATAAAAAGAATCTATGCAGGGATTTAAAAAAAAAAAACTCATCTCTCTTTTTTTTTTTTTGTATTTATTTGAAAGGCAATGTTCAAAGACAGGGAGAGACAGAGAGAGATCATTAATTCTTTGGTGCATTAAAAAAATGGCTGCAATGGTCAGGCTAAGCAGAACACAGCCAGGAGCAAAGAGCTCAATTAAATAAAATAAAGTTTAGAAATCCAATGAATAAATAAAACTTCATGATGCCAGAAAATTATCACATTTTCACTAATGTACTGGCATTGGTACTTAAGAGCTCAAACTTCTATTTGGTTAATGAGACTGGATGGAGTAGACATAGTACTTATCAGCAATGTGAATTTTTACCAATTATTCACTGTCTCTCAACTTTTTCTCTCTCATCTTTAAAATGGAGATAGTAATCACTAGTACCTTATAGTCAATGCAAGGTTTGCAAATAATGTTTTTAAAACACATAACAGGGGCTTGAGGTTAGGCTGCCACCTGCAGCGTCAGAATGCCATATGGGTAGCTGTTCCACTTCAAACCAGCTACCTGCTAGTGCACCCGGGAAAGCAGCAGATGATGGCCAAAGTCCCTGGACTCCTGCAACCCATATGAGAGACCCAGGTGAACCTCTTGGCTTCTGGCTTCTGCCTGGCCCAGCTCTGGCTGTTTGGCAGGCATTTGTTTTGTGGCCCAGCAAATGGAAGATCTCTTTCTCTCTCTGTCTCGATCCCTCTCTCTCTCTCTGTAACTCTGCCTTTCAAATAAATAATTAAAATTTTAAAATAAAGCCCACATAACATAGTATTTAAAATATCATTTAAAATATCTACTACATTTAATAATATTTTTATTATTATAAAATAGTATATACTGTTATAAAAAGGAATGCAAATTGTATAAAAATCTACACAATAAGTGCCTGCATACTAGTCTTAAGTACTATTCTTTATTCTGACAGGTGTGTTTACCAAGTTTCTTATGTATAGGCATAGCTTTACAAATAGGAGTGTTTGTAGCTTCTCTATATATTTACAGTTAAGAGATTTATGTGCACAGGATTTTTTACCTTTCTTTTATTCACTCAAAGATATGTCTGGAGTTTTATTCATTTCAACACATACCAATATACCTCATTCTGCATTGTATTCCTTTGTTTAAATGTAACATAAATAATTTGTGAATCAACCTCAACTGACAGTATTAAGGTGTTTTCAGGTTTTTCTTTTGTTAATAAGGCTTTTAGAACTATCATTTGCCATGTATCTTTCTGTATATGTGAATTTGACTAAGTAAATTTCAAACTAAGATTAATAGATTAGATAGTTATGTGTGGTTTTGCATTTTAATCAATTTAGCTGAGTTTCCTTTCAAAGAGTCTCAATTTGCATGCCCACAAACATTAATCATTTCTCCACTCTCTACCAATACTTTCTATTATCAGCTTTGCAAATTTTGATATGTGGAACACAGAACTTTAATATTTTCATCTGCATTTATTTTGCTATAACTAAAGTGAAACATTTTCTCTTGTTTTTTACACACTTGTATTTGTTTCTGTCTAAACTGTTTATTATAAATGTTTGACCCTTTTATTATTTCTTTGAAATTGATCTGTGTTTTTCTTTCTGATCTGCAAGAATTTCAAAGTAGAATCAAGGGATTCTTTCTTTGATACTTGTTGCAAATGTTAATGATTTTTTTCATTCATAGGAAAAATTTATTTTTTCTAGTTTATTGTTTGACTTAAAATTATATCTACAACATTTTAAAATATTTCCATTATTATATAATTTATATTTTATACTATTACTTAAAAATTGTCTTCTGGGTATATTGTAATTCTTTCAAAACTTCTAACTTTAAAATTTTATTCATAGACACTAGTTTTTATTTTTTCAAAAAATATGTATTTTATTTTAAAGGCAGAGAAACAAAAAGAAAGGGAAGCACACACACACAAACACACACACACACACACACGCACAGAGAGAGAGATTTTTTTTCATCCCCCTAATTACTCCCCAAATGGATGCAGCAGCAGGGTAGGGGTCAGGCCAAAGTTAGGATCCAAGATTTCCATCCTGATCTCCCATGTAGGTGGCAAGTTTCAAGTTTTTGGACCTTAATTCACTGCCTTCCCAGGCTCATTAGCTGGAAGCAGATTTGGAAGAGAATCAGCCAGGAATTGAACCAGACCTCTGATATAGGATGCCGGTATAACAATGGCAGCTTATCCCTCTACACCACAATGCCAACACTAGATTTTAAAAGCATAATTGATACAATTATCTCCTTTTAAAAAATTAATTGAATAAAATCATTTCTTAGTGACTCATTGAAAATTCAACTCAATGACATCTATTTTTCATTTCAAAATTATGTCTGTGCTGCTACAACTCTGGAAGCCTTTATAAATCTAACACAGTGAGTTAAATTTGCAAACACTTGTCTTCTATTGAAAATTCTAATATATATATTTATTTATGCACACAGAAATATATAGAACAGGTACGCTGTTAGAGAACGATGTGTGATTTACTGATTCTCATGGTCAATCAACATAGTTCCCAACATTTATGATATCTATGCTACTCTTCCTCTCTCTGTTTAAGGCAAAAATTCATTTTGTAACTGTAAAGTCTGAGTCATGAGACTTAACATGAATTCTCTCAGGGAGACCCTCTCCCTGGCCATATAGCAGTTCAGAGGAATGCCTGGTTCAAATGAGATCTGTGTGCTTAAAGGCAAATGTGATTGGATTTACAGATTAGCAAAATGAGAAAGATCAAAGTCCTGTTATTCATCAGACCTAAAAGCACAGAGCTTGCTCTTGTAAGAGAAATTGTTCTTTGCCCCTAATCTTTCTAATCTTGACCTCACAGAAGGGGTTTTGTACTTAAGACAATGTCATCAGGATGCTAAATTCAATCTCAGGCCACATTCACTTTCTCTTAACATGGATGAACACTTTCTCAGAGAATAAATTGGTAACTCTATGGAAATTTCAGGCTTCAAACAGACTTTCTAATTCCATTAAATTGGCGTTTGGCAGAGTGCATTAACTTTTGTGGAAACTAAAGAGAATAACAGACCCACATACTTACTCTTAATTAATCACAGTCTTTTTTTCACAAATGATAAGAATTCTTTTTTTCTCTGCTGTAACTTTAATACCTAACACTGGGCCTGCCCCATGAAAATCTTCAGAATTAATATTTTTGAGACTCAAAGAAAAAAATAAGTTTATGAAGCTTTTACATTTTTGATCTTAGAACTCTGTTGAGTCACAGCTACACAGGAAAGTTTCGTAAGATTGGAACTGACAATATGTAGGCAGATAATGAGATTCCAACCTTACTGAATTGCAAATTTTGGAACAATGTTGCATTAATTTTTTTAAAGACTTATTTACTTATTTTAAAGTCAGAGTTACACAGAGAGAGAAGAGGCAGAGAGAGAGACGTCTTCCATCCAATGGTTCACTCCCAAGATGGTTGTAACAGCCAGAGCTGCGCCAATCCAAAGCCAGGATGAAGTCAGGAGCTTCTTCCAGGTCTCCCACGCAGATGCAGGGGCCCGAGGACCTGGACCATCTTCTACTGCTTTCCCAGGGCATAGCAGAGAGCTGGATCAGAAGAGGAGCAGCTGGGACTAGAACCGGTGCCCATAGGGCATGCCGGCACTTCAGGCCAGGGCATTAACCTGCTGTGCCACAGCGCCGGCCCCCACTGTTGTATTAATTAAGGTGGTGATCCCTTTCTTTTCCTAAATGCTAAGACTGGGACATGTTGAAGTGTGTGTTCCACCAGAAAATTTATCATGTATGGATTGCCATCTTGGGGCAAAATGGAATGCATCAAAAAGTGTTCAAAATCAAACTGTAATGGAAAGATTTCATCTTAATTGAGACAGGGGTTGCTGTAGTGTATTTCAGATCCTCAGGGAAACGGTAACAGCATCACTCATCTATGCACTATCTCCTCTTGGCTCTAGCATTATTCTACTTAAGAATCACGTCTTGTATCTCAAGATCCTAAATTAATCATTTTCTTTTTCCCCTTTGGGATTATCAAAGACTGCCTTTGTGAAAATTCCGTGTTTTTATTTCTCTTGTCTCATATCTACTCCAATTAGTGGTTAAGAGTTAACACAGGTGCAATTTCTCTGGGATGATATTCTGACTTACTAAAGTTTGTTATGAGCCCTTCCTAAGTGTTGCATGGTACCAACATTTCTCAGAGTCCACACTATTAAGAAGTGTGTTTCTTATCTGCAAAGCACATTCATTGCACTCTAACTCAGCTCGGTTTAGGTAAAACCCCACAATTCTCATTCTCTTTTTTATAATCTTACTGAAGTATAATTGACATACAAATAATGTTATACAATATATATGTACACACACATATTTGAAGAGTGAAATTTGATGTTTTCATCTTCAAATCCTCATCCTGGATTTCTTATGGCTTTTCTCGTTCAGTATAATTATTTTAGATGTTTCCGTGTTTTTCTTTGTAGCAAGTGTTTCATTGAGTGTTATTACTAAATAATATTCCATTGTATCAATATAGCACAATTATTTTTATTCTTTACTTGTAAATGGCCATTTTTGTTGTTTCCAGTTTACAGTTGTTACATATAAAGCATCCATGAAATTGTCATGAAAAAATATTGCTGTAGGCTTAAGCATTAATATATCTTGAGTAAACATCTAGTAGCAGAATGGCAAATTTATATAGTAGGCCTACATTCAGCTTTCCAAGAAACTGCAAAGGTGTTTTCACAACACTATTAAACCATTTTATATCTCCACTAGCAGTGCGTGAAAGTTTCATTTACTCAACATCCTTGCCAACATTTGCTATGCTCATTACTTTAATTTTAGATATTCTAGTAGATGTGCAGTGGTATCTTAGTGTGGCTTTAAGTTACATTTTCCCCTATTGACTAACAATATTGGGGAAATTTTATTATTGAGTTTTTGTCATCTGTGTTTCTTTTATTACTGAAATATATGTTTAAATATTTTGATCAATTTTCATTGAGGTCATTCATTTTCATTTTCTTGGATCTAATTTCTTTCATATTCTGGATGGAGTCTTCTTCAAATATGACTTGTTGCTAATTATTTTAGTCTGTTTTTTCTCTTCATTCTATTAATACTGGTGTTGGAGGACAAGATAATCTTACATTTGATGAAGTCAAATTTCTCAATTTGTTCTTTTATAGATTGTGCTTTTGATGTAATATTAAAGTAATATTTGTTTCACCAAAGACTAGATACTCTATGTCCTTTGCTTTCTTCTAGAAATGTAATGTTAGGTTTTACATATACATCCATGATCCATTTAAGTTCATTTTTATATAATGCAATCCAAGTTCAATTTTTATTGTTTGGAATGTGGATATCCAATTGTTCCAGTATCATTTGTTGAAAGACATCTTATACATTCTTTGTCAGTTTCATGTACACTATATACATTAGGGTGGTACTGTTTTTATTTTTGTTAATTTTAGTTTCCACTTGTTGATTGGTTTTATATATAAAGAAAGTTGATTTTGCATAAAAACTTTTTGTAGATTCCTCAGGATTTTCAATGTAGATGATCATGCCATGTGATAATAAAGACATTTTTACATCTTCCTTTCCAATATAAATGCCATTTTTATGTTTTTCCTTGATTTATGGTACTAATACTACGATTGTAGTTGTTAAAATAAATAATTAAAATGTACGTTCTTGCCTTCTTAAAGTTAAAAGCACTCATTCTTTCATTATTAAGCGTATTGTTAGAGGAAATTTTTTCAAGGATGTTATCTATAAAGCTAAAAAAATTCTTTCTATCCCTACTTCTCTGGGATTTTCAGCCAGATCAGAATGTCTTAAGGGCTGATTCTGAGGTCAAAGTGCTACTAAAGGCAACTGTCATTCTATAAGTCTGCTATGAGAACTGCTTCCCATGATGGAGCATTCACTCCTTTTTAATTATATCTATTATTATTACCAAACACTTAATCCTAGTTATATGATTGCTATAACACTTGATCATAGCCATATGATCACTATAACACTTAACTATTTTTTACCACTCAACTTAAGGGGATTTGGGGTTCCATGGAAATTTTTAAACTATGCCCTTAAAAGTAAATACATATGAATGTATGCAGAACAATACTGCTTTGTAGGTACAGACTTCATACGTTTCACAATTACAACTTTAGGAACATGGTGATTCTTCATACCGTACCTGCTGCCCCACTCTTCTTCCTCCTCCCTCACTTATTTCGTTATTTTTTACTAAGCTCTATTTTCAATTAACTTTATACACATATGATTAATTTTATGTTAAGAATTCAACAAATAGTATGAAAGAAAAATGAAAAGATAAAAGAAAAAAACAAAAAGTAACAAGAACAAAAAGTTCTTTAACAATCAAGACAAGTGCTATCCATAGTGATTGTTTATCAAAGTGTCAATTTCAATTCTGCAGATTGCCTTTTAGGTGCTCTATTAGTTATCACAGGTCATGGAGAACATATAGTATTTGTCCCTTTGGGACTGACTTATTTCACTAAGCATAATGTTTTCCATTTTCATCCATTTAGTTGCAAATGATCGGATTTTGATTTTTTTAATGCTGTGTAATATTCCATGGTTTACATATCCCATTTCTTCATCTAGTCTTCAGTTGATGGGGATTTGGGTTGATTCCATGTCTTTGCTATTGTATTTGAGCTGCGATAAACATGAAGGTACAGATAATTCTTTCATATGCTGATTTCATTTCCCTTGGGAAAATTCCCATGAGTGGGATGGCTGGGTCATATGGTGGGTTTATATTCCGACTTCTAAGGTATCTCCATACTGTCTTCCATAGTAGCTTTACCAGCTTGCATTCCACCAACAGTGGATTAGGGTACCTTTTTCCCCACATGCTCACCAGCATCTGTTGTTTGTTGATTTCTCTATAAAGCCATTCTAACTGGGGTGAGGTGAGCCTTATTGTGGTTTTGATTTGCATTTCTCTGACAGCTATCAATCTTGAGCAATTTGAAAGTCTGTTGACCATTTGGATTTCCTCTTTTGAAAAATGCCTGTTTATGTCCTTTGACCCATTTATTAACTGAGTGGTTTACTTTGTTGTTGTTGAGTTCCTTGATCTCTTTATATATTCTGGTTATTAATCCTTTATCTGTTGTATAGTTTGCAAATATTTTGTCAGGTATCTCTTCACTTTGCAGAGTGTTTCTTTTACAGTGCAGAAGCTTCTCAGTTTGATGTAATCCCATTTGTCGATTTTGGCTTTGATTGCCTGTGCCTCTGTCGTCTTTCCCAAGAACTCTGTCTATGACAATGTCTTGTAGGGTTTCCCCAAATGTCATCTACTGATTTGATAGTATCAGTTTGTAGCTTTAGATCTTCAGTCCATTTTGAGTGGATTTTAGTGAAACGTGTAAGGTAGGGGTTTTGCTTCATGCTTCTGAATGTCGCAATCCAGTTTTCCTAGCACCTTTTGTTGAAGAGACTTTCCTTGCTCTAGGGATTGGTTTTAGTTCCTTTGTCAAAAATAAATTGTTTGTACATGCTTGGATTGATTTCTGGTATTTCTATTCTGTTCAATTGGTCCATCCATCTGTTTTTGTATCAGTACCAAGCTGTTTTGATTATAAATATCCTGTAGTATGTATTGAAATCTGGTATTGTGATGCCTCCAGCTTTGTTTTTGTTGTATAAGACTGCTTTAGATGTTCATGGTCTCCTGTGTTTCCATATGAATTTGAGCATTGTTTGTTCTATATCTGAGAAATATTTCTTTGATTTTTTATTTGGGTCATATTGAATAATTAAATTGCTTTCAGTAGTATGGACATTTTATGATAGTGATTCTTCCAATCCATGGATATGGAAGATTTTTCCATTTTTTGTATCTTCTTCTATTGCTGTCTTTATTGTATTTTAATTCTCATTGTAGAAATCTTTGACATCCTTGGTTATATTTATTTCAGGGTTACTTGATTTTTTTTTGTGGTTGCTATTATCAATGGAATTGATCTAAGAAGCTCTTTCTCAGCCATGGCATTGTCTGTGTTTACAAAGGCTGTTGATTTTTGTGTGTTGACTTTATATTCTGCCACCTTTCCAAACTCTTCAATCTCTTCTATGAGTTCCAAATGTCTCTTAGTGTAGTCTTTTGGATCCCCTATAAATAGAATCATGTCATCTGCAAATATGGATAGTTTGATTGCCTCCTTCTCAATTTGTATTCCTTGATTTCTTTTTCTTGTCTAATTGCTCTGACTAAAACTTCCAGGTCTATATTGAATAGAAATGGTCAGACTGGGCACCCTTGTCTGATTCCATACTGGCATGATGCTAGTCGGGCAGAAAGGGAAGGAATTCTTCTGAATTGGTGCAGCCCTCGGTGATTGGGTAGGGCACAACCCCTGTTATTTATTGTTGGGCATATGCACTGAATGTGGGGTGGCAGTTACCTGCCTGGTTTTCCAGGATGGGAGTCTTCCTCCCTGGAACCATACTTCCATTGTTTTCTGTTGTCCATTTGCTCCCTCAGTGTGGGTCTGGACCATTTCAGTTGCTCTCATTGGGTCTCCTTCTGGGGTTCTCCCAGAGCTCTTTCCTACAAGTGTACTTCCTCTACTTTTTAAACATTAATTTCATCCAGCATAAGTCAGACTATCCTGTTGCTATTCCGCCATCTTGGAACTGGTCAATTTTACCCTGATACCAAAACAAGACACAGATATCAAACAAAATAAAAACTACAGACCACTGGTCCTCATGAAATAAGTAGAAAACCACTGAATAATGTTTTAGAAAAGTTTATCTAACAATATATAACATGGTTAAGGCCTAAAAATGAAATTTATTCTGGAAATGTAAGGATGTTTATGAATTGCCTTGTATTAATAAATCATTAACTTGGTTTGATGGTGTATTTTTTGATTTTAATCTATTTTGTCTTTATTGTTAAAATGGGTCTTAAAAGTAATGTATGAATGAATCTTGCTTTATTTGTTTCTTTGTTAAGTCTAGTTTCTTGATATCTGTGTTTTTTGATTGAAAAGTAAAAATTGTATGTATTTATGTTGTACATTGTGATGTTTTGATACATGTATATGTTGTAGAATAGCAGAATCAAGCTAATTAACACATACATTATTTCAAATAGATGTCGTGTGTGTGTGTGATAAGAACACTTATATATCTATTTTATTTTTTAAAATATTATATATTTGAAAGTCAGAGTTACACAGAGAGAGAAAGAAAGGAAGAGAGAGAGAAAGAGAGGTCTTCCATCCGCTAGTTCACTCCCCACTTGGCTGCAGTGGCCAGAGCTGTGCCGACCCGAAGCCAGGAGCCAGGAGCTTCTTTCGGATCTCCCATGTGGGTGCAGTGGCACAAAGACTTGGGCCATCTTCTACTGCTTTCCCTGGCAATACCAGAGAGCTGATGGGAAATAAGCAGCCAGGACTTGAATCAGTATCCATATGGAATGCCAGCACTGCAGGCGGTGGTTTTACAAGCTACACCACAGCACCAAACCCTGTTATCAATTTTGAAGTATAAATATGTTTTGTTGTATTTTCCTGTAATTTGGTCACAAAATGTCCCTTTAGGGTGGCAATAAATTCTAATCCTTCTCTGATAGGGTTCTTGGGGAGATGGTTGTGTACTTTTAATGTGCTTTTCATGTGATTTTTTTTATCTTATGGGATCACCTAATGCCTAAATATCTGTCCTCAGGAAATTGTTCATACTGGCAGAGACCCCTGCGCCTCTAATCTGATCTCTGTCTAGTTTATTTCTGTCAAAATAGCCAATTCCCAGCAGAACTTTGACTTAAGAAAAAGTATACATATTCATAAAGGTTGCAAAATGAGCATCATTTTCTAAGTCTTTACTTGATATGGTTATAAACAATATCACCACAAGGTACAATAAATCCTGGCTCACTGAGATTTTGCATCCTCTGGCAAACATCTCCCCACCTTCCCTGACTTCAGTCCCTAGTGACCACCATTGTGCTCTTGATAATATAGGTTCAGCTATTTTACTCTGCACATGTAAGTATTTTTGGTATTTGTCTACATCCTCCAGATTCAGTCTTGTAATAGCAGAACATTCTTCTTTGTGAAAGCTTGTTTGTATTCCATTGTGTGTATATATCACATTTTCTTTATTCATTCATCTGTTGATGGATGTACAGGTTGATTTTCATTCTTGACTAACATGAATAATATTGTAGTAAATATGAAGATATAGAGATATCTTTGACAGGTGGATTTTAATTCCTCTAGACATATACCAGTAGTAGAGTAGGTAGATCATTTGGTAGTTCTAATTTTAATTTTTGAAGCAACTTCCATAAGGACTTGTAGGAATTTGCTTTCCCATCAGCAGTGTATGAATTCCCCTTTCTCCATTCCCTTGCTAACGTATGTTATCTTTTGTCACATTTGATAATAGCCTAACAAATATGAGGTGATAGATCATTGTGGTACTGATTTACACTCCCCTATGATTGGCGATGCAGAGCAGCATTATCCTGTTGGCCATTTATATGCCTTCTTTTACGAAATAGCTATTTGGTATTTTGTCCATTTTTTTAATTAAGTTGTTTTATTTGTTTTCAATTGTTTGAGTTCCTCATATTTTTTAATATTAAGCTGTGATTAGATGTATGACTTGAAAATAGTTTCTCCCATTTCATACATTGTCTCTTCTATCCATTGAGCATTTCTTTGTCTGTGCAGAAACTTTTCTCTCTGATGTAATTCCATTTGTCTGTCTTTACTTTTCTTGTCCATGCATCTTGGGTCCTGTCCAAAGTATCATTGCTAAGACCAATGCCATGCAACTTTCTGCCAATGTTTTCCTTTAGCTTTATATACATATATATATATATACATATATATGTATATATATGACATACACATACACACACATATAAATAAAGACACACTTTCAGGTCTTATGTTAAAGTCTTTAATCAATTTTGAGTTGATTTTCATATATGGTTTGAGATGGTGAAATAGGATCTACTTTCATTATTCTGCATGTGCATAGCCAATGTTCCAATGTAATTTATTAAAGATACTTCTTTTCCTATGTATTTTCTTGACAAAATGTGTCAAAAATCAATTTGCCATCAAAGTGTGAATTTATTGGTAGGCTCTCTATTCTGTTCCATTGGTCTATGTACTATTTTTATTCTAGTATCATGCTGATTTGACTACTACAACTTTGAAATAGAATTTGAAATCAGTTAGTATGATGCCTCTAACTTTGTACTTTTTGCTCAAGTTTGTTTTAGTTATTTGGAGTATTTTATAGTTCTACACATTTTTATGATTTTTGTATCTCTAGAAAATGTCATTGACATTTTGATAGGGGTTGCACTGAATCTGCAGATAACTTTGAGATGTATGGACATTTTAACAATAGTAATTCTTCCAACCCATGAACACATTTATATGTGTCATCTCAATTTGTTCCATCAATGTGTTATAGTTTTCAGTTCATAGATCTTTCATTTCCTTGAGTAAATTTATTTGTAAGTATTTTTGGTAGTATTATACATTTGACTACTTCCTTGATTTCTCTGTACTGTAGTTTTTTGTTGTTGTTTTTGTTGTTGGTGGTGTATATAAGCATTACTAATTTGCATATTTATTTTATATCCTGTAATTTTACTAAATTCATTTTTTACTTCTATAAAATTTTCTGCACAGAACATCATGTAATATACAAACGTCTGAGTTTCTAATTTACTTGCCTTTTTCTTTGTTTTATTTGCCCATTTGTTCTGGCTCAATCCTCTAGTAGTATGCCAAATAGAAATAACAAGGGTAGGCATTCTGTCTTGTATCTGATAACAAAGAAACAGCTTTCAACTTTTCACCACCATTGAGTATGATGTTAGCTATGGATTTTTCATATTCAGACTTTGTTAAGAAACATTTCTTCTACACCCAACTTACTGTGTTTTTATCATGAAGGAATGTGAAATTTTGTTTAATGTCAAATCCACATGTATTGAAATGATCATGGGCCTTTTGATCTTTATTCTGTTAATGTAGCATATGACATTTATTGATTTGTCTATTTTAAAACACCTTGACATCACAGGTATAAATCTCACTTGCATTGTAAATGATCCTGTTAATGAGGTATTGTATTCAATCTCATAATATTTTATTGAGGATTTTTGCACCTATTTTCCTCAGGGATGTGCCTCTAATTTCTTTCCTATCTGACTTCATCATTAGGATGATAGTAGCCCATAAAATGTGACTGGAAGTACATTCTCCTCAGTTTCCTGAAGTAGTTTAAGAATGAATGGTACTAATTCCTCCTTAAATTTTTTATAATTGAACAGTGAAATCATCAAGTTCTCGAGTTTTCTCTGCTTTGAGGGGAAAATTTTTAATCATTGCTAGATAGTCTTCTTTATTATTGTTCTGTTCAGATTTTCTCTTTCTCCATTATTCTGTCTTGATGGTAGTATGTGTCTGGGAACTTACCCACATCTAGGTAATCCATTTGTTGGCATTAATTCTTATTAGTAATCTCTTAGTTCTTTTAGAATATTCACCTGCTATGTATCAGAAACATTGTATTTCTGTAACATTGATTCCTCTTCATTTCTGATTTTATTGATTTGAATTTTCTCTTTATTTTTAACTTAACAAATGGTTTTTTGATTTTTATCTCCTAAAAAACCTGTCAATTTCATTAGTTTCTGCTGGTTTTTCTAATCAGTATTTAATTTATTTCTTCTTTGCTCTTTAATTTTTTTACATCTTCCTACTAAATTTGGGCTCAGTTCATTCTTTTTTTATTCTAGTTCCTTGAGATATAGGACTAGGTTGTCTACTGAGAACTCTTTATTCATGTAGGTGTTTTTGCTTTAATCTTCCCTACTAGAACTGCTTTTGTTGTATCTCATATAATTTGGAAAGCTTTGTTTCCACTTTTTTTTTGACAGACAGAGTTAGACAGTGAGAGAGAGAGAGACACAGAGAGAAAGGTCTTCCTTTTCCGTTGGTTCACCCCACAATGGCCGCTACGGCCAGCACTGTGCTGATCCGAGGCCATGAGCCAGGTGCTTCCTCCTGGTCTCCCACTCGGGTGCAGAGCCCAAGGACTTGGGTCATCCTCCACTGCCTTCCCGGGCCACAGCAGAGAGCTGGACTGGAAGAGGAGCAACAGGGACAGAATCCGGCAGCCCGACCAGGACAAGAACCCGGTGTGCCAGCGCTGCAAGCAGAGGATTAGCCAAGTGAGCTGCGGCACCTTCCCCACTTTCATTTTTCTCAAGATATTTTTATGTCTGACTTTCAATTTCTTCATTGACCTATTGTTTGTTTAGGGCCGTGCTGAATAATTAGAATGTTTTCTGAAATTCCTTGTATTAGTTATTTCTATTTTTGTACCATTGTGGTTATAAAATATACTTGATATGATTTCAGTATTCTTAAATTTGATAAATTTGTGTTGCTGCTTAAATTAGGATCTATCCAGAAGAATGATCTGTGTGCATCTGAGGAGAATGTGTATTCTGTTGCTGTTGATCATGTTCTATATGTGTCTGTTACAACTATTTGGTATAAACTATAGTTTAAATCAAATGTTTCTTTATTGATTTTTTTGCCTGGATGACTGTCTGTCTATTGCTGAAAGTGAGCTATTGAATTACTCTACTATTATTGCATTTCTTTCTATCTCTCTAGTCAGATCTGTTAATATTTACTTTATACATTTAGGTGCTCTAATGTTGGGTGAATATATATTTAGAATTGTATTTTAATTTAGTGATCCCTTTAAAATGTCCTTAGTATATTTTCATTTCATGTAATAGAATGCCAGGTATTTGGTAATTTATTATGAGCAAAAAAAAAAAAATGTATTGGCCTGCAGTTCTGGAGGCTCAGAAGTCTAAGATTAAGGGGTTTACATCAGGCTAGGACCTTCCTGTGGTACCATGTGGAGGAAGACCAAGGTGGGGCAAGAGGGCATGATAGCACTCTCACAATGAAAGACCCGCTTTCACTATTGGCTCTGTCCATACCCACCCCTTAAAGGTGCCACCTCCCAATATCATGATAGTGCACTTAAATTTCAGCAGAAGTTTTAGACAAACATTCAAACCACAGCAAATTTTATATAATGATTTTCTTTCTCTCAATGTAAAGTTTTTGGCCTAAAGTCTGTTTATTCACTATAAGTATAGCTATTCCTGGTCGTTTTGGTTTCCATTTGATTGGAATATCTTTTTCCTTACATTAACTTTCAATCAGTATGTGTCCTTAAAGGTGAAAGGAGTCTGTGTTAGGCAGCAAATAGTTGGGTCTTGTGATTTGTGTCCTTTCAGCATTTGGTTTTTGATTGGAGAATTTAATCTATTAATATTCAAAATAATCATTGATACCCACTATTGCCATTTTGTTCATTGTTTTCTCATAATTTTGTTCCTTTATTCTCTCTCTGTCTTCCTTTGAGTTAGATGATTTTTATATGCTTTGATTTCTTACTTTTTGTCTTTTGTGTATCTGCCATATTGTTTTGCTTTTTTTACCATGAAGCTTGCAAAAAATATTTCAACAGAGTATCTTAAGCTAATATGAATTTAATTTTTATCATATATATTAAATGTATATAAACATACTCTATCCCCGTGTACATTAAGTGTTTTTGAGGTCACAATTTAGCAATTATTATGGTACTATAGCTATTACTATTTAATAGTTTTGTTTTTTAATTTCTTACTAAAGATACAAGTGATTTACACACCATTATTAGAGTATTAGAGTACTCTAAATTTGATTATGGCCGACATTTTTAAAATATAGCCATGCAATAAAAGCTATTGAAGAAGTAATCTAGGCTTCCATGTCACTGGGGGCCCATGAGGCTAGGATTATATCTGAGCAAATTCAGGATTCTGCCAGTCATGAGGAAGGAGCAAAAATGGATGCCAGGTAGACAGAGAAGTATTCTCAAAAGCAACTATATCCTTTGTGTTGAAATAAATGCCTTAAACACATCTAAGCAGGAATTTAAACAGTGCTTTGGACTGGTTTCATGACAGCATCTAACTTATATAACTATAAATATTTCCTAAATACAATAAATTCTACTTCTGTGCCAAGATGCTTCATGCAGAGTGTCAGTTCAGATGGTAATTTTATTGCATTCAGGGGACAGACTGTGCAGCCTCAAAAGGGGAAAGAATACACTGGTGAACCTGTCAGCCACCCACACAGGGCACAGCCTCCAAGGATGAGGGAGACTTCTATTATTTCTGGGACTATCTTCATTTTCTGCTTACTTTTTTTTTTAAGCAAACTACCTATTTTACATATTGAGGAACAGGGTAATTCCTAGGGAATAAGCATTTGTTTCAGGCACAGAGATCTTTTTCCCCCATGGAAATTTTTTAATACACTGCATCTCCACTTATTTCTTTCCATCCTTTTAATATAAGGCAACAATTAATTGCCTTTTCTGTTCTGATTTGACAAGTTATTCTAGCTTCCTGAACCTCACCTCTCACATATGAAAAAATAAGATAATTGGTCCACCCTGGAGAGATTTATTTCACTCTTGAAATGAAGGAAGCAAAATTCTTTCTACACTGCAAAGTACTGAATACATTTTCAATATGCGATTTGTGGTATGTGAAGATTTGATGTTTTGTTATCTTGTCATCGCAGCCTTGTACAATGGCTGGAACACAGTTTGCACTCAGTATATAATGTGAAAGAATAGAGTGAAGAAAAATGTAAGGAAGATGAAAGCAAAACTAGGAGGAAAGGAGTCTTGAAAGAATAGACAGGCAACAGCAGAAGGGATAGAGGAGGGAAGGGGAGATACAGGATGGGCAGGAAAAAGAGAAAGAAGAAAAAAGAGAAAGGGGTTAGGTGGAAAGAGGAGGAAGGAATGAATGAAGGAATGAAAGGAGGAGCAGAGGGAGGAGGAGAAAATGAAAGCATCTAGAGCAAGAGAAGCAAGAAGGAAAGAAACACAGGAAGGGAGGATGAAAGGAAGGGAGGAGTACAGTGAGAATTACATGAATGGCTGATTAATTTTTATCGAGTTGCATACTATGAGAACTGATTTAATCACTATAACTGTTCCTCTTCAAATAAGATAAGTAAATTTTAAAAAGTGACACATTTTACAATACTTTTAAACACAGTGGCATGATTCAGCTGTGATAAAAGTAATGATATTTGCTACTTTGTTATCATTAGTGACATTACTGTCTTTGCAAATGAAATCAGAGGAGAGGCTGAGGTTCCCAAATGCTGAAGTTGGGTGGAAACCCTGGAGGAGACTCATTCATCAACAAGATTGCCTTTTTTTCTGTTTTTCAGAGGATTTATTCAAGAAACAGTAGATAGTTTTAAATTTTCTTAAATTCTGACAGTTGAATTAGAAATAAATTCTTCATGTAATTTGTCCTTAAGCATAAACTTAATTTTTTAGTGGGACACACAAACAAATAAAATCACCACAGGAGATTAGAAGGTATTTGGATCTTGCTCCAAAAGGCCAAAATTAATTAATTCTGTGTTTTGTGTGTGTGTGTGTTTGTGTGTGTGTTTCGACCTAAAACAGTTAAGTTTTAAATAGATAGTGAAATTACTCTATATGCAAAACGTTACATCTAATATTGTATCAGGGAACAGGTGAGCTGATGCCCTAGATGCATTTAATGATTACATTAATAATCATCACTACCATTAATTAAGAACCTGTCACACTTAATTCTAATGGCAAGACTGTGAAGTTAGCATTCATGGTGTGGTTACATGGTTGAGCATTCCTAGCCTCTGAGAAAAGTTAACTTTTCCAAAGAGACTAGCTGATGGCTCTTTTTCTGTACATTTCTCCCGGGCTAGAGAGCAACTGAAGATCAGAGAGATGATCAGAAAGAAAAAAAAAATCTTCAGGACTTTTTCCACCTCAGTGGATAAAACGAAAAAGGGTAAAGTAAATAAAAGGCAAGCATGTGCACGCATACACACACACACACACACACACACACACACGCCTAGACTGGTTGTTAAGCTCATAGCTAATACATTTTAATTTATTCCTCTAATGCACTAGCAAAGAAGATATTGTCTTCCTTATTTGACTGTAGAAAGAAGGAATGTTTAGGAGACTAATTTCCTCCCAGATTTGCCAAACGATGGAATCTATGTGAATTAAGAATTCACATATGTTGGAAATCTCTATTTGAAGCATCACATTGACCTTCCCCTGCTGAGTGAAAGGGCATGAAGAGTGATGAAAAGATAAATAAGATATAGCCTGCAATCAAACAGAAAACTCTCAGAAAATATCTGAGCTGGCATAACATTTATCAGAAAAGGTGACATGGTTTTAAAAATCGTCCTTTGGGGTCATAAATTGGGACATTAACTGCTGGTCTTTTTCCTGTTGGGAAAATCTCTGATACAGCACAGTGGTGGGGAGAGGAGCTAATTATCCAGATGCAAACATAGCACAGGGGACATTTGCTCCATTCTACCAGGCCACTGACTTTGAAAAGTAAAAGCAAACCTTCCTGTGCCTAAAGAGAAATGAGCATGTCACATAAAAATGTTCTTAAGTAGCCTTTGTAACAGCTGTATGGATGGTGATTTTTTTCTCCATATGTAAGAAAAGAAACTGAGATTTAAGAAGCAGAAGGCATCACCTTGGGTCACAAGGGTAATGAGTAGTAAAAGCAAGGTTCACAGTAATGTCCACATGCTTCCAAAGCTCCAGTTTTTTCACTGCACTCTATTGTCCCTGTTTTGTGTGCACAGTCCTTGAGTATGTTTGAACAAATGGGCATGCCTTGTTGCTCCTGAAGCTTCATTTTAAATTTATCTTTCTTGTCTCCTTGTCCTCTCCCAGGATCTTACATTTACTTGTAGCTGTAGAGAGTGTATAGGGAATAGAGAATCATCTTCCACAATTGTAGACGTGGTGTTGTGGACCATACCTTTGGACTGTGGTTGGAAAGGAAGATATTTATCTTAGTTTCTTGCCAAGCATGTATGCATTGGATTGGTGGTAGGTATGCACTGAAGAAGGTGGGTTTACTAGGGATGTGAGGCTAGTTAAGTCCTGAGGGGAGGTGGGGATGGCGAGGGGAAGAGCAAGAGGCCTGCTGCTGCTGGCAGTTCACCTCTCTCTGAGAATACCAGAAAAGGGGGATGTGGATCCTACCTTGAAAATGCAGCAAACCTGGCTATAAAGCTGCCAAGGTCCCAATATACTTAAAGTCAAAATTGAGTTCAGTTAGATTATCTTAATTGGTGTAGGTCATAAATTCTCAGTTTTCAAATACCTAATTTGAATTCCAACTCATCTTCAAAGCTTTTCTGATCACCTTCCCCTCGCTGCTAACATGAGGCATTTTTTTCTGTAAATATTTTTGGGCAGCTACTATGTACCAGACGTTGTGTTAGGCATCTTTGTTAACTTATCTATTTCTATTCTATAATGATTGTGACTAATCCTGTTACAATATAATTTTTTTCTAAACGTCTATATCACAAACTAATAAGGCAACCTTTATCTGCTCACTATTTGTAGCTTTGACATTGTCTGTACACAGAGTGAGTATATAATAAAAGTTTAATGCAGGTATTCATAGAAGGGACTAGTGATTTCAAGTAGAGATGACAAATGGTTGGTTACAGGGTGAGGAAAATCAAAGGCTGATTTGATATGCTTGTAAGTCCCAAGAGATCATTTTTATACTCTCTTGAAGAAACCAACAGGTAAATATTATAGGAGATATGACTGTACAAATGTACATATGAAGGTATTATTTTCTTCCTATTTAATTTGCTGAAGAATGGGGTGTCCCTAGAGGTAATACGCTTCCTATCACTGGTGTTCAAAGGTTAGTGCATTTGTTTATATATCATCATGCAGAAGGATTTTCCAGGTTTATTTTGACATGGACATCTACAGTCTCTTTTAGCATTGCTATCTTCATCCTATCACTAGGAAGTTTTATGAAGGAAACAGCAAACCTTAAATGAGTGAGCAGAGGATAGTTCATGTGTGAATGCCCTCCAATCTCTACCCATCCAGACTATTCTTGATCCTCTGTGTAGCACTGAGAGGGTATCACTGTGTCAGTCCATGGCACATACTTCTCTGTTAGTGCAGAGTTCCTCATCCATGGATAATAAACAGAGACGTCCAGCCAGTCAAAGAATCTTCACTATCACCTTTGGCTGTCATGATCATCAAATTCACATTAATGTCTGCTGGTCCTTCTCTGCCTGGTTTTTCCTTCCCACCTCTGTTTCAGAAGCTCCAAATCTATGCCCCTGTTATGTGTAGTGAAATAAGCCTGTCCACAAAGACAAATATTATATGTTTTCTCTGATATATGATAGTTAATATGGAATGCAACAAAAACAATGTGCAAGAATGAAACTGACATCTTAAGATTTGATTAGATTTTAGCCCTTGTTATACTCCTGTGCAACAGTAGTCTTTCTACTTTTTGCTTGTTGAACATTATGGTTAGTGGCGCATTAAGCTTGTGATTAAAAAGTAAGTTGAAATCATGTTATTGCAAAACTTAAAGGCAAAAAAAAAGAAAGGAATCAAGAAAGGAGGATTGAGGGAGGAAGGAAGGGAGGGAAGTATGGTTAACTTCTTAGACGTGTATCTATAAAATACATGAAATCTATTTTACTTATATTAATAAAAATTTTTAAAACAGATAACTTCAAAAAGAAGAAAATATATTGTATTTTATAAAATAAGAAAACTGCAAAAATATCTCCCAATACTTGTTAATAAAAATAGAGTGGAAAATTTCCAGTCTTGAAGCAAAAGTATCATTTGATTAATTCCAACCCAGCTACCAACAAGTTAAGTGACTTCTGAAAATCAATTCACCTTTCTGGGCCTTGTCTGCAAAGTAAGAAGACTAACCCAAACAGTCTCCTGGGAATTTAACGTCTTTAATTTCAAATAAGTCAGTGTTATTTTTCTCACATTCTTAGTCCCAAAGAATTTATCCAGTGGGAAAAATATAAGGAGGCATGAGTCCCAAGGGAGATGCATGTCATAGTAGGCGGGTCTAAATGAGGATTAGGAGAGGAAATCGGAGCTGGCAGCGGATGGCTGGGGCTGGTGCTGCCCAGTGGCTGGACACTTTTCAGCTGATGATGAGCAAGGGAGTAGTTTTCCTCACAGCTTAACCAGAACAGCCAGTCTATAAAGGAGCACTCATCCCTCAATGACAAGGAGAACTACAGTACTAAACTATAGCTCTTGGAGCAGGCTTCATTTACACACCCTCATCCATTTTCCCAGGAAGTCCTGGATGGCCTAGTTCATTTTGATGCATTCTAGAACAGCAGCAGTACCAGCAGCCGTAGAGGACATTAATCCCACCGTCCAGAGAGTCCACTGAAAAGAAAGGTGATAAGTAATGTGATGACATGTGCATTTGTGTTTGAATGACAGTAAAAACAGATGTTTGTCTATTGTTCTAATTGTTCTTATTTACATTTTCTATATATCCCAGGAGGCTTCAAAATATCTCCCAATCAGGGGTGATGATTTCTCAGAAATGGTTTCCCTACTACATGTACAACTTGGGATAGGAATGGACAGATGACCACGTAATAGTTTATGACATATAATCATATGTAATGATCTCAACCAGCCATCCTTGGACTGTAAGCTACCATCAGGTATGGGCTATGGATAATATATTCCCACATTCCAGCACTCAAAGGGAAACGCCATAAGATCTAGTGCTCACAATAGGTTTAATAAGCATAAGATAATTAGTGATATGTTTGTGTTTTAAGACTGTTGGATTATAAATAATTGTTCATCCTTCTAAAATTACTGCTTATATCATTTGGACTTCTATTTAGAGGTGGGGTTCCTGTAGTATGTCTTAGCTCCTTCTCCACTTGCTGCTATCCAGATATAATACAGGGAGGCTGGCGCTGCAGTTCAATAGGCTAATCCTATGCCTGCAGCACTGGCACACCGGGTTCTAGTCCCGGTCAGGGCACCGGATTCTGTCCGGGTTGCCCCTCTTCCAGGCCAGCTCTCTGCTGTGGCCCGGAAGTGCAGTGGAGGATGGCCCAGGTGCTTGGGCCCTGCACCCCATGGGAGACCAGGAGAAGCACCTGGCTCCTGCCATCGGATCAGCGCGGTGCACCAGCAGCAGCGTGCAGGCCGCAGCAGCCATTGTGGGGTGAACCAACGGCAAAAGGAAGACCTTTTTTTTTTTGTTTGACAGGCAGAGTGGACAGTGAGAGAGAGAGACGGAGAGAAAGGTCTTCCTTTTGCCGTTGGTTCACCCTCTAATGGCCGCTACAGCTGGCACACCACGCTGATCCGAAGCCAGGAGCCAGGTGCTTGTACTGGCAAATAATAAGTGTTCAATAAGTTGTAACTATTTTTATAGTGCCATGTTTCCCTTTTTTGTGTTATACTTCTGATAATAAATCATTTCTGGTAAAGCCACTTTAATAAAACCAGTTTATAGAAAAAAATTAACTCATCCTAAGACTGATATAACATGAAAACCTTTGGAGAGGGTCTTGACATCTATCATGAGTGCTTAAATAACAAATTGAAAGTTCCAAATCCAGTCTCTCCAGTAATTCATACCACTTATAGTCTGCTGATACTAAATTCACCTTTATACACACACACACACACACACACACACATATATATATATATATAGAGAGAGAGAGAGAAAGAGATTGAGAGAGAGAGAGAGCGAGAGAGAGAGCGAGAGAGAGCAAGAGCGAGAGAGAGCATATTCTCATTTGGAGAAGTTAGGAGAGTTGATTTCATGGAAGTAGAAGTAGAAGAATGATTACCAGACACTGGGAAGAGTAGGGGAGGGGAGTTTGAAAGAGGTTAAATAACAGGTACCAAAACACTGTCATATAGGAGGAATAGGTTCTAATATCCTACAGCTTGTTAGGGAACTAAAATTCACAAGAACTTATTATATTTTTAATAAAGAACTAGAAGAAAGAAACTCAGAGTTTCCCAAGAGAAAGAAACAATAAATTTTCAAGAAGATGACAATGCTATTTAGCCTAATTTGATCATTAGACTTGAATACATGAATGGAATTATCACACTATGCCCTGTAAATGTGCGTAATTATTAAGTGTCAATTTAAAAGATATCTTAAAGTAATTAAACTTATTTTAAAATTTAAATTCTGAGTTAATGTCAAAACAAATTGCAGAAATTTTTAAGTAAGCAAAAATACATCAAAATGCAAATAAACGAGGGTGGGAAAACAGCACCACTGCTTGTTAAAACATTATAATGTGACAATTATTAGAAACTTTAAAAAGTAGTAGGTATTTTAGATGAATGTTTCCTTTCAAAAAATCTTCAAATTTTGAAGAATAAGACCACTACGAGTCACAGAAACACTCAATTTCTTAGTATGAAAGTAAAAAATGAATAACATGCAACCATTCTTTACCACTTTGAATGGCATAAGATGAAAAGTACAAGTTCCCCATTCCTCCTCACCCAACTCTATCCCACAGCAGTAAGCAGCGTGCAGTGTGGTAGACTTACTTCTGGACTTTCCCCCCACATTTGTATAAATTTGTTGTATTTATTTAAGTAGTGAATAAAAGATATAAAACAATAAACAATGTATTGTAACCTGCTCTGTCTTTTTAAAAATATAGGATAGACATCTTTTCATATATGTATGAATATCTTATTTTTACTAAAGTTTCGTGCTTTTCCTTAGGTATGTACATCCTAATCATTTCGGCCAGTCTGAATGGGAATCGAATTTTAGGTAATGAAAGGTTTCATTTCAAATATTCATTTGGAAAATTATTTTAAATATAACTTTAATTTCTAAAACCATCAAATGAATAATAAATCCTCTAAAACCTTCAAAGAAGTGGATAGCACTCTAAGACCCATGCCCTGAAGCAGAATCTTTTTTAAAGATTTATTTTATTTATTTGAAAGACAGAGTTACAGAGAGAGGTAGAGACAGAGCAGTCTTCCATCCGCTGGTTCACTCCCCAGATGGCCATAGCGGCCAGAGCTGCGCCAATCCAAAGCCAGGAGCCAAGAGCTTCTTCCAGAACTCCCACGTGGGTGCAGGGGCCCAAGGACTTGGGCCATCCTCTACTGCTATTCCAGGTGGTAGCAGAGAGCTGGATTGGAAGAGGAGCAGCCGGGACTAGAACCAGCACCCATATGGGATGCCAGCACTTCAGGCCAGGGCTTTAACCTGCTGCGCCACAGTGCCAGCCCCCTTGAAACAGAATTTAACACATATTATTATGAAAGGAAAGGATGGCAGGAGAAAGATGCAAGATTGTTCAGATTTCCTCTCTGTTTGAGGCACTTCCCTCATATCTTCTATCCTATTGTGAGCTTGAAATGACTGCCATTGAAGATAAGGTATGGACACTCCACTCAAGCTGAGCTTTGCACTGGATGGGGAAGCATGTCTGCTCACTCTTAGTATGGACACAGAGGATGGAGGCATTTAACTGGAGGTAGGATTGAGAATTCAGGTGCTCTTTCAGAGGGCACTGGCCATCAGATACCATATGGCTGCTTCCATGTTGTGAATTCTCTGAACACCAGGCACACCAGTATTCAAATGTCAGAACAGAACAAATTTCAAAGCCAAACAGAAGTTGTATTTGGGTTAGCCATAGTTTCAGTTCCTTCTGTTAGCTTTGATGATTCAGAGGGAATGTATGTGTTATATTAACAGGTATATTAAGAACTTTTGACATCTGTAATCTTATCTTTAGTGAGAGTACAAAATGCCTTTATAATTTGTGTCCTAATTCTGTGTGCTTAACTGTTGGGCAAGAGCAAAATAAAATGTATGTGTTTTCTGAGGCAGAAACTTCCATTTTCTATAGCAAAAATGGACAGGAAAGCAAAGGAAAAAGTTGAAAAGGAGGGCATTTTGACAATGCACAGGAGTTTGAAATATGGGATGTGAGGGAGAGGGAGAACTGCAACCTTGTGCTTTATTTGTTTACTGTTTTTATTTATTTGAATGCAGATGGACAGAGAGGGTGATATAGAGGGAGGGAGATTGGGAGGGAGGAAAAGAGAAAGAGGGAGAGAGAGAGGAGATTGACTTTCATTTTACTTTTACATAACTAGATCTTCGAGAGAATCTGAACAGGCCCTGAGTGGACATAACCTTTCACCCCTGCTTCTCAAAGCTAAATTGCTCACTCTCTCCATGTCCCAATTCCATGCTGTTAGGCTGTTAACTTTGGATTCACCATCGTCTGTCAGCTCTGTCTATGACTGGGAAGATTTTCCAAGAAGGTGATCTGGGCTGGTAGGCAACGGTTTAGAGTTCTTGGGAGCAATGCTTGATACCATCGAAGGAAAGGGGGACAATTGGAGCATTGCAGGGGCATCTTAGAGGTTTTGTGCAGAGATCTGTACTCTGATTGGGTAGGGTGGTGGCTCACTGTCAGGATAAGTCAAAGTTCTCTGCCATCAGGACCAAGCTGTATTCATAGGCCTCTTCTGCCAGCTCATCAAACCATCTATCTGTGAGTTCCTTGAGCCTGAATAACAGGTTTTGCCCAGAAAAGTATGTTACACCTCTCTTGGATGCTGGTATGGCCAGTTTACTATAAAAACTCCAGCAAACCAACTCTCCAGAGCCTGCTCCCTCAGAGTTAAGGAGGCATTTACATCTCCTCTCTAGGCACCCTCTTCTCCCCGTCCTTCTGTGTCCATATGGCTATAACTAAGTGTATAGCATGCAGACAACAACTTCCTGACTCCTTTCCTTTCGCCGTAAGGGCAGCCGAGTCTCAGGCTTCCAGCTGTACTGGCTTCTCAGATATTTTAAATGGGACATTCCTAACTCTGCAATCAGCAGCAAGGGGACTTAGGGACAGGTCATCTGATTGCATTTTTATTTCTTTAATTTGGAGTCAACGCATCCTGGTTGCAATTATAAGAACACAGACTCAATAGTCTGCTAAATTATATTTCCTCAGGAGCTCTATCAATGCCTTTAAAAACGGAGCAGCACAGTGTGTTATGCACCACCCACAATATTACATAGGGAGGTTCATCTCAGAACAAGTCCTCAGTGACTACAGTATCAAAATTACCCATGCAACAGCCAGGCATTTCAAAAGCAGAGAAGCTGACTTAGAGATGGCTATATATATAGTATCCAGATAGAGATGTTCAGCGTGACTTATAACAAAATATAGTGGTACTTCTTGTTATTGTCCCAAGTCCACTCCTCCTTTTGGTGGCACTGATGCTGTTTCCCTTAAACCACACCTTACTACTTCCATCTCATAGTTTCCAGGTAAAATAGTTTCTGCTCACATAGGATTCAAAAGTGTAACGTGGTCTAGTCTAGCCTAGTCATTTCATCTTGTTCTGCTTGACTCAGTATGACTTTTTTTAAGGTTTATTTATTTGAGAGAGAGAAAGAAGGAGGGAGGGAGGGAGGGAGGGAGGGAGAGAGAGAGAGAGAGAGAGAGAGAGAGAGAGGTATTCTATTCAGTTGTTCAACCCCCAGATAGCTGAAACGACCAGAGCTGCACTCATCTGGCCAGGAGCTTCTTCCAGGTCTCCCACGCCTGTGCAGGGGCCCAAGGAATTAGGCCATCTTCCACGGCTTTCCTAGGCCATAGCAAAGAGCTGGATCAGAAGTGGAACAGCCAGTATTCCAACTGGCACCTATATGGGATGCTGGCACTACAGGCAGCGGCTTTTGCTTGCTATGCCACAGCGCTGGCCTGCTCCTCAGTACAACTTTGAAATTGGCACTTATCCCAAGGCACTTCTACCCAGAGAATACACAACCTGATGGTGTCTATTTGAGCACAAATGCAGACTTTTCTAACTGCTGAACAGGGATGAAATGATACAATGTGAAGTTTCCTTGGTGTCTGTGCAGAACTGAGAACTGAAGCAGCCCTGAATGAACAGAAGCAACAGATGAGTCTTGGTAAAATTGTTTGATTCCTGAATCAAGCTGCATTTAGAGATGAGCTAAACTGCATTTTTTAGTTTATATAAAGCAACAAATTTCCCTGTAGCAGAAGCTAATATACCAACAGCAGGAAGCAGGCAGTCTACCAAGATTGACATTTTCCAATGCAGGAAATATTACTTGAAACCACTTTCCCACTCAAGCTTCTCTGCTTCTCATTTAAATTTTAAATTCACTCATCAGTCACCAATGACCTCCTATCATCTCCCATCTTGGGCCACCCGTTGAAGCACTTGAGTATACTTAGCCTTTGTATAAAGGTTTCCCCAAATTAGACTTAAATCTGAGTGTATTTCAATTACAACTAGAATGTCTATGTGCCTGGAACAAACACTTTAGTGACTGAGAGAAAACCTATGAAATGATTTGCAATTGTTTGTTCCTCATATGAGATAATGTTGAGGTCTCAATCTGAGTCTTTCCAAACCTCATGCCATTTGTTACAGCCATTATAAGTTTGCTACTGAAATAATTTCTTCTGTCATCATAGACGACTAGATCAGAAGACAAATAAGTAAGTTATATGCTAATTTCATATGCAGCCTGGTGGGAAATCCACTGTTATTTTATACCTCCTGGCAATCAATCAATCTATAAATCTGATCAAATTAAGTATGTTTTTTTGGGAAATATAAATATCATATTAGCACAAAAATTTACAGATATGAGTAAACAGTACCCCCATGCACTGTTAAACTACTTTCCTAGTTCTACCTGATGTCTACCAATCTCAAAGGGAGTAAACCTTTCAGTCTATGCATCCTCCTAGTTTTCTACCCATCCCAATCTGCTCTTATAAAAATCTTTCATCTATGAATATATCATGTGAGTATACCATACAAGGCAGTTCAATGGAAAAAATTTAGTATGAGTTTGGCTTAAAATATATCAGAGAATAGAAAAAGTGATAATAGTTAAAGCAAACTACAATAGGATCAGCTACAATAGAAAAAGATGAGGCAACTATGGAATAGTTTCACAATGGGAAGAAATTGCAGTAATCAAAATTTAGGAACATTAGGAAGAGACCATGTGGATTTGGACTCAGACCCCTGCAGTAGGTTTCACTTGGCTGGAAGTAACAAGATTTTCTTTTTTCTCTGATCAGGAAATGCAAAGTTCAGCTCCTCCAAGTAATTAGTCACATCTCCACATGACATGAAACTCACTAAGATGGTACTGTTTTATTAAAATTATCCCTTTATTTGATTCCTTCCCCCATTACACCATAAGGACAGAATCTATTCCCTTCATTGTTGTGTGGTAAGCATTGAGCTCCTAGTAACTACTCAGTAAATACTTGTGGGAATTAAAGAGGGAATAAAGAAATGGATACTTTTGATTCCAAATATTTCTGATAAGTCAGAGCTATCATATAAAGTCATAAGAGACAACAGTAAGGAAGTATGAGGTGTTCCTTTTTTTGTAAATCACTGTAGCTTATCAAGACCAACTAAAGAACTTGATTAACAACAGGCTGAGTAAGGTCATATTCCCAAATTTGCCTTTCACTTCTTCTCTTTTTTCACTGTGGGAATAAAGCTCAAGGTCATATCCTGAGGGACACAGAATCCTCCTTACCTGTCAGCAGAAGGAAGCCCAGCTCTCCAGACATTCCCTGAAGGAAATGCTTCATTACCTCTGCCTCTCCCTTGCTCCTTACCTTGGTGTTTGATGAGAAGGTTGCTGACAGCCCTGATTCCTTGACTGTGGCCTGTAACTTCCTCAGCAAGAGAATGGTGCTCATCCTGGCTCTGTTAAGTTACTGGCTGCAGAAATATTTCTTGTAGATCATCTCTTCATTTACTAATGGTTTTGCTCCCCTTGAGCTGTGACTGATGTAGGAGCTTAGGAAATCACACCAAAGACTGCTTCTCAAACTTTTAGGAGAATCACCCAAGTATCTTATTGAATTCCAGATTTTCTCTAATAATATTGAAGTGGGCTTGGATTTCTGCATTTCTAAAAAGTTCCTATCTGATCTTTCAAGTTTGCCCACCAAACATAAGTAAAAAAGACATAGCAAATTTGAGCTTCAAAATCCTTCACTGTAAACATAGGGGAGTAATCCTGCACTAATTACTTCCAAGGTTTTAAGGAGAATTGAGACATTTTAATGTAAATAGACGGTCTTCAGAATGTGAAACTCAGACCTGAGCTGTGGCACAGTAGTTTAATCCTCCACCTGCCACATCTCATATGGGCTTCAGGTCTAGTCCCGGCTGCTCCTCTTCCAATCCAGCTCTCTGCTATGGCCTGGGAAAGCAGTAGAAGATGGCCCAAGTCCTTGGGCCCCTGAACCCACATGAGAGACCCAGAAGAAGCTCCTGGCTCCTGGCTTTAGACTGGCCCAGCTCCTGCTGTTGCAGCCATTTGGGGAGTGAACCAGCAGATGGAAGACCTTTCTCTCTGGCTCTCCCTCTCACTGTCTGTAACTCTACTTATCAAATAAATAAATAAAGTCTTTAAAAAATGTGAGACTCACTGTGTAAACCTAAGTTATATTTAATATACTTATGATCCCATGGTTCAACCATTTGCAACACAGTGGAAATACAAATGTGAAGAATTAGGGGCAATGAAAGATCTACTGGCTCAAAATACTTTTCCTTGCTGGCATTGGTAACTTATTCTCTTAATTATATTGCCATTTATCAGAGTATTTTTAAATTGGAAGGAACATCAATATGGGATGGATTTTAAACCTAGCTAAGTCAGAATCATCTGAGAAACTGCTGAAAGTACACCCTCCCCACCCCAAGACTCATCCAGAAATTCTGACTTAGAGGGATTTCATATATCTGCATGTCAGATATGCCCTCCAGATAGTTCTGAGACATCCTTTCTCATTCTCATATAAAATAAAATTTTCTATCCATTTTGCAAAAGAAAGAATCATGACTTGTTGAGTTGGCCGTGTCTTTCTCTATTCCTTAAATACATGGAACCCATGGACCAATCTAATAGCAGTACTCTAAAAATCTGGAAAACTGGAATTTAGAAAATATCCTAAGACAAAAGAAATCCCTAAAATGACTTATATGAAGCAGTCAAATCAATTCACAGCAGTTAAGATCTGAAAAATTATGATAAAGGAGATTTACTTTACCAATGGGGACAGAATCAAGGATAATGGGCACTCAGCATGATCCAACATTTTTCCTATTTGAGAAGTGTTGTGAATGGCCAGAATCTGTCTTTGGAAGCTAAGCTAAATCACACACTCCTGCTTAAGATGTGATAGACAAATGAATTTTATACATATTTCAGAGACGGGAAATAAGAATGGTAAAAGCAGCACTCTGGCCAGGCTGTTTCATTGAAGATGATCTTTTACTGGGCTTTGTAGATTTTCTTTGATTTTTATTTGGTTTTCTAGTCTGATCCTTCAGTCACCTCATAGATCCATAAACACCAGTTTGCTTTGAATAAATTCTCTTGTACTTAAGAAGTCAAAATCAATCTCTGTAGCTTGCAACTAAATGTACCCTATTAGACTCAGCAGTTGTTAAAACCATGGTATGAAAATAGCAACCCACCACTATGGAGACTAAAATAAATTCAACCCCGTAGGAAAAAAATGGATATGTGGGTGGAGTAGAGATTCTAATAAGTCTGATAATTGCTGGTGTTATAGCTGGATTTGTGAGTGCATCATAGACTGATTGATTGTCTTTTAAAAAGGAAGAAAATTTGCTGTATCAGCCTATCACTATACTATCCTTCTATTCTACAAATTTGCAATGAGGTCCTTAATGTGCCCAGACTTTGTGCAAAGCTCTGAGAAACAAAGGACAGAAGGCAAAATATTGCCTTTCACAAGCTTGCAGCCTAGTGAGACACATAGATAATCAGTTACAGATTGTATTGAAGGTTTGTGTTGTGTAAGAGAACCATAGGGAGGAGATGGGGAGAGTCTCATGAGAGGAAAATTCATTTGATTTAGGCCCTAAAGATGAGTAGATACATTTTTTAAAGATTTATTTATTTACTTGAGAGGCAGAGTTACTGGGTGAGGGAGGAGAGAAAGAAAGAGAGAGTGAGAGAGAGAGAGAGAGAAAGAAAATCAATCTCATATGTACTGGTACACTTCCTAAATGGCTGCAATGGCCAGAGCTAGGCCAGCCTGAAGCTAGGAGCAGCCAAGAGTTTCTTCTGGGTCTCCCATGTGGGTGACAGTGAGCTAAGCACTTGGGCCTTCTTCCACTGCTTCTCCCAGACACATTAGCAAGGAGCTGGATCAGAAGCAGAGCAGCCATGACAGAAACCAGTGCCAACATGGGATGATGGCATCCCAGGCTGCAGCTTTACCCACTATGCCACAATGCAGGCCCTAATTTTTTTTATGTGTGGAGAATTGAGGATGAGGCAGAGTTACCCAGTATGCCCCACATTGAAGGCATGGGTGCTTTAATGAACTGTAAAGTTAAGGAAAAGAAGAAGGTGCTTCAGGGTTAGGTAGAGGATGTGAATTAGTCCACTCACTCGTGGATGCAACAAATTAACATATTTTTCCATATAAAAACCCATTTCCTGAGTATATTTCCCAGTCAGTTAGTAGAAAGGAAATGTTACTCATTTTGAAGTTCTCTTCTTGTATACCTGTGTTTAATGTGAATTCTGTTAGAGTTACACAATGCCAAGCCATGATAGGAAAATCAGCTGGTCTATGTGAATGTGCTCACTCATATTTGGAAACTGAAAAAGTTGATTTCACAAAAAAGGAGAATAGAATAGTGATTGATAGAGGCTAGGAATCTTGCAGGGAGTGGGTAGGACAAAGTAAGAGGAAATAACAGATTTAAAACTATAGTTACATAGGAGGAATGCATTCTAGTGCTCACAGTTTGGTACTTACAGTTTATAATAAGCTTTTATATATTTTAGGACAATCTTAATAAAGAGTTTGTGGGCTACAAACACAAAGAAAGAATAAACATTTAATGAGATAAAATGCTATTCCTTGGTTTGATCATGTATCAAGCTATCTCACAATACCTCATGTTTGTACAATATGGGTCAATTGAACAGAAAAAAAGTAAAGATAGTTATATTAAAATCACAATGTATTCATAATATTTCATAGCATGGAATAGAGAAGAATACAAAGCCATAATGTACAATATAATTTGATTTTTAAATATAAACATGTAGTGAATACAGGAATAATACACACCAATTGCTTGTTTTCTCTGGAGAGTAGAATAGGAATGATTTTTAATTTTCTGATTCTTTTCATACTCTGTGATTCTTACCTGCATTTTTATGCCATATGTATCACTTTTATCTTGTGCTATTTTTAAAGTTATACATATCAAATATGAGTCTTAATGAAGTATATTAGAAAGGTGGGAAGAGGCCAAATGCAGAACTTGGAATAGCACTATTAGATGAAGATGATAGTCTGTAAGTGGAATAAAGAACTTGAGATTCTAAGCAATACAACGAGCAAACTGGGGCTTCCAAACACTCATTTTGAGAACAGGGTAGGAAATAGAGAGAGAACAGTACAGAAGTCAGTACAGTCCCTGAGCTGAGAAATGATGAGAGCCATGTTTAAGAATGTAGCTAATAGGATATAGAGGATAAAGGGTCATGAAAATAGGCAAGAGGGCCTCCTGGTAAAACCCATGCTTGTAAATGCATTCATGACACATTGAGGTTCTCAGAGTTGGCAGGGAAATCAGAAATCAGCCAGCTCCAGTTGCTCATATTTCAGATGAAACAGGGCAGAAAAAAGCAACATTCATCTAAGGTTGAACCTAAACCAAGCTTTCTGCATCTAAATGTATGCAAAAGCTGTTCTACACTTTGCATCCTTCCTGACATAATGAACACAACCTGAACAAAAATATGAATGAATTGCTAATGAAAATCTTTGATGTGGCAGGCAATCTAATGGTCTCTTTATATTTATTACTTCTGATTCTCATATCTGCCCTGCATTGTAGGTAACATTATTTTTATGCCACACATGGGGAAATAGAGGCACTCGCCAATTAAATAATGTTCACATGGGTACTTTAAGACCAAGCCTGGATTTAAACCCTGATTTGACTGATATTCATTTGAATTGTTGGGAATATCTACAAATAATGGTGACAAGAGCAATGATGAGCAAGGACCAATTCTTCAGTTCTTGGATGATGCACTGTCTCCTCTAAGCTGCACAGGTCAGCCTTAGGTCTTTCTTGATGTTTGAGAACATTTGCAATTCAGCCATTGATATGAAAACTGCACTTCTCCCCACAGAACCTTCTACCAATATTAGTTTGTGTACTAAAGGCACCTTGAGATAGGCACTTGGCACCACCAATAAGTCTCCCTAAGGGCCATCCACATCATTCATTTTAGAGGCTGATTCAAGTTCAAGCTACTACACTTTCAGTACAGCTTCCTGCTGTCGTGTACCCAGAGAGGCAGCAGAAGATGGCTCAAATACTTGAGTCCCTGCCACCCGCATGGGAGACCCAGATGGAGTTTTAGGCTCCTGGCTTCAGCCTGCCTAGCTCAGCTCCAGCTATGGCTGGTGTTTGGCAAGTGAATCAGCAGATGATGATCTCTCATCAGCATCTCTCTATCCCTCTGTCTTTAAAAAAATGAAAATAAGTAAATAAAAAAGTCATTTTTAATACAATACCTCTTTTTGAAGGAAGATTTGCACACAATTATATCACACAGGGGCTGATCCAGTGCCAGCATTCCATATGGGTGCCAGTTCAAGTCCCAGCTGCTCCACTTCTGATCCAGCTCTCTGAAATGGCCTGGGAAAGCAGTAGAAGATGGTCCAAGTCCTTGGGCCCCTGAACCCGCATTAGAGACCCAGAAGAAGCTCCTGGCTCCTGCCTTCAGATCGGCTCAGCTCTGGCCATTGCAGACATCTGAGGAGTGAAACAGCAGATGGAAGACCTCTCTCTCTCTCTGCCTCTGCCTCTCTATAACTCTGCCTTTCAAATAAATAAAGAAATCTTTGAAAAAGCCAATTATATCACACATATGTGCAATGACTGCTCCCTAATCCTGTGTGTATGTGTGTGTGTACACATTCATGTACTTGTACACACACATCTACACGTGTACAATGTCCACATACAACATCACATGCAGAGCGGAGTCAACCTAAGCTCCGAACTGTAGAGGACGTGGCAGTCTTCAAATGCTGAAAAAAAATCTCTTTCTCTTCCCTCTTGTTCCATGAAAAACAAATATGTTGGACTCTTACCTACCCATGAGAAGGAGGAGAAGGTGGAGGAGGAGAATGAAGAACAGGTGTTACTTTGAGATCTTGCTTCAGTTTAGCCAGGCCGTGTCTGTGAAAACCCCAGAAAGGAGGCTGGAGAAGTTCAGGTGTTAATGGGTAAGGTACTGTGTTCTCAGTGTTATGATGGTGCCTATAAATTTATTGTCTCCATTCCTTTTTACATAAATATTTATGGAAGGTAGCATGATCTCTGTTTTACAAGTGAATAAACTAATATTGAAAAGTTATGAGGATCTAAGATTATACAGCTGAAAGGGCAAAATCATGACCCATCCCTAAGAGAGAGGTTTTGGTTTTTCTTACCTGAAGACTGTGACACTTTCAAGTGCAATCTATAAAGTTCCAGTAGCTAAGCTGAATTGCATGCCAGTGCCCATGCATTCCCACAATATGTGACAAGATCACTATGAAATTACACCTTTGTAGGCCGGCACCACGGCTCAATAGGCTAATCCTCTGCCTGTGGCGCTGGCACACTGGGTTCTAGTCCTGGTCAGGGCACCGGATTCTGTCCCGGTTGCTCCTCTTCCAGTCCAGCTCTCTGCTGTGGCCTGGGAGGGCCGTGGAGGATGGCCCAAGTGCTTGGGCCCTGCACCCCATGAGAGATCAGGATAAGCACCTGGCTTCTAGCTTCAGATCAGCGCAGTGCACCAGCCGCAGAGGCCATTGGAGGGTGAACCAACAGAAGAGGAAGACCTTTCTCTCTGTCTCTCTCTCACTGTCTAACTCTGCCTGTCAAAAAAAAAAAAAAAAAAACGAAAGAAAGAAAAGAAATTGCACCTTTGTGATGCTTTTATTTATTCATATTTGAATCACCCTGGATTAAAGACACTGAATAGCTTTGTAAAATCCCATCAACTATAATTTACCTTGCTTTTTGGATAATTCTGTTGTTCATTGTTTTATTATTCCAAAGACTGAGTTCTTAATTGGATCTGTCTTCACCATTGCTAGAGTCAATTAAAGGGAATGTTTCAGAGAAAACAGTTACCAATTAGAATGCAAAGGAACATAGACTATTTCTATGTGACAAATGACACAAATAAATTCTCTTCTAATTGTTCATAATCACAGTTTAGAGACCTCCAGAGGATGAAATCTCTGTGCATTTGGAATCCTCCAATCTCATTTGGGAGACCTGTGACTTTGATATCAATTCTAATTCATTGAAATGACTCCATTTGCATAGTGCTGTTTTAGTAAACAGGCAATTGGGGCACCCTGAAGAAAGATTTATTTTGCATAGTGACATAAAGGAAAAAGGTTAAGTTTCTCCAGAGATCCAGGATAATTAATTGTATGAGGTACAAGGGAGTCTACCACTGAATATTCATTCATTCACTTATAGTTCAACAAACTTATGGTAAATGCAGTTGAGATATTGTGTTATTGGAGAGTCCAGATAAAGAAAATGGATTTAATTTTGAACTGGAAGATAGTCAGAAGAAGTTGCCTGGGGAAGTTAATGCCTAATTTGAACACCAAAGAATTAAGAAGGAGACTTAAAACGGGAAAAGGCATTTCCTGCAATAGGAATACAAAGGACAAATGTAAAGAGAAGAGGAACAGCATGCCGCTGTGGATATAATGCCAGCCACTTGCTGGACTAAGTCTGCTGGACACCCAGGGCAGGCTGAAAATGTGCTCTTCATCATTTTGTTGGTTATAGGGAGAAAATAATTGTAATTCACAAACTATTTATATCTTTATCAAAATTACCTATTTATAAATAAAGAGGCAACATAATGTTTTAATTCAGGTAGACTCAACAATAATAAATGAAGGGAAGATATTCCAATAAAAAGAAATGTTGTGGGCAAAGACACAGAAATGGCCCTTTTCAACATGTTTTGGGATATTCTGATTGAACACGGATATCTGATGCAAATGCTCACACAGACTGGAATGCACATGAATATCTCATGATTTTGAGGTGAAATGTAGTTTCTCTGTCTAGAGGTCAATAGATGAATTGACGGTTGCTTACTGCTCTGAATCTTTTCCATTTGGTGCCAGCATTGTGGAGGGTTATACGTCTCAGGAGTGAGTAGGTGAATTCTTGCCAGTGTTATGAGGTCAGAAGCAAGGAACAGAGCTTTAAGACCCATCATATGGCTCTCCATCTGTTCTTTGTCTTTGCCTCTAGTAAAGAAATGTTCCAGATAAAGATTTTTTTTCATCCAAGTCTCTGAGTGAATGCGACCAATTAATCTGTAAGGATATTGCGTGCTGTGAAGTTACAAGAATGTATAAAAAGATTAATATACATTAAACTCTTAATATACATGTAAATGAGGTGTTAAACAGGAAATGGGTGAGGGTGAATGGGACATCTCACAATTTTTGGTTTTTAAATTTAAAACTATTCTGGGGGGAAGAAAGATGGCAGCTTAGAGAGCAACATGATTCGATGGGCTAAGCATAGACAGTGGGAAAAAATGTAGGAGGCACAAATTGGAGAGAAAACCACTTGGGAAGCCACACGGATAGCCCCACAAAAAGAGATAAAAGGTGTGAACCTGTAGTGAACCATACTGAGTAGTACAAACAGGAGCAGAACTGCTGTGGTGGAAAGTCAGAGTGGGCTACAGTTTGGAAACAGAGGTGAAGTTGGCTGTAGCAACTGTGGTGATAGAACTGGAGGGTGATAGAGCTGGAGGGAGAATGCAGTATGAGTCTTGACTGGATTTCTAGGGACTGGTGGTTGCTGACAGTTACACATGGACCCAGTGGAAATTAACAAAATTGATTCACCATTGGTACACTAACAAAAAAAAAAAAAGAAAGAAAAGACCTAAAGACCCAAATCAATTAAATTAGAGACAAAAAAGAAATGTAACAACAGACATAAGAGAAATGAAAAAGAATAATCAGGAATTACTACAAAGAGCTATATGCCAACAAATTAGGAGACCTAAAAGAAATGGACAGATTCCTAGAAACATACAGTCTACCAAAATTGAGTCATACAGATGCAGAGAACCTAAACAGACCAATAACCAAAATAGAAAATGAATCAGAAATAAATACGCTCCCAAGAAAGAAAAGCCCAAGACCACATGTCTTCACTGCTGAATTGTACCAGAAATTTAAAGAACTAACTCCAGTTCTGCTCAAGCTATTCAAAACAATTGACAGGAAAGGGACCCTCCCTAACTCCATTTATAAAGCCTTCATCACCTTAATATCTAAACCCAAAAAAGATGCAACAGGGAAAGATAACTATCAAACAATATCCCTAAGGAAGATAGATGCAAAAACCCTCGACAAAATATCAGCTAATATAATACAACACATCAAAAAGATCATTCACTTAGACCAAGTGGGATTTACCCTGGTATGCTGGGATGGTACAACATTTGCAAATCAATCAATGTGATACATCACATTAACAAATTGAAGAAAAAAAGCATATGATTATCAGAATAGATGCAGAAAAAGGATTTGATGCAATAGAACATCCTTTCATCATGAAAAACTCAAGCAAAATGGGTATGGAAGGAACATTCTTCAACATAATCAAAGCAATATGTGACAAACCCACAGCCAGCATCCTACTGAATGAGGAATACATGGAAGCATTCTCCCTAATGTCTGGAACCAGACAAGGATGCCCTCTCTCACCATTGCTCATCAATATAATCCTCAAATTTTAGCCAGAGCCATTAGTCAAGAAAAAGATATTAAAGGAATACAAATTAGAAAGGAGGAAATCAAACTATCCCTATTTTCAGATAAAATTATCCTCTATATAGGGGATCCAAAAGACTCCACTGAGAGAATATCAAAACATTTAAGAGTTTGGTAAAGTGGTAGGATACAAAATCAACACAGAAAAATCAATAACTTTTGTATACACAGACAATGTCATGGCTAAGAAAGAACTTTTAAGATCAGTCCCATTCACAATATCTCCAAAAAGAATCAAATACCTTGGAATAATTTTTTTTTAATTTTCAATTATCTTTATATACAGAAGATCAATTTAGTATATATTAAGTAAAGATTTCAACAGTTTGCACCCACACAGAAACACAAAGTGTAAAATACTGTTTGAGTATTAGTTATAGCATTAAATCACAATGTACAGCACATTTAGGACAGAGATCCTACATGAGGAGTAAGTGCACAGTGACTCCTGTTGTTGACTTAATGGAATAAATTTAACTAAGGATGTCAAAGATCTCTATGAAATAAATTACAAAATACTAAAGAAATAAATAAAACAAAACATTTAAAAATTGGAAAAATCTAAAATGTTTGTGGATTGGAATAATCGACATCATCCAACAAAAACAAAGCCGTAGGCATCACAATATTTGATTTCAAGACATACTACAGGGCAGTTATAATGCAAACAGCCTGGTGCTGGTACAAAAATAAACTTATAGATCAATAGAACAGAATAGAAATGCCAGAAATCAATCCAAGCATCCACAGCCAACTTATCATTGATAAAGGAGCTAAAATCAACCCGTGGATCAAGGACAGTCTCTTTAATAAATGGTGCTGGGAAAACTGGATCTTCACATGCAGAAGTATGAAACCAGACCCCTACCTCACACCTTACAAAAAATCTACTCAAAATGGATCAAAGACCTAAATATATGTCTCGATACTATCAAATCGTTGGAGAACATGGGAAAACTCTACAAGACATTGGCGCAGGCAAAAGCTTTTTGGCAAAGACCCTAAAGCTCAGAAAGTAAAAACCAAAATTAACAAATGGGATTATTTCAAGCTGAGAAGCTTCTGCACTGCAAAAGAAACACTTAGCAAAGTGAAGAGACAACCAACATAATGGGAGAAAATATTTGCAAACTACAGAACTGATAAAGGGTTCACATCCAGAATACATAAAGAGCTAAAGAAATTTAACAACAACAAAACAATCTAGTGAACAAATGGACAAAAAAATAAACAGATATTTTTTGAGAGAGGAAATTCAAATGGCCAACAGACACTTGTGAAAAAGCTCAGGATCATTAGCCATCAGGGAAATGCAAATCAAAACCACAATGAGGTTTCATCGCACTCTAGTTAGAGTGGCTCACATACAGAAATCAACAAACAACAAACGTTGGTGAGGAAATGAGGAAAAGGTACCCTGATCCACTGTTGGTGGGAATGTAAACTGGTGCAACCACCATGGAAGACAGTGTGGAGATACCCCAGAAATCTTTATACAGACCTCTCTTATGATCCAGCCATCCACTCCTGGGAATTTATCCAAACCAAAAGAAATCAGTATATGAAAGAGTTATCTGTACCCATATGTCCATTGTAGCACAATCACAATAGCAAAGATATGGTATCAAACCACATGTCCAACAACTGATGCCTGGATAAAGAAATTATGGTATATATACACTGTGGAGTACTACTCAACTGTAAAAAAAAGAAAAAAGAATACCTGAATTCATTATACTTCGTGAAATAAGCCAACCTAAAAAAGACAGATATAATATATTTCCCCTGATCTTAAGTAACTAATACAATACCTGAAATGTAATGTATTGGACTGAAACAGACATTTTGAGTTTCAGTGATTGTTTATAGCCTTTGTCTCTTCCATTGAGGAACAGTGCTTTGTTTAGTTTAGTTTTGCTTTCTTTTCTATTTCTTCATACTATTTGTTGAACTCCATTACTTAAAGTAGGGTTAACTATATGGTCATTAAGTATACTGAAAATAGATCATGGTAAAAATTAAAAATGGGGGAGCTGGTGCCATGGCACAGTAGGTTAATCCTCAGCCTGTGGCGCCGGCATCCCATATGGACGCCAGTTCTAGTCTCGGCTGCTCTACTTCCGGTCCAGCTCTCTGCAATAGCCTCAGAAAGCAGTAGATGATGGCCCAAGTCCTTAGACCCCTGCAACCACGAGGAAGTGCCAGGCTCCTGGCTTCAGATCAGCCATTGTGGCCATTTGGAGAGTGAGCCAGCAGATGGAAGACCTTTCTCTTTCTCTCCCTCTCACTGTCTGTAACTATATCTCTCAAATAAAATAAATAAAATCTAAAAAAAGTTAAGAATGGGAATCCGAGAGGGAGAGGGAGGGTTGGAGTGTGTGGGGGGGAGGAGAGTAGGGGAAGAAATCCCACTCTGTTCCTAAATCTGTATATTTGAAATATGTGAAACATATATAACTTAAATAATTAAAAAAAATCACTCTGAATTAAAATGTTTTTTTCAAAAAGTTAAGTTTCCTATTTTAAAAAATGCACACTTTAGGGGCAACAACTTTGTTGAGAAACTTCTGTACCTTTAACTGAACAAGAATCCCTCAGTTTCTTGTGAGTGGTGACAATGCCATCATTTGTATTCAGGAAATGTACTGCAAGAGGGAATGTCTACTCAGGGAGCTTGGGGAATACAAATAATAAAGAACCCATAGAAAACAGACTGTACCCATTGTAGCAGGAGACAGTAAATATGGAGCATTACAGAAAAGTTAAGCAACTTTTAGCTAACTTGTCAGAACCTACTGATCCCACTGAAGTCTCACACTCACCTGAAGTAGGAAGCAGAGTTCTGTGTTTTTGGAAAAATAAATTGAAGTGCATGTCAGCTGTAGCTTCCCAATTTGTAAAGTGATGTTAGAAATCACAAACTTTTCTGCAAATTATTGATATTGAATCATATATTCTATGTAGCAAGTTGGAATGAGTGTGGTGAAGCACCTTTTGTCAGAAGTGACTATGATGGGGACAGCAGAAAAGAGAGCAGGACCAGAGTGGGAGCTGCTGAGCCACAGACTATGTTGTCCATCTGCCCACTGGTCCCCTGATCCAGTCTGTCATCACCACATCAGGAGAGTCTTCCTCACTTTCAGGGTTTTTTTCTTTCATCTTCTGGATCACCTCCTTTCTTATTATTTAGTTGAGAATATAAAAATTGTACAGAAAATATGTTTACTCTCCAGTCCAAGGCAAGGGTATTTGTCAAAATCTCACATAGCTTATGTTAAAAATATTAGCACATTGCTTAATTTATAATATATTTCTAGATGGGTCTCTTTTCCCTTCAATGTCTTCTTGAAGAAAACTTTTTTGTAAAAGCCATTGTTAATTATAAGCCAGATATAAATATACAAGTGTAAAGAGCACAATATGTAACTGTTTATATTTATCAATAAATAACCAATTGATACGTATATCCATACATTTTCAATCATCTATTGAACTAGGAGATTTGTGGGGCTACAGATGGCCTCTGTCATCTGAAAATGAGTATTTTGTTTAAAAGTTTGGTTATCTGTATTCCTGTTTTCGTACTGTGTTATTAACTCAGAACTCATTGGTGAGTGATGGAATCAATTTAGGGTACTCACCAAACTAGACATACAAACCTGTGGAACAGAATAGAGAATACTGAAGTTCAACATATGTTAAAAGAGGAAATACATTTTATAAAACTCTTGCTTTAGTTTTATATGCCTATTAATGTAATAAGTGCTTGACCAAAAGTATTTAAAGGCCTGTATACTATGATGGGAACAATATGTTTTCTGAACTAAACAAATGATTTAAACAATTGAATCTCTGTATATGCCTTGTGAGTATAGACCATTATTTAAATCTTCTTGAGATGATTCTTCACAAATAAAATATAAACAATGCAAAGTCATCATAAAGGACTGTACAAAAAATAAAGTGAGAACATGTTTGAAAAGTACCTGGAAAACCCTCCAGCAAATAGGAGATAAATTGTGGCCATTATGATGACTTTAATTATAATTACCAAATTACACTGAGCATACATCTAGAATCAAAATATTGTGATGGGTGAAACAAGGTTCTCTAGGTACCAGCTTTAGAGACCTCTTGCATGCAAAAGATCCTCAGCCCCACATTTGCACTAGCCTCTGCTATAGGGAGCTGTTGGGCAAGACCTGGAGCAACTGTGCCATAGCCTTTCACTCTTACCCTGTGTTATCTCAGATGTTATAGCCTGTAGGAACCAAAAGACATGGGAATTAATCCACATAGGTCCAATCCTGAATACTGTGGCCTGGGAACTGAGACATAATTTGTGGGAAATCAGAGCATGCTACCCCAAATATAGTTCATTGACCATCAAGAAAGCTGTGGAAGCAGGAAGGTCAGTCTCACCTCCCCAAACCTTTCTCTATGAACATGGCCAGAAATGAATTCTCTGATCCATTGCCTCTGAAAGTAAATCTAAGATTTTTGTTCCAGAGGCTTCTGCCCCATGCTTGTGGGAAGAAATGCTACACAGAGAGACTAAGAAGAATCTGAATAAATAGGCCTTGCTGCATTCCTCCAGTTTGTTACCATTTGACCATGCTCTGTTTTTGTCCAATAACATTTCTACACTAAACAACAGCCGTATTTCATCTGATCTAAGCTTAAAAATACAGCTTTACCTGCGTTGTCCCATGTCTGAAGGTTCTCACATCATGTAAAACTTTATTAATTTTTTCCTCTTATTAATCTGTCTGCTGTTTCAGGGGAATCAGCCATGGACCTTGCAATGGGTAAGAATATTAATTTTTTCAACCGACAAACTGATTTTCCCTCTTATGCTATAGGTGGTTAGTTCCAAGAATCAGGTCCTAGGTTTCCTCAGAAGCTCTACACAATTCAGCTTCAATCATCTGCAGCTGTTTTCATCCACCTGCAGCTGTAGACAGCTGGACAATGCAACTTTGCTTTAGTTTTACCCTCTTTCCTTCCCTTCCCTGACCCTTGGAGGGAGGCAAAGGTGGTACCTTCCCTCACCCATCACAAGGGTCAGAGTTGACACTCTTATAGAAAATGACAGATTAACAAGAGAAAAGCACAACATGACATGGGAGACTTTGGAAATGAACACCCAAGAAAAACTGAGGTTTTTTTTTTCAACTTTTATTTAATAAATATAAATTTCGAAAGTACAACTTTTGAAGTATAGCAGCTTTCTCCCCCCCATAACCTCCCTCCCACCCACAACCATCCCATCTCTCACTCCCTCTCCCATCCCATTCTTCATCAAGATTCATTTTCTATTATCTTTATATACAGAAGGTCAACTTAGTATATACTAAGTAAAGAGTTCAACAGTTTGTACCCACACAGAAACACAAAGTGTAAAGTACAGTTTGAGTGCTAGTTATACCATTAATTCACATAGTACAACACATTAAGGACAGAGATCCTACATGGGGAGTAAGTGCACAGTGACTTCTGTTGTTGATTTAACAATCGACACTCTTATTTATGACGTCAGTAATCACCCGAGGCTCTTGTCATGAGCTTCCAAGGCTATGGAAACCTCTTGAGTTCATCAACTCAAGGCCACATGAGGTATTTTTTATGCTATGCCTGAGGAAATAAGTAAATAAATTTGAAGAAGTGTGACTGGACCAAAATAGTACAACCTAATGTGAATAAATTGAGGGGCTTCTCAGCAAGGCCTTCCTTTTAATTGAGATGTTTCTCAATCTCTCTGTGTAACCTCCTTTTCCTCAGAGTTTGGGACTGGGCCCTTCTGCATGAGGTCTTAGGATCTACTTTCAGGGGAGGTAAGTCAAAGAGTAACCTTTCTAGGATTTATGACTTCCATTAAGGGAGAGGAGTTCCAGTTTCAAAGACCTAAGTGGGAGCTAGGAATTCATGAGACAGTTTGAAAGGAAGAAGGAGGGAAGAAGGATTGCAGGAAAGGCCAATGATTCCTTGCATCTGAGGCCATTTCAATTTCCTTAATTCAGTGTTCATCCCAAGGTTCTATTCCTCATGGTATCTTGTTCTGAGGTCCAAACCCTCACTCCTCTTCCCGGAAGTCACTTGCCAAATAACTTTCAGATAAGCTGTAGTCCCAGGATCTACAATCTTCGATCTGCTTCATTCGTAGCCATTCCCATCTTCCCACTGCTAGAACTGATCCTTAATAATCAGTGAAGATCAACCCCAGAGAGCTAACCTCATAACAACATTGTGATACACTTAGAATACTGTAGTCTAATATTTCCAGTCTATAATATGTTTTGTGAAGGATGTAGAGAGCAGAGAAAGTAAAGATGTCTTTAACCTTATTGACTTGCTTTTTAGGGAGATTAAAATCACTGCTTTTTAGAGAGATGGAAAAACTGCTGGCAGAAAAATAGCTATCAAAAAGGATTTTGAATGTCAAGGCAACCGGGACTCCCTCCCATAAAGAGCATTATTCTAGGACTGGGCATGCATTTGCCTTCGTTGTAAAGACAAGGCTGTATTTCTGCTCTGCAGAGTAAATGGCATATGCAAATCCTGTCTGATACTCTCTTTTTTTCTGAAACCTGCTTATTATCTTTTTATGATTGTCTCTGTAAATTGATTAGAGACAAATTTGTTTGTTTATACCCCAAATAAGACAAAAGAGACTTGTAATCATATTTAACTGCAGGCCTACAACTTCTGCCCCAGAGAATATCATACAAAGACAGAAGCACCTCCTCCTCCTTTGGACCTGAAAGCTGTGCTTCAGGCAGCTGGAGAAAGCTCTGTTGTGCACACCCCACCGACCATCAGATGAGCCCTAGGATTTAGATTCCCACTTTCAGGCTGAGGGTGAGGGTCAAAAGCTGCACAGTAATTGATGCATTAGAGATGTATTTGATAAGGAATTAATAACATGTGAAATAATCTAACTAATTTTGGAAACTCCCTGTCTCATTGTGATTAAAATAATCAAGCTGCATTCTGACCCAGGATTGGAGATAGCCTAAATTGGAACAACACAGTGAGGTAAAGCACTATAATTTCTACTTAAGAAAATGGAGAAATTGAATTTTAAAGAATAAAACTATTACTAAGGTCACATAATATGTGGGTCCAGAACTTGACTTCCTACCCATGCTATTTGACTATTCGACTCTGTGCTATCCCATCCCATCTGTGTGGAATGCTTTTTTATGTGCTGGGATCTCTACTGTGAGTTTCCGTAAGTCTCCATTTTATTAGGGTCAGAATATTCACAACTCCTGAATTTGGACAGATACTTTATCACCAGCTCATTGAGATTTTTCAGCTTCTCAGTAGGTGTGGCCAGAGTCCAGGTTCTTACAAGAGAATGTGAGCAGAAGTAATTTGTGCAACTTTTGCATCAATTTCTTAAGAAAAAATTGCTTGGTTTCCCCCCTCTCTTTCCCCAACATAGCATCACAGAGCTCAGGTCAATTATGTGGATGAAACAATGTCACAGGATAGGGCAGAGTCCACACACAAGGATCCAGAGTCCTTGGATGATCTTGTGGAACAGAGCCCTAACTCACTCTCACCACCATTCTACTGTGTCTTGACTTAATCACTCAATTTTGGGTTTTCTGCATTGGTGTAACTTAGCATGCAACCTGAACAATGAAACTTCAAAGATCTTTGTACACATCTGAAAGAAATACTGGAGTCAAAGAGAAAAAAAATTGCCAAGACTCATATTACCAGTAAGCAGCAGCACTAGGATTTTAACTAAAACATCCTTTGATTTTTAGAGCTTTTTCATCAAATATCAAACTGTGCAATTGACATAAAAGTGCTTCTCAAAGTTTAGCAAACATTAAATCCACATAGAAAGATGATTACAACCTATCTTCCTGGGTTCATCCCCTAGAGATTTGGGCCAACCCTAAGGATTTGTGGTTGTTACAAGCTCCCATATGTTTCAAAGATGGTCTATGTGGGGACTACATTTTGAGTAGCATCAACAGCTCACTCCTTGCACAGAGAAGGTAGACAGAAAAACATGTGGGAGATAGGACTTCAGTTAGAACAATGAAGTCTTTTAAGTTAAGACAATCCCAGGACATGTCTGAAATTAAAGGGATAAAGAACTAGATAATGATTGTAGTAATAACAATGATAAAATCCAGCATCAATTTGTGGCCTTGGTTCTCCTTTTGGTCACAACAACTAGGCTCAAGCACTAATGTAGAGAATATTTTGATTCAAGTCAAGGCCAGAATTCACTTAGTAATGATTTGTCTTGTGTGATAATTTGAAGTGTTCTGGTTAAGCAACCATTAAGTAACTAACTATTAAGATACTCAAGACCTCAGCCAATGCAAGAAATCATTAAGTTTAAGGAGAAATTGTGCGATACATGTATTGAAATGAAGTAATTAATATGTGTTCTAAGCTGGCTTGATGATAAATGGGTATGTAGCAGTATTTCCTGCAAAGTGTTACAACTACTTAAGTGGCCACCATAGCAATTTGCATGCTGGGTTCAATCAGCATTCATCACCCAAAATCATTATCCTAGTAGACTCATCTGAGACCCAGATCAGAAACTGAAGATAACTCTAAATAGATGTGATTTTATCCTAGAAAGCCAAAACACTTGTTAATGTTAAAGTTTAATCTGGGGATCTGGATAGAGCAATCTTTCCATGTAGAAACTTACATATTAGTCCTAGTTGTCTTAGCCAGGAATAGTATCTGGGTGTCCATTACCATTTCTGTAAGAAGTTAAGTAATTTCTTATCTTACAAGTTTATTAATTGGGTTGCATTACAAAGTACATGTAAATTCTTTATAAATTGATTTATTATCCCCATCTCTCCTCTCTGAAAAAGAAGATTTCAATTAATATCTCTTATTCTATGGTGAAAACAAATCAAGAAAGTGTTGTTAAGGGAGAGTCTTTACAGAAACTCACCTTATGTAACTTTTCCCACTTTATTTATTTATTTTTTAAAGATTTATTTACTTATTTGAAAGGTAGTTACAGAGAGCCAGAGGTGGGGAGAGAGAGAAAGAGAGAGAGAGGGAAAGAGAGGTCTTCCATCCACTGGTTCACTCCCCAAATGGCCACAACAGCTAGAGCTATGCTGATCTGAAGCCAGGAGCTAGGAGCTTCTTCCGGGTCTCCCACATGGATGCAGGGGCCCAAGGACTTGGGCCATCTTCTGCTGCTTTCCCAGGCCATAGCAGAGAACTGGATGGGAAGTAGAACAGCCAGGACACGAACCAGCACCATATGGGATGATGACACTGTAGGCAGCATGTTTACCTGCTATGCCACAGCACTGGTCCCTCTCTACTTTGTTCTTTCTAACTGATGTCATGAGGCCACTCCTTAGGAAGAGTTCTGTGAGTCTGCACTATTTCTTAGAAATAAACTCTCCATTCTATACTTATCCATACTTAACTCTGATGTCTTTTAGCATACACTTAAAAGTTGGTCAGCTCATTCATACCTGTCACAAAATATGTTAGTTTGCTGTTGCAGTTGCAAATTGCCACAAATTTAGGGGCTTACAGTATTACCCCACAGTTGTGTAGATCACAAATTCTGGATCAGCCCAGCTGTTTTTTCTGCTCCAGGATCCACAAGGCTGCAATCCAAGTATTGAGAGGACTTTGTTACTTTATGGAATATCTAGGAGAGAACTCAATTTCAAGGTCATTCAGGTTATTGGGAAAATTAAGTTTCATGTGTTTTAGGACTGTGCTTCCCATTTCTTTCAAGGCCAGGAGTGATTCTTAGCTTCTAGAAATTACCAGCTTAGCATATGGTCTCCTTCAACACAACAATAGTGGGCTGATTCCTTTTCATTCTTCAAATCTTTCTGCCTCATCTCTCTTCGATCTTCTTTTGCCATTCTTCTCTGATTACAGTAGGGGAAATTTTTCTCCTTTAAAGGGCTCAAGTGGTTACATTGGACCCACCCAGGTAATACTGGAAAGTCTCACTATTTTAAGACCCATAGTTTTAATTACATCTGCCAAGTGTATCCACAACAATTGCTAGATTAATGTTTGATTATATAAACAGAGGACAGAATCTTGGGGGTGGAGCAGAATCTTTCAAATTTATCTACTACAAGGCTTCTGTTGTTATTTTCACCTGGTTTTCTATCAGTTCCCTCTGTGAAATCACCTAAAAGATCTAATAGCAGTTTGTTGTACCCTATTTCTTCAAAAAGATGACTCTATATTGATATGAAGGAGTAGGAGAGAAATAATTATTTTTCAAGTCCCTATTTTGGCTTGTGGTATTTGGAGCATTAAAATCATCCACACTTCCTCCCTTCATCTGTAAAATGGAATTCAAAGAAGGAAAATTTGCCATTTCCTACAACATGGATGAACCCTAGGAGCATTATGCTAAGTGAAATTAGCCAGCACAGAAAAACAAGTACCATATGGCTGTTGTTAAAAGGAAACCCAATATATTTGAACTCAGAAGCAAAGATAGAATGCAGGTGTCCAAAGGTTGAGGGAGTATTGAATGGGGAGGTTTTGATCAAAGGGCCCAAATTGTCAGACAGGAAAAAACCCAGTTTTTAGCTATATTGCACAGCATGGAAACTATAGCTAATAATAATATACATTTTTAGATTTTGAAATTGATCTTTTCAAATGTCCTCAGACACAAAAATGTGTTTGAGGTGAGGGATATGTTAGCATCACTTTTTACCTATAAATATATAATGTGTCAATTTATAATAAAATTTTAAAAATTTAAACAATACCTATCTCTTGGGAATTTCCAGATAAGAATAAAGATAAGAATATGGTCAAATATACTATTTGTAAATCACAGTATTTTTGTACCTATTTAGAATAATTTGATATAAACAGCCTATGAGATCATGGGAGCATATAAATGCAATAATAACTATAACGTGATCAAGGATTAACCCTCAGAATTTCCTTTCCACTCACTCGTTGATACATACCCACAACAGAAATATATATCCCCAAATTCCTGAGTTTGAGTGTTTCTTTGATCTTCCAATACAATCCCATCAAGGTTGCATGTACCAATGCCATCTTTGTTCTCTGAATGAATTGAACAATTGTCTCTACCTTGTCACAAGAGTGATCTGTAATAAGTTTTGGTTAAGGCACAATGATTTCATTCCCCTCAAAATATATGGGCATTTCTGTTGCCTGTAACACAACAAATACAGTATAAAGAAATCTTACATTCTGCAAAATCAGGTACTAAAATAATAGGACAACAGGAAATCTAGGAGTGAGGCAGAGCACTCATGATTTATGTAACATTTCTAGAGAAGAACTAGCAAAATAATGTTAAAAATTTTAATAATCTCATGAGCAGAGATAAAATACCATGTTCAATTTCTAACAAGCAAAGAAATCCTGCTGTTAAATACAAGACTTTAGCTTTCAATAACAAAGGTAACTTGATGAAAGCATGCTTAATTGAAGGAAGAGACTACTGAGTTTGAGATAAGGACCAAGCAAACACAAATCAGAGGTAATGAGAAGTACATACTTTTAACATAGACTTTGTGGCAGAAACAAAAGGTACAGCTATCAGTTATCTATTGTTACACATCACATCACTCCCAAATTGTAGAATCTCAAGACACAATCAATTATTTCTTTTTTTATTTTTATTTTAATTTTTTAAAATTTTATTTAAGGTATACAAGTTTCATGTCTTTCATATCTACAAATTTAGAAAGATGATTATACTTTCCATCGTACTCCTTCTCCAGCCCATGTTCCAACCCTCTTCCTCCTCCCTATCTTATTCCAATTCTTAATTTTTACAAAGATCTATTTTCAGTATTCTTTATACTCATAAGGATAATCCTACACTAAATAGAGTTCAACAGAGTATAAAGAAAAAAACACTCTTCCTCAAAGTAGAGATAAGGTCTATAAAATCATAAAATAACAAAATGTCCATTTCACCCCAATACATTGCATTTTATATAGTGCATTAGTTACACCAGATAGGGAAAACATATATCTATCTTTTTTGGGACTGGCTTATTTCACTAAGTATAATGGTTTCCAGTTGATTCCATTTTGTTGCAAAAGAAAGTATGTCATTGTTTTTATGAAGCTGAGTACCACTCCATAGTGTGTGTGTGGGGTGTGTGTGTGTATATATATATATATATATATATATATATATATATATATATCATAGTTTTTGTATCTAGTCAAGAGGTGATGTACATTTGGGTTGATTCCATATCTTAGCTAGTATGACTTAGCTGTTATAAAAATGAGGGTACACATCACTCTTTCATATGCTGATGTCTTTTCATTTGGGAAATTCCAAGGAGTGGGATTGCTAGGTCATATGGTGGGTCTATATTCAGATTCCTAAGTATCTACATACTGTATTCCATAGTGACTGGACCCGATTACATTGCCACCACCAGTGGATTAGGGTACCTTTACCAAACATCATTGCCAACATTTGTTGTTTGTTGATATTTGATGAGAGGCTTTCTAACTGGGTTGAGATGAAACCTCATTGTGATTTGTATTTCCCTGATGTCTAATGATTCTGGGAAATTTTTCAAGTGTCTGTTGGTCATTTGAATTTCCTCTCTTGAAAAATGCCATTCAAGCCCTTTGCCCAGTTCTTAATTGGATTGTTTATTTGTTTGTTGTTGAATTTCTTGAGCTCCTTATAGATTCTGAGTATTAATCTTTTATCAGTTACATAGTTTACAAATATTTCAGTTGCCTCTTCACTTTGCTGAGTATTTCCACAGTACAGAAACTTTTCAGCTTGATATAATCCAATGTGTGAGTTTTGGCTTTGATTTCCTGTGCTTCTAGGGTCTTTTTCAAGAACTCTTTGCCTATACCAATGTCTTGTAGAATTTCTCCAATGTTCTCTGGTAATTTGATGGTATCATGTCATAGATCTTTAATGCATTTTGAGTGGATTTTCATGTAGGTTGATAGGTAGGGGTGTTGTTTCATGTGAAGATCTAGTTTTCCCAGCACAGTTTGGTGAACAGATTGTCCTTGTTTGAGGACCTTTCTATTTAGCTCCTTTGTCAAAGATAATTTGATTCTAGATGTGTGGATTGATTTCCGGAGTTTCTATTCTGTTTCATTGGTCTTCACATCTGTTTTTGTGTCAGTACCAGGCTGTTTTGATGATAACTTTCCTGTAGTATGTCTTAAAAATTCTTATTGTGATGCCTCTCTGTTTTTGTTACATAAGAGTGCTTCAGCTATTTGTGATCTCTTGTGTTTCCATATTAATTTTGACATCATTTTTTGAAGATATGAGAATGTCCTTGGTATTTTGATTGAGATTGCATTGAATCTGTAAACTGCTTCTGGTGGTATGAACATTTTGATGATGTTCCAATCCGTGAACATGGAAGATTTTTCCATTTCTTTGTATCGTCCACAATTTCTTTTCTCTCTAAGATTTATTTATTTATTTGAAAGACAGAGTTACAAAGAGGCAGAGGCAGAGAAAAAGAGAGAGATCTTCTATCCACTGGATCCCTCCCCAAATGGCCATAACAGGTAGTGCTGGACCGATCCAAAGCCAGGAGGCCAGGAGCTTCTTCCAGGTCTCCCACACGGGTACAGGGGCCTAAGCACTTGGACCATCTTCTTTCTTTAATGTTTTGTAGAGATCTTTGACGTCTTTGGTTAAATTTATTCTAAGGAATTTAATATTTTTGTAGATATTATGAATGAGATTCATCTTATAAGTTCAGATTCAGCCATGGCATTACCTTTGTATACAAAGGCTATTGAGTTTTGTATGTTAATTTTATATCCTGCCACTTTAACAAACTCTTTATGCGTTCCAGTGATCTACTAGTGTATTCTTTTGGTTCCCCTGTATCGTGTCATCTGCAAATAGGGATAGTTTGACTTCCAGCTTCCCAATTTGTATCCTTTTGATTTCTTTTTCTCTTTCTTTTTTTAAAAAGATTTTATTTATTCATTTGAGGGGTAGAGTTACAGACAGTGAGAGGAAGACACAGAGAGAAAGGTCCTCCCTCCATGGGTTCACTCCCCAAATGGCTTCAATGGCTAGAGCTGCGCTGATCAAAAGCCAGGAGCCAGGAGTTTTCTCCCAGTCTCCCAAGTGGGTACACGGGCCCAAGCACTTGGGCCATCTTCCACTGCTTTCCCAGGCCATTGCAGATAGCTAGATTGGAAAAAGAGCAGCTGGGATTAGAACTGGCGCCCATATGGGATGCTGGCACCACAGGAGAAGGATTAACCCACTGTGCCATGGCACCGATCCCTGAATTTTTTAATTTTATTTAATAAATATAAATTTCCAAAGTACAACTTTTGGATTATAGAGGCTTTTCCCCCCATAACCTCCCTCCCACCCACAACCATCCCATCTCTCACTCCCTCTCCCATCCCATTTTTCATCAAGATTCATTTTCAATTATCTTTATATACTGAAGATCTACTTGGTATATACTAAGTAAAGAGTTCAACAGTTTGCACCCACACTGAAACACAAAGTAAAAAGTACTGTTTGACTACTAGTTTTACCATTAATTCACATAGTACAACACATTAAGGACAGAGATCCTACATGGGGAGTAAGTGCACAGTGACTCCTGTTGTTGATTTAACAATTGACACTTTAACTTATGACATCAGTAGTCACCCAAAGCTGCCAAGGTTATGAAAGCCTCTTGAGTTCATAAACTCCGACCTTATTTAGACAAGGCCATGGAAGTTCTCTCCTCCCTTCAGAGAAAGGTACCTCCTTTTTTGATGGCCCATTCTTTCCACTGGGATCTCACTCACAGAGATCTTTCATGTAGGTCATTTTTTTTTTTTTTTTGGCATAGTGTCTTGGGTTTCCATGCCTTGGAAACTCTCATGGGCTTTTTAGCGGGATCTGAATGCCTTAAGGGCTGATTCTGAGGCTGCCTGGTATATTAATCTGGGTTGGCATTTTTTTTCTCTTAAGACTTGGGCTATGTCTCACCATTCTTTCCTAGTCTGTAGGGTTTCTGATGAGAAGTCTACTGTCAGTCTAATTGGAGATCCTCTGGAAGTAATCTGGCATTTCTTCTGTGCACATTTTAGAATTTTATTTTTTTAACTTTTATTTAATGAATATAAATTTTCTTTATGTTTTACTGTGAAAAGTTTGACTACATCGTGTCTTGGAGAAAACCTTTTCTGATCCTGTCTGGGAGAAGTTCTATGTGCTTCCTGTTCTTGAACGTCCCTTTCTTTATACAAATTGGTGAAGTTTTCTGTAATTTTTTCACTAAATAGGCTTTCTAATCCATTTTCTTTTTCTATTCCTTCAGGAACTCCTAAGATCTGTTAAATTGGGTTATTTGATAGTAGCCCATAAATCTCTACCACTGTTTTTAATTTTTCTAATTTCTTCTTCTGCTGCTGCTTTTTTTTTTTTTGTACTGACTGAAAAATTTCCAAAGATTAGTCTTCTAACTTGAATACCCTTGCTTCTGCTTCACAAAGTTTGCTGCCAAGGCTTTCCACAACATATGTTTTTTCTTAATTATTGAATTCTTTATTCCTAAAATTTCATTTTGATTTCTCTTTAGAAATATCAATTTCATGTAAAAAATTTTCATTCATGTCATGTATGGATTTCTTTAATTCATGGGTTTGCTTCTAATTACTTCTGAGCAATCCTACAATTAATCTTTTGGTTTGCTAAAAAGATTTATATATTTATTTATTTATTTGGAAATCAGAGTTACACAGAAAAGAGAAGCAAGAGAGAGAGAGAGAGAGAGAGGGAGAGAGAGAGGTCTTCCATCTGCTGATTCACTCCTCAGATGGCTGCAATGGCTGGTGCTGCACCAATCCAAAGCCAGAAGCCAGGAGCTTCTTCCAGATCTCCCACATGGGTGCAAGGGCCAAAGGACTTGGGCCATCTTCTACTGCTTTCCCAGGCCATAGCAGAGAGCTGGATCAGAAGTGGAGCAATCAGGACTCGAACTGGTGCCCATATGGGATGCTGGCACTGCAGGTGGCAGCTTTACCTGCTGCGCCACAGCACCAGCCCCATGATTAATCTTTTGAATTCCATTTCAGGTATTTCATCAATTTCTTCATCTTCACATTCTAATATTGGAGTGTTGTATTACTCTGGGGGTATCATGTTGTCTTCCTTATTTTTGTTACTTGAATTTCTACATTTATTTTTAGACAATTGTGAAGATACATGTTGGTTTTTCCTCTGATGGCTTTTGTTCACGGACTATGACTCTGTGGTTTAGTGGAATGTCTGCACTTTCAGTGAACACTCAGAGTTATGTGCTGGGGGTGGCTGGTTATCCAGGTGTCACCCATGTTAGGTGTGCTAGATATTCTCTTGTTAATAGAGGGTGGGTATGGTCACCTCTGTTGGTGTGGTCACACCTTCACTTTCTCTCTTCCAAGATCATGAATGTCTAGGCCTTAGCCCTCAGTGAGTACAATAGTCATCTACTCATCTACACAGCTGTATGAACACAATAAAGGATCTATGCAGTCCTCACTATGAGCATGTATCCCTCTGCAATGACGCACACCAGGTTATCCGAGAGCATGTTGGACCCCACATAGTACTTTCCCAGAGACCCAGCTACACCCTGCATCCTGTCATGCAGTCAGAGACCCCACAGTCTCGTACACAAGGCTCCCACAGTCACAGGGTACAGATGATTTGCTCTGCCCCACTAACTTGTCTGGTCCACAGAGAGGCAGACGTTTGCAGAGCAACCTGCCTGTGGGTGCCCACCTAGGCATTTTGAGCTCTGAAGCCTATGGCATGGTGGGAGGCTGGCAGTTCCTCACAGTCATATGTGGGTGCCCAGCCCCTGTCAGTCTTCCTAGCCAGATTGAAAGTCAGTGGGGAACATGGGTTTTTCCCCCTGCTAGAATTTCTGGTCACAGGTGTACACTAGAGCCACTGGGTGAATGTCGCCTTCTCCCAGCTGGTTGCCCCAGAGCTGCTGCTGCCAGAATACTGAGAAGATGGAGTCTTGTCTCAGCAGTTGCTGTGCACACACACAAGGGCTTCTGTGGCTTCTGCTTATGACACAAATGGTCCCTGCCCTCTCTCAGCTGGTTGCTGGCCACTGTTGGGGGTGGGGAGGAGATGGGGTGAGAGAATGGTACCTCCTTTTTTTACTAGTTTTGTGGTACCCTCTCCCCTTAGGGCTCCAGGCTGGACTCACAGCATACTCTCCCTCTGGCTATTTCAGTGGTGGGGGCTGAAGTTTGCTCTCCCCTCAGTCTCCAAAGCTGGTGCCTTCTCTACTCTCAGCTGTTGGAGTCATGTGTTGTGTCCATGTTTGTGCTGCACATCTGTACCTTGCACCAGGTCCACAGTGTCTCTTCCTTCAATAGAATTCCCACTGCAGTTTTCTAACTCTCCCCTGAGAATGTACTTCCTCCGCATTTTTGTAAGTGCTTATCTTTAGCCTAGCTCAATATTGCCTCTTCCAGAATATTGGAATTCCCACAATCATTTATTTTTAGTGTGTCTTCAGGTCAGCTGTGGGGTTTTCCTGACCTCTGACCTTGTCTGGACTTGACTGATCTCTGCTGAACTCTTGCATAAGTGATCAGTTGGGCAGCCAGTGGTAGCCTGGCTAATCTAGCAAGAATTCAGATGAGATATTTATTTTTTAAAATAAAGATTTATTTATTTATTTGAAAGGTGGAGTTACAGAAAGAGAAAGAGACACATACAGAAAGATCTTCCATATGATAGTTTACTTCCAATATGGCCACAATGACCAGGCAGGGCCAAGCTGAAGCCAAAAGCCAGGAGCTTTTTCCTGATTTCTCTCCTGGGTATAGGGGTCCAAGGATTTGGGCTAGCCATTGATGCTTTCCCAGGTGCATTAACAGAGAACTGGATCAGAAGTAGAACAGCCAGGACCCAAACCAGTACCCATATGGAATGCCTGTGCTACAGGTTATAGATTTAACCCCCTGCATCACAGCACCACCCCTGAGATGAGATCTTTAATTCAGGTGATTTTTTTTGTTTCTCTGCAGGAGCTTATCATATGATGGTCACATTGTTCCAAGAGAATAATAGAATTGTGCAAGGTATCTTGGGGCCTAGATTTGGATCTGGCACACCATTATTTCTGCCACCACTGATGGTCCAAGATAAATCACAAAGCTATGCAAGATCCAAGGGGTGTGGTTACAGACCATTCATGATGTCTGACATTACAAAGTACAAAACAACTTTGCACAAGATCTGGATACAGGATCAGAAGTGATGGAGGATGGGTTCCTTTGCAACCAATATATCATTGAGAAATAGGTCCTGTGTATTTTATTGTATTCCTACTCCTTGTGGGTTCTACTGTGGCCACTTGGTGGTATAAAATACTAACAGGCTATGTGAAAAATATTACTTATGTAAAGAATATTTCTTCCACATCTTCCTGGCATCATTTCTCTGTTTACAATAACACATGGACTAATTCAGATTATAAAAACGTATGTTGTGGCAGAATATTTATAAAGGATTTATATATTATAAATTTCCAAATGATTTATTTTTTCTAAAAATCTCCATGGAAGCTTGAAGATCTTCCTATATTAACAGATTTCCCTGTCACTTGCATTTCAATGTTTTATTGGCTTAGAAACAAATAGGTGAAGTTACATTTGGAGCCAATATTTCTTTGTTGCATGTAATTATACTGAATATGTAGAATATTTAGCAGCATCCCTGTCTCTACCACTACCACCCACCACCTACCTCCTGCCCCAGCTTGTAACAATCAAAAAGCCAGTGTCCCCTGGGAGGGGGTACAATCATCCCAGTTGAGAGCCACCAGAGTAGAGGGTCCAAGGTGCATAGTACCCAATACCTGTTGTATCTATGCCACAGCTATTAGTCAATTTCAAGATTTCATGTCAACATCATCTGTTGATGTTTCATGATAAAGATAATAGATGATAACTGTGCTTGAGAAGCTGAGGATGATAATTCTCCACTCTGGATATTGCCTTGCATGTAAAAGGAATGCCTTTGATTCCCTTGGTCTTTCCCCACACAATTGCTCTTCAACAGTGATTGAATTGGAGAGGAGGACTGATCATGTGTCCCAAGATCCCCCACTTATATTTCCCTTAAAAGAAAACTGTTTGTATTCTGATTCATTCCTTCACCACACTTTTCAAGGTTTATGGGGTCAGATTCTACCACTGTGGAGCAGGATGGAGGTAGAGAATGTAATGTAAAGGACTGTTATAATCTAGGACACTGGCCAGGAAAATTGGGTTATAGAAAGTGAAATTTGGTTTTGGGGAAAATACTTGCAAACTACCTGAACAATTTTAAAAATTATTTTTTAATTAATAATCAATAATTGTAATATACTTACAGGGTAAAGTGTGATCATTTGATACATGTATATAATGAACATATCAAGATAATTAGCATATCCATCTCTTTAAGCATTTTTCATTTCTTTGTGTTGGGAAGCTGTGAACTCATCTTTCATTTCTACATAGAATACATAAGAAATTGTAAACTGTAGTCAGCTACTGTTCTGTAGAACATGAAAACTTGTTCCTCTGTCTAACTATGTTGGTTCTTATTATCCAGCATTCCTCTATGCCCTTCCATGCTGCACTTCCTAACATCTAGTAGTCGTTACTCTACATTCTTTTTCTGAGATCAACCTTTTTATCTTCTACATAAGAGAGAAGTCATGCAGTATTTGCCTTTCTGTGCCTAGCATACTTATTTTACTTAAATGTTTCCCAATTCCATCCATTTTTCACAAATGATACAATTTCTTCCTTTTATGACTAGATAATATTTGTGTATGTGTATGTGTGTGTGTGTTTACCACATTATTTTTATTCATTCAACCACTGATGGATACCTCAGCTGATTTTGTATCTTGGTTACTATAAATAGTGCTGCAATGAACTGAGAATGCGGGTACTTGGGCATTTTGATATGCCCAAAGTACATGACTTAATGGGCTACAGAGATGAATGCAGCTGATTTTTATAGTTGTTTGTCTAACTTTTAATTGCTTTAACCAGGGAAACCTTACACCTAAGGAAGATAAAAGTGGGGTTTTGTCCATTATGGGAGATTATAGCTTTAACTTCAAGCAAGCAGCCTATCCTTTTATAGGGGCAATTAAATGTAGTGTAAAGAAATAGTGCATTGGCCTGCTCATTTTAAGGAAAGGCAAGTATTTAATGATGGTGTGAGCTGTGTGCCCCTGCAAGGAAGTCACACCTCGAAGGAAAACTCCTCTCCTCCTTAGAAGAAGTGATTTTGTGATTTTAGGCCAAAGCAATTTTATACTATGAATTTGTAGCATGCCAGGAGTGATTGCATGTGGAGGCATATTGATTCCTTGGCACTAAATATAAGCTATACTCATTTCAGCACTGCAAAGTGGGAATAAAGGGCTTAGAGGGGAAGGAGAAACTGCAGTGAGTTTCTCCAGGTGCCAGATGGGAGGGAAGGGCATTTCCTTTATGACAGGTGTGCCTGTGCATGCATATTTCTCAATTTGCAATGCTACACCTAAAATGGAACATAATTTGTCCTGGTGTTCCTCCTCTCTCCTAATTATGCCAACATTCACTTCCCAGATGAATTTATAAAACACAGGTCATGAATTCTGAACAAGGAATCAGAAAAATGGCATTATGTCTAGGCTAAAACAAACAAAAAACTTTTCTTCACATTCCCTTTTTCACAAAGATTCCACCACATCCTTGCATCTTTGGCAACATTAAATGCATAATTTAATCTTGGATAATTTCTCTAGAATCTAGGTATTGTATCAATTTCAACCTTTCTGGGTGGTGGGCAGTGCTGTGCTGATCATATGTGTTCTGTTACCTCTTTAGATTTCTCAAGATGTAGGAGCAGAAGAAGTTTTTATTGAACAATTTTTGTTGTCCCGAGGACTCACAACCATTCCAGTAGAAGACCACTTGGGCCTTATCCACTAAAGAAATCCTATTACCAGCCAGGCATGGGTAATACCCCCTGGCTGAGGTTAAGTTCACTATGAAGGGCTTCAAAAAGTTCATAGGAAAATCGCATGATCTTTAATTCCATTTCCATGAACTTCTTGAAGCCCCCTCTGTGAACCTCGAGAGGAAATGATGTGGGCCAAAGAATCTGATTTTCAAATTGAATTCATTGAACTTTAAACTACAAATAGATTTATGCTTTGAACTTCATTTTCCTATGTCTTTTAAGAAACATTCCTAACTAAATTTGTGCCAATGCTATCTTGTCATTTTATTTTATGGTATTATAATATTGTTATCTCATTTATTTTAAAGAAAAACTATGATTGATTATCATAGGCAAAATGCCCAAATAAATTGGAGTGAGAAATAATTGCTTTGAAATGAAATTAATCAGTGTGTTGTTTGGGCCAATGTCAGAGCTTTATGGGGTCAAAAGCTACATTGTCCACTACTGGTGCCAGGATGACCTCCACAGGATGGATCAGTGGTTGTTAATTTGAAGGCATATTTATGACAGTGAAAATAAGAACCCTAGAGAGATTTGAGAAATGGCAGATCTGCATGCAAGAGGAATACAGTGATACTACAGGTTGATCATCAGCTTAAAATTTAAGGCTAACACATGGAAAGAACAAAAACCCAGGGAATGTGAGGACTCTGGAATACTTCTTTCCTATTTCTGATATTCCTTTCAGGTAGAGATGAGTTCTCTCCGAGTAACACTACTGATTCCTTCCTTCCTCTCAAGTAGCCCTCTCCAAAGAAAAGTGAGTCTTTTCATTTCGCTTACTCTTTTGGGAATGATCACATCTTCAGAAATCAAGTTCTCCTAATGTCTTAGCCGTTCAACAGGGAAAACTGGAAAATACTGGTAGGAAGAGTTTTTTGGGGAGGGAAAAGAAGATGCATGGGCAGTTCAACCTTGCCTTTCACTGGATGGGTAGCTTTTCTTATCCCGAGGCTTTTTAAATTTAAAACACATTTACTGGAAATTGAAGCACATTCTCTAGGTTTTTTTTTTCTTTTTCTTTTCTTTCTTTTTTAGTGGTGAAGCAAATATATAATCTAACGTTTGCCTGAATACAACTTATTTTTCAATGGCTTAGACTTAAACATGTAAAGAAAGATGTTATTTAATGAATCTTCTTAATATTCCCAAAACTAACGTTACTTTTTCCTGTTTACACCCTTCATTTTTTAATATTATAAATGGGGCTCCCAGATCCTTGCTGATTTTATCCATTCCATGTCTCAATAGTAACGGTGTGAAATGTAGTATGTCAGAGATGATTGATTGTTCCCAGTATCCAATTCTCTTTCCTCAATACTAGAGCTCTTCAGGTTTGGCTGGTACCTGACTTGCAGCTACATTGTCCCACCACCCTTGCTTTTTTTTTTTTTTTGACAGGCAGTTAGACAGTGAGAGAGAGAGAGAGACAGAGAGAAAGGTCTTCCTTTTCCATTGGTTTACCCCCCAAGTGGATGCTACAGCCAGTGTGCTGTGGCCATCGTGCTGCACCGATCCGAAGCCAGGAGCCAGGTGCTTCTCCTGGTCTCCCATGCAGGTGCAGGGGCCCAAGCACTTGGGCCATCCTCCACTGCACTGCTGGGACACAGCAGAGAGCTGGACTGGAAGAGGAGCAACCGGGACAGAATCCGGCGCCCCAACCGGGACTGGAACCAGGGGTGCCGGTGCAGCAGGCGGAGGATTAACCTAGTGAGCAGCAGCGACTGCCAAACCACCCTTGCTTCTAATGTGATTAAATTTGGACCTACATGAGCAAGCTGATATGGAACACTGGGGCATATCGTTAGAAGGAAGCTGTTTGCGATAAATATCTCCTTCCTTTTTTTCTGTATACCAAAACACAGAAATAGTGGTCATGAACCAGCTTGAAGCATGAGGGTAAAGACACTTCCAGCAACATTATTCAGAGTTGCAAAGCCTAAGGAGATAAAGATCTTACACTATAATGCCATTCAAAATATTGCTGTCTTTCTTGAGAGATCAACTAAGAAAAGTTATCAGCTGGACAAACCAGTGTGCTTAGTATGTTTACATATAAGTGCAAGTTCCTTACCCCCATTGCAGGCCACTAACAAAGAATTGATGCACTATATTTTGAACAGAATTGCCTGAGGAGATGGCATTGTAACAAAACTAAAGAAATCTGAATCCCCTGAAGAACGTACAGGGTAGAGTCACCCAATTCCCAGAGAATACAGGCAGGTGGGGTACATTTTCACTTGCTTACTTAGTTCTGTTAAAGCAGCTGAACAAATATCCTAACCAGTACTTTCTAGAAAGCACACTTCTTCCATTAATCCAACACTTTGTACTTTGTTCCTAAGTTAGCCACAAACCTGACTGTGTTTCATCAGCATTTCAGAGAATGTGCTGAAGAGATTATTTAAGTCCTCTTTTCTTCTCACTTTTTTTCTCCTATAAACTTTGATATGAATTGTTGCAAGATAAAGATCAAAATTCATTCAGATTACATTAGCAATATAAAATTATGATGAGAAAGCCCTTTCTATTTGTTATTATTCAGTTGCAATAAAAGATTTTAATCTTACATATCCATCATCATCCTTTGGCATAGCTACTCTCTCTCCCTCTCTCCCTGTTTCTAACACACATGCACAAACACACACTGTGTGTGTGAAGAGAAACTGCCACTCCCTAAGGCAAACATTCATGAAAACAGACATTCTCAAAGTAAAATCTTTAATCTAAACATTTTATTCTTAGAAAAACAATCCTAAAATTTATATGGAATCACAAAATACCCATAGTAGCCAAAGTGATCATGGGGGAGGGGGGGTGAGTCAAGCTGGAGACATCACCATACTCAATTTCAAAGCATTCTTCAAAGCTATAGTAATTAAAACAGAATGGTACTGGCATAAAAAACTGACACACATATTAATGGAACACAATTGGAACATACTAGAGAGCCCATAAATATGTCCATGTACATACAATCAGCTGATTTCTGACAAAAATACCCAAATTATTCATTGGAAAAGGATAATCTGTTAAATAAATTGTGCTGGCAAAACATGATTGGTATATTTAGAAAAAATAAATTATATCCTAACCTCTCACCATATACAAAAATCAACTCAAGATGAATCAAAGACCTCAATTTAAGACCCAAGATAATATCTGAAGTTGCTGGAAGGAAATGTAGGTGAAACACTTCAAAACATTGGTATAGGTGATGACTTCCTGGATAAGACCCCTCAAAGCACAGGAAACGAAAGCAAAACTAAACAAATGGGATTATGTCAAACTCAGAAGTTTATGCACAGCAGAGAAACAACCAATGGAGTGAAGAAGCATACAAGAAGAATGGGAAAAACATATGCGCGCCACCTATCCAACAAAGAATTAACAACCAGAATATATCCACAACTCAAAATTCAACAACAACAAAAAGATCAATCTAGTTAATAAATGGACAAAGGACCTCAATGTACAGTTTCCAAAACAAGAAATACAAATGACCAATACATGGAGAAAATGCTCAACATCACTAGCCATCAGGGAAATACAAATGAAAACTATAATGAGATATTACCTCATGACTGTCAGAGGTATTATCCAAAAGACAGTAACAAATACTGATGAGGATGTTGAGAAAGGGGAATTCTTTTTTGTTTTTAAATATTTATTTTACTTATTTGAAAGGTGGAGTTGCAGAGAGATACAAAGAGAGAAAGAGAGAGATCTTACATCTGCTGGTTCACTCTCCAAATGGCTGCAACAGCAAGGGCCAGTCCAGGCAGAAACTAGGAACCAGGAGCTTCATCCAGGTCTTCCACATGAGTGCAGGAGCCCAATCACTTGGGCCATATTCTTCTACTTTACCAGGCACATTAGCAGCTGGGACTCTAACTGGCGCCCATGTGGGATGCCAGCATTGCAGACATTGGCTTAACGTATTACGCCACAACATAAAATTACACTGGCCATGAAAGGGGAACTCTTATACACTGCTGGTGGGAATGTAAATTAGTGCACTCACTGTGGAAAACATCGCAAATATTTCTTAAGATACTAGAAAAAGACTCACCATATGATCCAGCAATCCCACTTTTGGGTTTATACCCAAAAGACATGAATGCATTGTGTCAAAGAGATTCCTACAGCAGGATGTTTATAGCAGCACTGTACACAATAGCCAAAATAGGGAACCAACTAGGGTGCCTATCATCAAATGAATGGGTAAAGAACATGTGGCACATTTACACAATGGATTTTTTTTTGTTAAAAAGAATAATGAAATTCTATCATTTTCTTCAAAATGGTTACAATTGGAAGACTTCAAGTTGAGTGAAATAAGCTGGACACAGAGAGACTAATTCTGCATGTTCTCCCTTAATTATGGGAGCTTAGAATTTCTAAAAATGCAAAACAAAAAGAAGAAAGAAATGTCTGTGTGTGTGAATTCTGCTGCAAATACTGTGCTTTGTCAAACTTTGCTTTGAATCCTTGTCAGGCAAATTGTTAGGTGTTATATACTACTATAGTTTTGATGACCTGTGACTCTCTTGAAATTTCCTTTATTTTGGTAAAGTTGAAATCTTTTCCTTTGATTGATGGTTATGGCCGTTGCCTGTGTTCCTGCTGATCTATGGCCTTTTTTCATTTTATCTGTTGAGCTCTTCATTTTTAGGAGCATTAAGTCTTTGACTATAATGTAAATTGAAAGTATGTTATCTAAAAATTAGAAAATTAAAAATAAGATAAAAATTATTTTTCAAATGCCACATGACATATGGCTAAACTATCTGAAATAATGGTAGGCATAGAGGGTAGGGTTCAGGGTCGATTAAAAATGATTTCAAAAAAGTCTTGAATTTATAAGTAAGCTATCATTATTCCCTCATCAAATATCTTAAAAGGCAAGTTAAACAATGCAAGCAAAGATCATTGGACCTAGAGAAAGGCCTCAGAACTACAAATTTTCAAATCCATGCTGGAAATTACATTTATCCAAAATAGACTGGAATATTTGTGAAGAACAGATGCATTTCTCACACTTTTTTTTTTACATTTTTTTGTTTGTTTTTAGCCCATCCCATTCGTTATCACAATCCAGCCGGAAAGGTGGCTGTTTTAGAATTGGAAATTTTCTTTCCATGGCAACATTGCAGTGGAGCTGGAGATTTCAACCTCATATACAGCCAAGCTCAGCGAGGCAGTCACAGTCCTTGATCTCAGGAGAGCCACGATTTAGTAAGCCAGTGGTCAATTCATGTAGAAATCTATTCAAATGAGCAAGCAATTCAGGGTTCAATGGAAAGAGTGGATGCTCCAGACCAATGAAGGTGAAGTAATTCAATGTGAGAAGATTGACAAGGAAGAGACAAGCAATACAGGTTCATTTAGAGAACAGGTTTGAGAATCGGGGACAATGATGTGACTAAGGCAAAGGAGCAAAGCATTCAACAAGGAACTGAAATTGAAGGCGTTACAGAAATTGTCTGTAATCTAGACAAATAATACTGTAACATAATATTTTTTTAAAAAAAATCATAAGCCCATGATGATCAGTGTCAAAAAATTTAAGTAAAGTCGGGGTGCAAGTCTGCATTTGAATGTCCCTGCCTAAATTGGCTCACTTCAATCCTGACCCTGCTGGATCCTCTCTTTATTTAAAATTTGACATTTTGTCCATCATGACATTTTGTCCATCATGAGATATTTCATATTAATTTTGCTTTTTAAAAATATTGAATTAAAACAGGGGGCAGAGGGTAGAGAACAAGGACAGAATGCAGGCAAGCACCCAGAAGAGAGACCTCACTGGTTTCCCACTCTTACCCTAATGCAGAAAACAAGCAAAAATCAATTTAGTCCAGTCTAGCACAAGAAGGTTCTGGGAAGTAAGCAATACTTTAATATTACAATATGTTTGTTTTCTTTCTCTGCCAAAAGAGAAGGTGAACTAAAATACAAAAACATATAAAATATATTTCAAAATTAAAAAAAACTCACACCTTTTGGGGAGCAGTCTTTTTTTTTCTTTATGAAAAATACTTGGGGACAGTGCTGTGGCATAGCGGATAAAACCACCGTCTGCAGTGCCAGCATCACATATGAGCCCCAATTCGAGTCCTGGCTACTCCACTTCCCATCCAGCTCTCTGCTATGGCAGAGAGTAAAAGATGGCCCAGGTTCTTGGGCCCCTGCACACACGTGGGAGACCTGAAATAAGTTCCTGACTCCTGGTTTTGGATGGGCGCAGCTCTGACCATTGTGGCAATTTGGGGAGTAAACCAGCAGATGGAAGATGTCTCTCTGTCTCTGTCTCTGTCTCTGTCTCTCTCTCTCCCTCTCTCTCTCTCTGCCTCTCCTTCTCTCTCTGTATAACTCTGACTTTCAAATAAATAAATAAATCTTTAAAAAATACTTATACTGGGGCCTGCATCATGGCTCACTTGGTTAATCCTCCGCCTGCTGCCCTAGCATCCCATGTGGGCGCTGAGTTCTCGTCCCAGTTGCTCCTCTTCCAGTCCAGCTCTCTGCTGTGGCCCGGGAGGGCAGTGGAGGATGGCCCAAGTGCCTGGGCCCCTGCACCTGCATGGGAGACCAGGAGGAAGTGTCTGGCTCCAGGCTTCAGATCGGCATAGCTCTGGACATAGCGGTCATTTGGGGGATGAACCAACAGAAGGAAGACCTTTCTCTCTGTCTCTCTCTCACTGTCTAACTCTGTCAAATGAAAAAAAAAAAAACTTACACTTTTTTTTTTAAAGATTTATTTTATTTATTTGAAAGACAGAGTTACAGAGAGAGGTAGAGACAGAGAGAAGGGTCTTCCATCCACTGGTTCATGCCCCAGATGGCCGTAACAGCCGGAGCTGTGCCAATCTGAAGCCAGGAGCCAGGAGCTTCTTCTGGGTCTCCCACATGGGTTTAGGGGCCCAAGGACTTGGGCCATCTTCTACTGCTATCCCAGGCCACAGCAGAGAGCTGGATCAGAAGAGGAGCAGCTAGGACTAGAACCGGTGCCAAAATGGTATGCTGGCGCTTTGGGCCAGGGCATTAACCCACCGCACTACAGTGCAGGCCCCAATATACTATTTATTTGAAAAGCAGAATGACAAGGAAGGACACACACACACACATGCATACACAAACAAATCTTCCATCCACTGGTTCACTCTCCAAATGCCTGCAACAGCTGAGGCTGGGCCTGGCTGAAGCCAGGAACCAGAAACTCAATCTGGGACTTCCACACAGGTGGCAGGGGCTCAAGTACTTGGTGCATCTTTATCCTTCCCAGGTGTATTAGCAAGAAGCTGAATCAGAAGTGGAATAGCCGACACTCTAACAGACACTGTGGTATCGAATGCTGGCAAGGCCAGTGGTGGCCTAACCTGCCACACCACAATGCCGAACCCACTTGCAGATTATTTTTGTAAAAGATTTATTTATTTATTTATTTATTTATTTATTTATTTATTTCAAAAAGCAGAATGACAGGGAGGAAAGAGGAAGGGAGGAGAGAGCCCAAATGGATCTAACAGATATCTACAGAACTTTTCATCCTACACGTAAAGCATTCACATTCTTCTCAGCAGTACATGGAACCTACTCTAGGATTGATCACATATTAGGCCATAAAGCAAGTCTCAGCAAATTCAAAAGAATTAGAATCATACCATGCAACTTCTCAGACCATAAGGGATTGAAGTTGGAAATTAGCAACTCAGGAATCCCTAGAGCATATGAAAACACACAGAGACTGAACAAAATGCTCCTGAATGAACAGTGTGTCATAGAAGAAATCAAAAGAGAAAGCAAAGCTTTCTGGAAGTAAATGAGGATAACAACACAATATATCAAAATTTATGTGATACAGCAAAAGCAGTGTTAAGAGGAAAGTTTATAGGTGCCTACATCAAGAGATTGGAAAAGCACCAAATAAATGAGTTACCAATGCATCTCAAGGATCTAGAAAAACTGCAGCAAAACAGACCCAAATCTAGTAGGAGAAGAGAAATAATTAAAATCAGAGAAGAAATAAAAAAAATAATTAAAATCAGAGAAGAAATAAACAGAATTGAATCCAAAAATCATTACAAAAGTTCAGCCAAACGAAGAACTGGATTTTTTTTTAAAAAAATAAACAATATTGACACACCATTAGCCCAATTAACTAAAAAAAGAAAAGACCTGAATCAATAAAATCAGAGATGAAAAGGGGAATGTAATAACAAACTCCATAGAAACAATAAGAGTCATCAGAAATTACTACAAAGAGTTGTATACAAGCAAACAGGGAAATCTATAAGAAATGGATAGATTCCTGGACACATGCAACCTACCTAAATTGAACCACTAAGACATAGAAAACCTAAACAGACCCATCCATAACCGAGTCAAAAATTGAATCAATAATGAAGGCCCTCCCAACAAAGAAAAGCCCAGAACAGGATGGATTCACTGCTGAATTCTACCAGACATTTAAAGAAGAACTAACACCAATTCTTCTCAAACTATTCAGAACAATCAAAAGGTGGGAATCCTCCCAAATTCTTTCTATGAAACCAGCATCACTTTAATTCCTAAACCTGAAAAAGATGCCTCAGAGAAAGAGATTACAGACCAATTTCCCTGATGAACATAGACACAAAAGTCCTCAAAAAAATTCTGGCCAATAGAATGCAACAACACATCAGAAACATCATCCACCCAGACCAAGTGGGATTTATCCCTGGTATGCAGGGATGGTTCAATGTTTGCAAATCAGTGTGATACACCACATTAACAGACTGCAGAAGAAAAACCACATGATTATCTCAATAGGTGCAGAGAAAGCATATGATAAAATGCAGCACACTTTCATGATGAAAGCTCTAAGCAAACTGGGTATAGAAGGAACATTCCTCAATACAATCAAAGCAAAGAACCCTACTAAGAGACTATTGTAACTCATAGAAGACTTTGGCAAAGTAGCAGGATATAAAATCAGTGCATGAAAATCAATAGCCTTTATATACCCAGGCAATGCCATGGCTGAGAAAGAACTGCTAAGATCAATCCCATTCACAATAGCTACAAAAACAATCAAATACCTTGGAATAAACTTAAGCAAGACGTCAAAGATCTGTATTATGAGAATTACAAAATCTTAAAGGAGGAAATAGAAGAGGATACCAAAAATGGCAACATCTTCCATGCTCATGGATTGGAAGAATCAATATCATCAAAATGTCTATTCTCCAAAAAGCAATTTATAGATTCAATGCAATACCAATAAAAATATCAAAGACTTTCTGGAAAGACAGATCTGGAAAAAATGATGCTAAAATTCATATGGAGACATAGGAGACCTCAAATAGCTAAAGCAATCTTGTACAACAAAAACAAAGCTGGAGGCATCATAATACCAGATTTCAGGACACACTACAGGGCAGTTATAATCAAAACAGCATGGTACTTGTATAGAAGTAGATGGATAGACCAATGGAACAGAATAGAAACACCAGAAATCAATCCAAGCATCTATAGCCAACTTATATTTGATCAAGTATCTAAAACCAATTCCTGGAGCAAGTACAGTCTATTCAACACATGGTGCTGGAAAACTGGATTTCCATATGTAGAAGCATGAAGCAAGACTCTTAAGTTACACATTACACAAAAATCCACTAAACATGGATTAAAAACCTAAATCTATGACCTTACACCATCAAATTATTAGAGAACATCAGAGAAACCCTTGAAGATATAGGCACAGGCAAAGATTTCTTGAAAAATCCTTGGAGGCACAGGCAGTCAAAGCCAAAATTAACAATTGGGATTACATAAAATTGAGAAGTTTCTGTACTGCAAAAGAAATAGTCAGGAGAGTGAAGAGGCAACCAACAAAATGGGAAAAAATATTTGCAAATTATGCAACTGATAAAGGATTAATAACCAGAATATACAAAGAGATCAAGAAACTACACAACAACAAAACAAACAACCCACTTAAGAGATGGGTCAAGGACCTCAATAGACATTTTTCAAAAGAGGAAATCCAAATGGCCAACACACATATGAAAAAAAATGCTCAGGATCACTAGCAATCAGGGAAATGCAAATCAAAACCACAATGAGGTTTCAACTCACCTCAGTTAGAATGGCTTACACACAGAAATCAACTAACAACAGATGCTGGCGAGTATGTGGGGAAAAAGGGACACTAATCGACTGTTGGTGGGAATGCAAACTGGGAAAGCCACTATGGCAGTCAATTTGGAGATTCCTCAGAAACCTGAATATAGCCCTACCATACAACCCAGCCATCCCACTCCTTGGAATTTACCCAAAGGAAATTAAATTGGCAAATAAAAGAGCTGTCTGCACCTCAATGTTTATTGCAGCTCAATTCACAATAGCGAAGACCTGGAATCAACCTAAATGTCCATCAACAGAAGACTGGATAAAGGAATTATGGGATATGTACTCTACAGAATACTATACAGCAGTTAAAAAAAAATGAATCCGGTCATTTGCAACAAAATGGAGGAATCTGGAAAACATCATGCTGAGTGAAATAAGCCAGTCCCCAAGGGACAAATATCATATGTTCTCCCTAATCGGTGACAATTAGCTGAGCACCTAAAGAGAATCCTGTTGAAGTGAAATGGACACTATGAGAAACAACGACTTGATCAGCCCTTGTCCTGACTGTCAAGGAACAACTTACTATTTCATCCCTTTTAGTATTTTTTGTTCTACTTAATACCATTGGTTGAACTCTTTAATTAACACACACTGAAAAGTGATCCCTATTATATGTATATGAGTGGGAATACGAGAGGGAGGAGATGTACAATATGGGACCTGCTCAGTCGGACTTACCCCAAATGGTAGAGTTAGAAACGTGCCAGGGGATTCCAATTCAATCTCATCAAGGTGGCATGTACCAATGCCATCTCACTAGTCAAAGTGATCAGTTTCAGTTCATAATTAATCATGATATGATTAAGTGTCAAAGGGATCACATAAACAATACTAGTGTCTGCTAATAATAACTGATAGGATTAAAGAGGAGAGAATGATCCAACATGGGAAGTGGGATACACAGCAGACTCATAGAATGGCAGATGTCCTAAACAGCATTTTGGCCTCAGAATCAGCCCTTAAGGTATTCAAATCTGGCTAAAAAGCCCATGAGAGTTTTGCAGGCATAGAAAGCAAGACTATGTGGCAACAAAAATGACCTGTATGAAAGATCTCTATGAGTGAAATCCCAGTGGAAAGAATATGCCATCAAAGAAGGAGGTACCTTTCTCTCTGAAAGGAGGAGAGAACTTTCACTTTGACTATGGCCTTGTCTAAATAAGGTCGGAGTTTATGAACTCAAGAGGCTTCCATAGCCTTGGAAGCTCATGACAAGAGCCTCGGGTGATTACTGACACCATAAATAAGAGTGTCATTTGTTAAATCAACAACAGGAGTCACTGTGCACTTACTCCCCATGTAGGATCTCTGTTCTTAATGTGTTTCACTATGTGAATTAATGGTAAAAATACTACTAAAACAGTACTCTATACTTTTTGTGTCTGTGTGTGTGCAAATTGTTGAAATCTTTAGTTAGTAAATACTAAGTGGATCTTCATTATATAAAGATAATTGAAAATGAGTCTTGATGAAGAATGGGATGGGAGAGGGAGTGGGAGATGGGATGGTTGTGGGTGGGAGGGAGGTTATGGGGGAAGAAAGCTGCTATAATTCAAAAGTTGTACTTTGGAAATTTATATTTATTAAATAAAAGTTAAGAAAAGAAAAAAATAATCAGAATGTGTTGTGTCACAGAGTTTCATTTCTGGGAGTCAGAGACATGGTTGGGGGGAGGGTAGTGGGGACTGAGAGACAAAAGTTCCAGAACCTCCATGCAATGCTCTCCACTACTTTTTCTGCATACACTGTACCAACCTATGGAATCTGAACATTCTCTTCAGTAATGTAAATTAGCCCATAAACACTTCATGATGTGTTTTAACCTCAGAATATAAGAGGATGCAAGTCTAAGTGTTGCATGTAGACATCAGTGTAACTAAATAAGAGTTTCTCTAACACTATGGCTGAACTTGCCCTTTTTTTCATACTTGAATATGAAACTGATGAGAACACACACATATAAACATGCACACACATACATATAAATACACACACATATATGTGCCTCTCTATCTGTTCACATATGTATATCAAGAGTTCTTCAGGTTTTTTCTGTGCGGTTTTTTGAAGCCCTGTTACAAAAAATTATTATACAGAGGGGAGTATCTCTCACATTACAAATATGGAAAGCATAATTTTATATTTATACATTCAAATGAATGTTTGTAAGAAAGTTCTATCCTCTAATGTGGTCCAGATATCAATGTGTTTGTCATACATACATATATACATAAATAAATTATAAAAATAGATAAAACACTAGTTTTCAGGACCACTGGGTTTATTATGTAGTTCTTTTATATTTGGTGCCTAAGTTCTTCACTCACCTCACTCAAGTTCTTGCTGTGCCCAGTTACTTCAAATTCCTACTTAAGCTAGAGCTATCTTGTAAGTCATTTCTTGTAAAAGGAAGACTTAGATCATTGACATTCTTTCCACCTTTGAAATTCACTCTCTGAACAGTGTGGTTAGAGGACTCTGGGGTGACAGAGCCTGGGACAGGTAGGACATTTCATGATACACGTGTTAATCAACCTGGAACTTGCAGAGGAGGCAGAGTTGACCAGCGAAGAGTAAGGGGGGTCAAAACTTGTCAGCTAACTGCACATTTCACCGTCGAGCTCCCAACATGGTGGGCTTTGATGGTTCCCTTTCCTTTTGGACACTGAAGAAAACATTTAAACAACTCTAGTGTGTGATGGCAAGGATAGAATGTGTCCCCAAACAGCAGCTAATGTCACTAGTAAGCCCTAGTGTTTGAAACATAAACAAAGCACCCGGGGGAAAGAAGTCATGACTGCTCTCTGGTGGTGTTTTTAAAGGGTTCATTTTACTTGCAGAGCTATTTCACTGGGGGCAGTCCTCAATGTTGCACCAAGTCCTTCAATAATTTCTCACTCCAGTGATGATTCCTGTCTGGTTATTGGTTTGGCTCTGCAGCTGACTAGATTTCAAGCTATTGAGAAGCAGTAAGGGAGCAAGGACTAGCCTCAGAGCTCAGCTATAGTGGATTTAATTGGCTATGTGATGCTCCTGCAGAGGAGGGAGAGGCTGGCCAGGCATTCCCAGATTCCCAGATTACTGATATGCTGATGTAGCTGTAATGAGGCAGGAAGAACATTGCTTCAAGGGTGTTTCCAGATGGGTTTATTTTGTTGAAATAAAGTCAGGAAAGGCAGGAGAGAGCCCTGCAAATCGGGTTCGGAAATGACAGGACTGCCACTAATGTGTCTGTTCAAATTGAGGCAGGCTGGACTAACATGCAGGTGGGAAGGTGCAGGGAAAGTGACCAGCTTTCCTTTCACACCTATGTACTTTTTCTCTCCTTCTGCTTCCACTGTGGCCTTATGACCAAGTAACATGGGCACAATGTGGTTTTTTTATGTAACACCATTGGAGGTACTGGCTTCTTATTTCTGTTCAGAAGACATAGAATGAAAGATAAGGGAGGGTGAAACAAAACAGAGCCATAATCAGGTTCTAAGTGGCAAAGGAGTAAGGATAGAAACATTATGCTGTTGAAGAATGAACTTAAAATTTCAAATGACCACCCTACGATAGCCTCCCTTTCTTACCTCTAATAGCATTATTTTCATTCTGTTCAAAAACAGCATTGTTCTGGCTGAACATGATAAACTGAAACACAAGTTTATTGCCATGTCCTCTTGAAATCCCACTACAATATCTGTAAAATGTTCCTGAAAAGCTATTTCAAAAGGAAGCAATGACCCACCGGAACCAACCCCTATGATTTTGGCAGAATGTAGCTAAATGAGTAGTTGTTGACTGGGGTCCACATTGTGGCCCAGCAGGTAAAGCTGTCTCCTGCAGAGCTAGCATGCATCCTGGCCTTTCCACGTCTGATCCAGCTCCCTACAAATGCATTTGAGAAAGCAGTGAAGATGGCCCAAGCTCTTGGGCCTCTGCATCCACGTGGGAGATTCAGAAGAAGCTCTTGGCTCCTGGCATGGGCCTGGCCCAGCCCTGGCTGTTGTGGTCATTTAGAGGTGAATCAGCAGATGGAAGATCTCTGTATACCCCCTGCTCTCACCTGGTAACTCTACCTTTGAAATAAATAAATATTTTTTAAAATTAGGTGTTGGCCTAGCAGCACACAGGAGTAGAAACTTTCCTTCAGCGGAAGCTCCATAAGGATGATTTTCATCCCAGCACTGCAGACAGAAGCAGGTGTCTGTGATGGCCAGGGAATACGGTAGAGATGAAAACAAAGGAAGAGTTTAAGGTGCCCTGCACCCTAAACCTCCTTTCTCACCTCAGATATTTGCCTTCCCTACAAATATCCACACATATACCTCCTCTACATTTGCCAGATGCAGGGAGCTTGACCTCTGGAGACTTTGAATCCAAGAGAATCTACCAGTCACAGCTGGTTTTAAAGTTGAACATGGTATTGAAAAGGAGGAAGGGGCCAGCGCTGTGGCATAGTGGGTGGGGCCAGCATCCCATGTGGGCCCCGGTTCGGGTCCTGGCTGCTCCACTTCAGATCCAGCTCTCTGCTGTGGCCTGGGAAAACAGTGGAAGACGGCCCAAGTCCTTGGGCCCCTGTACCAGTGTGGGAGACCCAGAGGAACCTTCTGGCTCCTGGCTTAGGATTGCAGCCACTGGGGGAGTGAGCTAGCTGATGGAGGACCTCTCTCTTTCATTCTTTCTCTCTCTCTCTCTTGGCCTCTGCCGTTCTGTAACTCTGCCTTTCAAATAGGTGAATAAATCTTCAAAAAAAAAAAAAAAGAAAGAAAGAAAAAGGAGAAAACAAGTACTTCCTAGAACACTGTTCTCCAAGCTTGTAACCCCTCTATTAGTTACAGCAAAGGCTAAGTTCCCTAATAAAAGTAAGCTAATATTTCTTATATTAAAACAAGGAAAATACCTGTTATTAAATTTTATTCATGTATTCATTTATTTTTATTTGAAAGAGAGAGAGAGAGAAATGGAGGGGAGAGAGAGAGAGAGAGAGAGAGAGAGAGAGAGAGAGAGAATCTACCATCCACTGGTTCATTCCTCAGACACACAAACAGCTGGAGCTGGACCAGGCGGAAGCCAGGAGCCAGGAACAACATCTGAGTCTCCTTCAGGCACATTAGCAGGAAACCGGATCAAAAGCACAGAGCAGCCAGGTCTCAAACCAGGCACTCTGATGTTACATATGGGTTCCCCAAGTGGCAGCATAACCCATTGTGTCACAACACCTGCCCCTGTGTCAAACATTTAAAGAAGACAACAAACATCACATGTATATAACCTCTCTCAGAAAATAAAGAACGGAAAAAGTTTTGTATTTATTTTATGAAGCTAGCAAAGCCTTCATTTATCAACTATACAGACATTTCTTATAAAGCAGTTGCCTGATTTAGACTTTACCAAAAATTAGAAACATGCATCCTTTATGATTATAGATGAAGAAAGTCTTTATTAAAGTACAAATTGAGTATAGCAAAATTAAAAAAGAATGCTGCACCATGACCATGTGAGATTTATCCTAAAAGCATGAGTTTGATACTGAGTCAGTCGATGTCATTCACCACATTAACAGAATAAAGGAGAGCATGTGAGTGCACACAGAAAAGCTCTTTATGAATGAAATCCATGAGAAAAAATCAGAAAACTAGAAATATAAGAAAATGTCTTCAATATGATAAAGGACAAGTATTAAAAATCTACAAGGAATATCATACTTAATGGTAAAATATTGAACGTTGTCCACCAAAGAGCATGAAAAAAGCAACTTTTGTTTTCACTCCCATTTCTACTCAACAGTTCTTGAAGGAAGAAAAAAAAACAAAGAAAAATGTAAGGAGTAAAATAGTTGTCTTTATTCAGAAATGCCATGATTATTTACAGAGCAATTTCTAAGTAGACACAAAGATGATGTTGGAGAGAAGTGCCAGGGTGAGTTTCCCACTTCTCCTGCATAGAAGCTATATGGAAGGCATAGATAGCAACCGATACAGATTATGACATTAGAATACAAAATTCCGTAAGAGGTTACTTGAGGAGTTGGACAATTGAGAAATGATGTTGGCAGGGTTTTTACGATTCTGTTGAAGTGCTTGGGAAATATTATTGGAATAAGAGTACTAAAGGAATAAAACAAGCTACTGTCTTTGGAGTTCATTCATCTGTGGGTAATCAACTTTTGTTAAAAACAAAAAAATATCCAGAAGAGAACCATAGATAGTCATCCAATCTTATATACCTGAGAAAATATCCATTAGGATCTGGGATAGAAAATTAGAACCAAGAAATAACAATGTTGATGTTCATTGTCCTTGCTTATCTGTCTAAAGCAGGGTTAAGAAAAGTGTACTTTACGTGTTTTTATTCATTAATTTCTTTTGTTTAGAGAGAATACTTGTTCTATAGAATAAAAATGAATGTTGTTTTATTTTTCTACTAATAACTCTAAGGGATGTAGCCTTATTATTACTTTTTTGCTTCTGTTGTTTTTTTCAGCATGTGTGATGACTGGAACAAAAGGAACAGAACTGATTGAGAATGACTAGCAGTATGAAAAGCAATGCTGAAATTTTTTTCTACCTGATTCAAAACCTGGAGATTTGGAGATTTACATCCACCTGCAAAATGCTGCGGTGAAAAAGTAAGGAAGGAGCCCAGAACAGTTATGGTGGCAAAATGTGAAATCAGAGAGAGAACATGAGCCTCAGAGTGTATGGTTTACTAATGAGGGCCTCAAGCATTGACACTGGCCTGAAAGAAACTAGGCTGAAGTACAAAAGCTAGTATCCAAGATCATTCAATAAAAACTTGATTGAAAGCAGGCATATTGAGAGTGAAATCAATAATGCTGGGAAAGTGTATATCACAGTACCCTTTACATATCACTACATAGTTAATGCATAGCAAGTAATATAAGAATAGCAGCAGCAGCAGCAGTAAAAACAATCAGGAGTGGCCATTGTAACAGTAGTTGCTTTTGTTACCTTATTATTGAGTGGGAGATGGAAGACAGCAAACTACTAGAGACAATCTCCTTTCCCCATCTTGCTTTCCAAATCAAATAGTCAAAAATAATGGGAGATTTAGTAGGAGAAAAGAGAGATTTAGAATATGCATAGCAGGCCCCACAACAGTGGCTTATCCATGCTGTCTTATTCTGATATTCCATGTGGTGGACAGCTTCTACTGCATGCTGCAGCTGAGGGGACTGAGGTCAGGGAGTTGAGAATCGTCTGCAAGTACACCATAGCTCAGTGGTGCAAATTAGAATGCAAAACCAGGTATGCCTCACCCCACCAATATGCCTCCTGCATCCTTAATTTTTACATCCTAAAAATCACAAGAATTGGAATGACCCCAGTCCATTATTTGTTTTACCATATATCATGCTATTTGGTGGGTATTATTATCCTCAAAAGTTGAAGTTCTGTTCATTTCAGAAAATGTGCGAGTCCACACAGTTCAGAAGTGGCAGAGCTGATGGGAGGACAAACCTGTCTTCAAAGACCTCAAAGCTGTTCTCAATGGTATTCACAACATCCACCTTCTGGTCCTAACAAGCTCTGTCAGCGGTGGTGGTCAAACTCACTGTTTTCTACCATCTTTGCCTATCCTCCTGGCAAAGTTTGTTTTGGAGCCTGACAGCCTCCTGGCTCAGGAAGGACCCCAACTCAATAATTCTTATTGGCCCTTGTTGCATGCATATCGGCTGGAATGAGGATAACAGGGACAATTGGGAGCTTCTCCTACTCTATCCACAACAGATGCAGCCAGGATGCAGAGACCAGGGCACAGCCTTTTGGGCCAACCTTGCAAAATTGTCAGAGCTAGCAATGATTAGTAAAGGACTTGGTATTATGTGGAAAAGAAGACAGGTGCGGCAATCTCGAGAAAATTCTGGAGAGGCAACATTCAGGGATCCTTGAAGGTAGAATTGAAAATCAATGTAAATTAGTAATCAATAATAATAGATCAACCTTAAAATTAAAATACCAGGGGGCTGGTGCTGTGGCTCACTTTGTTAATCCTCTGCCTGCGGCGCTGGCATCCCATATGAGTGCCAGGTTCTAGTCCCAGTTGCTCTTCTTCAAGTCCAGCTCTCTGCTGTGGCCCCAGAGGGCAGTGAAGGATGCCCCAGGTTCTTGGGCCCCTGCACCCGCATGGGAGACCAGGAAGAAGCTCCTGGCTCCTGGCTTCAGATCGGCACAGCACCGGCCGTAGTGGCCATTTAGGGAGTGAACCAATGGAAGGAAGACCTTTCTCGCTGACTTTCTCTCTCACTATCTATATCTCTACCTGTCAAATAAAAAAAAATTAAAATACCAAGCTGCACACAGTTACCTGTATTTCTTTACAAATTATATAAGATATAAAATATCTCTGCACTGTCAGCTTTTCATGGAAATTTCAATGGTCATTATTTTCTTACAGAACATATGATTGGTTTGATCATGGGCACTCCTCAGCCACCCCACAAGTTATACAAGATGAGGTAAGGGAAGCTTCAGCTTTTGTCTTTCTACTACATTTTTGCTATGTGCTGAGTAGGGGAAGACCATATGAGCAGAGACTTAGTTCCTTAGAAACTTAGAAAAATCACCTTTTTATTTTTTCATCCTGTACACAATGTAGCATGTGGTCAGTTTACTCACTGTGGCCTTGGGAAGGTCAATCAAACTTTCTGAGCCTCTTTTGGTCAATGCAATACTCACTGGTTTGCTATGAGGATTAAGTGAGATGATCTTACAGATAAGGCACTTATCACATAATAACTGGCCAACAGGTATCGACTGTTATTTGGATTATTGCCTTCCAGGGGAATCAGGACATGGAGATTTTAATCATGTGGTGATTTGGATGTTTATTAGATCTATGTAACAAGAAGAAGGGAAAAGCATTAGTCAAATCGAAACTAGTACTGTTTCTTCCGGTATAGACGGTATTATCCAGTACTCCTAAAAGGTCCCTTATGAGCGGCTGCCTGTTCTCAAGTTATTGGTTTCTATTAAAGAATGTCTGGATTCTTGAAGAAGAAAAAGGCTTCAGGTCAGGCTTTGGGGCTATTGTGTGAGACTATCTGAAGGACGTCTCTCTCTGCAATCTCTATTCTAAGCCAAGTATTAATACTATTCTGGCTAACATTTAGGAGATCTGGGCTTGTAGGTCAGAGAGAAAAATCCTTATAATTTTCAGCCATCCTTTCCATGTACCCACTATGATTAAACCTATATTTTGACCCCGTTGAGTATCTATGTAGGGAAAAGCAGCATGTATTTCTGCACCTGTGCTGTCAGCTAGCGCCAGCTTCTTTGGCTTATGAAGTAGCTAACAGGCAGCTACCCAAACTTTCACTGTCTAATTGGGCAGCAGAATGTAATGGAACGTACACACAAACAGCTGTTCAAAGACCAGTGTTCCAGGTTGTGCACTCCAGAGATAACCTACTTTATGAACCTCAGTTGTCTCATCTGTAATATTAGGATGAGAAAAGCTGTTTCAACAAGGTTGCAGTGAAGGCTTATGTTGAATAACACTAGTGAGTATATTTGCCAAAAAAAACCCACTCAGATGCCTATGAAATCTAATTAAGTGCTTGAAGATTATATATGAAGATATTTTTGTTCATAGTGAAAAGAGACATGTTTTCATTAACTTGCTCCTGCAGTAACACAATTCTGGGCACAATTGTTCATCCCAGCCAAAGGATGATGATCTTGCTTTCTAACAGACCTTGCTGTTGATGTGGTCATTTTCACCTCCACTTCCCAGGGATACCACAAGGGGGAGCCTTCACCCTTATGGAGGGCCTTGGGACAAGCACTGGATCTCCCTTCCTGCCCTGCCAACCATCTGGTGGTGTAAGAAAGCTTTCTTCTCTAAAAGCAGATAGACGCCAGATGAATAAAGAGAAATGTAAACTGAGCAGGAAAAACACCGTGGGCTTGTCTTTGCATGGCCACTAACCTGCTTGAGTAAATCACCTTACTACTTCTAAATCTCATTTTCAATTAGTTGTGAAACAGTCTAAACTTGTCAGGCACTAGTCTAAGTAATGAAGATGAGAACGGAAAGGATATATTCCCTTTCTTCAAAGGACCCACAGCATGATGAGTTAAGCAGATTTGCAAACCAAGTTACACTGTGGAACGTACAGGAGCTTGGAGGAAGTTGTCCTTAAGGTTTAAGAATCAGAAAAGCTTCCGAGGCAAGGAAAAGCTTAAGCTCGAATTTGAAGGGCCAGCAGCAGCTGTGTAGATGAAAAAACAAAGATAAGCATTGCAGGCAGAGGATAAAATACACAACTGTGGACGAAAGAGAGGAAAGGTCAGGCAGCTCAGGATATATTTGGGGGTAGGAGTGTTGATGTATGGTATTGTACATTTGTGCATATATGCATTCTTTTGTGGATAAAATCCACTCATTAATTGCATCATATTCTTAAATTATTTACTGTAAGGGTGGAACATGTGAGACAAGGGTGCTATGTAATCTCCTAGATCTTATAACCAACTCTGTCACTCCATGGTATTTATTTATGACTTTTAAAAATTTATTATTTTTCATATAAAATGTGTAATTTAATAAATGTCTAACTACTGTACATGTGTCTCAAGGGTATCTGCCTTCAATTCTTTTCTTATTATGGAATTATTCATAATCTATTAACTATTACATATTCTCATTTATGTTGGCTCCCTTGTAAATGTTGAAATCTGCATTTATTCCATGATCTCTGCTTCCAAATATTTTCAGCAGTTTCAACTGTGTCTCTCTATATTTCTCAGATTTTTTCATTTCTATATTAAAGCTAAATTATCTGATAATTTTTAAAATTGTGTGTAAATAACAGACAGGAAGATGACAACCCCACATGTTTCCTCTTTTACAAACCTTCACCATTCTCAGTTGATAGTCTTGCTGCTTATTTCACTGAGAAAATGCAGGCACTCAGAAGAGAATTTTCCAATCTTTCCTCCATATGCCCCTAGCCTACTTGCATCTGGACACATTTACTCTGCCAGTCTTCCTGTTATTATCTACAGGCAATTCTTACATTTTAGCACTGGAAACCATGTCCCGTATCCCACCACACACACACTTTCAAACATTGCTCTTGCATTGTCCATTCTTTTTCCCACATCATCATATTTTTTCTCTTTATACTGGATCCCTCCCACTACCATTCAAACAAAGTGAAACATCGCTGACAGTAAAAGAAAACTTCTCTCTATCCTCACACTTCTCTTCTCTAACCACTCCATTTCTCTATTCCCATTTAAACAAATTTTCCAGAAAGAGTTGTTGACCTTCGTTGTCTCCATTTCTTCACTTCCATTCCTCATTTGCTGCTACTCCAGGCAGGCCTCTCTCCCCAGCAGAAACCAGGCACAGGAGTGAATTATCACTCCTATATTATTTCACTGAAAAGCAAAATGTTCATAACCATTGATTCCCAGTTGTCAGACACTTTCACTTATAGAGGGACAATACATTGTCCCAGGGTGCCTCCTTCCTCACCAGGCACTTATTTTCTATTTTCTTTGTTTATTTCACCTTCTCCAGCTTCTTTAGAAGAAGGCCCTACAATTCAAACCTATGAATTCCCAAGAGTGCAGTTGCTAGGCTGCATAGCGGTTATTTGCTTGATCTTATTGTTACTCAATTATAATGATCTTACAAGAAAACTTGATATTTTCTGAGTGTCTATTCCATTCCAAGCATTGAGCTAGGTTCTTTATAACCATTATTCTCAATCATTCCAGGATACATGTACATAGAGTTTTCAACCACTTTTCTACCTGACACCAACAGCATGATTCATAAAAATGAAAAAATTGATGTCAGGACTCACATAGTTTAGAGGATGAAAAGAAAAGCCACATACTGGAAGCAAATATTTACAAACCACACAGATGTAAGAACAGACATGTATCTAGAACTCCCAAAACTCAACAACAACAACAAAAAGACATTAACAGAGACATTACACCAAAGAGGATATCCATATGTCAACTGAGCACATGAGACTGTTCAACATCATTAGCCATTAGTGAATGCAAATGAAACCACAATGAAGTATCACTGCATATCCACCATAATGGCTTACAATTTTCAAATAATACCATTAAGCATACAAGAATGTAGAAAAACTTGAATTACTCAAACTGTCCTGTTGAGAGTGTAAAATGTTACAACCTTCCTTGAAACCAGTTTGGTAATTTCTTTTAAGATCAAACAAACAACTGCTGTACAGTCCAGCAACTGCACTCTTGGGAATTCATCCCTTACGTTGAAAATTTTTGTTTACACAAAAACTCAGACATAAATATTCATGACATTTAGGTGTAATAGCTAAAAACTGGAACAGCCCAGTAACAGACAATAGCTAAATAGAAAATGATAACATTCTTATCATGGACTGTCACTCAGCAATGGAAAGGAAAACACACTCTGTGAAAAAGCTTATCCCAAAACGTTACATGTGGTATGATTCCAATTTTATAATGTTATTGAAATGGCAAAAATAGAATTCGGAGGGATCATAGTTACAGTGGTTGCCAGGAGTTAGGGGATGGGGGAGGCTACCAGGATTAGAAAAAGCAACACAGGAGAGCCTTGTGGTAATAGAACTGTCTTCATTGTAATGATGAATATACAAATGCAAATTGCTAAAATTGCATAGCACTAAAGACAAACACACACACACACACACACACACACACACACATACACATATACATCAGTATATAAAAAATTGCAAAACAGAATAAAATTGAAGAATCATATTAATGTTAATTTCCCATCAGTGGAAGCTAAGAAAAAGATACACAAGATCCTTGTATTATTCTTACAGCTGCAAATCAAACACAACAGCATTCGAGAGTGCTTCATACAGTTCATGGGAAATGGAGTTAGAAGACAAGCTTATAAGGTAAAGAATATTTTACAAATTATGCACAGCCCAGTAATCACCATCTAAATTAGTAAAGTATTATTTTCAGCCCTCCAGAGAGCTTGTGGTTACCCATTCTTTACTACTGCATCATCCCTGCAACAGAAGGTAACCACTGTCCTGCTTTCTATCAGAATAAATTATGTCTGCTCATTTTATAATGTGGTAGAGTAATAAAATATCTATTGTTTTGTGTCTGAACTTAATCATTGAAGCAAGGCTCTGAGTTTCATCCATGTCACTACCTGTAGCATTAGATGGTTATCTTTCACACAAGAAATTATTTATCTGTTTTACAGTGTTAGGTTATTTCTGGAGTGAGAAAAATTTTCCTCAAATTGCTATGAATGTACTTTTAAAAAATATTTATTTATTTTACTTGAAAGTTACAGTTACTCAGAGAGAGAGAGAGAGAGAGCAAGAGCGAGGTCTTCCATCCACTGGCTCACTCCTCAGATGGCCACAACGGCCAGAGCTGCACTGATCCAAAGCCAGGAGCCAGGAGCTTCTTCTGGGTCTCCCACATGGGTTTAGGGGCCCAAGGACTTGGACCATCTTCTACTGCTTCCCAGGCCATATCAGAGCTCTATGTTGGAAGTGGAGCAGTGGAGTCTCAAACCGGCACCCATATCGGATGCCAGCACTGCAGGTAGCAACTTGACCCACTACGCCACAGCGCCGGCCCCTGCTATGAAGGTTCTTATTCATGTCCCTGATGTGTATAAATTCACAATTTCTTAGTATGCATCTAAGAGTACGATTGTGAGTCATATGCATGCAGATGTTTTAGCATTCATAAATATTAAAAAATACTTTCAAAGTGGTTTACCAACTTTGTGCTTTTATCAGCTGCATATGAAAAACTCCTTGAAAATACTAGTTAACATCATCTTTGTAAAATGTGGCACAATAAAAGTGCAGTGGTATCTCATTAAGTTTTAATTTTCATTTCTCCAATGATAAATAACATTGAGGACATTTTCATCTTGTTTGGCCAATTGGATGGCCTTTTTTAAATTGCTTCTTAAAATCTTTTGTCCAATTTCATTAAAAAATGTGAATATTTTTTCCATCTCTGGCTTGCCTCTTTATACTTTTCAGAATGTCTTTAAATAAACAATTTATTTAAATTTTAAGGAAGAAAAATTTATTAATATCTTTTTATATCATTAATGTGTTTTCTGTGCAGTCAGTCCTATTTTTGCTTCTTTGAAATTTATGAGTTTTTACTCTGACAATCATTAACATTTTCTTTTCCTCATTGGTTTCCAGCATTTTTAGTGTGATGTGCTGAGGTATTTTTTTCTTTTTCTACTTAAGGTTTGTAATGTTTATAGAATCTGTCACTTGATACAGATTGCTAGCTTGGGGAATTTCTCAGTTACTGTGCCTCAAATATTTTTCATTTTATTATCACCTCTCACGATTCCAGCTTCATATATTTTATAACTTTTGCATCACTTATACAATGTCCTTAATTATCTTCTCTGCATTTTCATTCATTTTTTTCAGTGTTCTAATCTATATTTTAATGACCTATTTTTCAATTTTAATAACCCTTTCTCTTCTGCATTTAATCTATTATTAAACATATTCACTGCATTTTTAATCTTATATTTCTAGAATTTTCATTTGATTCTTTTATAAAAACTTCAATAATCTGGTGATGTTTTCAACACTTTTTATAATTTTAAATAAATTAATCATGATCTATTAAAATCTTATCCAGAGGTCAGTGTTTGGCCTAGTGGTCAAGATGCTGATTGGGATGCCTGCATCCCATACCAGAGTGTCTGGGTTTGAGTTCTGGCTCCACTCCTGATGACAGCTTCCCTGCTAATGTGCACCCTGGGAGTTAGCTGGTGATGACTCAAGCAGTTGGGTCCCTGCCACCACCTGGGAAACCTGGATGGATTCTCAGTTCCCATATCCTGGCTTTGGTATGGCCTAATCCCATGGATGGCATCATGATCTCTCTCTCTCTCTCTCTCTCTCTCTCTCTCTCTCTCTCTCTCTCTCTCATATCTCTATCTCTATCATCTCTATCTCTATATCTCACAAATAAATAAAACAATTTTTATTGAAAAATTTTCTCTTGTATCTGGATAACTTCTGAGAACATTTCTAATAATTTGTCTTTGTCCAGGGCATTCATCTACTGGTCTTGTTAGCTGGCAAACCTGGTAGCTTTTGACTGAATATCACATATTGCTCAAAAAAATTTTTGTTGAGAGGTTCTGGATTATGTTTTATTTTGTGAGAAAAAAGTTAATTTTTTATAATAGGCAGTTAGAGTATGTTCACATAACCCTGATGAAATCGTAGATTAAATTTGTTTTGGTCTCAGAGTCTTTTTTTCAGTTGGTCTCTTTATGGCTTGCACTTATACCCAAAACATAGGTTTTAGAGATCTTAAATGAATGCCAGGGATTTTTCTAGGGCCTCTCATATTGGGTGTTCTCTGAATTCCTATTTTGTCTTCCAAATTTTGTGAAATGGCAGACATTTCTGGTCACATTTGTCCCTTGACATATGCTTTTTGCTTATTTCTTGGCTTTTCCCATTGAGAATGTACACATGGACCAGCATTCAGAAAATGCCTGTAAACGAACCTGGATGCTTCCCTGTGTTCATTGTTTGTAATTTTCTTTTTCCAGGATAGTGACACCTTGATCTCGACTGACAAGGAGTCCTGAACTCCATGGTTATTTTTGTCCCAATCTAGCAAGACTGCTGCAACTTCTGTTGCTGCTTTATACCTTAAGAGGCAAAATGGCAAATTTCTGAAGGGAAAATGGTAATGATGACAATCCAGGACTCATCTCAATGCATATTTTGTTTTGTTAGGTGTAACTCCTCAAATTCTATTTGCCCTGATTTCTCTCTGATTATCTCAAACCACTATTTAAAAAAAAAAAAAAAAGTCCAGGTTTTATACTTGCTTTCAGTTGGAAAACTAACCAGAAGCAAAATTACTGCATCAGGGTAGATGTTAGGGTCAGTTAAGGTAAGTTAAAGTGCTGTTTGGGACACCCACATCCCATACAGGAGTGCATGGGTTTCAGTCCCAGCTTCACTTCTGATCCCAGCCTCCTGCTAATGTGCCCTGGAAGGCTCATGCACTTGTGTCCCTGCTGCCTACATTGGAGAACTGGATTCAGTTTCGAGTTCCTGGCTTTGGACTGGCATTCAGAGAGTGAACCAGTGAATGGAGCATCTCTCTCTCTCTCTCCCTTTCAAAAAAATAAACAAATAAAGACCAAAATAAATTAAAATAAAATTACTCCTTCATAGCATGAAGCCAAAAGCACTGTTATTTAATCAGCATATCAATCCAAATTTGGACAATTGGTATACAATTGAGATGGATTCTAGATCCACCTAAATTTGTTGCTAATGAGTTTGCAAATACTTTAGTAGGATTCTTGAATCAGTATTCTTAAGGGAAAATGTTTTCCGACTCCTATTTTTTTATCACCTTTATCATGTTGGATTTTAAATATTCCTTTTGTTTCAGAGAAAGACAGCTTTTAAAAAAATTCATTTTATTCTGTGTTCTGACAATTTAGGTAGGAATAGCCCTTAATAAATTCATAGAATTCTCTATTCAAGCACTTAGTTTGGATGATTTTTGAGCAGGTTATTCTTTGAGTTATTTATCTTTTTATATGGTAAGCAATCTAAGTATTCTATGACACTTAGGGTCAATTACAATAAATTGTGTTTTTATTTGGAAAAAAAAGCTCATGATTTTATTGCTCATTCAGCCTTTTTAAAAACTATAGATTGCTTCCAATCTATAGTTTCTCATTTTGTATATATTTAGATATGCTTTCACTCTTTATTCTTTGAATAGTTACGTAATAGTGGATTTATTATTTTGTAGTTTTCTCAAAGAAAAATAATTTTATTACTTTGACTTTTAAATATTACTTTATTGATTAATAATTTGAATATAACAAAGAATACCAATTGTTTTAATATTTATTTATTTACTTGAAAAGCAGAGTTAAAGAGAAAGAGAAGGAGAGACAAAGGCCTTTTTTAAAGAAAAGGTTTATTTATTTATTTATTTGAGAGGCAGAGTTACAGAGAGAGAGGGTGAGACAGAGCGAGTGAGAGAGATCTTCCATCTGCTGGTTCGCTCTCCAAATGGCCACAATGGCTAGAACTAGCCCAGTGAAAAGGCAGGATCTAGGAGCTCCATCTGAGTCTCTCACTTGAGTGGAGGGGCCCAACCATTTGGGCTATCTTCTGCGGCCTTCCCAGGCACACTAGCAGGGAGCTGGATTGAAATGGAGCTGCAGAGTGCCCATATGGGATTCTGGTGCTACAGGGGACAGCATTACCTACTAAGCCACAGCGCTGGACCCAGAACATACATTCTAATGTACAGTTTGAGATTATTGAAAACGTAATTTTGAAACTGCTTCATAATTAAGATACAAAGCGTTTTCACCTCCACAAAAACTCTTTTATGCATGCTTGCAATAAAACCTTATCACCACTCCTGTCCACAGGAAAGCAATAATCTGCGCTCCTCACTACAAGCTAGTTTTGCCTATTTTAGAATGTCATACAAATAAAATCATACAGTCTATAGTTAAAGACATTGTGTTCTTCTGATAGTTGTCTAAATTCTTGTTTCTATAAGTAGTTCATTTCTTGTTGTTTCTCTGTATTCCATTTTAGAGATATAATAATTTGTATATATTCCTGCCATTATGTCATATGTATTTTCTCTCTCAAGTGCTCATTTCAATATGTTGCTCTTGGTGTTAGTGTGGGTCAGTGTGTTAGGCTGTCATTTGCACCACCTCCATCCCATATTGGGTGCCTGAGATTGAGTCCCGCCTCTGGGGATGGCTCAAGTACAGAATTCCCATCCACCCACAGGGGAGACCTGTATGAAGCTGTTGGCTCCTGGCTTGGACTTGGCCCTGCCTCATCATTTGCAGGTATTTGAGGAATCAACAGTGAATGGAAGATCTCTCTTTCTCCTTCAAATAAATAAAATACTAAGTTGACATTTAAAAATGTATTTTGCTCTTGTTATTTGATTGTCTTTTTTTGAAAATGATTTATTTATTTATTTGAAAGTCAGAGTTACACTGAGAGAGGAGGAGAGGCAGAGAGAGAGAGAGTACTTCCATCCACTGGTTCACTCCCCAGTTGGCCACAATGGTGAAAGCTGCACCGATCCTAAGCCAGGAGCCAAGAACTTCTTCCAGGTCTCCCATGCAGGTGCAGGGGCCCAAGGACTTGGGTCATTCTCTATTGCTTTCCCAGCCCATAGCAGAGAGCTGGATGGGAAGTGGAGCAGTCGAGACTAGAACCAGAGCCCATCTAGGATGCCAGCACTGTAGGTGGCGGCTTTACTGGCTACACAACACCACTGGCCCCTTCATTGTCTTTTTAGCAAATTCTAAGAATACTTCATTCACAAAGATAAAAAATCATAAAAATACATAAAATCTCTCACTATTTCTGTTTCTTTTACTTACATGACTCAAGAAATTTCTCCCTATGCAAAAGCCAATATGGTCTGAGATTTTGTCTTACAGAAATAATCCTGGATAGTGCCTGGTGAGCTTAAGTACATCTATTAACTCCTTTCCTGGTGTCAAGATGTCAACTCAACAAAACTATTTGTAATTAGTTTGGATCCCAAGTTCAAAGCAGTGGAATAGTTGGTTCCAGACCACAAAGCAATTGCAATGTTGATTCTCATTTTCTACCTAGAAGTATGTGGTATATTTTTCCTTATAATGTTCATCTATCATTGTTTATGGATTTGATATTTTTTTCTAAATCATTTCACAATTTTCTTGTCAATTTAGATGTGTGTTTTGATTCCCAACTCACTTGGGAATTCTGATGGCAAAACATATTTCCTCACACTTAGTAGCTATGAAAAAAATCTGAGCACTCTAAATTATAAGAAAAAGACAGTAATCAATTTTACCTGTAAACATTTTGGGAATAATTTTCCTCTCCTTATGCCTTCTAAACAATCAAACAACAAACCATTTCTTTATCCCTAAAATCTGTAATTGTCCCTTCTTATTATTTATTTAGTGCAGACATGCCATTTATTTCTTGAATTATTCATTATTTTTGCTTTGTTTATCTGCTTTTGAAGAGGTGAAATTTTTAAGCACATCTAAGACATACTCTACATTGTAATCAGTAATGCTTTCAAAAAATCTATTCCATTTATTTGTCTGTTTACTTATTTATTTATTTACTATGTACTGGAACTCTGTTCTGCTTTGTAATTGTTAAGATAAAAAACAAAGAGCCTATGGTTCTTCTTTTATAAGCAGTATAGACAAACTTAAGAAAAATAATAAGGAATAAAAGAAACAAGCATCACTTTATATGGGAAAGCATAAATGATAGTGAGTATTTGATCTGAGCCTTGAGGGAAGAGTAGAAATTTATTTATTGTGTCTTCTTTGTTTTTGGTTGGAGCTAGGTTGAGAAATACTTTGAATTATTTCCTGTGGGCCATGGGAGAGAGAGTTGGCCATTATTTTTATTTTTAAAAGATAATGTTAGTGCTTTAGAGTCTGCTTGAAACAAGAAAGTTTCTATCACTTTGCTATTTCGTCTGTGATTATACTGATTATTTGGCATAGAAGCAAGAAAAGTTGCCATTGGAAAAATTTCAGCTTCTTTTTTAGGGTGGGACAAAAAAATCATAAATCAGGTCTCTTTATTCTGTAGAGACTTACTTAACAGATCCCTTAGGCAAATATAAATCAAATAGGCACCTTAATAACCTAGAAAAGTAGAACTGTGGCATGTGGAGAATGTGGAAAAATGTGCACAAAGATTTAAGGGTCCCTGGAGGGGAAAGGATTAATATATAAAATCCTTTCTTAGGGGTTCAAAGCTATCTCTGTTTTACTTGTGAATTGATTGAGTGCCACAAAGACCCACTGACTGAGAAAGGATCTGACAGGGAAGTACCGAATGCAAAGGGAAAGAACTTACTGCCATGCTAGACACAACAGTAGACATAAATGGAAATAAGATTGGGCCTGTGACTGAAAACCTCTCCTTATCCAACCTTGGGCATTTTTCAATGAAAAGAATGTTCATGAGTGTGGAATCCAGCACAGCAAAGCTATCTTTTCTGTGATCCATCATGATGAATTCAACAGTGTAGCACCAGTCCAAAATTACATCTCTTGGCAGTAAAAGGAACAAGGTAGTCAAAAAATTAGCACCTGCTTGTGGCCAGATCTGATGTTCTTGTGTACTTAACCTAGAAGCAGTTCTGGCTGCTCTGAACTGAATAATTCCCCTGGATTTTTTTTTTTTAACTGTCAGATGACTCAAATTTTTTTCTTGTGTTTGCTAAGGTTACTATTACTATAACAAAGTCCATTGATTGCATGTCTTAAACAATAGGGATTTATTTTCTCTCAGTTCTAGGAGCTGGAAGTCTGGGATCAGACTTTACTCTGCAGCTTCTCTCCTTCATTGGTAGGTAGCCATCTGCTCCCTGTAGGTTCCACAAACCCACTGAGTGAGAAGGGACCTGAGGGTAGATCCCAAGCAGGAAGGGAAAACACAAGTGGCATGACATGTATTCTTATCTCCTCTCCCTATAAGGACATAAGTCATACTGGATTAAGGCTCATTCTAATGAATTCATTTCAACTTCATTATAAATGAGAGCTTATCTCTAAATACCATCTCACTTTGAGATAGTAGGGGTTAGGACTTCAAAAATTGAATTTTGGATGGGGAGAAAAAAATTAGCCCATACCACTATGTTGCACAAATGAAGAATTTGCGGATTTAAACACTGAAAAGATATAGACCTTACTATTCCTAAAGGTGATATTATTGTCAAATCTTAACCCATCACCAGTTGCATCAAATCTGATGCTATGCCAACTTCCTACAGATAAAGATTAGTAAATAGAGCAGACACAGTTGATAGTCCCTATGCACCCCCCTGCATTCCCATTCATGTCTGTCCCTCCACAGAAGTTGTCAGTGTTTATTCTACAAATGTTGCTATAAACGTTTTTTTATTCTTGTCTTATACTTTTGCCTGTGTCCCAAGCTGGCAAAGTAAATCACACCATTTACATGTGCTTAGCAGTGTTATATGAATGTCAGATTCAAAATGAAGTGCACATCCCTCATATGACATATTCCTTAATTATCTTCCCTTACCGGCCTTTCTAGTCCCACTTGCTGCCCTGGTCTTTCGCAATAGTGATCTGTGTGTGTCATTTGAACTCACACATCTCTGTTCCCTCCCAGGTGCTCCTCTCTTTGCCTACAATGGCCTTGCCTTCTACCGTCTGGCTTGCAATCCCTCATTTATATTCATGCATCATTGAATAATGTCTCTGACACAACCCACCCTATATCACATTAAAATTATAGTTTATATTTTCTGTTTTACACAAAGGATCCAGAATACCTTAAATATCAAGTATGAACCTTTGAGGATTCAATGTCTAGACTTTGGCATATAGAATGACATTAGCTCAAGTTAGTTTTATAAGATGAATGATTAATGTGTGGATTAGTGGGTTGGTGAAAACACTGCTTAGCAGCACATGCTTATCCCATGAAATTGAGAAAAAATTGCTATTGAATGTCTCTGAAAATGATATATTTCTGAGCCCTGTTTCAGGCACAGAAGCAACATGTAGATAAGGGGGAAGGTGTGTGTTTCCTGAGAACTATTTCTCCTACTGAGACTTTTGTGATGTCTCTGCCTTTCTTCTGCAGCTGACAGGCTCGAGGGCACATGAGCACAGCCTTCAGTGGACACCCGACAGCTCAGGCTCTCCCTGATCCTGCAGGAAGTTATTACAAGCCACAGGGTGCCAGGGGCTTTCATTCTTTCCTATTGAATGTGGGGGAACTGGGCCCTAAAGCCAAAACCACAAAACCCCCGAACTCAAGGAAAGAAGGGATGCTTTAGGGAGATATGAGATAAACTCCTTCATGCAAACTGAAAGGTCAGGCCAGCTTGTCAAATTTTTAAATCCATTTCATTATACACCTTCTCAAAATCTGTCATTAACTAAACTCTCTCTTCTCACAGGAAGAAAAAAAGTTGTCTCTAACAAAGAAAGCAGAAGCCAGTTTTTCCCTAGGCAAAAATATTCTCCTGGTTATAACTAGCTCAGCTTGGGAGATAGCCCCCAGACATCTCCCCCACTAACTTGGGCACCAGTTTCTTTGCACAGCCTTGCTCCAGTACCACCTCCCAGTTTTAATTGCTTCCCTGGGATGTGTTTAGAAGCTGTGCTGGGAGAAGTCTGGCAGCATTTCAGGTGACTCCTGGGGGCTGTCTTCCTGTGCTCATTATCTCTCTCTCTTGCACTGTCTGCATCCAGGTTTCTTCAAGGACTCCAACTCAGTCATGCCAGAGGATAGCATTCTGGGACACTCTCCCTGCTGGGTGATAAAATGGGTGGCAAATTCCTAGGCACAGTGCCTGAGCGAGTCAGGAAGAGTGCAATGGAGACTGGCAATTCCTAGGCAGATCTACATCACCTCTGTGGTCCCAGGAAGCAGACAGAAGCTGTCCAAATTGGCAGACCTGAGGGACCGAGGGTTGCCTATAGGATTAAAGCTGGAGGAAAGCACTGAGCCCCACTGGTAAGCTTTGCCTTGAAGGAAGCAAGCACTCAGAAAACTAAAACACTGATTGAGGCGTCTTCTGCGGCTCTCAGAATGTTTGACACAGAGCTCAGGACTTAGGAAACGTTCAGTAGTTGGTACTTGACTTGGCTCAGACACTGATAACAAAATGTATTTACAAAGAGTAATCTAAGAAAATTCAAATTGTTAAAGCCATAGCTGAAGGGCTGGCATTGTGGTGTAGTGCGCTGAGCCTCTACTTGCAATGCAAGCATTCCATATCAGAAGGCCAGGCCAAGTCCTGGCTGCTGTGCTTCTGAGCCAGCATCCTGCTAATGTGCCTGGGAATGCAGTGAATGATAACCACGTGTATGGGCCCCTGCTACCCATGTGAGAAACTAGGATGGAGTTTTTGGCTCTTGGCTTATGTTTGGCCCAGTCTTGATTGTTACAGTCATTTGAGGAGCTGATCAGCAAATGAAAAATTTTCCTCTTTCTCTGTATCTCTGTGTTTTTGTGTGAGTATGTATGTCTGTCACTGTCTATCACTCTGCTTTTTAAATAAACAAATAAATAAAATAAATACATTCTAATAAGGAAAAGAAGTTAGTGGTGTGATAAGAGCCCCACCTACTTTAAATAAAGCAACACCTAAGTTTGCAGATATCAAACATGCACTTGACACCCATGTTACATATACAGTTTAAATAAAAGACCTCTTGTTGCTCACACACACACATACTGGGATATATGTTATTTATTTTTAAATGCTGACTAGCTCTTAAAGAGATTAGAAATAATAGAAGGACCAACACTCTGAGACATTTCCACCTTCAACGAACATTGTCCCGGGCTTGTTTCAACCCTTCCATGTGATCATGACCATTTTCTCAAATAGAGGACACTGCTCCCAGCTGAATCATTGTTTATCCCGTCTTTTTCTGTATAGTCAGTGGGATCCAGCAAAGTGGTAGGCAGAGGAAGGTGCTAACTTAGTGTTTCTGGAAAGGAAAGAAATAAGGGGCAGAGACAATGACAGGAAGGAGGCATAGAAAGCGATAGGGAGGAAGAGTAGATAAGGGATATTTTAGGAGTTTCCAGAAGTATAGAGAAATTCACTCTTTGGGCCAAAATATAGGTTAATTTCTTTTTTTCTTTGTGATGAATACAAAGTCCAAGGACAGCAAGCTGAAAAGTAGTCAATTATTTCTGTACGCAGCTCTTATTCTCCAATCATATCCAATAGTCAAACAATATTTAGATGTATTCTGCCCTGCTTTTTACAACCTTCTGACTAAAGTTGGCTGTGTTCAATTAAAAAAAAAAAAAAGATTTTCTGGGCCTAGAAACAAAGGAGCAGAAATCCCAAGCAAAGTCTTTAAATATACCTTTCAAATATGTTTTTCAGTCATTTCCAAGGTAGCTGTGCAGATAGTTAAAGGATTGGAGCACTGAACTTGAACCACTTTAGTTAATGACAATCATCTATCCCTGGTGTACACATATTTCTTTTCTATAAATAGGAAAAACTGTGACATGGTCAGTGCTAGCAAGTACTATACCAGTGAGATTTTTCCAGTCATAATTTCCCCAAAGCAAGCAAGAAAGAAGAAAGCCAGCATGGGAACTCATAAGTCCACAATTATAGTATCTTTTTGTTTCACTAATTTTGAAGACATGAGAGAACCCCTATTCATCTAAGACACCAACATCATTATCTAAGCCCCTACTTCCTGCCTCTGTGCCTCTGGGTCATGAGTGCTCAACCGCGCTCCCCCTCCCCCAACATGCCTACACATGTACTTTTTCCTAGAATATGAAGGAAAGAAATATATTGTATAATTCTTGAACAGTGAATTTTATTTTCAAGGATACAAAGGTTTGAAATGAAGAAAAATGTGACAGAATGTTTTTGTATGCAGTTTATTTGTTTTTCTAGAATTCACTTTCCTTGCCAGTCTATCATTTCTCATCTACTTCCTTAGCAACATTTTTTAAAAATCCTTTTTTTAAGATTTATTTTATTTATTTGAAAGTCAGAGTTACAGAGAGAGAGGTTTTCCATCCACTAGTTCACTCCCCAGATGGCTGCAACTGCCAGAGCTGCGCTGATCTAAAGCTTCTGGGTCTCCCACATGGGTGCAGGGGCCCAAGGACTTGGGCCATCTTCTACTGTTTTCCCAGGTCATAGCAGAGAGCTGGATTGGAAGTGGAGCAGCTGGGACTAGAACTGGTTCCCATATGGGATACTGGCACTGCAGGCCAGTACTTTAACCCACTGCACCACAGCGCCAGCCCCTCCTTAGCAATTTAAGAATAGTGTTCTACGGTTAGAGTGCAGTTTGCAGGCATGACTCTTTTAAAATTATACAATAATCCCTGAACTACACATACATGAATTTGATTCTAATCAGCAATCTCAAATCTCTTGCAACTGAGTCAATAGGTACACCACCACCTTTGTACTAGACTGGATCCTAGTGGAGCACAAGTATAAGGGAAGGCTTTGAGAGCTGAACTAACATGGGAACCAAATGCAATATCATAGGTGATGACATTAAATTTGCATTTTAACCTAACCAAACAAAACATGATTGTTTTACCTAGTATTTAAGCAGTATGCAATTCAAACTTAGTCAGAAGAAACACACCTCAAATCACATAGAAAAAGACAATCAGTCGATGCCAAGATCAAGATGACACTGATGTGGTGAATACCTGACAAAGTCTTGAAAGCGACTACTGAAATTTTGCTCCATGAAGTAATTTTGGGCACTCTTAAAAAAATAGAAAGTTAAAACAAATAACTGAAAGACGTAAGGAATACTGAAATAGGGTCCATCATTTTGGCACAACAAGCTCAGATGTCTCCTGCCACGACAACATCCCATATCTGGTGCTGATTCAAGTCCTGGCTGCTCCAATTCTATTCCAGCTCCTTGCTAATATAAGACGACCCAAGTTCTTGGGTCCCTGACACCCTGACACCCTGACACCCAGATGGGAGACCCATTGGAATTCCAGGCTCCTGGCTTCAGTCTCGACCAGCTCTGGACATTTTGGCCATTTGGGGAGTGAACTCGCAGATAGAAGATTCTCTCTCTCTCTCTCCCTCTCCATCAAATAAATAAATAACATTTTTTAAAAAGGAGGACTCAAGTGGACATCTGGTATCTAAAAGTGTAAACACTAATATAAAGAACTCACTGGTTAGGTTTAATGATGGAACCGAGGTGAATGGAGAAAATTTCAGGAAACTTGTGTACATATCCATTGAAATTATCCAGTCTGAACAGTGAGATTGGAAAAAAAAAGCCTCAGACCAGTAGGAAAAAAACGAGGTCTAGTATTTATGCTGTTAGAGTGACCAGAAAATGTCAGAAAGTCTTTGGTACTAAGGAAAAATTGTTGAAGAAATAAAGGCTGAAATTTTTCCAAATTACACAGTGTACAGTTCTATGAATTTTAATGCATGTACTGAATTATATAACCACCATTAAAAATGAGTGACAACAGAGCCAGATTTCAATTCTAGATATTTTTTTATTCAAAAGTTATTTAAGGCCTGTTCATATGCTTCCCTAGGTCTGCATTTGAATCTTACCAGACAGATATTTTTTGTTTTTAAATGTCAAGTGTGTTATTTGGCTCCATAATTTCCTCTATTCCCAAAAGTTCTTGTCACTGAACTATACATGTGACATGGTAAGTTCCTGTAAATTTCCCCCAAAGTCATATTTTTTAGTAGATGAAAACCTCCAGTGACCCAGAAGAAATTGAGGCCATCTTTTAAAATAAGCATGGAGTTTTTCAGTTTGTAGGGTCTCCTTTCTACTGAGTATTTGGCTGAAAAGAAATAGTGGGACAGAGGTTAATGCGAATTTTATATAACTTCCATTGCTTCTTCAAAGGACTGGAGAAAAAAATTACAAATGTGTATATATATCTATCTATATATATATAAATATATATATATATATACTGTGCATATATATGTATGTTATATATATATATATATATATATATATATATAAAATCTATTCCAGTCCCTCAAAGACCATCAAACAAACTGGAAAGTCATCAGAAAGTTGTGTATTCAGTGACAAAATTGCACTTATAAAAAACAGTAGGAGTTTCACATACAAATGGGAAAGAAAAGTTAAAATCAAATGCTATCTAGAAGTCACAGCCATGAGACCAAGGCGGAGAATTTAAATTAGTTTTATCAAAAGTCTTAACCACATAGAGGTTTGCCAAGAACAAATAATCACTTTAGTTTTCATCAAGGTGCACTATTAGAGGAAAGGATTTAAGCATTTTCTTCCCACAAGGCTACTGGTAAGAACCATACACACACACACACACACACACACACACAGAGAGGCAGACAGAGAGACAGAAAGAAAGAGAGACAGAGAGAGAAAAACACAAAGCTGAGGTAGGGATGCATTGTAATTTATGTCATTCAATAAAAAATTATAATATGATAGAGAATAAAGAGGATATAGACTAAAGAGCACCAACTCAAAAATCAGAATTCTTTACAAATCTCACATCAACTACTCACCTTGGATGTGAACCTGGTGAGTCACTAAACCTGTCTTCATCTCACTTTCATAAACATTAAGAATGAAGATACCATGCCTGCATTATATGACTATGGTATGGACGAATGCATTTAAAGCATACACCCATGTTTCCTGCACATGGAGTAATTGTCCTCTCATTTGAAAGGCTTTTCACCTTAATTTTTAGTTGTGATGCTTGAAGAACCAGGTTAAGATGAACTCAGGGCTCTTTGAGTTGATCACATGTCTGTGTAACTTTCTGTAGCTTTGAGCTTTATGTGTTACATGGAGAAATGTGGGCCTAACATTGTGGTAGAGTAGGTTAAGTAGCCACCTGCGAAAACAGCATCCCATATGGATGCCAGTTCAAGTACTGAATGCTACACTTCCAATCCAGTTCCCTGTTAATGTGCCTGGGAAAGCAGTGGAAGATGGCTGAAGTCCTTGAGCTCCATCACCTACATGGGAGACCTGGAAGAAGCTCCAGGCTCCTGGCTTTGGCCTGACCCAGCCCTGGCAATTGCAGCCATTGCAGCCATTTGGGGAGTGAACCAGCGGATGGAAGATCCCTATCTCTGTGTCTTTCCCTCTCTCTGTCACTCTACCTTTCAGGTATATAAGATTAATCTTTAAAATGGAGACATGAAATATAATACTTCATTTGAACTCCTAGCTTTCAAACACCCTAGTGAAGCAATTAGATAACCTAGTGCATCAGTGTTAATTGTAGAATAAAGCAAAGGGGATGATAAATATTAGCTACAAGTGTTCCAAACTTGATATTAATACTAACATCCCCATGGAAAAGTCAGCTCAGCTAGGACTTACTGAGCATCTATTGGACATGACCTGATATCTGGCATCTATGTTAAGCATATCAGTGGAGACAGAAGCATCACTGGACATTCCAGTTGTGGGTGATCCTGCGCCTGGCTGGGAGACTGCCTGCCTAGCCCATGCAGGAGGTTCAGAGGGCATGGCACACCTTGCCTCCCAGCACCCTGGTCAGGAGGTTCAGCACACTGAGCCACACATGACCTGAATGCTGGCAGGCGGCAGGAGCCACGGGCCCCACCCCTGCTTCCTGTTGAAGGGCCTTGTAATTGCCAATCAGGTAAACGGTTCCAGGGTGTGGCACAGGCCATAAGGCTATGTAGGCTACACGACCTTCAAGCTGATTGGAGGCACCAGTATCCGCTTTATTCTACAGAATTAATGTTGCCACCATGAACTAGCTACTCCTCCTTACCTACCCTTTAAAAGCCTGTGCCTGATTGTTAATAAACGGACAAGTTCACCAAAACTTTTCTTTGGTGCTTCTTGTCAAAGAACATGATCACCCCACCATCCCAACAGTATAAGAAATCCAGTAATGAAAATATATGCAAAAATGTCAGGAACATTAAAGAAGTTATTAAGTTTGCTCAGGATAAACAAAAAGAAAAGTGGAGTCTTAACACAAAGATTTACAGGGTTTTTCAGATAGTAGGTGGGAACAGATTTTTCTAGATGGTAAGAATAACGTATACTTGGACAGAATTAAGTAATTACATTATGTTATCAGGAGATCTCCTTAAGCGTACCCTAGTCCCAGAAGAAACACTTGGGCAAGAATCATTTTTTCTGAAGTCAGGATTATCTGGTTCTAAATTTCACCAAGGTGGTACATTATAGGGAATAATGTGTAGACAAAATCCCTATGCTTATTGCTGGATTCTGGATGAACCACTCTGAACATTGATTTCCTTGTCTATGAGATGATTAAAGATCAACACAATTTCACGTGGCTATTGTAAGGATTTACTTATATGAAAATATTCTTTAAATTGTAAACCTTTATGGATGTTAATCATCATTATAGATGTTATTTTAAATATGATAATTTATAAATCATCAATTTAGATCAATCTTAAATAACAATATTTATAAAGCAACAGATACATAGTTTCCTGGAATATGTTAGTATGCAGCATATGTCTACTACTAAAATGTTCTAGAAGCTGATATAGGTGTGAAAAGACTAAAGATTATTGAATCATTTCTAGAATGTTTAGTGACTAAGAAGAGAAAAGCAATTATCTTATGGTTTTCAATCTTCAAAATATGGGGTAAAAATTTCAGTACAAAAAAGGTATTATGATAGAAAATGCAAAAAAGATTAAGAGAGTAAGAGAGTGCTTGAATAAGTGGTTTACTTTAAAAACATTAAAGTTTGCATGGACATACACCAAGATTGTAGGGGTGGATGGAAATGGGCCAAAGGATTATGAGGGATAAGAGGTAAAAATCCTTCACCTTCCCAAGAAGAATGAAGAAAAGTGAAAGCTTAACAAGGTAGAACATCTTCAGCAGGAGGAATTCAACATTCAGACTGCAAGGCCTCAGAGCAGGAAGCGCCAGAAGTTTAGAAAGTAGGAGTTAATTCAAGGTGACAATTGAAGGAGTTCCTGATGAGAACGCAAAACTTTTCTGTTTTGTTTTCCTAGTGACAGCCCCCATCCTGCTGCATAGGTAACACGTTAGAACTCCTGTTATTTTCTTTTCTGTGTGTATGTGTGTGTGTGTGTGTGTGTATGGGGTTGGGCAGCTTTTATGTAATAATTTTCTTTAAGAATATTTCCAAGTATATTCTTGGTTCTCTTCTAGATTATGATTCCCCTGCAAACACTTACAAATCAACTGATTAAAAAAGATGATCAAGGACAAATAAAATATTTTATTATTTGAAGAATCAAGTTTTTGTTCCGTTTGCCAATCAACCCTAGCTTATTTCAGGCTGGGTGCTACTGACACACAAGAGTGACTGAGAAAGCCACACCCTGTGTCTTCAGGACACTCACAGAGGAGCTAGGGAAGTTGCCACCTGGGGAGGCAATTCCAGGAATGATACTAGCTGCTCTGCTAGGAGATGTAGCATATTTTACAGATTATGTGGCTGAAATTTTGTGTTTAATTTGAAGTGGGAGTCAGTCAGCGTGAGAATTCTCAGGGAAATTTTCTTTAACTAAATACTTTTCTAAATGGTGGACATGATTTTTTTCATTCAAAACATTTGATGAACATGGTTTCAGTCAGCTTCTCATCCCTGTAATGAAATACCTAAGATACTTATGAAGGAAAGAGAGGTCCATTTTTGCTCACAATCTCAGAGGTTCACAGCCTAAGATCAGCAGACTCCACTGGTTCAGCATCTGGGAATGGTGTTCTTGTTGGCCATGTCCTGTTGTGGCACAGAATTACACATGGCAAGAGGGAGCACATGTCTCTGTTTGTCTGTCCTTAGAAAGGCACAATGATGTCAACCTTGGGACCCCGCCGTAACAACCTAACCCAATCTAATCACTTCTTCAAAAGCCCTGCATCCAAACATCATATTGGAACAACCAGGTTTTAGAGAATTTCTTGTTAACAGGAGATGAAAACAATAGGTTAGGGAATTACTTTAAAAAAAGATTTATTCGTCTATTCAAAAGAAAAAATTACAGAAAGGGAGAGGCAGAGGCAGAGGCAGAGGCAGAGGTAGAAAGAGTGAAGTCTTCTATCTGCTGATTCACTCCCAAATGGTCTCAATGGCCAGAGCTGGGCCATTCCAAAGCCAGGAGCCTGGAAATTCTTCTGTGTCTCCCACATTGCACCAGGGGTCCAACACTTGGGCCATTTTCCACTTCTTTCTTAGGCACATTTGCAGGGAGCTGGATCAGAAGCATAACAGCTGGGACTAGAACTTGCGCCAATATGGGATGCTGGCGCTGCAGATGGCAGCTTAACTTGCTATGCCACAGCAACAGCCTGAGGGAATTCCTTGGAGCATCCTCTCAAATGGAAAATATTGCTTAGCAAATTTTTGCCTCTGCCAGAAGTGCTCACCTGCAATGCCAAGTCCAATAAATTTGCAAGTGAATGGCCATATATTTTGGCAGCCAAAATAAAGAAGGCATTGTGAATGTTTACATGATTCAGGGTATAATAGAAAAAGGCAAACAAAAGGCATTAGGGAAGGACAATTATCTCTGGTATTAAAACCAAAGAATAATTTCTCTGGGGCCTAACACAGAGGACACTGTTTAATTTAATTAACAATGCCTGCAAGAGCATCCTTGCTGTAAATACAGCATACAGCAAAAAGGCCATAACCATAAAATCTAGAAACATTCCCGCTGGTCATTTGCAATCTACAGACAGATTTTGTAGCACCTAGAGGAAGAAATGGACAGCATAATCTTCAGACAACTGTTCACAAATATTGTTTTCTGGGAGTCATTTGATATGTACCAAGTATCTGTGTCTGCCTGAGCTGCATACCAGCAATATTGCTTCGTGATTAAGGATCCAGGATCTGGACTCAAACGGACATAACTGCTATTAATTCTGTGACCTTGGGAAAATCACTTAACCTCTCTAAGCTTCAATTTTCTGCTCTATAGAATGGTAATAACATTAGGATTTATATCACAGGGTGTTGTTAGCATAAAATGAGAAAAGGTGTGGAAGTATTTAGTGTGAGGGACATGCTAAAACAAGTAGTAAATATTAGTTATTATCATAGATTTTTAAAGGGAAATAACTAAGTAGTTATTTTGTTCAATTCAATGTGGTTATACTTCACTCTGGCTTGAAATCTGCATTCATCTCCTACAAGGGGTTTCCTTCAGTTCTTCTGCTATACCTCGAGGGATAGAGTCACTTTGATTCCAGAGTGATAACTCTTTTTATGTAAGGTGGTTGGCCTCACTCCTTATAGAAGGCATTATCCTCCAGGAGTGCTTCTAAAATCGTTATGATTCATGCAACTTAAAGACCACCACCCAGGCCTCATGTCTGTTGCAGGAGCACACCAGTTGAGACTGTGCCCAGAGGGCTTCCCTCGAGAATCAGATTCACATGTTACCCAAGTGCTTCTTGGATTCTGTTTCAGGATATCGGTGTAACTATTCAGTAACCACTGTGTTTTGTCCTGTACCTGTTATAATAAACAAGACCATATCTGCTTGCACAGCCTCGGGATAGCTCCCCAACCCTGAGCTTCCAGGGTTCCTGTCTATCAGACCCTTCAACAAGGAGTGTCAACAATCTGAGAATCCCAAGATCCTAGTCTAGCTCCCGGTCAGCCCTGGGCTAAGGCTGAAGAAGGACCTGTTAGCTGCAGTGGGTGCAGACATGATTGCCCACCTACTGTGTGTTTTGCACAATTTTCTGGGTGCTCTCAATTCTCTGGATGCTCACAGAAGTCTCTGGCCTCACCCAACAATCTTGGTAAAAGTAAGCCTTTGCAATTCTATGAAATCGATTAAGCAAGCATTCAATTTTACTGAGCTCAGAAAGTAAATGCAATGGACATCTCTGTTAGTGTTTGGGCATGCTTCAGTTTTTCTTAATGTGGTTTGTGTTGGGGAGACAAAAGTGGCTCAGAGTGGCTAGGAATAGGAGAAGGCACAGATTTATTTTTGTTTTTACTTCGTAGGCACAGTTTCAGTCAGGCCCTATCCCTCAGTATCTCCAGAGAACAGTGTGAATCTTATTAAAATCCATGATCCTTTGGTCTTATGAAGACAAGAATCCATGCTTTCATCTACTTCTGTGTGTCTAGATTCTTGTAATATATTATGTCTGACAGAACTTTGGGAGTACAAGGAAAATCCATATAAAATATTTGAGTACCTTCTAGGGATCAAGCCATGAACTATTGTATGATTATTTGATTTAATTCTAAAAATAAAGGAAGAAATAGCTTTATTTATACAGGTGGAAACTGAGATATAGAAAACTCAAGACATTGCTCAAGATCACAAAGCAAGTGAACAAGTGTGTTAAGGGTAGAATCTCAGCATGACTTCAGATCCACAATTTCCCCTATGCTGGAGTTATTGAGTCTCATCACTACTAACAGATCAGATCAGATGATTCATTGTTGTTTCTATTTGTCACATATATTAGCATGTTTCATAGTATCCCTGATCTATTCCAACCATGTGTCAGCACCATTCCCAAGTTGTGACAGGTAAAACTTTCTTCAGATGTTTCCAAATGCCCCTCCATTAAAAATTACTGCTCTCTGCCAGACTGATGGAAACCATCTCTCAGAATACCTAAGTAGTCGATCGTTGTGAAAAGTTATGGGAATATCGAATTGTTGAAGACAATATGTTAGAGACAGTGTTGATGCAAAGGTATATGACACAGTCTACCTTTAGAAACTTGCTTAATGAATGAACTGGCATTGTGGTGCAGCTCGTTAAGCCATCACCTATTATGCCAGCATCCTATTTGAGCACTGGTTCAAGTTCCAGCTGTCCCACTTCTGACCAGTTCCCTGCTAATGACCCAGGAAAAGCAGCAGAAGGTGGCCCAAGTTCTTGGGCACCAATGTGGGAGATCTGAATAGAGTTCCAGGTTTTTGGGTTCATGCTGGCCCAGCCCCCACCATTATAGCCATTTGGGGGGAAGAACCAGCAGGTGGACGATCTTGTTCCCTCTCTTTATCTAACCTTCTCTTCGTGGAACTGAGCCTTTCAACTAAATAGATACATAAATAAATCTTTAAAAAATAGAAACATAATAAAAAAGACTGCAGTGAGGAAAAAAACATTGAGATTACTTGTAGGGACAATAACTTACTTTATCAAGGTAGATAACTATTAAAGAACTATTGTCAGTACACTGATCTGACCAACATTGTGAATCCTTTATAATGATGTGATGATAATGTGACTAGTAATCATCACAGTTTTGAAAACAATATTTTAAAGATTTTATTTATTTATTTGAGAGGTAGAGCTACAAAGAGATGGGGAGACAGAAAAAGAGGTGTTCCACCCTCGGGTTGGCTCCCAAAATGGCCTCATTGACCAGAGCTGAGCCAATCCAAAGCCAGGAGCCAGGAGATTCTTCCAGGTCTCTCACGCTGATGCAAGGGCCCAAGCAATTGGGCCATCCTCCACTGCTTTCCCAGGCCATAAGCAGATAGCTGGATTGGAACAGTAACAGCCAGGACATGAACTGGAACCCGTACGGGATTCTGATGCAGCAGGCAGAGGCTTAGCCTACTACTCCACAGTGCCAGCCCCAACAAAAATGTTACAAGATTGAAACTATTTTGCTGATTTTACAAAGAGTAAATTGCATCTGAGAGAAATAGTCTTCCTCAAATGATATAGCTGTGAAGAGAAAAGGCCAAGATAGGCATTTATTTCTGTCTTGTTCCAACCAGTATTCAGGGTATAACAAATGGTGGATGGTCACATATGTTGCAAAAGACCCAAGAGTAAGCAGTTGGCAAAAGCTTCGGAAATAAAGTGAAATAGCAAATTAGGCATGAGTTTCAGTGCTGAGCGAAATGAGAATATTAATCATACATATTTGGAAAAGGCCTCCCAGATGTCTGGAGACATTAGCCTGTTTATATATCATAAATGAACACATCACTTTGTTTAATGATCATTTAAGAATCAAACTGCAGTATGCATTTGCCTCAAGAACAAAGGGTTTATTCTAACTAGTGACATATACTAGAGAAAATTAAGAATATTGAGACACTGTAAAAAAAAGCATGTTTAACGTAACCTTAATTGCCCATAGGAAAAGAAACTCAAATGACATATATATTTTCCCCATATGCCCCAGAGAATTGCCTGGAATATGATTTAGAACTGGTATGAAACCTGATTTCCTCTTATGTGATCAGCTTGCAGCAGGCCAACAAGATGGGCCAATCTGCTTGCTTCTCTGGGAGCCCATATGACACCAAGTAGAGTAAATGGTCAGGCCTATGTTGCCATTATCTTCAAATGGCTGCAAGTCTTTACTTGACTGTATGCAAGAAGACTTTGTTCAATCCACCCTGTAAACAAGGTCTTTTGTTCATTTCAAATTGAAACCTCCTTGAAATTTTCAGATAAATAAGAGATCTTCAAAATGTTCATGGAAAGTACATATTATGAAAATTCTATGTATGGATTTCAAAGACCTTTTACAACAAAATAAATTTATCTTCTAACTGCAATCTCCATGAATTGTTTTCTTTTTTAAAGAAATTTCCCAGAAGCCCCTCCCAATAACTTACATTTTCAAAAGATTTCTAAAAAGTTTATTTATTTAAAAGAAAGAGTGGCAGAGACGGGGGAAGAGAGAGAAAGGAAGAGATAGAGAAAGAGAAAGAGAAAAAGAGAGAGAGAGAGAGATCTTCCACTCACTGTGTCATTTCCCAAATGCCTGCAAGAGCCAGGTCTAGGTAAGGATGAAGCCAGGAGTCTGAAACTTATTATGGGTTTCCCACATGGGTGGCAGGCACCCAAGTACTTGAGTCCTCACCTACTGCCTCCCAGGCACATTAGCAGGAAGCTGGATCAGAAGTGCAGAGTATCCAGGACTCCAACAAGGCACTCTCAAAGGCTTCCCAAGCAGTGTTTTAACCCACTGAGTCACAAAATCTGCCCCCGTGAACTTTTTGAGGACATTTTTTCCTTTCTAAACATAACACATAAGGGGAGATAAGTTAAACAAAAAAAAATAAAAATCAATTTGATAATCATATGCTAATTCTGAAGTGCTGTAATTTTTCTAGTTTGTAATTATTTCTGTTTTGTAAATCTCATTACTCTAGAAGCTCCATATGGAAGGTAACACTTTTCTTTTTCTTAATATTTGATAAACTTAAAGTAGCTGCTTAAAGTGTTCTCCCTCCCCTTAATTAACCTGAACGATACGAAAAAAGTGAAAGAAATATTAGACCACAAACCCAGAGACTACAGTTTTTAGTTCCAGGCTTCTGACAGACTATTTTTGTACTCTTCAGCAAGTCACTCAGCTTCTCTCTATCACATCTGCCTCAATTCACAACCACATGCACAATCTATTCTCCCTAAGTCAACAGTAGTGTAAGCACCAGGTAGTCACTAAGTTTGATCAAATCATAGCTGTTGAACTTTATTGAAACTCGAATTACTTCAGTTTTCTCAACTGCTATCCAGTGAGAATAATAACTCCTACCTCATAGCATCGCCATAGGGCTTAAAGATTTCACATATCATATGCTCAACAAGTGTTCTGATAGCAGCAGCAGTGCCAATAGTATTATTGAAAAGTTTATGGGTGGCAAACTTCCCATCTAGTATGCAGGAACGTCAAATCAGTGCTGAAAAATGGAATGAAAAGATAGGTTTGGGGAATAGCACTTGGCCCATCAGTTAAGATGCTGGTTAGGACACTTGTAACCCTGTCGGAGACCAGCTCCAGACAGTCCAGGGGCCCCAAGGTGTGAGAGGTGTCGGCGCTCGAAGAAATGAGAGACGCATTCACAGCAAGGCTGCTTGCATGGCTCTGGCTCTCGAGCACGACTTGATTTTTATATCATAAGTTCAATAATGATTCTTTTTATCTCACAATAACAAATCTGTTGTCCATTTTTTTCTAATTACAATTTCTTTGATTTTCAAGGGCATATTCAGAGCATGGGTTAAAATCACAGACAGATGTGAGATAACGGGCTGCCCACACAAGCCAAGGCCTCGAGTGCTGCTAACTATGCAGAAATTGGCTACATAAACTAGAATAGTACCTTCCTAATCTAATCTTTACTAGAAGCCCCAAGGTCAAAGCAGGCCCTTTTAAAAATGTATCCCCTCTTTGTCGTTCTTTCTGTAATTCTTTAATTTCTTTATTGTGCTTATTTAAAGGTTCACTTAGATCTATTCTACAGTTTTGACATCCTAACCATTGTAGTATTTGTAGCATATATTGAATTAAAGCTTTATTAACATGTGTCTTTATTTTAGTGGGGAGTATATACCAGGGAGCCTGTTGCTTTTAAATTCTTTTCTACAAACAGCTCAATCTTGCATAAAGCATTAGCATTAACCCTTTCTCCTACACTAACATTTGCTTTGATTAGAATTTTACAAAGTAATGGACATTTTGGTGTCGCTCCTTCGGCCGCAAAAGGAATGACGCTGCTCGCAGTCAATTGGTCTTCAGCAGACTTTTACTTAGAAAGAGTGGGGAAGAGTGGGGGACCGGGAGAAGGGGGAGAGATGGCGCGCACATTCCTTAAGGGGGAAAGCTGGCGTGCGTATTCCTTCTCCCGCAGTCCTCTTATATACAGAATTCAACCAATCACAGTCAATCAATCACAGTCCATGCACAGAGCTCTCCAATCCGACACTTGATCACGATCAGCTGTGGAGTCACGCAACGGGCAGGGCATCGGCGCCATCTTGTTGTTTTCCACGATCCTCAGCTAGATGGAAAGTTCAATCAGCTGCTGCATCTGCATTACTGCTATAAGCCAAGCCCAGCATGGCGGGGGAGGGGATCCCATGGCAGGCCTATCCATGTGTCCCCACATTTTGGGGATAATGAGACTAAGCGTTCTTCCCTAAAATTAGGAATACAGCAATCATTAGGGGGACCACCAGGAAGCTCCGGCTTTCTTATGCAGAGTGTAGTTACCAACAAACCTAAAGCCACCAAGAGGACCTCGGCTGTCTTTCTCACGCCTTGCTGAGATAGACCTTCTGCTGTGACCTTGTCAGCCAGCCATAGTTGCCTTGGCCTCACCATCAGTGCTGAAAAGATGGAATTAAAGATAGGTTTGGAGTCCAGCATTTGGCACACCAGTTAAGATGCTGGTTAGGACACCTGTAACCCATTTCAGAGTGCCTAGGTTTGCTCCCAGCTCTGGCTCCTGATTCCAGCTTCCTGCTAATGCAAACTCTGGGAGGCAGTGATGATGGCTCAAATTGTTGAGTTACTGTCATCCACGTGGACTGTGTACCTGGTTCCTAGCTTCAGCCAGTGTGTGTATTTAGGCAGCAAACTGACAGATGGAAACACCCTCTCTCTCTCTCTCTCTCTCATTTCCATAATCTAATTTTTTAAATGTTTATTTTGGTGCAAAGATTTTTTTAGAAATCTATGCATAATTTTAAATAAAAAGCATTATCCACAAATTCTTTGAAGATTAAGATTTTTCATTAATTTAAATATACTTCCATTTAGACTCCTAGAACACCTGAAAACAGTGCATTTTTCTTCAGTTTTTTTTTAGAGTTTGCATTATTATCATACCTAAAGTTTAGCATTCTAGGGAGAAGTAAGCTGTTAGTGGAGTCTCTGGGGTAGAAAATTTAAATTAATATTAGTGATTCATTAATATCTCAGTTCTTCTGGTGAGGAGAGTGAGAGGAAATAGATAAGGAAATTAAGAGTGCATCAATTTCAATAACTTGTTGGAAATTCATTTATTGGAAAGAAATGCTTTGGAGAATGATGTCGATCTGTTATTTTTCCTTGATATCAATAATGTTGTTATGAGCACACATTTCTGAAAAAGTAACTAGAGATCGTCTTAGACTCTTTAAAATACATTTCATTTTATTATTCAAAACTGTTTCTGGCTACTAGCTTCATGGAAAAGGAGGCTGATACCAAACTCCTGTGCAGTGCCTTGAATGCAGGTGTGCTGGATACCATCAGACCACCAGTCTATTGCTCTCCCGCCCTTAGCTTGAAGTGTCCTTTCCTTGCCTTTTGATAGCACTAAAATTAACTCACTGAATGATGGAGTGGCACAGATGGGCCTTCCAGGTCCTAATCACTGGACTCATGAAATCATTTATTCTCCAACAGACAGCATCTTGATGACCAGTATTATCTCAAAGGATTTTGTTTAGGGGGATTTCAGGTCCAGGGCAGTAAGTAGCTTCTGCTTGCATATAGCCCCTGGCTGACTGAAGCCCACTTGGCCATGATAAAAATTCCCAGAAAAGCATGGCATTGCCAATTAATCAAAGGAAGGCCACAAGCACCACCACTGACCAGCCAGGAGCTTGGACATGACCTGAGCCTATACTCCTTAGCCCCAGCGCTCATCTATGAGACACTTCAGCCCTAACCCCTCAGAGAGCCTGGCAATCAAGCTTCAGCTGTCTGACTCCTTGTTCTGTGCTCTGCAGGAAACAGAACCCTCCTTCAACCATCCTGATATCAATGACTGGTTTTCTGTATGTCAGAGAAATCGACCCAGTTTTGGAGGTTCTATAATAACTTCTTTAACCAATTTCAGGGGTGTTCTATATCAAGAGAACCAGACAGTTTTTGCTTCTGGTGATAGTAAACAGTACACCCTGTGAAATACCCTGTACTAGTTTTCTATGCTGTATAAAAGAATTCTGTATCATAGTGGCTTAAAACAATGCATATTTCATTGTCTAACCGCTTCTGGGATTCAGGATCGCCCGTGGCTTAGTCAAATCCGCTGCTCAGGACCTCACAACACTGTGATCCTAGTGTCAACTGTATTGTATTTTTATCTGGACGTTTTGATTTGGAAAGCATTCACTTCCAAGATCATTCAGATTGCTGACAAATTTATTTTCCTGTGGCCATACGAATCAGCTTTTGAGTGGAGTTTGCCTTTGGGAACCTACAGGCTAGCTATAGCCAACTGGAAGCCACTTGTCGTTTATTGCAACACGAATTTTCTCTACACCTGTGCTTAATTCACTCCAGTTGGTTACAAAACAGATTTTACACAATGTCACCTGATTACACAAATGACTTCTCATCACCTCTGTTACATTCTATTAATTTGAAGCAGATTACACACTCTGCATATACTCAAGAGGTGAGAATTATTGGGGATCACTTTAGGGTTTTTCCACTATGTGTTCCTTCCAGAGAACTAGAACTTGACCAGTTCTCTAGATCTACATTTACCAATTACAGACATACAGGTAACAGGAAAGCATATTAAAAATGTAGGAAATATCACCATGTTCCTAAATCTGTAATACATGAAATTTGTATAACTTAAATAAAATTAAAAAATTAAAAACGTTTTGCAAACAGCAAAGTTTTGACTATTTAAGAAACTCTACAGAACCAATTGCCTTTTGTTCTCAGTTAACTGCTTGGAGTAAAAGGAAAATGAAAGGTCGGAGAACAGTCTCAAGAGTCATATTAACCAGTTACAATGAATAGACTTCATTTGGATCTTGAATTAAATGAATGGAAAAACAAACATTCCACTTAATCGGGTATTTAATAAGATCAAGAAGAAGCTGCTTTTAAAATACATGGAATGTCTTTGGATTGTTCTCTTCATGATGCATCTGGAAATACCTATGGACAAATGAGCTTTTATATAAACTTTCCTTCAAAACAATAGTGCTGAATTGTATAGCTAGTGAATGTTTGTTTGTCATGATTGCTGAACATAATCAAGGCGATTAGGGAGGTTAATTATGCATTCTATTCTTTTTAAATATGGTGAACATTTTCCTTTATAATTTTAAAGATTTTGAAAGATGATTTTCTAGTGAAATATCTCAATCGAATAAACTGTTTCAAGGGATATATCTTTTTATCCAATGCCTAAAGGTGGTTCCACTTATATCAAAAGAAAAGGTCATGGTGGGGGTTGGAAAGACAAAATAGGCAGATTTTATCATTCTATCTATCTGTGTGTGTGTGTGTGTAGAAGCAGATAGAAAATATTGGAGCCGAATAGGTGGGAACCTACTAGGTTTTTGAGGTATTTGTATTGACATAGAAACCATTTTTCAATCTTATTTCCCTCTACCTCACATAAACACAACATTGTCTAAGCTTTGAAATTACCCTTGGATACCCAAATTTTGTTTGAAAGATGGTTTTGAACTTTCTGTAGCCCTCAATGAGTACCCTTCCTAAACTCTATTGAAAATGGCCAAGAAGAAAAATGTATAAAGAGGAACTTCCCTTCAATGGAGCCATAGAGACCCTTCGTGGGCAAGGGAAGAGAGATCCTGTCCTAAGTCAAAACCAGGATCTTCCCCTGTACTAGGAGAGGGGCCATCCAAAACACACGCCTAGTGGGATTTCATGATTGCTATGGACCAGTGACTGCTCTATCCCTTTTGAAATGAGACTGTTTGTTTCATTTATTCTGGGCATGTTCTACCATTGCAAATGTCTGTACTGGTATTCAGAAAACTATCAGAAGCCATGCCAGCGACCCAGGCACAGAACTGTCAATAATGGAGATCCTAAACTTTGAAACGGACACAGTACAATAAGTGACTAAATGGGACTTTGGGTTACCATTTTATGGATATGTGAATGTATTTTATGAGTAAGAGAAAGAGTATAGTAAAAATTTGCTATTCAAAAAGATGGAATGGAGCAGCAAGTAGCTATATGTTTACAAGCTCCGTTTGTTACCAAGCAAACAGGAAGAAAACATTACCAATCCCTCGTCTAGGAAGCTGTAACTATGTGACCCACCTCTGCCCATCGGCAAATGGGAGAAAGTACTGAATGCCCTTTCTAGGACTGGCCTGCTATTACCATGTGAGCCTCTATGTGTCCTCTCTCATTCACTCTTTGGTTTTTTAAACATTTATTTATTTATTTATTTGAAAGAGTTACACAGAGAGAGAAGGATAGGCAGAGAAAGAGAGGTCTTCCATCCACTGGTTCACTCCTGAGATGGCTGCAATGGCAGGATCTGCGCTGATCCGAAGCCAGGAGCCAGGAGCTTCCTCTGGGTCTGCCACATGGGTGCAGGGGTCCATCTTCCACTGCTTTCCCAGGCCACAGCAGAGAGCTGAATCAGAAGTGGAGCAGCCAGGATTTGAACGGTGTCCATGTGGGATGCCGGCACTGCAGGCAGTGGCCCCAGCTGCTAAGCCAGAGTGTCAGCCTCTCATTCACTCTTGCTACTGCAAGTGAATTATAATACTCTAAGAAAAAAGTAGTCTGGGGCCAGTGCTGTGGCACAGGGCACAGCAAGTTAACCCCCCGGCCTGAAGTGCCCACATCCCATATGGGTGCCAGTTCGAGATCTGGCTGCTCCACTTCCGCTCCAGCTCTCTGCTATGGTCTGGGAAAGCAGTAGAAGATATCCCAAGTCCTTGGGACCCTGCACCCATGTGGGAGACCCAAAAGAAGCTCCTGGCTCCTGGCTTCAGATCAGCACAGCTCCGGCCGTTGCAGCCAGTTGGGAAGTGAGCCAGCGGATGTAAGACCTCTCTCACTCTCTCTCTCTCTCTCTCACTTTCTCTCTCTCTCTGCCTTTCCTCTCTCTGTGTAACTCTGACTTTCCAATAAATAAATAAATCTTTCTTTAAAAAAAGTAGCCTGTATCCCTAGTGCTACTTGGGAAAGAGAAGCACTATGACTCATATCAGAATGTAACATTTATGAGAAATAGATCTTATACTGGAAGCCACTGATACTTAGACCTGTTTGTTTAAGCAGCTAACATCAATTACCTTAGATTCACTTTTGAGATGAAAGTATACACTTCGAGTGACTTTATTAGGAAAAACATAAAAATATCACATATTTTAAATTACTGTACAATTGAGATTATCTTTGTACTTCATACATTGGAGGATTCTTTGTATACATTCCTGCCCTGTTTTTCTCAGATGTTTGCTCAACGGATACCTAATAAGTATTTTTGAATTCTTGCTATTTTCTAATACTCATAATTTTGGGGGAACAAACAATGCTCCTGGCCATCTGGTGCTTCCAATCTATTGGAATATTTTTCTGGTTCTTTTAAACAAACGTTTTCAGAGATTTGTTGAATTCTCTGAGAAAAAGTCTCTGGCCTCATGCTATATAAGCAATATCTGAACCCCACGATTCTTGATTTCTTGTTTACCCTCTCTTTAGTGATTTTTGTTTGGGCCAGTCAAGGCCAGCCATCAACAGCCTTGCAGCATTTCACTTTCAGATTGGGATCTGAAGGGCAAGCTTTTCTTCCAGTGCCATGTATGATGCTCAGATTCAGGCTTGCTTTACAAATATGGACTCTCCTCTAACACCACATGAGAAAGCTCTGCAACTTCACTAGAAACTGAGATTTTACTTACAAGTCTTTGATGAATGTAGAACATGATACACTGACAGCATGTCCTAGCATCAAACATTCCTGATGTTCTTCCTGCCTTATGCCTGAATTTTATTACGCTTTCTTCAGTTTGCAATGTCCGGAGATTCTAAGCTTTAAAAAAATAGTTGGAGTGAGAAAGTACTGAAAGGAACAGTGAAAATGCCTAGCACTAATTCCAAAGTTGGCTGACTTGGCTCACTGTATCAAGTCCAGAATCAAGCATAGCAATAGCATATTGCTTGAGGCAGAATGGATAGAGTATTTGGTGGTAGGAGGACAGAGAATAACTAAAGAGGCCTGAATCTTGGCTCTTCTACTAAAAATTGTGTGATGTATACCCTTGGGAAAATTAATTAACCAAGATAACATATTTTCTGAATCTACAAATGAGTATATTCATAAAGAAATTCTCCTGAGGTTGCTGTGATGATTCAGTGAGTAAATGAATTACTTAATATTAATATTGGAATTCAGAGAGTGAACTCATAAGTTTTTAGCGCAATAGGACATTTCTCGGTAATGTTCATCATGACACAGAGGAAAATGTCCGTTTGATTTTATCAAGTATTCTTTTTAAAATTTGCATTTCAGATTCAGTTTTCTGTATAGATACAAACAATTTGATGGATCCTTGGGCATATTGGGTAAGTGCATTGTTAAATTTAGAAGTTGCAGCCTCATTTAAACAAGAAATAATTCTGAAGTGACTGCAACACTGCAAAAAGAATTCAGACTGCTTTGTTTGTAATCATCAGAACAGCAAAGGACCTTTGCTAACACGTTTCATTTGAAACTTAAATACATGCTGTGTAAGGAAGGGTTAGGTAGATAACAGGTTCACCTGAGTGCTAAATCTCTGTCTTAGAGATTCTCCTGACTCCTTGCTGGTTCACTGCACTGCAGACATCAGCGGCAGTTTTGCTACCAGAGGACTTATTGAACTGCTGTTTGAATATACTGCCTGAGGCTATTATAACAGAAACATTACCTTCAAAGCCTTCCAAAGTTCTTAGAAATCCATACTCATTCCACTTATGTATTCTGGGTTTCATCATCCTAGCTAAACATTTTGGACAGTTTTTTTTTTTTGACATAATTTTGTCCAAAATGTGCAACTTCCTATCATCAATAAGTCAAGATATTTCAGAATGTGTTGTCCTGCCTCAGTTTGTTTAATACAGTTGCTAAGTCTAAAAGAACACGGTATGTACTTTTTAAAAAACATGAATGACATTTTTTAGAAGAAAAAGAATGTATGAGAGAAAGCTCTCCCATCCACTACTTCGCTCCCCAAATGACAACAGCCAGGGATCAATCAGGCCAAAGCCAGGAGTCAGGAATTCAATCTGGGTATCCCACAAGAGTCATAAGGACCCAACTATGTGAACCATCATTTTGTATGCATTAGAAAAATGCTAAAATTGGAGTAGACCTTATACTTGAACCCAGGGACTCTGATATGGGTTGCAACATCTAAAACATTAAAGCAGACACCTGCTAACGCAATATGCATTTTAGAACAGGGGCTGCACCAGTCTCACTAGGGACAGTGAACCCAGTAAGTGAGTAGGTCATACACTAAAATGCAACTGGATTGATTCTAGCACAGCCACCAGAAGTGTGAACTTGAATACATTACCCAAATATCCAGGTCCTTCACTTTCTGATCTTAAAATTAGACATGAAAAATTTGCATCCCATTGAATACTTTTAAGATTAGTTTTTCCTCTAAACTCCTCCCTGAGACATAATTTATCAACAGTAAAATATCCCTATTCTGTGTGTATAGTTCAGTGAATTTCTAAAATGCTTGCAAGCCTGTATCAAGCAAGATGCAATAGATTTCCTCATCTCTGAAAGTTCCTTGGAGCCCTTTCCCAGTCATTCCTTGCCAATCTCATTCCAAAACAGTCATTGTTCTCATCTGTTTTAGTAAACATTAGTTTCCCTTTAAGGAACATATGACCTTAAGTGAAGCAATGCATTTAAAATACTTAGGATATTTCTTGGGATCTGGTAAGTACTCAGCAGAGTATACAAATCATTATTATTAATTTAGCTCCATATTACCAATGGGAGAGCAGAGGCACAGCAAGCACTAGAAGAGAATGTGGAGTCAAATAAAAAATAAGAAATGAGACGAGAAAAGCTAGCAGCAGAAGGTTAAAAGGAGAATATTTTGTTTAACAATCACTGAATGCCTTCTTGGTGAAGAGGGACTTCAAAAAGTTAGGGGGAAACAGAATGAAAAGATTAAAATGAAACATACAAATTATATTTCTCAGCATACGGTCCATTAAGTTCAAAACAGTTTTTTAAATGATGATATAGTCATTTAGTCCACCCCTAAAGAACTGAGAGTCAGGGGCCAGCATTTTGGGGCAGCGGTTAAACCACTGCCTGCAACACCAGCATCCCACCTGGGCATTGGTTCAAGAATTGGCTGTGCCACTTCTGATCCAACTCCTAGGAAAGCAGCAGAAGACAGCCCAAGTCCTCAAGCCCCTGTATGCATGTGGGAGACCTGGAAGGAGCTCCAGGTGCCTGGCTTCAGCCTGGGTTCCCAGGCCTCTGTGGCCATTTGGAAAGTGAGACAATGGATAGAAGATCTTTCTCTGTCTCTCTCTCCCCCTATAACTCTGCCTTTCAAATAATTAGATCTTAAAAAAATAAGTAATTGAGAGTCCTAGGGATTTAACAATGTTAATGCAGTCTTTTTCATATTATTATATGAAAAAAGATAGTTCCTCTTTTTTTTTTAAATGTAAGAAACAAAAAGAAATTAAAAGGAGCCAAATCAAAAGTGGCTTTGAAACGTTCACAGAATTGCCCTTGTTTGCTCAGAGAAATTATCAGGAGCATCATCATGGTAGAGATGGATGCTGTAGTGAAGCTATAGCTTCTTCACAGTTTACTCCATTTTAATTTTTCAGTAAAAATTGTGTAAACTGAACCAGTCCAGATGTTTTTGATGTTGACTATCTTTTTCTGGGATTAATCATTGAGCCTCTTCAATTAGAGTTCCAATAAAATGATCTGCCATTGCATACTTTATCTTTAACATCGTCTCATTCTTTCTTTAAAATGAATTAGTCATTTGTAAACTGTTGATTTCTTTGAGGGCATTGTTGTCATAAACTTCATAAAGCATTAATTTCTCCATTCTTCCACCTAAACTTCACCAGAACTTATTGTTTGTTTTTGCTTCAATTTTTGCAGAATTTTTGATCTTTCCAAAAGTCTTTTCCTTTATAGTTCCTCAAATGAGATCCTGTTTAGATAGGTTGTAACAAGTTAGTATGTATTATTTTGGTGCATAAAATGAAATATATGCACAATTTTTCATAATATAAATTTCCATGAACTTTTTGAAGGCCCCTTATTGATGCCAATAATTTATACTGTTGGGACCAGTGCTGTGGCGCAACGGGTTAACGCCCTGGCCTGAAGTGTCTGCATCCCCTATGGGCGCCGGTTTGAGACCCAGCTGCTCCACTTCCAATCCAGCTCTCTGCTATGGCCTGGGAAAGCAGTAGAAGATGGCCCAAGTCCTTGGGTCTCTGCACCCGAGTGGGAGACCTGGAAGAAGCTCTTGGCTCCTGGCTTCAGATTGGTGCAGCTCCGGCCATTGCAGCCATCTGGGGAGAGAACCATCGGAGAGAAGACCACTCTCTTGCCAGTGCCGTGACTTAACAAGCTAATCCTCTGCCTTGCGGCGCCGGCACACCGGGTTCTAGTCCCGGTCGGGGCACCGGATTCTGTCCCGGTTTCCTCTCTTCCAGGCCAGCTCTCTGCTGTGGCCAGGGAGTGCAGTGGAGGATGGCCCAAGTGCTTGGGCCCTGCACCCCATGGGAGACCAGGAGAAGCACCTGGCTCCTGCCATCAGAATAGTGCAGTGCACCGGCCGCAGTGCGCTGGCCGCGGCGGCCATTGGAGGGTGAACCAACGGCAGAGGAAGATCTTTCTCTCTGTCTCTCTTTCTCACTGTCTACTCTGCATGTCAAAAATAAAAAAAAAGACCACTCTCTCTGCCTCTCCTCTCTCTGTGTAACTCTGACTTTCAAATAAATAAATAAATCTTATTAAAAATAATTTATACTGTTTAATTTTCATAATATTCTAAAATACATATTACACCCTGTTAGCAAATGAAAAAAACACAACTCTAGAGAATTTAAATAACTTCCTAATATCACATAGCCTCAGTGAGTAGCAAAGCTGGGATTTAAGCCTCTTTCAAATTCTAGAGCTACATTAATTCTAATATACCATTATGACTCCTCTGTTAAAATCATGTAAAACAAGGGAAAGTAATACTGAGACTTAAAGTGGGATGACATTAAACTTGCTGCTTTTTACCTATTATTTCATTCAATCCTCAGAGATATTTTTTAACATTTTATTTTTGTGGAATCTGCAATATAGAGAAGCAGGGCATCAGAGTTTAAGATTTGGGACTAACTTCAAATGGCAATACTCTCCCCACTTCTCATCAAGTAAAATAAAAAAGGAAATGTTGGTCAGGCACTGTGGTGTAGTGGGTAAAGCCATATGGGTACCAGTTCGAGTCCCAGCTGCTCCACTTCCAATCCAGCTCTCTGCTATGTCCTGGGAAAGCAGTAGAAGATGATGCAAGACCTTGGGCCCCTGCACCTGCCTGGGAGACCGGAAAGAAGCTCCAGGCTCCTGGCTTAGGATCGGTTCTTTCTCTGTTGCAGCCATCAGGGGAGTGAACCAGCAGATGTAACACCTCTCTCTCTTGCTCTCTCTCTGCCTCTGCCTCTCTGTAACTCTGTCTTTCAAATAAATAAATAAATCTTTAAAGAAGGAGGATGCTTAGGATTACCCTTTTCCCAAACACTCAAATCCCACAATCCACAAAGTCAGCTGAAATTCCACAATTCCAATTATGTGTGGGTTTGTGTAAAATACTTGTTGGTAATCGAGTTACGTATACTTTGGATAATATTACTAGCTATGCTCTGAGTTTTGTAACTATTTAAAAATATATTGGCTCATTTATTTACTTGAAAAGGACAGAGAGAGACAGACACAGAGAGTTCCCATTTTCTGGTTCATTCCCCAAATGCTCTCAACAGACAGGGCTGTATTCATACTGAAGATGGAAACTGGAAACTCATTCCAGGTCTCTCACGTGAATATCAGGGACTCTACCACTTGAGCTATCATCTGCCACCTTCCAGGGTCTGCATTAAGGAGATCTGGAATTGGGAGTCAAGCCACAGCTCTAACTCAGGCATTCAGACACAGGACATAACATTCCAACTGGTGAGTTAATTGCTGGGGCCAAACTCCCACCACTGTAGCTGTTTATAAATATTCCACTATTTCTCCTTTGAAAAAAAAAAGTTTTGATTTATTTGAAAAGCAGAAAAGAGAGCTTCCATCTACTGGTTCAGTACCCAAATGGACACAATGGCCAGGGTTGGTCCAGGCCAGGCCAAGCCAGAAGCTAGGAACTCCATCAAGGTCTCCCACATGAGTGGCAGGGGCCCAGGACCTACCACCTTCCACTTCATTTTCAGCCACGTTAGTATCTGAAATAGAGCATTCAAGAGTTGAATCCGTGCTTCTGTATGGGATGCCAGTCATAGGTGGTGGCTTAAACCACTGCACCAGCCACAAACCAGCCTCTCTATTTCTTTAATACACACACACACACACACACACACACACAGCGTTATCTAAAGCTATAGAAATAAATTAAAAAATAACAATTTACATAACCTTAAAGAAAGTCATTAAAACAGCAAACTTCCAAGCACCAAGATCTGTAGAAGCCCAAATATCCTTTGATTGATGAAGGAATAAAAATTGTGGAACACTTAACTGCTCAGCAATAAGGTAGGATGAGCATGTAACAGGTTCAGATACTGCATCATACTCATGCAATAAAATGGGTAGATCTCAAAACCTTTACTGCTAAGTGAAAAATTCCAGACATAAATATCTCTATGACACTATTTGTATGACATTCTGAAAAAAGGAAACATTTTGTACAAAATTCAGATCAGTATTTGTCAGAGGTTGGAGTGGGAGACTGAGATTGACACAAGAGCGAACTTTCTAGGGTGATAGAAACACTGAACATGTTAGTTGTGTCAGTGGTTGCACACCTGTGTGCATTTGCCAGCACTAACAGTTGTTTAGACTCGTCAGCATTCAGGCTAAGGACAGTTCATTAAATTAAACTAGCAATTGGAAGGCACTGAAATTTTGAACAAAGATGCCATTAATTTTTACGTTAAAAAGAAAAAAAAAGTTAGGGTGATTCAGGACATGCAAAGCCTAGAGGTTGAATGTCAGTTTTGAAAGTCTGGGTAGAAAAAAGGAAATGTCAGGTTGGATTAATCTGATGAAAGATCCAGTGCTAAGCAACCACTGTCAGGAGATCTAACTACTTGGATCTCTGAAAAGAATCTCAAATTTAACATAGCCAAGATAAAATTTCTAATCTTCCCTATCAAACATGCTTCTCCCACCATCTAATATCCTGTTATCTATCCCATCTCAAAAATGTAACACCACACTTCCATCAAAAATGGATGAGTCAATTTTGATACTTCTTGCTTAGTTTCTCATCTTGTTCATCAGAAAATACTGCAAGTTCCATCTTCGACATTTATTCAGAGTCTCTCACTTCTTAATCACTTTTTGTCCAAGACAAAAAGATCATTCTCCAAATGTTTGCAATCTCTTCCTAAATGGCTTCTATTCTCCTGTTATTACACTCTTCTCTCTTTTCTCTAAGCAGACAGTCACCCTTTTAATCACTTTATTTAGCTTCTCTCTGCACAACCCTACAATAGAGGCAGGCACTTCCCCTGCCAGTTAAGGTGCTGGCTGGGACACCCCCACCCCACCTCAGTGTATCTGGATTCAATTCCTGGCTCCTGCTCCTGACTCTAGGTCTCTGCCAAAGCAGACCCTAAAGGCAGCAGAGAAGGCTCAGGTAGTGGACGTCCTGTCACCCACGGGGAGACCTGGATGACGCTCCTCAGCCCCGTCTTCAGTCTGCCCTAGCTCCAGACATGAGAGATTTGAGGAGTGAACGAGAGGATAAGAGCAATCTTTCTCTCCTTGCTTCCTTCCTTCCTTCTTTCCTTCCTTCCTCTTTGTCTCGCCCTACCTCTCAAATAAATAAATAACCTGCCATGCCTTCCTATCTTATTCATAAAAGTTAGAGTCCTGTGTTAGCCTAAGGGACTCTACATAATTCGGCCTGACCTTATATCCTACCACTTATCTTCTAGTTTAATCCCCTGCAGCTATGCTGGTCACTTCATGGTTTCTTGAGAATGAACAGATATACCTGCCTCAGGGCTTTTGTACTCACTTCTCTGTGTGTTGTTCTACCTTTACATCTAGGGAACTGAAAAACTCACTCCCTTGATTCCTTCAATGTTAATTAAAATACCATCTCTACAATTTCTACATGTCTTAAAAGCTCTGTTTAAAATTGAAGTCTTCATCCCCAGTTCTGTTTATCATTTGTCCAAACTTAATTTTATTCTTAGCATTTCTCACTGAGTTAATATATGCATTATATAATCTTCAATTCCATTGACTCAAAGATGCAAAAATTCAGACTTCTACTAAATTTAAATACTTAAATTCAAAATTCCTCACAATGTATATAGTCTTATTTTAATTGGTAGCATTTTTGTTTTCATGTATAAGCCAATAGTGTGCTTTAAAACCACTGGCGGACCCAGAGCTATGGCATAGTACATAAAGCCACTGCCTGCGACACCAGCATCCCATATGGGCTCCAGTTCCAATCCAGCTCCCTACTAATGCTCCTGGGAAAGTAGCAGAGGATAGCCCAAGTGCTTGTGTCCCTGCACATATGTGGAAGACATGGAAGAAGCCCCTGGCTCCTGGCTTCAGACTGACCCAGCTCTGGCTTTTGTGGCCATTTGAGAGGTGAACCAGTGGATAGATGATCTCTCTCTCTCTCTCTCTCTCTCTCTCTCTCTCTCCTCTCTTTGTGAGTGTGTGTGTGGGTGTGTGTGTGTAACTCTGCCTTACAAATAAATAAATCTTTAACCAAAAAAAAAAAAACCCCACTGGAAACTTAGATTTAATCAAATATTCAAAAAAGCATGGCAAAGTGTTTTTTTGTTTTTTCATTAGAATATTAATTTAATGGTGGGGCAATGGTTTGAATGGGTTCTTTACATTCATGTTGAATGTGTGGCCTTTCAGGGAGTTATGAAGGCTCTGCTCTCATGAATGGGCTGATGCCTTAGAAAAGTCTGGTGGGAACTATTTAGGCCCTTTGTTCTTGTCCCTTCTACCATGTGAGGACACAATGTCAGCAAAACAGCAACATCTTGAAATCAGGGACCAGGGCCCTCACCAGACATCGCCACTCTCAGTGCCTTGATCTCAGACTTCTTAGCCTCCTGAACTGTGAGAAACAAATTTCTATTATTTATAAATTACCCAAGCCTGCTATTCTGTTCTAGCAGCACAAGTGAACTAAAATGGGAAGGATCTTTGTCTCTCTTGTTTACTACCTTATTCTCACCTTCTGGAACTGCGCTGGATAATATTAAATGCTCAGTATGTATTTACCCAATAATATAAAATTAGAATATTAAATGAATGAATGAATGACTATTGCAGAGAAAGATACATAGGAAGCATCTGGCAGCATGTTACATGTGATATTAGTGTTGATATGGGACTAATCAGGGAGATAGAAGTAGGCTCATGAGCTGGACGCCACACCCCCTGACCTCTATGTGATCTCACCTGTATCTACCTGTCAATCAGACTATGTAACCATACCCTTTTAGAAGTGGATAAGAGGCTGGCGCGCACTGAGCTGGCCCACGTTGCCACTTCTCATGCCTGCTCTCCAGCCCAGGTACCCTCTCTCGCTTGCAGTTTCTGGGCCGCTCCCTGGAAAAGGCCAGTATGGAACTCTCAGTTTACTCTTTCTGATCTGCTTTCCCTTAATAAGGCCCTCGTGTTCCTGTGCATTTCTCTACCTTTCCAAATAAATCCTGAACTTTACCATGTTGTCTGTCTCGTGTGGGCCAGAGCTTAAAATTCTTATCCAAGTAAACGGCAAGAACCCAAAATACTAAATTTTGTCTTAAGGTAAACCGTAGCATTGTGGCAATAAACCTTAACACAACTCCTGGAGTTTAGGTCTCTGAACATAGGATCAAACAGTTAATCAAAATGTCATGGGAAGCAATTAATTGAGGTTGGTGTCATAGGTGGTAAAAGAATCTGCCAAGAGAATCCATCAGCTAGAGTGAGCAGAGCTAGTTTTGTTGCAGGGGAGCAGTGGGCAGGCAGGACAGCTAGAAGCTGACCCCTGTTACCATACACTGCACAGGAGCAATGCGTAGAATGGCCTGATGCTGTCTGTTGCAATGTAGACTACAGTCTAAGAGGCATACTTGTCACTGCAGTGTCTTCAGAGTGAGGGTATTTTTTTGCCACAATCCAACAGGTTTTCTCAGATATTGATTTGCATTTCTGGTCAGAGCTGGGAAGTCTATACCACCCTTAGCTCTGGGATTTTCCCAGTGCTCTGTGGAAACCCTCCACAAAAAAAAAAAAAAAAATATATATATATATATATATATATATATATATATATATATAAAAGCAGGAAGGAAAATCTTCCCTATGGTTGAATAAGGAAAAGAAATAAGGTAATTTGTGTGGAAACTGTTGCATTGGAAATATAGGACTAGAGTTTAGGCAAAATAATAAAGTTTAAAGAATTGATGTAATTTTCCTCAAAATGTAGAAGTGAATGAGAGCTTTGAGAGGCCTACATCAAAGAGAAAAAGGAGAAGGCTAAAATCAAGCCTAACAGTCACAGATGCTTTGAATAAAAAGGAAAAGGATCTGGTAAAAGATTAAGACATTGACAGTAAAGAAGCAGTACAGTAAAACCAGACAGGGCTATTGGGTCAGTGAGTGCACACTTTTTCAGAAGGACCCTTACTAATCCCTTCTGACTAATGAGGACCTGTGGTACTCTTCAGGGCCAGGCTTGGTCACATGCCTTTCTCTGTCTTCCACCCTCCCCTCACAACAGTTCTCTCTGTTGTGTTGCTTTCATCATTCTGTGACAAGAGCATTGTCATCTTGGATAATAACCTGTTATTTTGTGTTGTTCTTTTTGGATCATTGGGAGTTTCTTGGAGGTGAGACCACATCTTGGCTAATGCCTACTACAGTGCCTAGAACATGGTAGCACTGCATGAATATTTGTGAAATAAAATATAAAAAAAAAACAATCTGAGGCAGGTATATTGCATCTTTTTATCCTGTTTCATTAAGAAATAATTGAATAAGTTGGGAAGGATTCTATCATTCTAATCCTGACAGATCACACACAAAATTCCTATCTAAAAGAAATGAACAGGTGTAAGGGTTTTAGGGCTTGATGATTATAGGACCTGAAAAACACCCAGATAAGAAGAGGACTATCTTCTCATTTTGCAGCAGTGGTGACCCTCTGACAAAAATACTTATGGTAAATTAATATAAGAAGTTCACTAATCAGGAATGCGCATATCTAGAATGAACAGTTAACAGCTGAAAGATTATGAAAACGCCTGTGTTGCAGAGGCACGCAAATGAATAAAGTTTGGGCAAACATGCATGAACTCATAGTAGTTCATTTTAAGGATAGATGAGATCATAAAGGAAGACAGGACTTTCACATGCAGGCTTAATAAAGAATGGAAGAATTTTTGAACTAAAAAATATTGCACGATACAAAATATTGTTTGATGCCTATTCTAGCACTGTTATCATCACTACATAGTTTTGCCTCTTTTATTACAGCCACCTCAAATTAACCAGCCTTCATTCTCAATTTCTCAAGTTTAGACTCCTTCAGAGAAAATCTCATTCATTTGCTGAAACAGCATAGAGTTTGTTGAATTCACATGCATCCTATGGTCAGCATGTTCTCAGTAAGCAACCACACAGACTTTTGGCCAGCCTAAACTAATTGACTGCCTTTAGATGAAATGTTCATCTTTGGTCCAATCTGCAATTAGCAGAAGAATGAATTTATATTGCACACATAGTTTTTCCTGTAGCTAAAGAACTATTTGATCCAGCACAATGAATTCATAATGTATTGTCCTTAAAGTGTGAATTGGTTATATATGCTCAACTTCTGTGGCACATCTAGGAATACCCTCTTCCCCTCCTTTTCCTGTCCTTTGTCTCCAACTTTAGCCCTATGGGCCACAGAAACTAAAATTGGTTAGAGAAAACCTAGATTTGGGTTTAACTCAAAATGTTCTAGTATCCAGTTTAAGGAGCATAGCAATGCCTTTCTGTTCTAGCAGTATTTCATCCCTATTTAAGACGTTAGTGCTCATGCTGGCTTCACTCACTCTTACTCATGCCATCATCTTGTCTGTTATATACTTGTGCCTGGTAATTTGATCCCAATTACTACAATTGACCCCAATTACTACCACAAGCACCTTTGTTTGGTATTGACCTTGACTTCTGTATCTCTGACTTTGGTTCTCAGTCCTAACTTAATTTAGTTCCATGTCATATATTTAGAGGAAAGGGAATATTCTCCTCAAGAATCATTTCCCTTTTGATTATTTAATATTTTGGAAATAACCAATAACAGAAAGCTATCTGTGTTTTTAGTATAATGTAGTAGAATGGAAATTCATTTTGGGTTTCAAATATTTGAAGAATATAAACTGCCTTAGGTTCTCAAAAATTGTTATTTTTCAATGGAACTCAAAATAAATTATTTTAATTTCCTCTTAGAAAATACTTCACAAGAGATTCCATTTGACCATTTCAGTGGACACAGAATGCACAATGCTGTACGTCCTACACCCACCACCAAAGTGAGCCTTACCCAAATATGTGGATTTCACAAAGGGAGACTGAGTCAGTTTTCAATGGTGGAATTATTTATAAAGAAAGCAAACTGACTTTGGTGGTGGCATCACTAATAAAGTTTGTTTTTCATAAGAGATTATAGGGCTGCAGTAATTAATGAATGCATTTTCCCAATGGTTGGTTTTGTGGAAAACAGTCATTACTGTTTTGCTGTTTAATAGAGATTTAGTGTTATTAATTCAAGAGAAGCCATCACTTGGGTGAGTAATCAATTTTTGTTCACTGCCAGAGAAGGGGAAGACAAAATATTAACTTGGGGTATATTTTCTTTTTTTTTTTTTTTTTTTTTTTTTTTTTTTTTTTTAACTTTTATTTAGGATATAAATTTCCAAGGTATGATTTATGGATTACAATGGGTTTCCCCCCATATTTTCCCTCTCCCCCCACAACCCTCCCCCCTTGCCCGCCCCCTCCACCCTTTTGTTCACATCCAGATTCGTTTTCAATTCTTTTTGTATACATGTGATCAATTTAGTATGTGTTAAGTTATGAATTCGTCCCTTTGCCCTCATATAGTAACACAAAGTGAAATATAGTCTTTGAGTTCTCATTTTAGCATTGAGTCACTTTGTATAGCACATTAAAGACAGAGATCCTACATGAAATATATATATATATATATATTTGAGACTGATAAATTTTTTTTTGATGCAGTTTCCAATGTAACACTGAGTTTTTCTTTTTTTTTTTTTTTTTTTTTCCCTTTTCGATTATCTTTATATAGAGTAGGTCGGTTCAGTATGTATTAAGTAGGAATTTTCATCAGTTTGCATCTAAACAGAAACACAAAGTGTAAAAATACTGTTTCGGCACTAGTTACAGCGTTACCTCACATTAGATAACATGTTAAGGACAGATCCCACATGGGATATAGGTACACAGTGACTCCTGGTGTTGATTTAACAATTTGACACTCTTATTTATGGCGTCAGGAATCTCCCTAGGCTCTAGTCATGAGTTGCTGAGGCTATGGAAGCCTTTAGGGTTCGCCGATTTTGCTTCTATTCCGACAGGGTCACAGTCAAAGTGGAGGTCCCTTCCTCCCTTTGGAGAAAGGTGCCTTCTTCCTTGGTAGCCCCGTTCCTTCCACTGGGATCTCGCTCGCTGAGGTCTTCCCTTTAGGTCTTCTTTTTTTCCTTTTTCAGAGTGTCTTGGCTTTCCATGCCTATAATAATCTCATGGGCTCTTGAGCCAGATCTGAGTGCCCTAAGGGCTGATTCTGAGGCCAGAGTGTTATTTAGGACTTCTGTCATTTTATGAGTCTTCTGTGACTCTGCTTCCCATGCTGGATCGTCCTCTCCCTTTCTGGTCCTATCTGTTTATGTTGGTAGAAACTAGTCTTGTTTGTATATTCCCTTTGACTCTTGGCCCTTTCAGTGTGATCGGTTGTGAACTGAAATTGTTTACTTGGGCCGTTGAGATGGCATTGGTATATGCCATCTTGATGGGGTTTTATTGGGATCCCCTGGTGTGGGGTATATTTTCATAACTGTGACTGGGAAAGGGTAAAGTCCCCAACCCCCAAAAAAAATTGTTGCAGAAGAAGAATCTAGTAATAGTCTTATAAGACAAGATCTATTTAACATCTCCATTTCAATAAGTACAGTTTCATGAGATTACACTTGTTTTCATGATCAAAAAGCAGAATGGTGTAGCAGAAAAACATTTTCTTTTATTCATATGTACTTAAGGTTGACTTTAGGTCTAAACACACACTAGCTCTAAGACCTTATAAGACCTTAGATAAATTATCTAAGTTATTTGAGACTCGGACTTCTCTCTCTTACAATAGTACTGTATTTACTTGATAGTTTTTTTTTTTTTTTTTAAGATTAAATGCTTGTTTCTTTCCCTGGAATGACCCTTCTCTTTTTATACTAGATAGCTCTTCTCTCATTCATAACCTTGCTTAAAATGTCCACCAAGGAAACTTTTCTTAGACACAATATACCCTATACTTGAGTTTACTTAGCTTAGTAGTTTAACAGTATGGTTAGGCTGCTAATTCAGGTCTTTAAAAAGATTAAATGTGGGCTTAATTTCTGTACTAAATTCCTATTCAGTCTTTTCAATGATTCTAATCTCTCAGTCATTCAGAGTGAGTTTTATTTTTTGTTTCAGTAAAATCATCATTTGCCACCTACCTCCCCTAGTGTTTATTTACTATCATACCTTGTGTGTATGAATGGATTATATCCATAAGTGTGTGTAAGTATGCTTGCATGCATGTGTAGCAGGTGTAGAGAGTTGTCTAGTATCCTGTTACAGGCAACTATCTTCAGATAATCCAAAACATCTTTATTGCCTCACCTGATGGTCATATGAACAAACACAAACACCTTATCACCACATTCGATCTCTGGTAATTCACAGACTGTCTGTGGCCTCTCTGCCAGGACTGCTCCACAACTGCTTCTGCTTTCCTATTCTATGCTACAAGGGGTTCAGGGAAACCCAAGAATTCACTCATAGTTGTTTGTTATGGAAACACAGGCGCCCTGCGAATTAGAACCTCCCATCAGGAAATCAATGTACAGGACCCTTCTTCCTGGAACCTCCTGTCTTTGATGAATGAATTCCAGGAAATGGTGATCAACAGTTCCTCATCAGAGCCCTGAGTGTTGGGTTTCATAGTGGAGCTTTTTGCAAACAAGGCTGAGGTATATACTGTTTCTTGTAATTCAAAAGTTGATTTCACATTATAATAAATGAATGAGCCATGGAAAATTCACTCCATCACTATAGAAATTAATTATAAATCACACAACAAGCAGTTTGTTGTAAAAGTAGTTTGCCTGTGAGGTAGTTTTGGTTAATAGTTGAGAAATAATTCTGTTTTGAATCTGCTTTCTCTCTCATTATCACTATAACCTTTCTGTCTGGATAACCTCATTTGTAAAATGGGAATGGTTGAAGCATTCATGATATCAGTGAGAGAACTGAAACAGATTATGTAAATGAAGTTCTTGGACACTTCCTGGTATGTAATGTCAATAAAATGATAAATATTATTTATATCAATGCAAATAAAATATTGGTTTGTGAAAAGAAAACTAAAATTATCTTCAGAGTCCTGAATCCCATGCTCACTTATACAAGTCTATTTAAAGTACTTTAATTGTAGATGTTTTTCCTATTGAATTTTATTTCATTGCATTAAACTTCCATTTCAGTACATGTAATGCAAGTATTCAGCCCAGGCTTGAAGAGTAGGCTGGCAGTGTGTTTGAAGCCCCAGGAGTCTCCTACAAATACTCTGCCAATTTTTGTGTGTCCTCCACAGACTCAGCTAGATTGTTAGCCTCATGTGCATGCCCAGAAACAACAAATGCCCCCTGGGATAAAGAAACAGAGGGTTAGCCCATGTGCCTGAGGCTCTTTCCTCTCTCAAATTTCAGCATGTGTAGTTTTAATGTCTCAGTAGCTCTCTGCTACTTTCAAACAGATAGTTTCTATATCACATTTTTTTCTGATTGTTCTATTTGGGAGCACTGTCCCATCATTATCTAGTCCACTATACCCTGAAATGGAAGTTTAATGCAATCACAAAAAGATAATTTCCTTAGAGCAGATTTTATTTAAGACAAATGAAAATTCTCGAACTTGGATATATAACATCTGATACCAAATATATTTTATTATACCAAAATTTTAGAAACAGAACCAAGGTCCCCTTTTCCTCTGTATGCAATGCAGACTAAGTGCTGATGCACTATTCCTCTCCCTTTTGCAGTTTCTGTCTCCCATCCTCCATTTCTCAGGTGTCAATGTGAATTTATCAACATTTCCAGCACTGACTGCCACATACACAAGGTCTAGGTGGAGTTTTTGCAGGTAGGAAGGGTAGCTGAGAGTTGAAGAGGACAGACTGAGAAGGCCTGGTCAACAGCCATAGAGGGGACTATATTGTATGGTAGGTATGGAGCCACACACACACACATACACACACATATACACACACACATGCAGAATATTAGCTAGAAATTCAAGACAGTGGCTTCCAGTCCAAGATTTTTCTTACCTTGTTGTAAGACCTTGATGGGTCGGCGCCTTGGCTCACTTGGTTAATCCTCTGCGGCACTGGCATCCCATATAGGCACCAGGTTCTAGTCCCGGCTGCTCCTCTTCCAGTCCAGCTCTTTGCTGTGGCCCGGAAGGAGACCCGGGATGGCAGTGGAGGATGGCCCAGGTACTTGGGTTCCTGCACCCACATGGGAGACCAGGAAGAAGCACCTGGCTCCTGGCTTCAGATCAGTGCAGTGCCAGCCGTGGCGGCCATTTGGGGAGTGAACCAACAGAAGGAAGACCTTTCTCTCTGTCTCTCTCTCACACTGTCTATAACTCTAGCTATCCAAAAAAAAAAAAAAAAATCTTAGGAAGACCTTGACAAAGTCACTTTTTCCCCCTTTAAACCTCAGTTTCAACCCATGTAAAACAAGAGAGTGACTCAGGCATCTGTCTCTATGATTTCTTCTAATTCTAAGCTTTAAAGCAAGCTGAGCCAGTTCAGACATCCTCAATTTAACTTTAGGAGAATCTATTCATTTTTTCTCTAAAGATACTTAAAAATCAGCTTTATCCAGGCAGAATTTTCATAAAATACAATTCTATACAGTTCAGTATATTTTGATAAATAAATATAGTTATATTACAGCTTCCACAATCAAATAGAGGACATTTCCCTAAATGCCCAAAGTACTCCCATGTCTGCTTCCTGTCAACTCCAGGCCTTAGAAACAACTCATCTGATTTATGTCACTGGAGTTTGGTATTTTCTAAAATGTCACATAAAAGAAATCATTATAGTATATTGTCTTTTTTTGTCTGACATAATAATTTCCAAATTCATCCATATTGTTGCATGTTATCAATAGTTTATTTTGTACATTGCTGAATAATATTGCATTTTATGCATATACTATGTTGTTTATCTGTTATATGTTTTATGTCTATACTATGCTTGCTTATCTGTTGGAGAAACAGTATTTATCCACCACTTGATGTATAATTAGGTGGCTACCAGTTTGGGGTTATTAAGAATAAAACATCTATATTCAAGTACGATTCTTTGTCTAGATATTTTTAATTCATTGGGGATAAATATATAGAAGTAGGATATCTGGTTCATGTCATAACTTTGTGTTTAGCTTTCTTATAGTCAATCAACCTGTTTCCCAAAGCAGCTGTACCATTTATGTTTTTTTTAAAATATATTTGAAAATCAAATAGAGAAGGAGAAGGGGAGAGGGGGAGGAAAGGAGAGTTAGTGAGAAAGAGAGAGAGAATTCCCAGGTACTGATTCACTTCCCAAATACCCTCAACATACTGGGATGGGCCAAACACAACCAGCAGCCTGGCCTGGAACTCAATCTGGGTCTCCCATATCGATGGCAGGGACCTAATTACTTGAGTCATCCCCTGCCACATTCCAGGATGTGCATTAGCAGGAAGCTGGAATCAGAAGTATGGCCAAAAGTTGAATTAGGCACACTGGTTTGCGATCTGGACATCTCAAGCAGTGTCTTACCTGCTGTGCCAAAAGCACAAAAGCATTATATGTTGTGCATACGTCCTAACCAGCATCTTAATTATTAGATAAAATGCTTCCTCTGCCTGCCCCAAAGAGCACTTTAATGAAAATTGCAGCTGGCACCATGGCTTACTTGGCTAATCTTCCGCCTGCGGCGCCGGCACACCGGGTTCTAGTCCCGGTCAGGGCGTCGGATTCTGTCCTAGTTGCTCCTCTTCCAGTCCAGCTCTCTGCTGTGGCCAGGGAGGGCAGTGGAGGATGGCCCAATTGCTTGGGCCCTTCACCCACATGGGAGACCAGGAGGAAGCACCTGGCTTCGGATCGGTGCAGCATGCTGGCCGTAGTGACCATTTGAGGGGTGAACCAACAGAAGGAAGACCTTTCTCTCTGTCTCTCTCTCTCTCTCACTGTCTAACTCTGCCTATCAAAAAAATAAAAAAGAAAATTGCCAGAACTAGCACTGTGGTACAGTGGGTTAAGCTGCCATTTGCAGCACCAACGTCCCATATGTGCATTGATTTGGGTCCTGGCTGTTCAATTTCCAATCCAGCTCTCTGCTAATGCACCTGGGAAAACAGTAGAGGATGGCCTAAGTGCTTGGGTCCCTACACCCACATGGGATATCCTGATGAAGTTCCTGGCTCCTGGCTTCAGCCTGATCCAGCCCTAGCTATTATGGCCATTTGGGGAGTGAACTAACAGACTAGCAGATGGAAGAACTTCCTCTCCCCACCACCAACTCTAACTTTCAAATAAATAAATAAATAAATCTTTAAAATAAAAAAAGAAGAAAATTGTCCACTGCAGGAAAGTTTTTTTCTTTTCTTTTTCTTTTTCTTTTTTCTTTTGGTCACAAACTTGTTTTGGTTCCTCTTCTACTTGGCCTCATGCCATTTTCAAAACCTATCCTGGAAATTGGAGCAGACATTTAGTCTAGTGTTTATGAAAATGGCATCCCACTTCAGAGTGCCTGAATTTAATTCTTGGCTCCTGCTCTTGACTCCAGCTTCTCACCAATGCAGACCCTGGGAGACAGTGA